>ML675604.1:44713881-44890138 GCA_007922155.1 Mesoclemmys tuberculata
GAGGATGACCCAGAGCTGGGGAACAGTTCAGTTGCTGAGCTTGGGAATCAGGAGCTGTTCTTGACCCCAGAAGGTTACAGCCAATCCTAGCCCTTCAGCTCAGGATGCAGGAGGGGGGGGGGCTCCGGGAAGTGTTTGGAAGCTGATGCTGCTTGTGTACTGGACGCCTGGGGGTCTTTAGCATGGCTAAAACATAGATACCTGAAGGGATAGAAATGCACAGGAGTAGCTGTCTGCATGTGCTTTCCTCCTCCTTAGTGAATCTAGGCAGTATGGCTGAGAAGCACGTTAATGCACACAGAGATTTTGCGGGTATCATCCAATGTGAGCCAGAAGCAAGCAAAGCATTTATTTGAACTTGCTTCTGCACCCATGGGCACAGATATACCATTCTTGCATAACTAAAGTAACAGACTATATAATCATCGAAATGAACTATTTAGACTATCATTTTGATATCTGTTCTTTTTTTTTTCTTGCAACTTAGTTTGGTGGAATCTAAAGCATCTGTCCCACCTTTCTTTGCAAAAACACAAACAGCTAAGAAGTTGTACAATATATACAGCATAGACACTGCACATAGTGAGTCACTTACACTTTTTACTGCTGTCAAATACTGGTATATATACCCAAAGAATACCCCAACTATTATTTTATCCTCAGGCTTCTGGTCCTGTGTATAATGAAACTGAATTGTTGTGAGTTATAACACTGAATGTTTTCTTTATTTTCTATATCTTGACTTTTCACACTCTTTAAATATGTAATTTAGGGGGCAACCAAAACCCAAATTGGGCTTTTTTTTTTTTTTGGGCCAAGTAAAAATAAAACACTTGTACTCATTTGACTCTAGTTCTCTATTAGCTCCATTTCAGTGAGAGTGGTCATCACACACAGCATAAAGGAGATGGAAGGAGTTTTTATTCCTTATAAATACAGACACAGAAGACACTTGCTTCCCTCCTCTTAGTATAAGGGTACAAAATATTTTTTATCTTGAACCATCTAGCTTGATAAAGAAATGTTATCTATTCAAAGTTACTTCTGTGGGAGCGTTTTTTTTTTAAAAACGCATTTGCTTAGAACAAGTTTTCAGATGAAATATGCTGAATTTTAAATACCTTAATTCAAGCTAAGGAGTGGCACAACGCAAATAGCCTTAGCTTTCTGTATCATAAAGAATAATTCCATTCTACTTCCAGTGGAGTGAGATAACATGAATGCGGGTTGGTCAATTGGGAATTTGCATGAGCTAAGTTTGTCCATACAAAGAATGAATAGGTCAAATGTTTAAACAGATTCTGAAATGACAATTTGTACAGCATCATGCTGTAGTGGTAATGCTTTTCAGACTTCAAGAGCAGGTCTTAGTAAGTTCAAAAACTTGTCTCTTTCACCAACAGAAGTTGGTCCAATAAAAGGTATTACCTCACCAACTTTGTCTCTCATACAGTAACAGGTCACTTTCAAGGGAAGAAGAGGACCCCTTTTACCCAAACTTAGGTTTCCAGAAAAGTTCTCCTGCCTAGTTTCAAGACATTGGAGGAAACAGCCGATTTGCTGAAAACACAGGCATATCTAGTGTATTATTCATCATGCACACCCATAATGAGCTTAGCAAAATAAAAAACACACCTCTCTAAGTACGATCAGTATTCAGTTTTAAAACATGCATACCTTGATCACATTAAAACCAATTTTCTCCAGACAAAGGTCATCACTCAGGGAGATCTATTTCCTAGCCAACCAGCAGCTTCTAAACTTCAAACTTTTAATTTGGAGCTATTAAAAAAAGACAAACTGTTTATTATAATAGGGAATGAATTTCAAGGAGAGGCTGAACAGCTTTTACTTTGGCTTCATCATAAAGAAGGCAACAACCCAATTTTCACCACACACCACTCTTTGCAGATCACCTTTAAAGATCAGCTACTTAGATTTCTAAATCCTTTGTGCCTTCTGGTCTAAAGAATGAAATGCTCTACCAGAATCGGCTTCCTTCTCTACGCTAAACAAACTTGAAAAAATACAGAGGAGAACTCAAAAACTGGTATTTGCAATTAAGTTGGTGTCTAAGAAGTCATTCTGTGTTTAATTCGCCCATGTATATGTCTGGGTACTTTCATGTAACATTTTAGTGCCACAATACCCAGCCACAACAAGGTCAGCAAATGACAGTGTTACTATTGATGGTTTATTTAGTCAACAGGTGTCCAAAAGCAGCAAGTCAAATTTTACAGTCTTCCTGAAACGCATAGTGGCAAGGTCATCTTGATGCTATTTCAACTAAAATTGAAAGACATCTGGTATGTACAAGGCCATACCACAGAAAAGAGTATTTAAGATCTATTACTTTATGAACTCTTTTCTTTCCATTGCACACATTTTATTCTAAAGAAATGGATATTGATTTCAAGCCATATCATACAGTTTCCCTCTTTAGCTAGCAGGCAATTTCAGCAGCCCACACAATTCTTCAATAGACCAGTTTTTCAGCCACTGGCTCCCATGTGAGATGAGATGTCATGGTTATCATCAGTTTTATGGGATATCTTTTCAGGGTCACTACTTGGAATGACAAATCTATACTTAGCATAAGGCATAGTGTAATCCAACTTCATGAAAGCTATTACAAAGCAGTTGTATTAGTGAAGGTTGAGTGGCTTGTTCATGCTGAGTAGCAGTTTCTGCAAACTCCTGTCCATGTTTCTATCTGTCTAATTGTAAGTGCACTGTAAGTGGAGAGACTGATTTCAGTTTCATTTGCACACCGGCATCATATTGTTCTTCACTTATTGTCTTACTGTTCTATGTTTTAAAGTGCATTTTTAAACAGTTACTGTGAAGTATTCCCTGTAGTATGTATCAGTTTGTGTTTGTAAAGCGTATTAGGTTCTTTCAAGATGAAAGATGCTATATCTACTCACCACACGTCCCCTCCCCTCATAATATGGAATTATAACTTTAATTTTCTTCATCTTATTGGTACGTTACAATTACTTGGTTGCAAAGAGATTTTCCAATACAGCCCCATTTGCAGCTGCTCAGAAATGTTGGAATTTTTTCCCTTTCAGCTGTATTCTCCCTTGCAAAGTCTCAGCTCAAAAAAATTATATATTCACCTATTTTTACAAAAAATGGTGAAAGTTCAAGTTTATTTGGGCATATAGAGCTCAAGCATCCCTTCAAATAGCTCCTCTTCCTTGAGCCCAGGCCTATTTGTAAAACCAAGTTATATGCAACTGGAAAAATTGCTTTTGCAGAGGTGCATTAAAAATGTCCTCTTCCTTCTTCCAAGAGAAATCCATTAATTTATAGTCTTCCCCAACAATACGTCAGTCTTCTTCCCTCATTCTTGAACCACCCTGTAGTGGCTATTCACATGCTGAGAGTATTCACTTCCATTCCATACACAGGAGGGAAGAATCAGGTGTGTCAGAGGTTCAAACCTCGCTAAGTCTGTATAAGACCAAATGGAAACCCTACTGAAGACAATCACTGAGCACAGGGCAGGTCACTGGTTGCCCAACTCTGAGGCAGTCCTAATAGCAATGTTGCCACTCCCCTACAGTCAAATAGAGGAGTCACATACAAGAGCCTACATATATAATATTGATAGTTATGTGGTATTCTTTTCTGCTCTTTTATACCCTTTCCCACATCCTTGGCCTGCTACTACAGTGGAGTTGGGAGCAGGGCCTATCCTAAACCCTTATATCAGCTCTAGACCAGCTGGATGTTCTCAGGGGGCTATTTCCACCCCTTTTTGTAACTAAGAATTGGGGCCAACATAGTGTCTCCAAAGTCACACATTTCTCCCTAGAGCCCAAAATAAAACTGAGCACTGACTTCCCAAAAACACACCATTTGGTCTCATGAAAATTCACAGCTCTACAAGGAAAAACAATTGAACTCAAAACAGAACTTATAGTTGGATGGTGACAGATTATGAAGCAAAATTTGTATTCTTTGTGCCCATTATTTTGCTTTGTGTATGATTTAAATGGGTTAGCATGTGTTTTAGTTATGTTTCAGGGATTTTAAAATTAGATACAGAAGTAGAGACCAGCTTTCATAAGCATCAAATGCACTTAACTTCTTGCAATTCAAATAAAGTTATTTGATTTATTTGTCCATATTCGTTATTATAAACAAAGTAGCAGACAAATCAACCACTCACCTTTCAGGTAAACTGCTCTTGGAAGACAAACATAGAAGGCCATGGGTAAACAGGTCTGGAAAACTTATGGTATCAAATGCTGCTTGACACACTATTTCAGAGTCAGATTTGCTGCATGTTATCAGCAGCCCACATATGTAATAAATCTGGCCACTGTTTTTAATGTAAGTGACAACTTCTTTTATGTCATCAGTTATTGCTTGTTCCCCTTGCTGACATGCCATAGCCCATGACACATTGCTTTTTAGTGTGCCTAGAACTTGTGGTACCACTTGTATTTCACTCACTCAAAACTTACTAGAATCAATTGCAGCTTGACTGACTTTAATTCCCAGTTGATTATTGTAATGTATTAGCTCAGGCATGTTGTTTAAATGCTGTTCCTGTTGCTGCTGTGTCACCTCTTAATTTATTCTTTAGTACCTTTGCTTCTATCCCAGTCAGTGTGTTTGTACCATCTGCAACTGATCCCAATGCAGCTTCTGTATCTCTTTGCCTTCTATTATTATTTATTTTCCTATTTCCCCACCATACCATAAACATTTGCCACTGATTTACAATAAACGGAGTATAATTAGGATAAAGAACTATAACTCAGGCATTTTCAAAGTTAATATTCATCTTTGTTAAGGACAAAGTGGCATTCCATAACGCTAAATGCTTTGGGTCCACTTTAATTCAGAATGGGCCTGATTGCATTAAAGGTAAATCCTGTATTTCTAGCTTTTTAAACATATCCAAGGTAGTAAAAGGCAGACTGGATTCCATGAGAATCTTAGGCACCATAGCGTTAGAAATAATTACTGTCTGGTGTATAGGTAGGGTACTATGGACCATGTCAGGATGAGGATCTCCTTGTGGGGTCTACTGAAGTGGTGACCCACAGCATAGATTGATATTCTGGATTAGGGTTACATCTAACCAGAAAGTTAAAACTGAATCTATTTAATCAAATATGATACTTCCCTTCCTGGCATTAGTAGACTTTGAGACTTGCCAAGAGTACTGTTTTGCACCTTGCACACGGCACCCTAGTATTAATAGGATTCCATTAGGTCATGGTTTGCGTTGCATATTTCTTTGTGACCACACTCCATTGGAAGGGATAGTAGTGGTTCCGTACCCCACTAATGTTTCAAAATGCCTAGTTGCAGATTTAACTACTCCATGACTCATTCCCCTGAAGGTTAATTCTAATGATTTCCCTACGTGGTCCCACGGTCATTTTACTGCTGAGGATTTACTCAAATCCCCCTTTTAACTCTTTTCCAGTTATATGCGGTTTTTAGTCCTGCAGAAATATTGTAAGAAACATCATACATTATACATTACAGAATCAATCACTTGCATCCTTTTCACTGGTGGGATGTTTTCCAAATTCACACCAACATGCCAAGATCCAAAGAGCACCAATGTCAAAGAGAGCCAAAATGAATAAGACTTCATCTTCTATCATCTGGCTTATGTTCTTCTTATTCCTATGAAACAGACACAAAAACTCTTTTCTCCTTTTATAGTGGGAGTATCATTCTATAAATAATCCTTTAAGAACATAAGAATGACCATAGTGGGTCAGACCAATGGCTCATCTAGTCCAGCATCCTATTCTGTCTTCTGACAGTGGCTAAAGCCTTGTGCTTCAGAGGGAATGAATAGAATAGATAATCATCAAGTGACCCTCATCGGTCATTCCCAGCCTCTTGCAAATACTAATTCCTGATTATCCTGGCTAATAGCCATTGATGGATCTATCCTCCATAAATGTATCTAGTTCTTTTTTGAACCTCATTATATCTTTGGCCTTCACAACATCCTCTGCAAGGCATTCCACAGGTTGACTGTGACTTACATGAAGAAATACTTCCTTTTTTCATTTTAAACCTGCTGCCTATTAATTTCATTTGGTGACCCCTAGTTTTTGTGTTATGAGAAGAAGTAAATAACAATTCCTTATTTACTTTCTCCGCAACAGACCTCTAGCATATCTCTCCTTAGCCATCTCTTTTCCAAGCTGAAAAGTCCCAGTCCTATTAATTTCTCATATGCAAGCTTTTCCATACCCCTAATCATTTTACAGCCCAATTCCAACCCGTTACTTAAGACTTAATAACACCAAAGTTTATTATATTTTTTGAACAAATAACAAGACACAATATATACATTATTAGAAAAAATTCATAATTAACAAATAAATAACCATTTGATCCCACAACACTTCATTGTTAGTGTTGATCACTATCCCCATACCATCCTATTTTATCCATTCCGATGACCCCATGTTCCCCTTTGTCCATTAGTCCAAATTGTCCTTTTAATTTTTTTGTCCCTATTTGCAAAGTAACAGGATAGTGAATGTGGATGGCACTTTTATAATTATTGACTCCCCAAACTTCTTTCATTTCAGGGAAGTCAGCCATGGGTACTTCCCATGTTGCACCCCAAACACTGAAAATGTAGCAGGTGGACCCTGTACCTAGATACATAGTTTGACTAAAGACTCTTTTTTCAATGTTCACAGGGACCATAGGTCTTCCCCACTCATCCATTATTAACTGGGCCACCACTCTTAGACATAACTCTGGGGGGAGGGGAGGGTGGCAGTTGCTCAAAATCAATAGTCTCGAAAGGAAGGAATTGGTCAAAATCACTGGAGTCTAATACAGGGAGTTGTTCAAAATTAATAGGTCCAAAATATGATGGTATCAATTCCTGCCATTCCAATGCCTCGCTTTCTTTCTTAAAATCTTTCCATCCTTTCCTTTCCTCTACTTCTTCTCTTGGTGAATCCTCTGTATTGTTTAGAGAAATAAGGTTACTTATTACACTGTCCTTGAGACTATTATTAATTGAGAACTAAATGATTTTATGTCTAAATAGCTATACACTTAATAGCATACACTTCAAAGTTCGTTTTCAGGATTTCCCTTCCTTCTCTTTAGCTGTGATGAATGAAACCATTTTGATGCCCTTCTTTTTCCCTGATGAATATCTAAGTGATACACAGTGGGATTGGCTTTATTTCCAATTCTGACAGGTTCTACCCACACTGAGCTGAAGACATGAACCTTTTCTTTGGTGTGTATACGTCACCATGTCTCCAATTTGCCATTCTTGTGGATGCAGGAGCAGTCTCATTCTTTTATTTCATTTACTTTGGGTGCCACTGCCACTTGCCTATGTGTATATGCAACAGATTTTAATAGTTGCTGCATCAACTACCTGTCAACACTTCAGGCTGCAGCTCATCTGAGGGCACACTGGTTACCCACCATTGTTCAGGTAACCACATATATCTCCCTGTCATAGCTTTAAATGGAATTACTCCATGTGCTGCTATAGTTCCCCTAATTGACATTAGGGTTAATGGGAGTTTTTGGTCCCAAGCCTTACCTTGCTGATTTACCACCTATCTTAGGGCTGTTTTATTGTTCTATTCATTTTTTCTACCTGTCCTGAGCTTTGAGGGTGGCCTGCTATATGTAGCTGCTGCTTAATATGAAATCTTTGGCAAAGTCCCTTTGTGATTCCCCACACAAAATGTGGTCCATGATCAGAATCAATTTCTTGCAGAACACCCCATCATGTTATCACCTGCTCAACTAAGATGCAAGCTGTAGTTTAGGGGTGTATTATTTCTGGTGGGTATTGCTTCAACCCATTTTGTATGTTCATGTACTATTACTAGGCAATATTGATTTACTTTTGCAGTTTTAGCTAATGGATCAATTTAATACATTTGTATTCTGGTCCACATTCTACTTCTCCTGCTATGTTCTCTAATGCTGCTCCACCTAGGAACAATGTGAGTTTCTCTGGAGGCATTTCAGGCAGGGGCATTTGTGTTTTCCCCTTTCCATCATAAGGCTATTTGGAACTGGAGACGGAGACTGTCTGGCACATTTTCCATACTCACATTTTTATTTAACAATGTCAATATCCATTTGGCTAACCAGGTGCTAGACACATAAATATCATTAATTTTTCCTGTTAGCACATATTTTACTGGAGAATGGGAAGTTTTAAGAAGCACTGGGAATGTTCCTTCTAGATGTTCCCAGTGTTGTAAAGCCCAAATTAGTGCTAACACTTGTTTCTGACATTGAGTGAATTCTTGTTCTACCCCATTTAAAGTTTTAGAGGCGTAAGCCACTGGTCGGAGTTCTATTCCATGATCCTGGATAAGTACTGCACTCATTCCTAGTTTGTGGTAACTAACTGAAGCGCAAAAGGATGTCCTACCTTTGGGTAGGCTAACAGCTGGGGCTTGTGCTAGAGCTTGCTTTAATTGTGTAAAAGCTTCCCACTGCTCTGGTCCCCATTTCCACTCTTTGTTCTTTTTAAGCAATTTGTACAATGGAGCAGCTTTTCTGCATAACCCTTAATAAAATCCCTAGAGAAGTTAGCCATGCCCAAAAAGGATCGCAAAGTAGAGACATCTGTGGGAGCTGGAAATGTTTGTAACCATCTGTTTATCTGGTGACCTCCCTTCTTGTCCCAATATAAATTCCAAGTAATTTACCTGCTGCTGACACATTGGAGCCTTCCCTGGACTGATCTTAAATCCAGTCTCTTTTATTTTTCCCAAAACCTGATTTAATATTTTCATGTTTTCTTCCCTAGTTTTAGTACTAATGAGGATGTCAGCCACATAGGATATAATTATGTCCTTACTGGGCATTCCAACCCACATTCTAACTACATGCATATGCCAAATAGCTGAGGTGTTATGAAAACCATGTGGGACGCTAGTAAACACAAGCTACTGTCGTTGGAATGTAAATGCAAATTTATGCTTTAAATCCTGATGCAAAGGAATGGCAAAGAAATCATTTGATAAATCGAGGACTGTGAACTTTTGAGCTCCTCCTCCTATGGATACTATTACCCCTACGTATTTTGCAACTATTGGGGCAGTCATAGATGTTCAGTTAAGTGGTCTAAAATCAGTTGTCGATCTCAAGTTTTCCATCTGCTTTCAGAACAGGCCAAATAGCTGCATTATTTGTACTCTGCTGTTCTAGTATGATTCCCTGATCTAAGAGTCCCCGTATAATTTCAGTTAGACTAACTTCTGCTTCTTTAGAGTATTTATACGGTTTGAGGGGAAGGTCAGGTCTGGTAATTAGAACCTCTGCCTCAATTTTTCCACACTCAGTGTTGCTAGTAGCCCACCCCTACTTATGGCCTTGGGCTATTTCTAGTATCTCTGCAGCCATTCAGGACATTTTATCTTTTCTTCGGCCTTAAGGTCAGCTAGCCAATATCCAGCTTCAATAGTCATTAGTCTTTCTAAGGTTTTTAATTGAGCTGGGGGCATTTCCACAATACCTTATTTATTAAAGCCACTATTATTCGGAGGTCTTTTAGCATATCCATTCCCATGATACCATTACCATCTAGATCCATTTACCATTCCTATGATACCATTACCATCTAAATCAAAACTGCCCTGTTCCTTGTTGTGTAATTGTAATTCCTTATACGTGGATTGGAGGTCTAAATGGAACTTTACTCTCGCCCTTAATAATCAAACCAAATAACTGCAACGAATGTTGATTTGTATCCAGACAGGAGACTAGTTTGAATCACTTGCACATTTGCTCACATAGTTTCTTAAATTAGACTATTACCAAATTACATTCAGCAATAGTTTAACCACATACCATAGTTCAATGGGCCAGCTGGAGAATGAAATATTATCTAGGCTGCAAGTACAACTGTCAGCTTTGTTTAGCCGACAGAATGTTGCCAAGCTATTTTTGATAATTATTGTCAATTCTTCCCCTCACTAGGCTGTCCACCCTTATGTTTATTCTGAAATTAATGGTATATATGTGAAGAGAAACACTTAAATATGTCTAGAAAGAGTATCACCTATACTTTGCAGACATAAGAAATGACCAAAGATAAAATTTTGTGTCTACCAACCTTTGCAGGGTCTAACTGTATTTTAAGAACTCTGCAGGACTTTCTTCTATAGCCC
This sequence comes from Mesoclemmys tuberculata, assembly GCA_007922155.1. NCBI lineage: Eukaryota > Metazoa > Chordata > Testudines > Chelidae > Mesoclemmys > Mesoclemmys tuberculata. Next base: position 44,724,045 of record ML675604.1, read on the forward strand.
TAACATGTAAGCTGTCCCATCAATTTAGGTGTCACCTTGGTTGCACTTACCCACATTCTGGGTGCTGCTCTGACATGCATGGAGCAGATCAGAATAGCACTCAATAGTTTCAGCTTCTCCAGGGATACTGCATGACACAATAGATTTTTTCCTTTTGCCTCCCTCCCATTAAAGATCTCAGCACAGAGAGGTGAAACTAAATACCAGCACTGCCAGACCCACCCCTTTCCCAGATGTACTAGTTACATTGTCTGGGGCTGTGATGGGTACTCCCCGGATGCAATCTGGGACTGGGGTACCACTGTGCCCCCTTAACTCTCCAGCTCGGCCTGTTCCTCACAATGTTTTGCTAGTGACCAGCAGCAAACACTTCCAGGTGCTGTTATCACTCAGCCCAACAGCACGGGAAGCCACACACCTTGTTAGATTGCATGAATGCTCCCAGAGCCACTCATGAATCTCACACCAGAAAGGCACCAGCCAGTTCACCCCAGCTCCCTGCTCTCCACCGCACTCTGCTCCCTGCTCTCCACTCCGTCCTGCCCTGGTCATAATTCTGACCGGTAAATTTATCAACCGGTTCACCCCTCCCTCAGCGTGGAAGAAACACACACCAACTTTTGTTAACTGAGTGTGGATTTTTTCAAACACTTTACTGAAACACACTGTTTTAGTTAAGAATATGAAACAGGTTTATTAACTACATAAAGGTAGACTTTGTGAGTATAAATGACAGGCGTAAGAAATCAGAGACACATACCAAAGAAAATAAACATGCAATGCAAATCTTAATCCTTTAACACTAGGCGGTATCTAGATTAAGCAGTTTTCTCATCCCACTTGGATGTTCCAGTTCTCAGTATACAGGCTTCTCCCAAGCCTACGCCCAGTCTCTTAGTGTTCCACTCTTCCTGTTGCTTTCAGCGGAGATGGGGGAGGAGAAAGGACAAGGCCTGCAGCCCCTGTTTCTTCTTTTGTATCTTCTGACCACGTGGCCAGTAGACACTAGTCCAGGCATGTCCAGATGGGCTTCCTTGAGTCACCTGAGTCGAGCCACTCCCTGCATGGTGCTTGCACAACAATAATTGAATTGTAGATCCTTTGATCACAATAACAACTCCCTCAAAAGATAATAGTCCTTTAACACCCTCCTGGGTGTTAAACTCAGCATATTTCTTTTAACAGTAAAAGCTCTATAACACAATACACAATAATGATACACATCCTTTGACAGCACAATGGATTTTAGCAGATTATGACCTTTCATTAGACATCTTATATGGCATACTTAGCATGAACTATTACAACCACACAGAAATGATGAATATGGGGTTTACAGTATGCTGCTTTGGGGTAGAGTGTGTCACAGGGGTCCACTCAGAATGGGATGGAAAATAGTGGGTTTGCAGTGGGGTTCAAAAAGTTTATTTTCTCCATTCATCATTCTAGGGCTACTCTTCAGAAGTGGCCAGCACTTACTTTCGCTGTTCCTCTCTGTTCTGTGCTGGTTCCTCACCAATACACATTGGGAGTCCCCAGCATACCTAGAAATCTTTCTTCTCCCCGTGCTGGAGGTGTATGGGAACAGGAAAGAAGAGGAAGGTAGCAGAAAGAGAATAAAATATATTTTCACGACAAGTCAGGTCCAAGAAAACGCTAAGACATTGCCAGGTGCTTCGGTGTTTTTCTGATCTGATTCAGACATCAGAGCAAGGCTCAGGCAAACCCTGCCTCCACCAAAAAAATGGAAGCAGAGTCTTAAGTTTTAGATAATAAATCATTTATTTTAAAAAAACCCACAAAGCAGGATAACAAATACTAAGAATAAAGGAATACTCACATGATCTTGATTCTCAGAATTTTCATCCTAGTGTTTGAGTACCTGAATACGTGAAGAGAAGATGACAAATCTGAGTATTAGAAACTTAAGATCTCTAATTCCTTACCAATATTTATGATATGATTTTGCTTTGGGAGGGAGAAGGTAGGCATGGGAAGGTGAGAGATTTAAAATGATGGGTGTAAATGCACACAGGCCTAAAGAAACATTAATACCTGCTCAAACTACATTAATTTAAAAACTGTTGCCCAATGGTTAGCATGTCTTATATGCAAAGGTAATAAGATAGAGAAAGTTCAATAGTTGTACAAATCCAAACTTCGTGGAGTACTGTTAAATATACTAGGAAGTGAGAATACTGAAGGTGGGATTTTCAAAGCCACCTAAGCAACAGGGTGCCCTAATCCCTATTAGAAACTAGTGGGAATTGGAAGTGCAGATCTCCTGAGCAACTTTGAAAATCCCATCCAAGATTTGTATATGTATACATAGTCCAAGAAAAATAGATATGCATGCACCACTATATGTAAGGGAAACTTAATCAGTCTGACAATACGTCATGTAAATCCTTAGCCATATAATTAATGTACTTCATTACTATAATCACTTTATAACAAGTCATGAAACAAGAGAAAGACAGACTAATGTTAAACCTCGGGGTTCGAGATGCAACTGCAATGGACCGGCGAAACCCTCCAAGGAGACAGACACCAAATTTGAGTAACAAAAAGGGGATTTTATAGTAATCTCATAAAAAAAAAACATATCAAAAAGTCAAGGGAAGAGACATATGGTGCAATAAACAACTACACAGTGCAAAGGGTCATGCAAATTACAGGTGGGGTAATAGGCAGCTACACAGAAGAAAGCAAGGAGGAAAAGCAAACTATACCAGATACAAATAGGAATTAATTACACTTGTGGACAACACTTAAATGACTTCATAAAAAAAAAAAGGAAAGAATAGATTTGAAAGAGGTAGGATAACTATATCAGTTATATTACCTATCCCAGCACCGTGGTGGTACCCAAAGCGAGGAGGCAGACCAGCTGCAGCATCTCAGTAATAAATCGTTCGGCCGGCAATTCGCAGACACCCAAAGGTCTCGTGGGTGGGAGCTCCCTGTCTCAGTCGGGGGATCAGTCTGACCGGTTCGTGACGTGCCCTTTAGCATTCGAGGGTGGGAGCACACTCGAGCTAACCGAGGCAGGGGCTTAAATAGTGTACTGCATGGCCAGAGTATAAAATAGCCAATTAAAAAATGAGATGCAGGTCAGGACCAATAAAGTAACTGGGACCCCAGACAATGATCCCTCCTTCGTGGTGACGGGGGTGCTGAGAAGTAAACAGGGTGATTAAAAATCACCTGAGAAATTAAGGCCCATCAGGGGAAATTGATACTTAACATTCTTCCCCCTGAGCTGCATAGTCCGGAGACGAGACCCATTAGGGCAATTGACACTTAACATTTTCCCTGTGGGCTGCAAAGTTTAGAGGGCCATACTGGGGGCGGGGTGGCCATTATGTCTGCCACCTCCGTTAACAACTAAGACCAAAAGAAGACTGCAAAGTACTTTAAAAAGCAATCTTTTCCTCAATCTCTATCCCCAGTATTTGAATATCTGAATTTTATGAGATGGCTTTACTCTATATTAAATACAAATATATGAATGAATATAAATTGAAGAGATTCTTCCTCCAGTTTCCCAAGATCTTTTGAAGCTAAGAAAATGTTCAGACTATATTCTTCATAAATGGAGTCAATCTTAAACAGTTTCAGGAAGGGTGGATTGATTTAAACCAAGGTGATTTAAATAATTGATTTAAAGCATGATTTAAATCACCAAGAAAATCATTGATTTAAGTCAAGTTTCCCATTGATATTTCTTCACATGTTTCTTAAACAATGGTCCAAATCTGATCACTAAAACATGTTAATTTACAACTCAATACAGCATTTTACAACATCTAGGAGGGTATACTTTGTGTAATTTTTTAGGTAACTTGACTTTTATTAATTTAGGAAATAGTACATAATACTCATTACCTGTGTCAAGCTGCAGATCCAGCAGCAGTACGTTAGGAATGGTATGAACTAAATCACACACACAAACACAATAACACTTATATTTTATTAAACTAAATCTTAAATGTTACAAAAATGTTTCACATTTGCAGTTGCGGCAATCTCCTGAGTTGCCGGCTGACAGCTGTCAAACTCTTTTTTTTTTTAATTTTCAAATTTTATTAACTCTAACTGACACTAAACATACACTGTCCTTAAAATTTCTACAACTAGCTCTCCTCTTTTCCACTCCCACTGTCATTTTTATTCAGAGACTGAAACAGAAATACGAGATTTCCTGCTTTTTCAATTCCCAGTTGATTTCTTAGCTTTGAGTGAACAAGACCAAAGATGAAAATATTCTCTCTGTGCCTGCAGAGGAAGCTACTGGCTTAGCAACTGAAGGAACTCTGTTTCAAGGTGCCTGGCTAATGATTTCCACCAATTCAGGGGAGTGACTTTGTTCAGAACATCATTAGTAAATATCTAGTGTTTAAATAGTTCTGCTCCCACCCTGAAATTTATTACCACTGGCATAACTGAGTGATTTTGAGATGCCCAGGCCATGGCAGCAGCATCTTCTTCAGAAGTCAAGAATGTTCACAAGAAAATTAGGTGGAGATAGTGCTTGATCCATTTGCTTCTTTTTTGCCTGCAGTTTAACTTTCTGGTGAGGTATTTCTTCAATGTCTTTCGAAGTGCCTTCTGAATTTCGACAGCATCAGCAATGCAGCAACAATTCCTCTGAAGTTTATTTAAGGCTATGGATATAGGTTTCAGTATACTGAGCATATCATCTACATTCCTCTTTAATCCAATGTTTGATACTTTGTATGAGATACTTCCATCTATGTTATCATGATTTTCTTCACAAAATTTTATGAGAATAGGCCAGTTCTTAATAAATTGTTCAAAACAATCAACCACAGAATTCCATCAAACATCTTGAGGGAGAATTAGTTTGGATCTTCCTGCTCTGTTCAGTGAAGCTGCAACAAAATGGTTGTTATGGAGGTATTTTGTGACTTCAACAACATTTTCTTTTATTACTAGAGAAGACGTACTTAAGTCTTTGGCTAAAAGATGCATTAAATGGGTACTGCACCCGTATATTATTAAGAAACATCCTTCCATTTCTTCTTCTAAGTATTTGCCATGTTTGCAGCATTGAGTGAATAATAACAAATGATGAAAATATTCTCTCTATGCCTTTAAGACAGTTTATTAACTAACTCCTCTGCCTTGCTTGGCCCCGCTCCACCACCACATAAGCACAGAACAACAACAATGCTATCCAGCCTGTGTCTGTCTTTGCACATGTGACTTCAGTCTGCTGAGAAACAGAAACGGAAAGCCCAGAACTGTCAAGAAGCAAGAGCTGGTGGTTAGGCAGGACAGACTAGAGCCATTCATTCATTTTCATGAGACTAAGTGTAGGTTTAGCATGTTGTGATGAGATTTAATTGTAACTTATTGTTTAAATTAGAGAGAAATTTAGTATTTTATTGATGATTTAAAAAAATCAAAAACATCTGACAAATAAAAAATCCATTTTTAATTTTTTTAAAAAAAAAGTCATTGATTTTTATCCACCCTGATTTCAGACATAAGTGAGACCACTGGGGGTATGTCTCACTTATTGCAGCTGCATGGCTCATTCATTCCCACAAGAGGCCTCTACATTTTTGTAATATAATTGCACCCATGGTTTTATCATCACAGAAATTAATTCTTCGACATATCCATTCAAGTCCTCACACGCTTTCTTTAGAGATTCCCATCACTCACACATTCTAGGCTGTCCCTTGTCCTCGCTAACTTTTGTACATTTCTAAACTTCTTTTGCCAGGATATCGTTTTCCAGTTTAATGAACCTAGTCTTTTCCTTATCCCTGTTTATACTAGTCTCGGCCTGTTCCAGACAGAGTTCAGGTTTAGTAAGCTGATATCTAACAGACACAGTTTATCTTAATAGAAATGCAACGCAGTATAACCTGATAACCCAAAAATGGATATAACGTCTGTATCTTCAAAACAGCTGAAAATGTTTTTTTATAGAAGTTGTAAAGAAAAAGTGTGTTCTCCAAGCACTGTAGTTACGCAGAGCTTTAGATCCATTGCAAATTTAGGATCAAATCCTGCTTAATTTATTCATTCAAGTAATGCTAGAGAAGTCAACTTGCAAGAGTATTCCTGCAAGCAGAACATGGCCTTTATATGATCTAAAAACCACAAGAGTCAACTGAAGAAGTGGTGTGAGCGCAAGAGTAAGATACAGAAAATGCATTTCTATATACCTTGTATCCCCAGAATTGCAGGATCCAATCAAATTCATCTGAGAGGTCAGTTGATTTTGGCTTGTTCTTAGCTTAAGTTTTTATTGCTTTGCACTGAAAACACACACAATTTACTTCAAACTTATCTGCTAAAATGGCGTACTAAAATCCAGGTTTATGATTATTTAAAGCAGTCATATGACTGACAGCTTGTTTACATGGGGAAATTTACCAGCATAATTACCAGCATAGTTATGCTGGTTATTCTGAAATAAGTGCCCACATGGGGATATAACTAGAGCACAATTATACCACTGTAACTATACTGGTAAATTTCCCTGTGTAGACCAGCCCAATAAGATAAGATTCCCTGTCTGAAAATTTTGTTTTCTGGTATGACCCTCGACAATGGGTCTTAGCACTGCTTGCAGCTCCTTGGAGCCAGAACCAGACCTGTTGGTAAAGACAGGCTGGAAGTGGCCACGCCTCTGAAGACCCAGCTAGTTCAAGATGCTTCCTGAGTTGCTTTATAGAACTAATTCCTTTATCATTAACAAACAGATTACTGAACACAGCAAGAAATTCCTATAAAACACTTTCCTACTCTACAGCAGCTTCAGAAATCCACCCATGAAATGGTGCATAGACAAATATTGTGCAACAAAGAGAAAAAGAGGAAAGCAATAATATAAGCCTTCCATCAGAACTATAATACTTATGCCAAGGGGGATGGATCTGTGGACTGAGGTGACAACAAGAACCAGCTTGCTGTCAGGTTCGATTTTATGTGGATCCCTCAAATAAGGAGCGACAAGGGTTGCTTTGCATACAACTTTGTTTTACTTATAACAATCTATAAATCAACAATTACAATTCAAAAATCACCATTAATTCTTATCCAATACAACAACTTAACTACTTAAAGCAAAATCACAATTACAACTATACAATTATACTTATAAAGCTAGCTTACACTATAGGGTTATACTTATGCAATTATACTTACGCTGCAACAGTGAGGTTTGTCAGCAGCAAAGCAACACTCCAATATTACTAGTACGATTCCCGGGTTTGCATCTGAGTGGAATACACTGTCACACTCAGGTTTCACAGCCACACGCTCTATACTCAGGTTTGAGCGGCAAACTGGGGAGAGACGGTAGGTAGATCAGGCCTCCACGTAGAGCTATTCTGGTGCTCTTCCAAAGATACGGGACATCTCCAGTTTGCTTCCTGTTTATGATCACCTTATATTCTCTTCCTCACAGCCATATGCCCACTTTTAGCCAATTAAGAAGTTCCTAAGAGCGATGAGGTGATCGGGGGCTGCACCTCGACACAGTCAAACGTGATTTTATCTTTCTTGATTGTCCAGTTATGTGCTAGACAGACTTCTGGCCCCCTGCTTGGGCAGTCGTATTCTTTTTGTGGATTTACTCCAGCTGTTGTCTGCTGTTGACAAAGAATCACTCATTGTAATACATGTCTGAATATTATTTTAAATGAAGTTTACCGAGTTTCAAGTCACAGAGGGCTCATACAGGTTTACCAAAGCCTACAGGCCACATACTGATTGCATCTTGATTTTTTCCAGTACTTAACACCTGCTGGGATTCTCCCGGTGCTTATCACAGGGATTCCTGGCAAGGCAAGGCTAGATGCTGCTACAAAGCAGTTAACGTTTTACATCCAGGCCCAATGAGTTTGTATTTCTATTAATTTAAAATGGAGTTGGGTCACTTTAATTATAAAAATGAAACAATGTTACAACATGGACTTCCCCACTACAAGCAAGGAAATGTTGGGTAAGTCCATACAGAGGCAGTGAGTTATATGGGCCTGTGGTGCCTAGACTCCACCAACATTGAGGATAGTGGGAGCGGCTCCACCAATATTTCTGTGGTGCTGGGGGGCTGGCCGCGGAGTCACCAGTGGTTCTTGGCTGTGAAGGTGCAGAGCACAGCGGTCCTCAGCATGGCCCGGACATTCTGCTTCCCTCTCCCACTCCTGACACACTCACTGGCTGACCAGGACAGATGGAGCCGCTCTGGCATCAGCCCAGGCTCCAAGAGGCATGTGGCGCGGTGGCGGCCGCTTCCCTCTCCCAAACTCTCCACTTCTTTGGGCTTTCTCCCACATGACATGGGCCCAGTGCCTGGCCAGAACCTATTATGGGATTGAGCGCCACCAAAAATTGTACGGACCTGGCTCCCATGTATCCATATACATTTTCCTGTTCTTCACAAAGTCACTCCACAGATCCTTGACAATGAGATTTCAAACAGCAGTGTGTTACCAGACACAGAATCAAAGGATTAATAACTATACACAATGTAGAGAAGCTTGATTTTCTATTTTAAATGGTTACTAAGTGATCAGTGGACACAATCCTGCTTTCAAGAGCAGGGACTGATGAGACTTGCATGTTTAACTTGTAAAACTTAGTGAAGGTGTGGACAGATGACTAGGTGGCTGCCCTAAATGGACTCTGTGTATGCTGCATATGATCCTTCTGACATGAGGCTGTGATGATTCTGACTGAATGAGAATCAATGTTTGAGGGGGAAGATGAAGACTTCTGCCTTTGAAAGTTTCTGAAATGCACCATTTTAATTGTAGCTTTAATAATTTTTAAAAACTCCTTTGATGTAGTATGGAACAAATAGAATGATTTGTCTTCATTGTGACATTTTAAAGTTCTCCTCACATAGCTTGCCAGAGATTTTCAGAATCTGTTTTCGAAGTGGACAAAAAGATGGAATGAATTCTTACAACCTGTGGAATATAAAGTATATTGTAGGTATAAAGGCTGTGTCAGTTCTTAGTCCTCATGAGAGATGGAATACTTGGTGTTCTATTGATAAGACCCCAAGCTCCAGAAGTCTCGAAGGGATTGCCACCAGGAAGGAAATCTTTAAAGAGAAAATAAAGACTTCTGACAAGAGATCAAAGTTGGAGTATTTAATATAAGATTTTCTGTCCTCACTGTGAGTTCTTTGATTGGTAAAGGCTGACACTTGAAGCAGCTCAGAGGCATGTGCCGATGACCATAAGTGATGAAATCTTGTACTCGCTGTCACAAACACACTGGAAATTTATTTTTTGCCCTTTCTTTCACTAGGTCCATGCTAATGTATTTGCACGTTAAATATGGATCAGGTCATGGAAAATGCTCTGTTCATGGAATACGTTCTGAAGGCTGTGTGTTTATGAATACATCCAAATAACCTATTTTAATTGGTGCCTCCCTCTTAGAAACCAAGCAGTTAGTTTCAGTTTCTCTGGAACTAGGTATATAATTGGTCCTTTTGAGAGAAGGTCCTTCCTGTGGGAGAGAAATATCAAAGTGGTGTTGCTATCTGAATTGGATCCAAGAACCAAGGACAATGTGGGGCTACCACAACACTTCTGCTCTCTCTTTTTGGTGATTTCTCCCAAAGACCACTTTCAGTGGCAAAATTACATACAGTAATGCTTTTTGGCATTGTGTGCAAGTGCACAGCTGATACTTTTTTGGTTATGTTGTTGCTCGGAGCAGAAGGGCTGGTAAAGCCTGTCTGCAGCTTTTGGAGACAGATTGAACTGGTAGTGTCTTCAGGGTGTTGCCCCTCCCAACCTATCTTGACTGACAAGTCTGGTTCTGCCTCCAAGGTCCAGCAAGTAGCCTAAGTCCCATTGTCAAGGATCTGTGGACTTTTCCTGTTAAGAATTAGCACTTCTACAATATGGACCTTGCTACATCAGTTTAATATAGAGACTTCTCATTCCATCCTTCTAGCTGCACTTGACTGGAGCATTGTGCATCAAATCCTATTCAGAATAGACTGACAGAAGCCTATTTTTCAGACAGAATGATTTTTCTGATTATGTTCAAGTTTTAAATGTTTAATACAAATCAGCAAACAAATTTCCTCTTTAAAAATGATCCAGTCATTGTCAGTTACGTGCAGTGATAGCATTATTAATAATTTAATGTTTAATGTTAATAAATAATTAATAATTAATAATGTTTCTTACAGTGATGCTTAATAGCCAACCATTAATGGATCCCTATTGTGCTATTTATAACACATTACTACTTTGTGTTTGTACAGTACAGACAGTCCCTGCTCCAAAGACCTTACAATCTAAATAAACAAGACAGATGGAGTGGAGGAAGGGATATAACACAAGTAGAATGAACAATGGGATAGCAGTAAATGTCACATTACTTCCAATTTTTGAGGGGTCAGGGAGAAGAGTTACTTAGGTGGGAATAAGCTAAATGAAAATGGAGAGAGGAAAGGGAGACAGAGAAAAAGAGGATATGGTGCTTTCAATTCTTGCTGAGAACAGTCATCCAAGTATCATTTCTGGGAAAGGTTAACTTCCTGTAAATTAACAAGCTCCCTTCCCTCAAAAAAGTTTAACCAAGAATTGAAATAGTCAGTGTAATATTTGAAATACATTAAAACTAAAAATTCGAAGGAAAAAGGAAGCATGTTTAATATTGTAAGTATATGGTGTTTTTTTAAAGTTATATAGCAACTAAAACATTTTATTAATAAAACTAATTAAATTATACTGTGAAGGACATAGTGAAGGGGCTCCCCAGATGGCTACATTTCAGCTCCCATGGAACTTCCTGGATCCACTTGTTTTTTAGGGCAGGCATCACAGTCTTTTCCACAGGAAAAGAAGATAAAATCTTCCCCTCCTGTAGGCCAGCGGGGGTCCTGCCCCGGTCGCGGCCGCCCTATTTGGGGCCCAGCCGCTGAGGAAGGTCCCTGCACCTTCCGAGGATAAACGGGGAACTAGCCTTACGCAACCAGTCTACGGCCCCGGCCCCTTGGCAGGGGCGGGCGAGCAAGCAGTCTATGGCCCCGGCCCCTTGGCAGGGGCAGGCGAGCAAGCAGTCTAGTGCAAGGGTGGAGGAGGGTTCACGAGGTTGGCTCAGGACAACGGGGAAGAGGGAGGGGGACGCAGGCCCACCGACTCCACTGCGTCCCAGCCCAGGGCCCTAACAGTGGCAGAGACGTTGCCACTGTGCCGGCGGGGTCCTCCCGCAACACGCCAGCGGTCGCAGGCCTGTGGCCGCAGCCACAACCCGGGCTGCCCCTGGGCTACTTCCTCTCCTCTCATCCCAGGTACCTCCTGCCTCCGGGTTCCTAGGGTAGACGGCTCTGGGCAGAGTCAGCAGGCCCGCCTTGTCGACGGGCAGCAGGTCGGGGAGCTCCTCAGCAAGGGGCAGCTCCTCCAGGTCGCAGGATTCGGGGGTTGTTTCTGCTTCAGGCAGCTCCTCCAGGTCCGGTCCTGTCTCCGAGGGTTCTGCTGCAGGTAGCTCGTCTAAGTCCAGGCCTGCCTTGGGAGGGGCTACCCACCCCAAAGGGTCCAGGGGCTCGGCCCATTCCCTGGTGTCTGGGAGCCCGATCCAGTCGTCGGGACTGGGGTGTAGGGCCGCTCCCAGCTCTGTGCGTCGGGAAAGGCCCTATGCTGAGTCTCAGTCCGGCCGGGCTCAGGCTGGTACTGCAGCCGGCGGGAAGGTACATCTGTCCCTGCTGGCCGTCTGCCTCTTACTGAGCGGCGGGCCCTGCCTTTTATCCCCTCTTCCCTGGGGGAAGTCCCGCCCTCCGCGGAGGGGATTGGCCAGTCGGCTGGGCCTATCCCAGTCTGCCTCCGGAGTTGACGGGCAGGCAGGGGTTTTATCTCCTGGCACGCCTGTCTTTGGGGTGGCTGCCCTATTTGGGGCCCAGCTGCTGAGGAAGGTCCCTGCACCTACACCGCCCCATGGCCCCAAATGCTGAGGAAGGAATTTTGCAAGGAAATCCTCAGACAAATTCTCTACCCCGGAGGGTTTTTTGTGCCACAAGGGATAATGCAGGCTAATAATATTTAGCTCTCTCAGTAGTAAGCAGTAAATCCAACATTTAAGCATCAGAGGGGTTTTTGAACAGAGAGAGTAATTAACCCCTGGAAAAATTTACCAAGGGTTGTGGTGGGTTCTTCATCACTGGCAAGTTTTAAATCAAGATCCAATGCTTTCCTAGTTAAACCATTGGAAGCAGGAATTAATACAGGGAAGTCCTGTATTGTGTGAATCAGACTGGATTATCATAATGGTTTCTTCTAGCCTTAAAATCTATAAAAAAGTAGTTTAAAGATTTTACCTAAATCAGGGTAATTTATACTTTAAAGGTCTTCTAGGGTTGATGTGCTAGTATTTGGATGTCAAATCCTATGGGCAAGGGTTATAGTGACATTTGCCAATCAAATCTGGTGCCAAGGTTAGGTCTTTATAAAAGCCTGACTTTTACAATCACTCAAGACTAGACATTTTCCTTTTAAAATAAACATTGCCAGGTATCATGAGACCTAAACACTGAAGTATTTTACTATTACCCAGGAACCTAAGAATAAAGTTGGTTAGAAATGGACTTTTCTCTTATCATTCAGGCTGAGTCACCAACTTCATTTAAAGCATGACTTCAATGGGCTCTGGATCAGGACCTGACCTGCTAATATTACCACTTGTAAACTGTTCCATTAACATTTGCTCACTTGCATAAGTGTTTGCAGGTTAAGACACTAAGTTACTCTTCTATTGGCTATGGGCCACAACAGATGTGTTTTGTAGCCAAACTAGCTGTAAATGAATAAAGACACTGATTTGGGTGAGGGATGTTCTGTATTAAATAAAAAAAGATTGGAAGTTAATCCTCCTTTTATAAAAGCATAAAAACCAGTAGCCTTTCTGCAACAGTTATGTCAAGTGACTTTCCTTCGGTAGAGCTTGAATTTAATGTGGTCTTTGCTTATAAGGTAATTTAAAAATGTTAATAATTGCCACTAACCTCCATCAAAATAGTACTTGGTGTTAACATAATTAGCAAACAGTTAGTGTGCCAAAACAGCCACTTGCTGTAGATTCAACAAAAAATAAGAGGTGTTCAGGAAGATCTAGATAAAGATTTAAAATGTCAAGTTTATTTTTGTGGTGGATTTCAAATAAAAAAGGTATTTAGTTTCCAGTATGTTTTCCCATTTGTTAATGAGCATTCAAATTTCTCCTGGACTATTTGAGCACTGATATACATTTTAAATTTTAAACCATATCATGTGCTAAGATAACAATATCATAATGGGAATTTAAAACTACAGTTTTGTATAACGAACTAAAATCTATTCCAAATGACATACAACCAGAAAAAGCTCCCTGTATTGGATATGGCAAAACCCACTGGACAATTGGTTTTAATCCTTTAGGTCTTCCAGTAACCATCTGGCTCAATCATTTCCAATAAGTTAATGGATGGAAGCTTTATATAACCAGCATAAAAATGAAAATGATTACATTAGTAAAGGCTGCTTGATTTACTGTGTTGGGGACAAGCTGACAGTTTGGCTGCAAGTATGTGATGCAGTGTTCTACAACCAAAAATAATTTAGATGAATTTGAGAGTAGACTTCTTCAAAGTTGCGATTAATGAACTCACTTCATTTTAACGTATCACTGATTCTTCACATGACAACATCAACCTAGTTCTTCCCGCATAACAAAAGCCAGTAATATGACACCCGAACCCCTAGTGCAACCTTAGTGACAATAACTTCAGAACCTCAAGAGGGCATTAATTATCTTAAACCTCTTTCTTGCAGCCATATTTTTAAGATTCAAAGTTGGAGCTAAGTTAGCCTGGAAAACCAGATTGAAACTGAACATGGAGGTAAATTGAAATAAGAGGAAAATCGCTAGTATCCATAAAAGGAAAGCCCACCTAGCAGGGTTCTACATATAAATATTGGAAAAAGCAACGTACCATTTCCAAAATGCACAATCAAAAGGTACAGTTTTATAGGAGAACAAAAATATAACTATAAAGAGGCATTAAGTATGTTACCAGTTTTTTACTGATTATTTGAAGGCGGAGGCCACATTCCACTATGCTTATATATGCATGTTGTGAAATTGATACTAGATTGTAAGGATATGGAAGAAAATGTAAATATGCCAAAACATGCTATTTCTCCTTTAAGTGATATTTAACTCCGAAGAACTGGGAGCCATTCATTATGCCATCAAATGGAGTCAGAGCTAGAAATTAATTACAGTATGACATATTGATGGGAACAAAGCTAGAATTATCCTGTCAGCAACAATAGGGCAGCTAAGTATGGTCAGTGGAGGTTATCCCATGTGTGAGCTGATGGAGACTATTTTAAAAACCTCCTGCTAGACTGGGGGAGCAGGATGGAAGATGGGGGGGAGGAGAATGGAGAAGAGGGGATAGGAATTTTTAGGGAAAAATGGCCATACTGCAGGAAAGAATAGAGGACAACATTTGTTTGGTGCTTCTCTTCTATGAAATTCCAATCATATTCCCTGTCTTCTCTTTAAACAGAGAATTCTTGTTAATCTGTTTGGTGTTTACGATCGGGCCATTATACGTTGTGACGTTCCCTGCTTAGAACGCTGGAAATGTATTGACATGCTGCATTGAAATTGTTCCAGAGTCACTATGCTGGTTCATTGCATCAACTTATGATGTGAATCTAACACCAGCTTTAAAAGAAATATATATAGAAAAAACCCAGCTACTTTAGTTAACTAAACTGCAGGATAACTGCAGTAGGTTACTCAAGTGAGGAGGATAAGAAACATATGCCAAATAGTGAACTTGTTTTCTAAAGTAATTTGTGAAGTATTATGCACATCGTTACTCTAGCACGTTTAGTTATGAATGACCTAAATTATTTGCAGAGAACTTTTAGTGTCAAGTTTCCTGATTTCAGTTGGTTTAATATCACATTGTTAGTATTATACATATAGACAATGCTTCTATCATACGGTTTCTGCAATCAGAATTTTTTCCGTGGCAGCGATCCGTGAAAAATCCTTTGATCAGGGTGGCTTTCATCAGCAATTCACATGTAAACAGCCTTTTAAAAAAATCAGTCAATCACAGTCACTTTTGACTCTGCTCCCACAACACACAAAAGTTGCAATGTGAATGTGGCAAAATTATAGACCTACAATACAACCCCGCTTATCCCACCCTCCATTTGCTCTCCATATTAACCAAACAACCAGCATGCGCAGATCCAGAAGCAGGAGATCTCTCCTGTGGCCACTAGATGGTACTGCAACCTTGCAGTTTCCATTCTCCAGCAAATTCAGGGAGTCTTAACCTTTCCAGGTTACTGTACCCCTTTCTGGAGTTTGATTTGTCTTGTGTAGCCCCAACTCTGACCTCATTTAAAAACTACATGCTTATAAAATCATATATAAAAAATACAAAAGTGCCACAAGCACACTATTACTGAAAAATTGCTTAGTTTCTTATTTTTACCGTAGAATTATAAAATAAATTGACTGGAATATAAATATTTTACTTACATTTCAGTGTGATACTTGAGACTGTTTTTGAACTTGTGAGCCTTGTCATTCCAGGAGGTAGTGAAGCAACCACAACAATTAAGTTTTTCTCCATATTGAGTCTATTCTTATTCTTTGTCTTGATGTCAGTCAGCAGAAAATTAGACTTCAGAAAGATCTGTTGACCTCAAAAGATAACAGAACATCCAAAGCATGGTTCCCAAGGTCAGTGTACTCTTCCCGAACTAAACACCAGCACTGGGTTAGTGTGGAGTCATTAAACTTCATTTTCAGACCACGGTCTGAGGACAGCTTAAGAAGATTTTCTCGCTGACTGGCAGAGAGGTTACTGTGGCTAACATCTGACAAAATGAATGGGTTTCTTACCCAGCTGAGTTGGGCTGAGTTGTGTTCAATGTTGGGGAAATATGACTTGAACTCGGGTGTCAAGCAGGCCAAATGATCTACTATTATTTCTTTAATTTTGCTCTGCTCGATTTCCCCTATGCAGATATCAGTGACATATGCATGAAGCAGTGGAAAAAAGGTAAAGTCTTTGTCTCCACATTTGGACTTCCAGAATTCAGTTTTCTTGATAAAAGCATTTACTTTGTCACAGAGATTCAGAATGTTAGAGTGATGGCCTTGCATGGACAAATTTAGAATATGAAGCTTGCTAATGAGGTGACAACAAGAACCAGCTTGCTGTCAGGTTCGATTTATATGGATCCCTCAAATAAGGAGTGACAACGGTTGCTTTGCATACAACTTTGTTTTACTTGCAACAATCTATACATCAACAATTACAATTTAAAAATCACCATTAATTCTTATTTAATACAACAACTTAACTACTTAAAACACAATCACAATTACAACTATACAATTATACTTACAAAGCTAGCTTACACTATAGGGTTATACTTATACTATTATACTTACACTGCAACAGTGAGGTTTGTCAGCAGCAAAGCAACACTCCAATATTACTAGTATGATTCCCGGGTTTGCATCTGAGTGGAATATACTGTCACACTCAGGTTTCACAGCCACACGCTCTATACTCAGATTTGAGCGGCAAAATGGGGAGAGATGGTAGGTAGATCAGGCCTCCACGTAGAGCTATTCTGGTGCTCTTCCAAAGATACGGGACATCTCCAGTTTACTTCCTGTTTATGATCACCTTATATTCTCTTCCTCACAGCCATATGCCCACTTTTTAGCCAATTATGAAGTTTCTAAGAGCGATGAGGTGATCGGGGGCTGCACCCCGACACAGCCAAATGTGATTTTATCTTTCCTGATTGTCCAGTTATGTGCTAGACAGACTTTAGGCCTCCTGCTAGGGTAGTGTACTCTTTTTGTGGATTTACTCCAGCTGTTGTCTGCTGTTGACAAAGAATCACCCATTGCAATACTTGTCTGACTATTATTTTAAATTAAGTTTACTGAGTTTCAAGTCACAGAGGGCCTATACAGGTTTACCAAAGCCTACAGGCCACATACTGATTGCAACTTGATTGTTTCCAATACTTAACACCTGCTGGGATTCTCCCGATGCTTATCACAAGAATTTCTGACAAGACAAGGCTGGCTGTTGCTACAAAGCAGTTAGTTTTACATCCAGGCCCAATGAATTTGTATTTCTATTAATTTAAAATGGAGTTGGGTCACTTTAATTATAAAAATGAAACAACGTTACAACAGCTAAATATATCTGCGAGATAGGCAAGTTGAGCTAACCACACAGTACTTTCTAACACAGAGGCAAGAATGATCAGAAAGAAACTTGTAAACTTCTGTACGTAATTCATACTGTCTAGTACTTTCCCTTTTGAAAGCTAGTGAACCTCTGAGAGAAGCAACAGTAGATGGTGTTCTGAGCCCATCTCGTCACAAACAATGCGAAACAGGCGAGCATTGAGTGGCCTGGTCTTGAGAAAATTGACAATTTTGACAGTCTCATTTAAAACTTCAGAAAGCTCAGAATTCATCTTTTTTGAAGCAAGTGCCTCTCTGTACATGATATGATACAGTGCACCCACTGCAAGGAAGGATTTTCTTTTCTCATCCTGTCAGTGCAGATGAATTTGGATAAATTTCAACTCAAATTGCGTTCAGAAAAAAAAAATCAATTAGTTTAAAAATGTCTTCTCTGGTTGATTTTCCCTTTATACTTTTTCAAACCCAGGGTGTGCTCATTGATATTAGTAATTTTAGGATATTGAATGTAAGCAATCAGCTGAGTTTCTCCACTAATATCCTTGGACTCATCAAGCTGAAGGGCAAATGTTTTTGCCATTTTAAGTTTCTCTGCAACTGGAGAGGCAATATCCTCAGCCATATCTTCAATTCTACAACACACTATCATTTGATAAGGGACTTCCTAGAAAGTACTGGCTGCTTTTTTATCAAGCAAATGTTCTGCAAGCGCCACAGCCCCAGGCAGAATCAGATCTTCTGCAGTTGTGTACAGCATCTTTGATTTTGTTACAAGAAGGGAGACAGCATATGAAGCTCTGAGTACTTTTGTAGAAATAGCTGAAGATTTTTTAATTTTATGCTGGCGTGTTTGGAACTCAGAAAGCATTTTTTTTTTTTTTTTAATTCTACTGGCTTACCCGCCTGCACAGGGTATTTTGTTTTCAAATGTCTTTGCAAAAGCGCTGGCTTCATAGTGTTACTTGATAGAGTTTCTCCACAAAGGAAACAGGGCTTCAAGTGGATTGCTATTTGCAGATGTGAATCAAAAAGCAATATATTCTTCATGGAACTGCCGATGTCTTTTTCCCGTCATTTTCAATTTCTTAGAATGTTCACTGTCGCCACTACCACGGCTTCCAGCTCCTTGTTTTAAAATCTATCTCTTTTCACACGATACCTTCTCTCTCAGCAATGTTCTTGCATGAATCAGGAACTGACGTAAAACACCTGTCTAATAGCTGGTTTCGTTACAGTATATAACTCTTTAGATATGGTGGTTGTGTGTAGAATGTTGTATTATGGTAGGGTACGGTTTCTCAACGTGGGGGTCCTGAGTACATGGGTGTCACAGGGTTGCTGAGAGCCAGAGCTGCAGGTGTGGGACTGAGAGCTGGGATCCTTGAGCCCTGGGCGGCAGCACTGAAGTCAGGAGCCCTGAGCCCCTAGGAGATGGTGCAGAAAGCGGGCAACCCGAAACTGGAGAGGCAGCGCGGAAGTCGGCCACCCCAATGCCTGGAGAGGTGGCGTGGAAGCCAGGTGCCCTGAGCCCCCAGGAGGTGGTGTGGAAGCTGGCAGCCCCGAGCTCCCGGGAGGTAGCCTGGAAACCAGGAGCCTCAGGTCCCTAGGGGGCAGCATGAAAGCTGGGCACCCCGAGCCCCGAGTGGTGGGGCTGAAGTAGGGCATCCTGAGTGCCCGGGGGGCAGTATGGAAGCTGGCAGCCCCGAGCCCCCAGGCGGTGACATGGAACCCAGGAGCCACAGGTCCCCGAGACGTGGCGTGGAAGCCAGGTGCCCCGTGTCCCTGAGAGGCAGAGCTGACATCCCAAGCCCTGGGATATGTTGACATACCCCCGGGAGACCTCTACATACCCCTGGTTGAGAGCCACTGCTCCAGATTATCTTATTTTCTGATAATCCAATGTGGCCCCAGTGTGAATTAGATTGGATAAAGAGGGTTGTGCAATTTAGTAAATGTGATGTGGCTGATAAGTTTCTATTCTTTTTTCTTCCCCATAGTGAAACAGTCAGCATATTTTAGTATTATAATACCAGACTTACTTCTGGGGTTGAAAGTATCAGTTTTGGTAACAGCAAACTGAAATTTGGCAATCTGCAATCTTATAGACAATATTCCTTTTCCTCACCTCACCCTCTCCATTTTACAGATATTATTAGTTAAACCAGCAACCAAAAATTACACTGGGCTAAAATTTGCTGCAATGGAATGTCTCATAGACTCATAGACTCATAGACTCATAGGTCAGAAGGGACCAATATGATCATCTAGTCTGACCTCCCGCACAAGGCAGGCCACAAAACCCTACCCATACACATTTATAACAACCCCGAACCCATGACTGAGTTATTGAAATCCTCAAAAATGAGATTTGAAGACCTCAAGCTGCAGGGAATCCACCAGCAAGCGACCCATGCCCCATGCTGCAGAGGAAGGCGAAAAACCTCCGTGGCCCCTGCCAATCCGCCCCGGAGGAAAATTCCTCCTGACCCCAAATATGGCGATCAGCTAAACCCTGAGCATGTGGGCAAGACTCACCAGCCAGCACCCAAAAAAGATTTCTCTGCAGTAACTCAGTTCCCATCCCATCCAGCATTCCCACAGACCATTGAGCAGACTTATCTGCCGATAATCCAAAATCAATTGCTCAAATTAAACTATCCCATCATAACATCCCCTCCATATACTTATCAAGCTTAGTCTTAAAGCCAGATAAGTCATTTGCCCCCACTACTTCCCTCGGAAGGCTATTCCAGAACTTCACTCCCCTAATGGTTAGAAACCTTCGTCTAATTTCTAGTCTAAATTTCCTAATATCCAATTTGTACCCATTCGTCCTCGTGCCTATGTTAGTACTAAACTTAAACAATTCCTCTCCCTCCCTAACGTTAATCCCCCTGATATATTTATATAGAGCAAGCATATCCCCCCCGGAGCCTTCTTTTGGCCAGGCTAAACAAGCCAAGCTCTTTGAGTCTCCTTTCATAAGGCAGATTTTCCATTCCTCGGATCATCCTAGTAGCCCGTCTCTGAACTTGTTCCAGTTTGAATTCATCCTTCTTAAACATGGGACACCAGAACTGCACACAATATTCCAGGTGGGGTCTCACCAGCGCCGTATATAACGGCACTAACACCTCCTTCTCCTTGCTGGAAATACCTCGCCTGATGCATCCTAAAACCGCATTTGCTTTTTTAACAGCCATATCACATTGGCGGCTCATAGTCATCCTGCTATCAACCAATACCCCAAGGTCCTTCTCCTCCTCCATCGTTTCCAACTGATGCATCCCCAACGTATATGTAAAATTCTTATTATTAATCCCTAAGTGCATGACCTTGCACTTTTCACTATTATATTTCATCCGATTACTATTGCTCCAGCGTACAAGGTGGTCCAGATCTTCCTGAATAGCATCCTGGTCCTTCTCCGTGTTAGCAATACCCCCCAGCTTCGTGTCATCCGCAAACTTTATTAACACATTCCCGCTCTTTGTGCCAAGATCAGTTATAAAAAGGTTAAATAAGGTCGGTCCAAGAACCGATCCTTGAGGGACTCCGCTAGTAACCTCCTTCCATCCTGACAGTTCACCCTTCAGCACGATCCGCTGTAGTCTCCCCTTTAACCAGTTCCTTATCCACCTTACAACTTTCACATTCATCCCCATCTTTTCCAATTTAACTAACAGTTCCCCATGCGGAACCGTGTCAAACGCCTTACTGAAATCGAGGTAAATTAGATCTACCGCATTGCCTCTGTCTAAGTAATCCGTCACCTTCTCAAAGAAGGAGATCAGGTTGGTTTGGCACGATCTACCTTTAGTAAGTCTTGAGCTAGTGGAAGGACTCATGACATTATCCTTTCACTAGCTCTCCTCTGAAGATAGAGTCCGCCATAGGAAACAAGACTGAATTCCAAATGTAAAAAAAAATGAGGAAAACCTCCAGATACATCATAAAAGACCTTCCCATCCATATCCCTTTACCCACTCACCTCTTTGCAGATCTCCAACCTACACTAAATCAGCCCACTGATCAAAAGCTCAAAAGGAAAATTTGGCTTTTCAGCCTGAAAATCAGTCAAAGCTCTTGCCCCGACTCAGGAATGTGATGACACTACCGGCCAGCCTCCAGCACCACAAACACAGCGGAGCAGCAGCTAGAGCGCCGTCTTGGGCTCGGACTCCTCTTGACCCCTTATAAAAACTTTGCTGCAGCTACTACAAAGTGAGGTGGGGTAGCTATCTTTGATGGGGGTGGAAGCATGGCAGCAATGCACATCATCATTCACCTTTCCCTCCATAAAGATGGCGGATGAGTGGGCGGATAGAGAGACATGTGACCTGGTCTGATGGTCTGATGGCCGCATGGCGGTGGCTGGGAGCCGAGGTCTGTGAAAGTCTCGTCCCAAGTTGAACAGTGTCCTGTGCTTAGCATGGCTAGCAGCAGCTGGGCTGTGGGGCCAGCAATCCTGAAATGGCTCATTATGGCAGAATTGATTAGGGTTACCACCTTTGAAATGCAAAAAAACTGACACCACCCCGCAAGGCAAGCCCACCACAACCCCAACCACAAGGCAACTCCACAACCCTCACGCACCTTCAATAGCCACTTAGAGTATCTAGAGAGGTAACACCTACAGATAAGATTGATAAAATCATTTTCTTACTTAAACTGTGGAAGTTGGAACAAGGCATCATCTTTAGCTGTACACAGAAACTTTTAACATTAGATATCCCAGTGTACTGTGATAATAATGCATATAAAACATAAAAAAGCCCTGGCTGATTAAATTATTTTTCTGGCAACTAGCAAATCCATAAAAAAATCTAGCCAGGCCTGTCAAATACCAGACAGCTGGTAACCTTAGAACTGACCCACAGGGAAGCTTCTTCCTGAGCCAAGAACATTATAGGTTCGTTGATTTTAAGGCCAAGAAGGATTGTGTATGGTGCTAATCTTCTAATGAGGCTGCCATGTGGTTCTAAGGCAAATGCCTTATAGCAGTTTGAATACATTATGTCCACACAGTTACTTCTGTCAGCTAACATTGAAATCTCACCACAAAGCAATGTCAAGTTTGTCTAACTAGGTGATCAGTGTTAATTATGAAACCCTCTTATTAATTCTTTATGGTTTTCAGCCTTTCCATTTTATTCAAGGTTGTTGTCGTGCTAAATGACCTGTAGTTACTCGCTTCGTCCTGTTTTCTCTTTTAAAATATTGACACATTAGCTTTTTTCCAGTCTTCTGTGACTTCCCCATATTCCAGGGTTTGTTACATATAAACATCAGTGGCTCATAGAGCTCTCCAGCCAATTCTGTTAAAACTCTCGGGCCAAGTTATCAAGTCTTGAAAATATGAAAATGTTTAGCATTAGCACTTGTTGTTTAACATCCTTTCCAGTTACTATTGAAATAGAAAATTTTTCATTAGCACCGTAAGCTATGAATATGTCATCCAGCTTCTTCCCACCTACAGACACCTACAGAGATATTATTGAACACATTTTCCTGCATCTTTATAGACAATTTTGTCTTCCTTATTTAGTAACAGACCTATACTGTTGCTATGACTTGCTTGTTGTTCCTGATATATTTTAAAGAATTCCTTGATATTGTCCTTAACTCTACTGGCCATAATTTTTGTTGATACCTTTAGCTTCCTTTATTAATAGTCTGCATTTCTTGACTGTTAATTTGTAGTCATTGCTATTAACTTTCCCCTTTTTCATATATATAATTGTTGCTTTCTTTTCCTTTCTTAACCAGGATGGATTTTTAATTGATGAAGGCGTCTTTTTTTATTACAGAATTGTGGTTTTTGGACATCTATAGTAACATTTTCTTAATCAACTCCCAATTAGCATATGAATTGTCTGGTTGTCTTATGTCTAGAAGCTTGAAGTTATATACTTATTGTACATTTTTATCCCATATAGTGTAAATGTGGATGTTTTCATTATCCATATAATTGTCCATTCCTTTCTTTGAATCTTGCTAAGCTCTTGGACCCAGTGATATCTTCTGGGAGTGAGTTCTATAGGTCAATTATGCATTGTGCAAAGAAAAGACTATCAGTTTGATATGTGTTGCCTTTCAATTTCAATGACAGTAAACCCTGTGTCAGTAAACCTATTCTATATCATTCATTATTTTGGGTAAATCTTATGTCCCCTCTTATTCACCTCCTCTCTGAGTTCAGCAGTCCCAATCTTTTTAACCTCTATTTTCATAGAAGTTTCTCTAGATCTGTCATTCTGTTGACCAAATATGGACCCTTCTTATTTTTGAAATAGATCTTTAGATGGAGGTCACCAGAACAAAATATAGTGTTCTAGGTGAGGGTCTAATACTGGCCAATTTATAACACTCAACACAACCTTAACTGTAGGGTCACAGCCAGCTCTCTATTATAGAAGAATACTTTTTCCTGGGTGCTTAATATTAATTCTGGAAGTTGAAGCTAGACAAATTCCAACTGGAATTAAGGTACAGATTTTTAGCAGTGAGGGTAATTAACCAAACAATTTACCAAATGTTGTGGTGGATTTGCCATCCCTAGTGATATTTAAATCATGACTGCATGTTTTTCTAAAAGATCTCTTCTAGTTCAAACTGGAATTAATTCAGAGAAGTTCTATGACCTGTGCTATGCAGGATATCAGACTATATAAACATAGTGGTTGATTCTGTTTTTATAATTTATGACACTGTGAAACTAATTTAGAACTCACTAAGGTGTGAGAGTAGTTCATATAATTTCTACAGCTGGGTATTATTTTGCATTGATCAATGATGAGTTTCATCTGTTTTCGTGCCACCTATTCACCTAGCTTTGTTTTAGGCCAGGTGTAATGATTGGGTCTACAAATTTACCCTAATTGTAAGAAGTGAGTAAAAGTTCCTAAAATCTCACAGCAACCTATAATAATAAATATCGATGGAAAAAGGTGCAAAAGGAAAACAGAAAAACTGAAATATTGCACACAAAAAGGCCTATTTGGGATTGTGTTCAGATCATACCCGATGAATGAGAGAAGCGTGGAACCAGAAATGGACCTTGGTGTGTTGGATTTTGCCCAATACTCCATTTTGGGGTCCTTAAAAGAAAAGACTTTTGAGAGAACATTGGGAAGCAAATGCAACAAGTGTTGACTGGAAGCAGAAGCAATAGCTGTTTGTCAGCCACTGCTGCAGTAGCCTTCACCATCATGGCGGCCACCTCCACTATTTCCTGGGACCCAGAATCCACTGTAATGCCATTGGGCCTTCCTTGTCCCATCTGGAGATAGATCTTGATCAGACCGAGCCAAAGAGAGGGACCCAGATAGTATTGCCACCTCCACTGGCTCTGGGCTAAGTCCCAAACACCACCTGGGATGTGAGACGTTGTTCCTTCCTGCTCCCACCTCTGTGTGTCCTTTTCCTTCGCTCCCTTTTTTCTTCTGTTAAATAAGGGTTAGCTGGCCAAGACAGTATATTTTGCAACAACGCTGTAAGCACAAAGGCAGTTGAAAACAATGCCCAAAACAGCTTGATGCTGGTACAAGTTTGCCAGGTCTAGACTGGCTAGTAAAACTGTATGCTATGCCTGTGTGTTTCCATCAAGCAAGGCTGTAAATCAACACCAGAGACAGGAACTGCATTTTCTCTTTTTGCTGTACTTCTTTTCCCCTCGTGTGTGTTTGTCTTGTTTTGTCGGAAATTGGATTGGACTTTAACAACAACAGCTCCAGCCCAGCTCAATTAACCTCTTTTCTGCAAAAGAGCAGTTATTACCATCTTTAATGCCAGCTCAAAAACTATCAAACAAGAGTATTTTTTTGTTTGATTGTGTTTTTAATAAAAACTCTCTATGGCTAAACGGAACAAGGGATTTGTTAAAATTAAAGCCTTAATATTTTACACTTTTAATGCTTTAACTGTTTTTCTTTCTTCTTCTGTTTCTTTAATAAAAGGCTAAATTAATGTTTAATAGTGTGTTAGACATGGTACTAACCAGGCTGAAATTTCTGTATCCCAAACCTTGTTTAAGAGAGACAAGGTGAATCAGGTGACCTCTTTTATTGGATCAACTTCTGTTGGTGTGAGAGACAAACTTTTGAGCTTGCACAGAGCTTTTTCCTCTCATGACTACTTAATTTCCTTAACTGTCTGTATGGAGGAACTTTCTATCTCAGGATGCTTATATGGCCCCTATTATCATAGTATCTGATCTCCTGCCAGTCTTTTATCCCCACTGTGCCCTTGTGAGTTAGGAAAGTGCTATTACTCTCATTCTGAAGATAGAGAACAGAGGCCCTGACAGGATATGAGAATTTTCTAAGGTTGTATAGAAAATTTGTAGCAGAATAGGGTCTTGAACCCAGATTTCCCAAATCTAAGACTAGTGCCGTAATCACCTGGCCATCCTTTTTCTTAAAAGCATTCTCAAAGATTTATGAAAATCCAAATCAATGATATCTGCAGCGTTCCTTTATAAAGCATTTAGTTAACTTACTCAATCAATTATATTAGAGAGGCATGATTTTCCCCTACAGAAGCCGAAGGAGGAGAATGGTGAGAGAAAGAGCCACTCAAGAGAGTGAGAAGGAAGGCGAGACCTGCATAGATGTGCTATAAAGAAATGACGGTCAGAGTTCAATTGCTGGTAGTACATATGGGCATTACAGCCCCAGGAGCCTCGCACAGCCCAGTGGGGCATCTGAGCCCTCACAGAGGAGAGTCAAGCTCAGCAGGGCATATAAGTATCATCAAGAGGAAGCCAAGAACAAGGAGTCCGGCATCACCTATGGATATATTGGGACCCCAAGTAGCTCAGAGATCGTATGTGATCATATTGTAACATCTACGCAATCTTCTGGGAGTAATGTTTCACAGGAGGCTGATCTTGAGCTTGTTACAAAATCACAGAAGTTGTAATGTGGGCAGGACCTCATAGTGTAAACTCCTTGAATCAGGATTGTTTTATAGAGAGCTGAGTACCTTGTCTACGGTATTATTATGTATGTGTAAGAATTATGACTAATGAATCCGCTGCCTCTTCACCTGACGCTGTGTTCACGCCCAGTGTAACATCAAGCCACCAGAGAGCACTTTAATCCCTCCAGCACAGGGAAGGGAATTACTGCCCTAGATGAAAGGGGAATTGGTTTAGGGCAGTGGTTCTCAACCAGGAGTACATATACCTCTGGGGGTACACAGAGGTCTTCCAGGGGATACATCAATTCATCTAGATATTTGCCTAGTTTTACAACAGGCGACAGAATAAGCACTAGTGAAGTCAGTGCAAACTGAAATTTCATAGACAATGACTTGTTCATACTTTCTATACACTGAAATCTAAGTACAGTATTTACATTCCAATTGATTTATTTTATAATTGTACTGTATAAATGAGAAAGTAAGCAATTTTTCAGTAAAAGTGTGTTGTGACACTTTCATATTTTTATGTCTGATTTTGTAAGCAAGTAGTTTTTAAGTGAGGTGAATCTTGGGGTATGCAAGACAGATCAGAATCTTGAAAAGGGTACAGCAATCTGAAAGGGTTGAGAACTACCGGTTTAGGGTAAAAAGCCAGAGGCTGCATGTGTTTAGGAGCAGCAGCCTGGGAGCTAGCTAGGGAAGGAAAGCCAGACATCAGGTAGTAGGGGTACAACTAGAATTTCCCTAAGGAGCGGGCCAAGGTTACATGTTAAGTAGCAGATTTTATAGCATGTGCTATGTTGCCAAATTCCTCATTGGTGGGATCCCACTTTATGCATGCATTGCATTCTGAGAGGCACACACGTGCTTGGGATTCCCTTCGTATTGCTGTGCATGTCTTTGCTGAGCCTCCCTCTCTCCTTCTGAAGCAGGCCTGGAAGTGGAAGAGGCAGCTTAGAGAGGAGATGATGGCTGGATGTGGGAAGTTGTGAGCTAGGTCTGGGACCTCTTCCCCTCCCACCAGAGAGACTGGCCAGGACCTCTCCTTCCCATCTCACCAAAGAACAATGTTCTCTGGACAAGAGGAGTGGGCTCCCCCTTCTTTGTGCCCCGGCAGATAGCCTGGGAAAGCTAGGCCAGGAAGACCAGGGAACTGGTCTGAGACACGCTGTGGCTGGCAGGGGCCAGGAGTAGCTAAAAGATATAGGGCTGTGGGCTGCAGGCATGAGGATGGTGCAGAGAATTTATATTGGGATCTTTTATCCGCCTGGAACTGACTGCCTTTAGGAGCTGGGTTGGAAAGTTGTGTTTATTATTTTAGTTTGTAACTGTTAATGTCTATAGGTGAAATCCTGGCTCCATTGAATGACAAAACTCCAGTTTAGTTCAATAGAGTCTGGATTTTACTTATCTCGCCTAACTGGGGTACTTGCAACTGTTGTTTTCTGGCAGATCTACTAAAGAAATCCTCTTTCTTATTTGAAATTTGCCAGTGCTCTTCGGACCCTATTGAGGTCTGGAGCCTGAAGAGCCTCATGATGGGAACAGCTACAGCACTCCCCATCAATCGTGCGGTACACCTGGTACGCTACCAGACACCAAAGGACTGGTGTACTTCCACACTGACAGCAACACTGCAGTGGGCTAAGTTACAGTACTTGCTTACTGGTGCCTCCTAGAGGGAGGGACCAGTTTGAGGGCCTCAGGTGTACACATGGGACATTAGGGTACGAGATGGAAGAAAATGGAAAAGTTAGCCTATAGGAAGAAAATCCATTTCAACCCCAGCTTTAATTTAGAGAGAGTTAACCTCTCAATGCTGTGAGGGAGGTAGAGTCTGTCTTGAGTAATGTCTTGTTTGCTTTTCATGTAGAGTGAAGATAAGTGGGTGTTAGGTTAGGTAAAATTAGTTAGGAAAATGTTCACTAAGTAGGCTAGGATAATAAACCTGCCAGGGCTTGTGATTAAATATGCTTTGGTATCCAATACCTGGGATGAGATATTTTATAATAGACTTGGCATGCAATTAAGGCTCTGTTTACAAAGGACAAATTGGACCTAACGTTTTCTGAAGGATCTCTGGATTGTGCAGCACGCTGGAAATTCAGAAGCAATAGCTCAATATAAAATGTTTTTAAAATGGTTTTTTAATTAAATGACATATGAAAAGAAGAATAAAGCAATCATTCCAGAGGATCCTGCATTGTTTATTTTGCTATTACATTTATTTTGTGCTTGTTGGAATAATTATTTATGCAGGTTATTACCATGACACTAATTTAACCCTAAACTGCGATATTGAATACAAAAGCCAAATAATATTTATACAATTGCTCTAAACACACCTAAAAAGCCTAAATAATAAGCAATTTACTACATCCAAACAGCAACAAAACGTTTTAAGCATTTGATCAAGATACTTACAAACAGCCTAAACTCAGGGGTGCTTAGACCTAAAATGGTGAGCTCCATCATGGTTAGGCAGGTATTAGCCATGAACCTTTGAAGAATTTACGTTTTATACACTTTAACAAACAAGTAATGGCTTTGCCAATTACTGACTTCAGCCAAACATCAATTTGAGACAGTTCATCCTTATTTCCAATCTTGATCCAGAGATTAACAACCTCCTTTCTCTCCAAGGCCTTTCCTCCTTATATCTTTTCCTTCTTGCTTACCAACAATTTTTCTTTTTCATCTGGGTTGACATAGGCCCTAATTTTTGAGATAACACCGATATGTGTGGTGGGAAGGGGCATGTTGGCTCATTTTAAGACAGTCTCTTTGTCTTATTTCAAACCATCTGCAATCACCCGTATTTGTCAGAGGTCTTCTTTTTAGAAACCTTCTCTTATTTCATTAGTTATTCTTCGAACCAGATATTCTCCCTACTTCATTCTTTCTGGCATTATAACTCACTATTTTCAAGGCTTTTCTATCCAACAAATATTTCCTTTAAAGTCATGTCTATAAGTATAGGGCTGCAGCTCTACCAATACAGTTGCACCACTGCAATGTGTCTGATAAAGACACTCCATGCCAGGGGTGGCCAAACTTACTGACCCTCTGAGTTGCATACAACAATCTTCAGAAGTTTGAGAGCTAGGGCATGCCTGCCGGGCCTCAGGGCTTCAGCCCTGCAATGGGGTGGTGGAGTTTGGGACTTCTTCCCCACAGGGTGTGCCTGCCAGCACTGCAGCCCTGCTTCTGCTGAAGCTGTGAACCCTGATAGGTGCCTCTTCTGGGGCAGAAGCCTGAGACCACCCTCCTTGCAGGGCTGAAGCCTGGAGCCCTGGCAGGAGCCTCCCATGGGGCAGAAACCCCTAGCCCACTGCAGTGACACTGGCTCAGAAGAAACAGTCCCCTCCCTGCACATGCAACCACACACATGTATAGCATAGGAGTGTGATGATAGCATTTTTTAGAAATCTGTCATTGAATGCCAGCGGAGTGGGGCAGTAGCGTAGTTCAAAAGGACTCTGTCATTAACTGAATGGATGAGAACTACAAGCAGCGGTGTGTATTAAAGCCCCTGAGTTGAAGAAACTCTGCTGTTTTCTCCTGAGTTGTCCTGGTTTGGAAGAGAGCTGTCACCAGTATTTATTTTTTGGTCTCTGCATTAGCCTGGGCCTAAAAGTAATTAGGTCAACTTTTTTGTCAGTCTTTCCTTAGATTGACAGCTGGGCTTCACCATTCTTTTGGTTGGTGGAATCATGAGCAGAATTTAGGAGAGAAACATCTTGACTGGTTAGGGTTAGTGTGGATAATGTTGTAATTTTCAATGACACAGTATGAGGCACAGGTCTTCGAAGTCACACAGATAATAAGGAGCATCACACTTTTACTACAGATCTAATTTCATTTTTAATAGCAAGCTATTTAAATGACTAAGTCTTTTAGATAGACTAGTAATGATTAATATAATCTAGTGGTGCAATAATAAAAGGCAAATATTTATTTTAATTGAGGGAGTCTTTATAGTTAATAGGGTATTTAATCTTATTTAAATTGAATATTGTGATGATGAACCTGAGTCTGGAAAACTAACTTGTCTGATTGTTTCACTGAAGTCAGATTCAATCGCCTAGAGAAGCCTGAAATAGCTATTTGAACTAGGAAATCAATACAATTGTTTAGAAAAAAAAAGTAGTGAAAAGGTATCGATGTCAGCATCTTTGCTCTGTCTGACCTTTCCTTCTTGAGGGGAAGTTTCTCTTTGCCCACTGCAGTTATATATGTGAGATGAGGAACTTTTCTTTTCTGACATTTGATTTTCTTTCTATCAGTATGATTTTTGAGCTTTAATGCCAAAAATATATAAAACAAAATGTATTGTTCTGCAGTTTTAAAAATCTGTTTGAAGCCATCTGTGCCAACTCTTGTTTTTGCTGGCATGTGCCAGCGGGTGGGAGGTGGGGCCTCAGGGAAAGAGGCAGAGCAGGGGCAGGAAGAGGCGGAGGGAACGTGGGGAGACGGCACATGGCCTCCATGTCTCCTCTGTAAAGCAACATCCCTCACCACCCATCCCGTGGCTGCTGCACTTTTCCTGCCCCACGTTCCCTGTGCTAGGGGGAGGCTCTGTCCTTCTCCCACTGTGCCCCCTCGGCATGTTTGGCCACTCTGCCTGGCAGCTGGGCTGGGGCGGAGCATGGGAGGGTGTCCCTTCTAACATCGGCTGAAGCCGGCTTTTCCCAGCTATAGGGTAGCAGCTGTCTGTGAGAGAGCCTGGATGGGGAGGCAGCTTCCTTTCCCTGCCTGACCTTGGCTGCTGGGGACAGGGGCTGAGTGAGCCAGAAATATGGCAGCTGCCCCCCTTCACCGGTCCTGCCCTTTCTACTCCTGGAGCCACCAAACAGCTGATTGGCAGGGCCACAGAACAGATAATTGGTGGCAC
The DNA here is from genome assembly GCA_007922155.1 of Mesoclemmys tuberculata. Classification (NCBI taxonomy): domain Eukaryota; kingdom Metazoa; phylum Chordata; order Testudines; family Chelidae; genus Mesoclemmys; species Mesoclemmys tuberculata. Next base: position 44,755,120 of record ML675604.1, read on the forward strand.
CTGGCAGCTGCCAAACAGCTGGTCAGTGGGGCTGATGAACAGTTGGTCCGTGGCCACCCAAGGGGGTGCTGAGCACCTCCTATTTTTTTTTCTGTGGGCATTGAGCCCCGGAGCACCCATGGAGTCAGCACCAATGTGTAGTTTTATATGAGAAAGATCCCCCAAAACCCATAAATTAAAGTGGAACTGGGTATAATCATTAAAATAAAAGATCTAACATATGACCACTTACAAATGCGTTTCCTTGGTAGGTAACATATAAGCCTGGTTTTATTTTTTGCCTCTAGATGGTGCCAGTGTTATTACAATGTTTAAAATTATAGTTGTAAGAAACACTCAAAGGACAACAAAAACATTCTGTTTGCAACTTTTGAATACAGGGAATCGAGTTTATTCAACAGACATCATACTGATGGGTTGCCTATAAGAAGACCTCACAGGTATAATTTCCACTGAATGAACCACCTCAAAATCTATGTTCACATAATACTTAAATGTTTGATTTAAACCCACAGAAGCCAGCATGTTCAGAATTAGAGCTTAAACTCTGGGCTTAAGGAAATGTTGAATCTAAGTGTTGTGGCACATATATGTAAGCTTACCCACTAGCAGGAGCTCCCTCTTTCCAAGCCATTAGTCTATCATATAAAAATGCACAGATCCCATTTTTATAACGTGACAGCTGTGCAAAAAATGTTTCACAGATGTAAAACATGCTGTATGTGAGGTACCGGTTTCTGTACTGCTATCTATGCATTTATGCTTACCCTCTGTTCCCCTTCAGCCCTCCTGGAAACAAGATGTTGTCTCTCCAGAGGTTATCCTGCTGAGCAAAAGCAAACCAGAATTTATTATATTAAAATAACTTTGTATATAGATGTGTACAGGGTTGGGGAAATGACAGTGTTTCATATTAGGTGTGAGTTAGTGTTTGCTACTTGTCATTATACATGTATCAGTAACTGTTGTTTAATTCATCCACTCTGCTTTTAAAGATTATGACATATAAGGCTTTTGATATAGTCTGGGAAGGATTCCCCCTCCTCGCCCTACCCTCCTTCATTTTAGCTACCAATGGGTTTTACTGCTCACCATTGCTCAGTATTGTCTTTAAGATATGGAAAACTCTTAACTCAGCTCCTTTCTGAGCCATCGTTTTTGACAAGCACCATTTCTGTTTTGCAAGATAGAGACTTCTGTCTGAAGCAAGGCCCACAGGGTGGGCTTCTTTCTCACCAAGTAAAACTGTTCTGTATGGATTGCAACTGTTGCCATTCAAGTCTCATCTGTGATAATATGCAGGACTTGCACACACACTGGGTGAAATCCTGGTGCTGTTGGAGACAAGGGCAAAACTCCTAGGACTGCATCCAGTGTATTTAGATGAAGGACTCTACTTCAGTCGAAAAATGCAGATTTTCCATGGTAGTGACCAGATACAAAAATGGATTTAACTGCTTAGTAGAGTCATTTTGTCCTGTCATTTTAGCAGAATGGAGAGGTACTGTGAGTAACTATCATTATAAAAATGCCAAAAGTATTTTATTGATGTCTGAGGGCTAGTTACTTAACCTTACTCCTTCCCCCACCTCTGTGACTGATTTACTGCTCAGTGTCCCAAGTGCAAACTCTTCTGAGGCATTCAAGCTATAGTCCATAAAACATCTGTTGTCCTTTCAGGCTCAAACCTGTTCGGTGCTGTGTATCAAAGGGAAGTCAATAGAAATGGAAGGTGTGCAGTGCCTTAGTGGGTTGATCCTTTGATTTTCAAGGAAACATAGACATGTGCAGGCAACATGGATCCTGGTCCGGTGAGCTAACCACATAGGTAATACAGATTACCCGTTGCTTATGGGTAATTAACCTGCTAATTATCCACAAAACATTTCGCCATGTGGTGGTTTTCTGAACTGACAGGAATTATTGAAGCTGAAAGAAACTTTTTTTTCCCCCCAGTTACCTTACTTTGTCAGATGACATCACATCCCAGCACAATGTTTTTGTATGTACAAAGAGATAATTGCCAAGAAACCCTAACCCCTTCTTTCCACTTGAATGCCACCTGTCATTTCAAGTAACTAGAGATTCCTCCAAATGAAGGAATATGTCAGGGTATGCTTTTGAGACTGAGATACTTGTTCTTGATTCAGGTTTTAGTACCTGACCCATTTTAGATAAGATATAAAACTGGGATCCTGCTTACTTCTGGTGTTTAGAGAGCCCATAGCACTTTTTGCAAAAGTAAGGGAATTTGTTAGCCCACATTCCTGGCATGCTATTTCATTATTATTATTTTATATTTTGGCTCACATAGTTGTATCTCACTTTTACAAAGGGAAACTTCCCCAATATCATCAAAGTTCTATTGTTGCATCTGACCTGAGTTCTTGACCCCTTTCTAGTTCCAGCTAATGTCTGTGAATGGGTGTAAATCCATTAAACCAAAACCTTGCTTAGCAATTTGCAATGACAGTCAATTTTGGGAAAACTAGGTTTTTTCAAACTCAAACTCTTAGCATTTCAGCCTTCAAACCAAACTTTTGAGCTACAGGGATTGTTAACCTATAAAAAGTAGCTTTAGTAACAAACAAACAATACCCCCTCCCTCCCACAAACTCATTTGGAACAAAATTCATAGGTGTTGTTCAGTACTGATAATTATGTGGTCTGCCTACATAAAAACTCCACTTGCAATTTCACTTGAATTGGATATTTTTCTTTATTTCCTTTGGTAGGATTTTGCATGGCTGTATATTGTTTGTGCTGTTAGATAGTGGCTCATCCCAGACATAGAGATGTATTTCAATGATAGGCAAAGTAATTTTGTTCCATAAGGTTTTTAAGGCACTTTGTGATCCTTCAGAATTAAGGGTACTATATAAATGCAAATTAAGTGAGTTTATGACATGGTTTCTAGCCTCCTGTACGTGTATGGAGCGTTGTAACTGATCTGAGTGGCAATAAAGCCAGTAAATGTAGAAGTAATTTGATTTAAAAAATATATATTTATTCCCTTTCAAAACAGCAATAACACTAGTTGAACGTTGTATTTCTGAGGAAGTTAAAATCAGTTGGCATTTGGGCTGGGATTTACAAAAGAGCCTAAGTGAGCTGGACATCCAAATCCCACTAAATACAATGTGAGTTGGATATCTAATTCCCTCAAGCTGCTTTGAAAATCCTAGCCTTTGTCTTGTGCAGTAAAATATCATAAAAACATAATAGAGTAGCACTATAGTATATGGCATATACCATTGCTCACTCAGAAAGAATCTCACTCTCAAAATGAAAAATGTGAGAATTTATCTTTTAGCACTCCCAGATGCTATAATGGTGAGTGTGGTAATAAATAACTAAGCAGGGTGATAGATACACACATGGGATGAAGACTGCTTTCTAAAGATTTCAGTTTCTAAAAGTTTTATAGTGGGATGAGGCAGACAAGTATAGAACTTGGACTACATCAGATCACTGGTCCTTCAAGGGTGGAAAAAATATTCTTTCTGATATTTGTGGTCACTAAATATTTTGCAACAGTTTAACAAGACTTGGTACCATTAGCCAGAGTGTCTGGGGCTGTCATACTGCCAGGTATGGGTCACCACTGAGAACACCAAATTCAGAACAGACAATAAGAAACTGCAAGTTGAAGAAGTATAGGCTGGATGAATGGATTATAAGGTGGATAGAAAGCTGGCTAGATCATCAGGCTCAACAGGTAGTGATCAATGGCTCGATGTCTAGTTGGCAGCTGATAACAAGCGGAGTGCCCTAGGGGTTGCTCCTGGGGCCAGTTTTGTTCAACAGTTTCATTAATGATCAGGAGGACGGAGTGGATTTCACGCTCAGCAAGTTTGCAGATGACACTAAGCTTGGGGGAGTGATATATATGCTGGAGGGTAGGTATCGGATACAGAGTGACCTAGACAAATTGGAATGGGCCAAAAGAAATCTGATGAGGTTCAACAAGGACAAGTGCTAAGTCCTGCACTGAGGATGGAAGAATTCCATGCATTGCTACAGACTGGGGACTGACTGGCTAGGCAGCAGTTCTGCAGAAAAGGACCTGTGGGTTACAGTGGGTAAGAAGCTTGGTATGAGTCAGCAATGTGTACTTACTGCCAAGAAGGTTAACGACATATTGGGCTGTATTAGTAGGAGCATTGCCAGCGGAGAGCGGGAAGTGATTATTCCTCTCTATTCAGCATTAGTGAGGCCACATTTGGAATATTGTGTCCAGTTTGGACCTGACCCCCCACTACAAGAAGGATGTGGACAAATTGGAGACAGTCCAGGAGAGGTCAGCGAAAAGGATTAGGGGGCTGGGGCACATGATTTATGAGGAGAGACTGAGGGAACTGGGCTTGTTTAGTCTACAGAAGAGAAAAGTGAGGGGGATTTGATAGCGGCCTTCAACTACCTGAAGGAGGGTTCCAAAGAGGATGGAGCTAGGCTGTTCTAGCTGTTCTAGGCTGTTCTAGCTGTTCTAGGCTGTTCTAGCTGTTCTAGGTGGTAGATGACAGAACTAGAAGCAATGGTCTCAAGTTGCAGTGGGGGTGGTTCTGTTGGATATTAGGAAAAAGTTTTTCACTAGGAGGGTGGTGAAGCACCGTAATGGGAAGTAGGTGGAATCGCCATCCTTGCAGGTTTTTAAGGTGCAGCTTGACAAAGCCCTGTCTGGGATGATTTATTTGGGGTTGGTCCTGCTTTGATCAGGGAGTTGGAAGCAATGACCTCCTGAGGTTCCTTCCAACTCTAATCTTCTATCATTCTATTTATGAAACAGGGCCCCAAAACTGGTGGCTTATTCTAGCATTAGATTTCACCAGCTAATAACAAAGTGAGCTCCTGTATCACTACACTGATTCACAGAGGACCACGTTACAGTCTCTGAGTCTCTCCAGCTCCTGCCCACCACACAGGAAACTGGACTTTATGGTGAGAGATTACTGGAAACCAGATTCATCCTACTTGATGTTTTTCTAATCCCAAAGGATCAGACACACACCTCAGGTCAAAATACAGACTTTAGTGCCTTACCAAATACCATGCTGATGCCAATCCTGTAGTAATATAAAATTAAAGTTTATTAATATAAAAAGAATAGAGTTCTTAAAAGGTTAAGATGAGTCATATACAATTACAGATAATTTCAGAGTTTGTAGATTAGAATCATAGCAGTGATGTTAGATCTGCTAGCTTGTAATAAGTCTCTCTGGTTCACCCATTAGATTAGGGGGGTCATCAGTCCTTAGTTCAAAGCTCTCCCTGTTAGAAATGATGTCCACAGATGTGGAGCAGGAATGAAAACAAAGCAGTGATGTTAGTCTCTTCTTTTATACTTTCAGCCCATGTACATGGAAAATTATTGGCAAAAGACAGGAGTCTTAGATCGCATGTCCATATCACATGTTCTTACATGCCTTGCTGATTCAGTGTTTTCTGAAACGTCTCCATGAGGGGCTCACTAGAGAGTTAAGTCTCTTCAATGGCCCATCAACCCAGGGATGGCTAGTCTGGATGTAAATTTGCCTTGTAAGTGTCACTGAAGAACAAAACACATTTGAGATACAAACATATAGTCAATATTCATAACTTCAGATACAATGATGATTCATGGATTTAAACAGGATAATAATAGTTAGCAATCTATAACTTTCCCATTGATACCTTACATGACATACTTTGTACAAGATTTATTGCAATTTTGTGGTGACTGTATTAAGGTAACTATTTAGTTTTCTCTTTTATACAGCATTACGGGACAAATTTCAGTTTTGAAATGTATGTGTACGATCCAGATTCCAATTAGGGTATACAGGAGATGTGATGAGTCTAATGTTAAATGTATTTGAGTTCTGACACTGAGTGATAATGTCTTTTAATAAAGTCAGTCTCGTTCACATCATTAATCTTAAGAAGTTTTTCCAATTTTTTTCCTATCTTACTACAAAAACACTTGTCCATATTTTGAAACTACTGTTCAGTAAAGTGACTGATGTAAGATGCAGAATCAAACACTACACGTCTTCCCTTTAGTATCAGAAGGAATTTCCAAATATAATATGAGACCAAAGCTTTGCTCCCAATTTGATCCCCCTCATCCACCTGTGATGGAAACTGGGCATAAACTTGTACCCACAGTTATTTGCATCTGCATTTTGTGGGCTCAGAAAGTGAGCATTGTGAATACTAGGCTGAACATCTGACCCTTTTCTTTATTTATGTTCTTCTGTACCAGATATGGACTACTGACAGAGCTTGCTTATATACATCAGACGTGTTCATCCTTTAATGCTTTGTCAGGTATGGCTGCAGTTCATTTAACTATGGTATTTTGCACACAGTGTCCCCGTGTGGCTGAACAGTAGAATACAGTTTAACATCCCATTACATTTCCCTCTTTAAGTTTTACATTCCTACCATTTACAATATTTACTCTATTACACTTTTTGCAGTTCAATACGTACCAGTCTGTTAAATGTCTCTGAATCATACTTGTTTTCTATGATCCAAATGCATAACAGCTTGGTCATCTGGCTGTCCATTAATTGCAAAGAATGGCTGTGATTGGTTTGGAATCCGTGAGTTGACATCATCTTGTTCTGCATCGGCCATCTGTAGAGTTTGCTTGTTGATTATTCTTTCTAAGGAACAAACTGTAGATGTCAACTGTTTCTGTTACATTCTCCACTGTCAGTCTTGATCACATGTGATCTGGGTACTGAATTATTTTTGTTCACAATAGCTGGAGTTGTCCATTCTATTTCTCCATTCAATGTGACATGAACATGGTCACCAGGTTCTAGACAAGGCTGTTCTCTAACTGATTGATATCTGTTGTAAAAGTGGTCATAAGCTTTTTTAGTCTTTTTATTGGATTTGGCTACTCTCTTCATGTCTGGCCATTTTGGAGATAGGTTTGTTTTCAAAGTTGGAACTGTAGTTCTAAGTTGTCTTCCCATCAGGAGATGTGCTAGATTATATTCAGTAGCCATGTTGGTGTTGATTTGTAACTCAGAAGGAATGGATCTTCCTGCTCTAGGATTTTCTTGGCTGTCTGTACAGTTCTCTCAGCCTCTCCATTTGCTTGTGGGTAAAGTGGACTGCTTGTAATGTTATCAAAATCACATTTGGTTTGAAATGACATAAATTCTGCTGCAATGAGTTGTGGTCCTTTGTCTGTCACTAGTTGTTCTGGAATACCAACGTGAGCAAAGGTGCACTTTTGTTTCTCATTAACACAGCAGACATGTTATGTCTTTCACATACATTATTTCTATATACCTGGAAAAATAGTCTATGATAACTAGGTAATGATGTCCTCTGACATTGGATACATCTTGCAGCTAGTCTTTTTCAAAGTCTATCTGGTAGAGGTGGGGGTGTTATGCAAAAATGATATTTGCTTTGAATATTAAATTGATTTTAGAATGACATTGCAGGCAGATGATTTAGTGTGTTGCTAGAGCTTTGCATCTCCCTTGTATTGTAAACCTTTTTATTGTGTATTTCTGTGTGAAACTACTTTGTTCTATTTGAGTTCTGTTACTATATCTGTCACAGTGGTATCTAAGCTACCAGGATAATCAGAACGTTGATGATTTTGCAATTTAACCGCGTCTAAAACTACAGCTGAGAAGTTGAGACAGAAATTCATTTTTCTCACAATAACTCATTCTCTGAAAGATACATCATGGAATCTCAGGAGAGGATCCATGCCATATGATAGCCTACAGAAATATTCTGACTTGTTTGCTCATGGCAATGAGATACTGTTACACTGATAAACCAGAAGCCAAAACATAAGTCTGTGGTGGAGTCTACACCGGAGGAGCGTGACATTGTACTGTAAAGATAGTGAAGTACAATGAAAGTTTTGAATATAAAAAGAATTGATGGCTCACAAAGTTTGACTTAATCACATTACGGTCGTGGGTGTCCATCCCAAATAATTTTCTTATGGATTATCCTGAGAGCTGTTTTTCTAAATGGTATGCTCTATGAATTATTTTGGGAAAGTTCTATGGCCTGTGTTACGCAGGAGGTCAGAGGAGAGTTCATAGATATGTACTGCAGAGGGCACTAATGTTATACATAATTTATCCTTGAGTTGGTGTGTATGACACTCAGATACAGAGGAAGCAGAAAACAGGATTATAGGCTAATGATGGAGTAATAAAGAAGCTGACTTGTAGCTCCTGCATACTGTCTCCTTTTTGGAGGCATCTTGAAGCTCATATATAAACATTTTTATATCCCTCTAGAGAAAGAAAGATAATACAATGGTCTTCTGTATTATGTTGCAGTTTATCATTTGTTGAGATAAAGACATCAAGCTTGATTTGTCCCTGGTTTATATTAGTTTTCTCTGATTCAACCCAGGACTTCCAGCAGTGAAACATCTGCCTAGAATAGGGAATGCTTCTGCCCAATTTCCTTTCCCCTGGTGAGTCCAAAGTCATACAACACAGTCTCAGAAGTAGAAGGGACAGGCTGTAGAGGAGACCTATCAAAAGCAGCCGGAGGATAGACTGGCCTGTTGCAGGGGTTCTTGTGGAGCCTCAGTTCCTAATTAAAGCTGTCCTAATGGACCAGGAACCACTCTCCAGGGATGCATCCACTTTGGGTCATATATCCTTTAACTAGATCACTGAGTAGCAGTTTTTACCTCCCTACAGCACAGGTAGGTGGCTTGTCTTCATTGTCTGGTTTTGAAAAGTTTTGGCTTGTTGTCTGAGGAGGCATGAAGCCTGAGTCTGCTATCATGCTGGCTTTGCAGTGATGTAATTCCATCGACTTCAGAGAGTTATTCCTGAATTTGACCATTGTAACGGGTCCTCAGATTCAGAGGTGAAATCCTGGAGCCACAGAAGTCAATATCAAAATATCCATTGACTTCAAGGGGTCAGGATTCCATCCAAAGAGTGAAGTGATCTGTAGGACTCAGCTATTTCTCTTTCTCCAGGTTTGATCATCTTCACACACAGTGGCTAGCAATGTATACTGAAAATAAAGAATAATCTAGGTAACTTCATCCTCAGAAGGGTAGAAAATCCAAAATGACATCCCCCATCTTCACAGTCTTAAGTTTTCATAATAAGCTGTTGTGTTTTTGTGTTGATCTTGTTTCTTGTTCATGTAAAGCAGGAGTAACTCCACTGTAGGCACTAGTCTAAAGCTGCTGGAAGTGATATCAAAATGAGGCCCATATATGTCTTTAAGTGGGTATAGGTTGCAAACCAAGAGCCTGGGCCATGGCTCCAGCTACTTTGTGCTGGAAGAATGGAAAGAAGCCATAAGTCTATAAATAAGACCTGCTGGAGATAGGAGAATCTAACACCATCTTGCCTGGTCATCAAACATGACTGCCTTAGGGGAGTGGCCAGAGCACTGCTGAACACTGATGATCTCTGGCTGGCATTATATCAGGTGCAAGATAGAGAATGGCTGCTCTGCCTTGCGCTGACGGCCAACTTGGCCTCTGACTTATCCAAGAACCAAGGAAGGCCAAAAGTGAATGAAAGCATCAAGTTTCAAATATCTAGTGTCCTTGGACCCACCACTTCAAATCTCAGCAGTGCCCACTTTGTCTTTCACAAACTTAATTCCTGTCTTTCAGCTGACACCTTAGAACAGTTTTCTGTGGATGACTAAAGTTCCTTTGCCACTCTTTGTAGGCTACCCAGGCCAAAATTCCCCTGCACCTCGCAATTGTGTAGCCTCACTATGTCCCAGTTGCTTGGCTTGCTGTTTCCCTTCATGCCAGAAGGGCTACATTTCAGTGGTGTACAGATTCCTGTTTGGAAAGTGTTTGGTGTTCATTCAAGATGAAAAACACTATATAAATCTAAAGTGCTGTTATGATGGTTGGCCATGATGAGGAGCTAAACAAAAACATTTGAATGGAGAATATTTTCAGTGACATAATTTTCCCCTCAATGTTTTTGGAAAGATTTTATGAGGACAAAGCTAATTTTTTGTGGTCAACTATAAACTTTTTATTTTAAGTCTAACTGGCTACAGAACTATGAAACAGACATACTGCACTTTAATTCTTCCCAGACATTGGCAATAGTAAGTTTGTTCACAATTTTTCAGTCAGACCTGAGAATTAATGATGTGAAAGCAAATATTGTGCCTGTGTAGTTAGTACAATAAAAAGCCCCATTATTTGGTATAAAAGAAAAAGCTTTCTAGGGAGATTTAATTGAAACTTTAGACTGGACTGACCATGTTACCCCTGTCTTAAACCTGTGTAACTTCATTAGTTTCTATAGTTATACTGATAGCAGACTGGAATAATAGAATAACGACCTGCTACCTTCCTGGTCTGTCTCGGTATGACTATTTGGAACTCAGGTATTTAACAAATTCTGTATAAAAGCTGCAAGGAGTTCTACTTCAAGCAAAGCTAAAATGGGTTAACCTGAGCAGCAGAACGCTCCAAAAACTGAAAACAACATACATTAGTGTGTGTGTGTGTGTGTGTGTGGTTTACATACAGCCAATCAGTACAGAACCTGAGTCGTTGTTAGGTAAACTGATTAACCAATCAAGAACTGTTGATGGGTAAACAGCTACGTTTCACATGAATCATAACCATAAGCAAACTTCTGAGGCCTGAGTAACTCAGGCTAGGAGTCCCTTCTGCACAAGTCCTTAAATCATGATTTGAAGACTTCAGTAACTCAGCCAGAGGTTAGGGATCTATTACGGGAGTGGGTGTGGTTCTGTGGCTGCAATGTGCGGGAGATCAGCACTAAATAATCATGATGTTCCCTTCTGACCTTAAAGTCTATGAGTCTATGTGCAGATCCACAAAGGTCACACAACAGATACTTTGATTGACAGCCCTAGCCTTCCCTAAGTACGTGGGCCATATCTTGGTAGCACAGCCTACATATCCTATTTTAAGGCACTTCTGAGCCAGGCTAGGGAAAGGACCTTCAATTTTTATGCTACAGTACCATCTGTCATTTTTTCAGCATTTACTTCCTTTTCTGGTACTCCTGCACTCAAGAAACACAGGGTCAGATCCTCAGCTGATGTAAATCAGCAGAGCTCAATTGAAATCAACTCATCAACTCCAGAACATCATCTGCCTTAAACAGCTTCTAGGCTTTCAAGTTAAACTGGCTTATTCCACCTTCTCTTTGACTTCTTATGATTAGAAGCTATGAAGGTGGCCCTAACAATTTGCTATGAAGGGAAAACAAAGCCAACTTTTCCACTGAGGGAAATATAACTCAGTGTGCATGTATACACCTGAGAGCCTACCGTTTATGACACTGGAGGCTTGAAATTCTGGAGAAAAGAAGTGGATACAGATCCCAAGGTGTCCACAGTATGTTATTTACTTATATTTCTTAAACAACTTCTTCTTGGAATCTTGGTTTAGTTACTGGTAAAAAGGAACTTTTCTGATCATCCAAACATATGTATCACGACTGTTTTGGACATCCCCAGATCTCCTCAGATAAATTGGGTTGCACAATATACCTCCCAGATCTGTGGAAACCATTCAGTCTTTTTGTATTTCTGTTTATGTAGTTTTGTTGATTGGAAGAAAGTTAAGAATTTATCTTCAGAAGCTTAAAGGGGCTTTTCTGGATTTATCTGAGAAATTAAAATGTCATCATAGCTCCAGGAAAACTAGCTTTGCCTTTGTTAAATGAAGCTGCTACATGTGATAAGCCTTTATAAATGGAACAATTGCTACCCCACAGAACAAGCCCACAGTGCTTATATATCTTGTCTAATTTCCTGATATATGGTCTAGTTCTATGCATACACATACACCTTCTATAATTTCCTGCATTACATCAGATCTGCCAGAAATGTCCAGTGACTAGAGAGCACGTAGAATGATTAATAAAAATTATGAATTGTTATTTCTGTAAAATACTTTTCTTTCCAGAGAACAACCACTTAAATTGAATATCATATCAAGGGTCTGAGGGGGAGAAAGCTGCTTATAGAGCCCAGTCCTGAAGTCCTTATTCAGGAAAAAAATTCTCTTGGGATTACGGGATTGACGACGGATCCCTTGAGAAACTAAGAAATAGTGAAACTTCAATTTAATGGTGAAGGAGAATTAAAAGTCCCAAATTGTTCCAGTATGTTGCAAAATGCTTACTGCAATTCCAGTTACAAAATAAAGCTCTACTCATAATTAAGTTGTTCTGTGTAAAAACTCCACTGTAAAAAGGTTGCAATATACCAGTGATATCGGAAGGGTTGTTCCCTGGAGGCCTTTTTGACTCACTGAAGTCACTGGCAAAACTCCCATTGGATGTTGATGATCAAGCATTAGGATAGATGGAAGTATATGTTCACAAAAAATCAACAAATAAACAAAAAACTCTCCCAGTTTATACTGGACTAAATTAAAACCTGATTTAAAAGGCCCTGAAAAGACCTAGTTATAGAGATACTTCTATGCACCTTTAACTTACAAAAATGAAACTGACAGCTGAGCCATGTCAGGGCACTGAGCCACCATGTAGGAACAGCATTTTTTCAAAAAGCATTAGCTGAAATAGTAAGGTTGAGATTTCTCACTCTCTGTCTTGTCCCCTACCGCCTTGTCCGTTCCGTCTTATATAACGATTGTCTAATCTTTATCCTGAAGTGTCTGTGCTTTTGTTAAGGTTTTATGCTGACAGATATCAAGAGTTATTTGATAACTCATCAAGACATATGTACAGTTAATTAGAAATGAATGTGATATTACATCAAAAGGCTTCAAATGTTAATTTTTAAATGATGATAATTAACTTGCTCCTTGATTCTAAGCTAGATTGACTAAAGGGATGATGAAGGTCAATTTGTTCATTAGAAAAAGTAAAAATAGAATAGCTGTTAGATTACCGATTCTTTTAAAACAACTCTCAGTTTTGGATCTTTTCTGTTATAGCTGCACTGCTCGGATGTGAAGGTGACACAGTGAAAATCATTTTAATAACCAACTTTTTCACTTATTAAAGCATATTTTCTTCATGATAAAAATGGAGAGCTTGATCCTCCATTTACTTGCACCGGTGTAAATCAAGAGTAACTTGAAAGAAACCAATGAAGTTGGTTTCTGGTGTGAGTGGAGAAGTGGCCTGTATTGCTTAATCTATTTTCTGCAACTTTAGACATACCTATCTATTTGAAGACTATGGAGCTATGCAAAGACTCTCCATTTTCACCTTGTGAGATTTCAGTGGTGAGAACTGTCTTTTTGAATATTTAGCTAATGGTAGTATTGCCACTTTCTACACAAACACATTTTTAACTGAAAAATTTAACTGAAATTGCACACTTGGAACAATTTACACATTTTCACAATTTTGTTCAAACCAAAATATTACCTTTCCTTAGCAAATGTCTCTTTCTTCTGTAAAATTGCCTTCTGTGTGTGGGCGGGAAAGGGACCAGACAGAGTAGATGTGAAAATAAAGCTGAGCAAATGCTCAGCTGGTGTAAATTAGCCCATTTACGCCAGGTGAGGATGAGTTCTAATGTGTGAAACTTCCCCCCAAATCAGAGAGACAGGACATTTTGCTGGTAATTCGGATTCTTTCTACCTAGCTCCTGCAGCCAAACAGGGACCAGTTTGTTTGCAGAGAAGCAGCTGGAATGGTTTTTGATTTTGCTTGCATCAGTGTTTTAGTCCAGAGGGTAGGCCATTAGCTTCTTCGTTCCATGAAAAGGGCAAACCCTATACATCATTAGATCAACTACAAACGTAACAGTCACATGACAGAGCAGCAAAATGAAAAATAAATTTAATTTGTAAGGGCCTTACCTTAAGTCCACTGAAGTCAGTGGCAGTCTTTTAAGTGGGCTTTGGATCAGGCCCCAGGGACTCATGTGCACTAACATTTTTCTTAAAATCTCCCACTGTTACACTACTGGTGGGGCAGGTCTGTTACTGCCAATGACCGCAACAGCGGGATAATTAGTACAGGATGGCTGCCAGTGCCACCTGCATTTTTACTCCTGGGCACCAAGTCTCCTCATGAAAATGATCTTACATTTAATGCTTATCATCCAGAAGGATCACAAGATACATTTACAGATTATGGCTCCAGTCATACATCGGAGCTAACGTGGAGTTTTGCGCCAGTGTGGAGTCGACTCTGCGTGGGCACGGGAGTTTGTGGTAGCAGATTCTTATGGTGGTTTAAGGTTAGTATACCATGTACCGGTAATAGTCTGTGCACCACTAAGTTGAAGGTGATGCTGAGGAAATACTTAATTGTGCACAGTGGCACTACACAACATCTCAGGACAGGAATGAAGAATTCCATCGCCAAATGACACTACAGGAGCAGTTTTAGGTTGGCAGAAGGTACAGTAATTACTCAAACGAGTTCCACCAGGGCAACAGAGCTGACAGCGTTACCCATCTAAAAGTGTCATGGGATATTTTAATGACAAACAGTAAAGACTTCAATTACTAGACAGCAATAGCAATAGGACAGTGCCTCTAAGGCCATTCTCAGACACTGCTCCAATTCAGAGCCCGAGGGAATAGTGCTATCTATGATTTCATCAATACGTCTTCCTAAGTTTTCTATGGTCTTTTGCTAAACCCAGACCTGACAGGAACATAGTGTGAGTTCAGCTGCAGTCCTGCTGGCCTGCCTGCCTTACAGTTTGCCCATGTTTTACAGTTGAGCTCACTGAGTCTCTAACAACACTGTTATAACATTCTCTGCTTTGTTTTAGTTGCACTGATATTAGCTGCAAGTCAGACAGGCAGGCCCAGGCTGAACCACAAAATCCAAAAGTCTTCAGGCTTTGAGGGTGTTTGGATCTGGTTTGTATTCGGATGCACACCCCAGAGCTTGAGCCTGATTGCTCTGAAGTAATGGGCCAAACCTGAAGAGTCAATCCTAATAATAAAAAAGCTGAACTTTTTTGTCAAGTTTGGATTCAGATCTGATCCTGAATCAAACCTGCATGGCATGGGTCCACCTCTAGTATCATAGTTACTGTCAGAAAAAGACTTGTTAATCATCTAACCAATCTTCCTGCCATTGTAGGATTGTTTTTCTACAACTGTCGAAAGTCCAGATTTAAATGTGCCAAGCAATGGACCTTCCACCATGTCACTTGGGTTAAGTTATTGCTGATTTTTGTCTCTGTGACATCACATTCATTTTCATTCCTCTACACAGCAGTGTTACACAGAATTAAAAGGGAGAAGCTGGGCTTGCAAGGGGAAAGATCTTAAAAACAAATATCCAAAATAATAGCAGGGACAATAAGAGTGTCAATGGTTTCATGTTAATAGCACATTGCTTTGTGTATAACTAATTTTTCTTTTCTATGTTTACTCCAGGAAAAAGTGTCTCTTTAAGAAAGTACTTCACGGTACTTAGGACATAAGAATGGCCCTTGAAACACATCCAGTTGTTGTGCAAGTCTGCACATTTTTGTTCTCTGCATGTGTCCTGGGAGGACCAATGCTGGGGAAGAGGAATGCTTTAGGCAGAGCATTAACCAACTTAACAGAGGAGTAAATTAATTTATTTTTAGGAATTTCTGAGCCATCCTGATAGTATTAGAATATTTTTTTTCATTCTTTTCTTTAAATCCCTTCCCATCTAGAAGTTGGGGTTTCCAAAGTGAAAACAAATAAAGTGGATTATCTTGATACTCCTTGCTTAACCAGGTAACCATAGTTACTCTTATTTAAACAGTTAACTTAGTTTTAAAAGACTAACAGTTAAGGAAATAACTAGTTAAGGAAGACTTTAACAGTGCTCAACATTTCCACACTGTTGCTGTTCCATGTATATGGAACGTTTGTGAAGGCTCTAGAAATTCCGTTTGATGTTAAAAGCATCGTTTTTTCAGTGAAATGCTGGAATATCATTGGAGTGCTATCATGGTGCAAAAACTGTAGCAGTGAATTAACAGTGAAGTGGTTATCTAAGTAAAACATGGAAAACTGTGCTGTAAGATTGTGCTTTTGGTTTGATGTAAGGAGAAATAATTGAGAAACAGACCCTAATATGAAGTTACCAAATGGCTCTGGCAATGACAGAGGCCTTAAAATGGATGTGAAAAGGGCCTATGTATAACTGAAGCACATTAATCTCTAGAAAATTTCATACAAACTTGAGTAATAAAAGGAAATACTGGAAGTTCAAAGCTCAGTCTAAAGAGCAACTTCTACCTTTGAGGGACATTGGGTCTGATTTAGCAAAGCACTGATGCACGTGGCTCAAAGATAAAGATGTGTTTCGGTTCTTTGATAAATTGGGGATATTGGTGGGCTAAATCATGAACATGATTCTCCTCTTAATTGCACTGATGTAATGCCACAATCCTACATTGAGAACTGTGCATATGAACTCCTGGGCCCTGTGATAGGGTGTAAGTTCCATATTAGCACTGAAGAGGTTAAAAGGAGCTGGATTGCTCAATAAGTGCACCCAGTTGCACCTAGATGATGGGCCAGGATCAATTTAGGATGAGACCTGGATGGAGAGAGCTGGGTGGCTACTATAGTGGTAGGCTTCAGAGCAGAAGAGGAGGAGGTGGCCCAGAAGAGAAATAAGGCTTGAGATCCTCTCCTGGGAGGAAGCTCTGGAAAAGGGTCAAGAAAGCTGGGCTATAGGGGAAGTGAACATTTCTGGACAGTGGGCCCCGAGAGAATGGCAAGACAAGGAGAAGGCTTGGAAAGCTATAAGGGGAAAAGAATATCACTGGGCAGTGGGCTCTGAAAAACAGATAGGACTGAGTGAGGGCTTTTAACCAAATTTGAGAGTGTCCCTTTAGGTTTGCATCTGGTATATTGCAAAGGAAAGCTTCTTGAATAAAACCATGACTCCCTAATGGAGTATTGGAGATGTTTGTTATCCACTGGTGAAATAATTTTAGCAATAATTAAACCTTCCTTGCTCTGATTTATTATGTCTCAGTTATATTGTGATTGGACTTTAATTTGGTATTATGTTTTCAAATTGTTGACAAGACAGCGAAAACATAACTAGCCTGCAAAAATCTCAGTGAATGGAAAGACTTTTGCCTTAGAAATGATCAAATCCAAAAAATAGTAGCAGTACATTACATATTTCTTTCCTGTTGACTGAACTGCTCTGTCCAAAATATACAGAATTATTGTCTTATGACAATAATTAGTATCAATTATTACACTAGCTTTACAAGAATAGGATTAAAGGGCAAGTGAACAGAATGTACTGGCTGCTGTTGCTACATTTGTTTTAACAGTTTTTAATTTTCTAATAACTTGGCATAGCAGGGGAAAAAAAGCTATTATGCAATAGCTGTGGTGATATTTTTCCTTTGCTGTGGAATGCTTTGATTGTGCATAGTTCATAATTTTCAGCAATTCTGAACCATAAAATAAAGATTATGAAAATTGAACAATCTTTATCATATTAAAAATCTTGATAAAAGGGAATTAGGACTGCAAATATATCACCCCCCCCAGCCACCCAAAAAAAGATATTTTTAAATTGAAAATTATTTGGACAGTAAGATGTGTCCCTGGTGCAGAGCAAGCCCTTCCTTAAGAGCTTTGTCTGTCTCTGGTATGTGGGGCTCTTCTGATTATAACCAGCATATAATTTTTTTCCCCTCGGGAATCACGATAGGTGGGAACAGGGATGATGTGTGTTCACTCAGATCCACCCCTGATCTGCCTAGAACCACTTCCAATCCTCATATTGTTCCCCCTGGCATTTCTAGTCTCCGCCCCTTCCCCTGTGTGGATGCTGTGCCTGCACGGTTTAGACCTGGCAAAGACAAAACTGGATATTAAGGTCTAAATATCTCAAGGATTTAGCTGGGTCAGATGCAAGAGCGAGTGGGACAGAATCCACATGTTCTGCAGAAAGGAAGCATACAATCTGGCAGATTTTGTTTATAGGCGGAGCTGGTAACATCACCTACTATTAAGATTGTCTGACACTTCCCATTATAAGACTATTTTCAGAGGCTTATAACTTTTGCCAAACATTAACCATTTTGACTGAAATTTTACATAACAGGCATCAGCCTCAGGCTGAAAATTTTAGGAAATTTTCAGCAAAAAGGGTGCAGTTGTTTCCAAGAATAAGACTAGAGAAAAATAGGTTGTTTTGCCAATCTTAAAAAATTCTGGTGATCCTTTCTTTGAAGAACTGTAGGGACTTGAAATCTGGCAGAGGGGTGATCATGTGCCTTTTGCCACTCTTACAGCTCCTAGTGCTAACCAGACTGTGCATGTGCCATCTCCATGGAGCAATGGAGCATTCTCCAGGCCAGGGTTAAAGGAGCAAAACCAGATTTTCCTTGTAACTGCTATTCTGGGTCAGGGTGAGGCACTCAGATACTCTAGTGAGGAGCACCATAGAAAGCCCATAGAAATGAATAGTTCTGGTTTCAGAGCAAGGTTTAGAGAGTGTGCAGTATATCAGACCTAGGGCCACACATTATCAGTGAGGATAAAACAAAATATTGAACAGATGCTCGTTAAGAGAGCAACATCCATCTCGTGCACTGAATGAGGCAGGGGTCCGTGGAAAAAATAGCATGTAATTGAAGACTGTATCATAATGCATATGCACAAGGAGGCAACTTCATTTGGCACTTCCTAACTTTTGACATTGCAACCTTAATGTTCTTTTGACATATGTTAAATTACACACACACCTACACACAGCTGTTTGCTGCTCAGACCCCTGGAATGTTAGAATTAGTCCCTGAGGAGATTTGTGCATGGAGAGATGGCAGATGAGGTGTGATAGGAATGCTAAATGCCAGTAAATGGTGTTCAAGAACATATAGCATTGTGGTGCACTACCAAAGTCTTCCTCAGTGCAGCTTTTTACATAAGCTTTTAACAGTGGACAAAAGTGCATGGTAAAATCAGTTTATTATATGGATACCCCTGTTACATATGTCATGAATCCAGAGAGAGAGAGAGGATATGTGATGGTGTTTATTGTTTTATCAGCATGTCTTGGTACTACTACTTTACTCAGAAATAGTGAAGTCACAGGTGAGTCACATAGGTCATCCCAAATGAACACTGATTAATAACTTTCATATTCCACCACATCACAGAATTGTGTATTATGTATATGGAACACAGGTTACTAATACTTGATTATAGGAGAATTTTTTTTCATACCTTCCACTTATAAAGAGTGTCTTTATGACAATGAACCCAAACATAGAGGGCTCGGAGGGAACCATAAAGCCCACTATAATAAAATAGCTTTTTCTAATACCTAAAAGAGTTACAATTTTGAAGTCCATTATTTTGGGACCTTGCTGTGCTAGAGTAAGAAAGATGGGCATGTCCCCTTTCCAAGAGCACAGACTAAGCTTCCAGAGTCACAAGATATGAGATTTAAAGTCGTGACATTTTCAGGTATGGCAATGCTCTATCACTGCTCTAGGACTGAATTTTGCTCACTTTTAACATTGATCCATGGTAATTTTGAGAGAGAAATTCCATAACTGACAGAAAAGAAGAAAATACTTCTGGGGTAGGTTTTTTAAAAAAAATCTTTGAATCTGCATACGTGATATGTGTATATCCCTAGCCTACTCTCATTTAAATTAATCTGAGTTCAGTGGGAACAGGCTCATACATTGTGAATCCATCTTTGGGACAAAAAGGAAAGATAATTATTTTCCAGTAATACCTAATTCCCATACATGCCATATCTCTAGAAACCTTTTTCTTAAATTCTGCAGCGATAGTGCTAATTTTAAGTCTTACTCTTGAGACATTACTATTAAAATACTACTTGGTTCAGCATTAATGCTCAAAAAAGATAGCAGTAACACTATTGAAAGCCATCATATTTTTGCACACCTGCTGGAATACGTATATATTTTTAATACTGTTAAGTGGCTTTTCTATGAAAGTGATGCCATCAGAGAAATGGTTCTCCAACTTTTTCATTCTGTGGATATCTTCATGAGATACAGCCACCAGGGAAGCACTCACTGTAGTGTCATAAAGTAATCTGTCTGTTAGGCTGTTGATCCGAAATGGGGTTTAGGAGTGGGCCTTTAATAGTAATTTCTGATTCCTTTTTTTCGAAGATGTTTGTGGCAGGGTGTTGTGGTCTTTACTCTCTGCTCTCACAGTCCATCCTTGGGAACCCGGTTGTGATGTTGGCACCCAAGCGGGGAGGGTTGAGCAATGTTGCTATTGGCTGGGAATATGGAAAACCAAGTAGTTCTGCTTTTGTGTACTTTTGAGTACACTGATTGATTTTCAGCTGAACATGGAAAAAGAGTGGGGGGAAGTCTGTATTCAGACAAGACAAGCTTTGAGCTAGAATCTCACCTCATGAGCATAGATCGTTGGTTGCCAGGCCCTCTGCTTTGGTTCATACTATTTAATGTAAAGTCAGTGCCTAAGAAAGTTATAACCATCCATAATTTGATCATATATGAGCCTCTGAATTTTGCTTCTGTAACTGAGACTGGCTGTTGTTTCCATTTAGCTTCAATCTAGGAATATAAAAGAGTTCTGAGGCAAAAGGAACTAGAAGCAGTGACAGAGGAAGTCCAACAGGGAAAATACCATAGCCACACTTGGGGAGAAAAAAACTTAAAAAATCAGCTTAAGCAGTTTAAGTGAACAATAAAGGCAAACCACAGGAAGAAGTAAGTTTGAAATAGATCCACTGTACAAATTCTTTGTTCATAGTAGGGTGGGAATGCCATCTGCTTACCCTATGGTGTTTGCATTTCACTTTGGATTCAGGAGTTACTCCCAAAATGGATTTGTTTGTATATGTCCATGCTGAGTATTATCTCCTAGATAGGGTTACTTGTTAATAATTATGGTGTTCAGGCCATCTAAAGCTCTGACTTCCCATCCAGTTTAACTAGATTTTCTTTTTTACGGCATAAGCATTTTATTGATTGAGTGCTTCAATGCTGAAGAGTGAATTTAGGATTACAAGAATATACTTTGCAATTTTCTATTACATTCAAACCAGGATATGATCAAACCAAGAGAAAGAGATCTGGATAAAAGAAAAGGAATCTGAGTGAGGTTTTATCCAGCCTAATGTTGCAGTCATGCAGACTTATTATCCTGAGATACTTCATTATAAGTGTGGAATGGTTTGTCTGGGTAACTTCTTGCTGTCATGACAGCAACCGGCAATTCCAATGTGGTTTCAGATGCTGCATAGAATCACAGAATCATAAAATATTAGGGTAGGAAGGGAGCTCAAGAGGTCATCTAGTCCAACCCACTGCTCAAAGCAGGACCAACCCCAATTAAATCATCCCAGACAGGGCTTTGTCAAGCCAGGCCTTAAAAACCACTAAGGATGGAGATTCTACCACCTCCCTAAGTAACCCATTCCAGTGCTTCACCACCCTCCTAGTGAAAAATATTTTCCTAATATCCAATGTGAACCTCCCCCACTGCAACTTGAGACCATTGCTCCTAGTTCTGCCATCTGCCACCACTGAGAACAGCCTAGCTTCATCCTCTTTGGAACCCCCTTTTAGGTAGTTGAAGGCTGCTATCAAATCCCCCCTTAGTCTTCTCTTCTGCAGACTAACTGAGCCCAGTTTCCTCAGCCTCTCCTCATAAATCATGTGCCCCAGCCGTCTAATAATTTTCATTGCCCTCCTGTAAACTCTCTTCAATTTGTCCACATCCTTCCTGTAGTGGGGGGCCTCAAACTGGACACAATACTCAAAATAAGGCCTCACCGGTGCCAAATAGAGGAGAATAATCACATCCCTCGATCAGTTGGCAGTGCTCCTATTAATGCAGCCCAATATGCCATTAGTCTTCTTGGCAACAAGGACACACTGTCGACTCATATCCAGTTTCTTGTCCACTGTAATCCCAGGTCCTTTTCTGCAGAACTGGTTTCTAGCCAGTTGGTCCCCAGTCTCTAGCAGTGCAGGGGATTCTTCCATCCTAAGTGCAGGACTCTGCACTTGTCCTTCTTGAACCTCATCAGATTTCTTTTGGCCCAATCCTCCAATTTATCTAGGTCACTCTGTAATTTGTCTAGGTCACTCATGAATGTAAGTGGGCATACCCTGGATCTTTTTTTTTTTTTGATTTGAGAATGAAACTAGTGGGTGGTCGTGAAGAATACAGCTTTGTCATGACCCAACCATCACCTCCTTCCATTTGAAGGCAGGAAAACACCACAACAAAGACTTTACTGGCATCCCATTCACTCTGGGTGATTTTGGCATAGGCTGTTTTATTATTATTAGTAATAGTAGTAGTACAGTAGAGCCCAGGGTCCTCATTCAAGGTGGGGACCATTGTACTAGACACTGTACAAAACATGATTCCTGCCTCAAATGTGAATGCTTTTAATGTAAAATTTGCAATTTTAAGAAACTCTCTCTGTCTTCCTCTTGCTCTCCCCTCCTTCCACCATGACAGCAGAAATCAGTTAACAGGTTTGTGTTAACAGCCTCTGAATCTGAAGGTAAGGGAGTGAAGTTAGGCCCTTTTCGTGGAAGACCCTTGACTCTGAAATTAACTTCCCCTATTGTTGCAGTGTAGCCGAAGCCCGCTGATCTTCAGGGCATGAAACTAAACCTGTCTATTCTCTCATTAATTTCAGAGGGAGTTCCTGAGGAGTAGATATTATGCTGTGTAATTAAGGGTATTTGAATCTGGCCCTCAGGCTTTTGCCTGATTGGGTAAGTCTGGGTAATATTTGTTACATTTATGAGCTAAACTCTGGGTTTTACATTATTTTTTCTACTTAGATTTATTAACTAATTTTGCATTGTTTTGAAGATGGTTATATGTGTCTAGAAACAAATGTGTCTCAAACAGTGAAATGCAAATGCACATAAATACATGTTTTATTTCCAAAATGTAATATGGCCCATTTGCCTCATTTTTTGAAGCTGAGTGGGGAAAGGTATTTCGACTTCATGGAGGATTTTGATCATTTGAAATTTGGTTTCATTCTGATTCAGAACAAAAACTAAACATGTTGATATTTTCTCCAAAAGAGAATGGAGCCCCAATTTTGGGGCAATCCACCTGGCAAACTGCCCCAGATCCCTGGGCCCCAGAAGCTCTGGAACTTTGTCAAATTTCAAACAGTCCCTGCAAAACATTTCAGTTTTGAGGAATCAGCAAAGTCAGATGACAAAATGGTTTGCTGGATTTTTTTTCTGACTAGCTCTATGTATTTTATCATTGCTGTTATGAAAGGATCTGTTACCCAGAGATGAAAGGAGGGGCTGGGGAGAGATGATTTGAACTCCAAAGATGTTTATGAAGCCTTGCTAAATGGTACCCTAATTATATTAGTTTTTCAAAAGTTGGTATTGCATTCACACATTCTACCATGTGGGCTCTGGTTATTAATTTGAGCCTGTGTTTGAGAAACTAAGCAGCATAGCAGTGTGTTTAGTTTGGAGATTACACTTTCAAAAATAGTACATATTAAGATGGTGGAAATATGTGTTTCCTACACTGCACTGCAATACTGAACCCTATCATTTTAGGAAAAATGCAGTCTATCTGGGTCCCAGCATTTTACTGTAAACTGACTATGGCAGTTGAATATTTTCTCTTCTTCTAAATACTCAGGTTTTTTCACTGTCTCCACAGTTTTCTGAACAAGCACATGTGGAGGATGGGAGACCATGTGGGAACATAAAAAGAGAATTTGAGAGAGGCAGGGAACTGTGGGACAGGTGGGGAGGGAATCAGGATGGAATAAGAATGGTTAAAGAAGCCAGTAGGAACTCCCACATTTTTGCATGTATAGTTAAGAGTGAATTTTGATTCTGAAATGATTGCACACAGATTAGGGCTTGGCAGACTTCACCCTAAAGACACAAAATCCAACCAAAACCTCCATAATTTGTTATTATATTTAATCATGATTTTGGGGCTAATCTGATGCATGATTTTTTGAATGCTTGGGGATAGCAATATGGAGGTCCAAATCCTGAGCATGCTTCCCCCTGGAGACATCTCCTTGAAACACCAGGGCAATGTTTGTAGCATCCCAGACATTTAGAAGTAAATGTTTAAATAAATGTATCCCATATGATCATACACATTACTGGTATTGTACATCATGAAACAATCATACAACTAAGGAGGAATTCTTATCTCTACTTCACCCACATTGCACTTCACTTGCAAGTTATTTACTCTTTTCAACATATTGAACTAAGTCTAACTTTCAGTTTAAATTGTCCATTTCTCCATGTCTTTCCATCTCTTTTTCTGCAGAGCTCAAGGGTGTGATTTAAGAAAGAAGATGGCACAGCTTTAAAGTTATTTGATTTGTTCTGAAAGACTGAAATTTTGGAAACTATCTTAGCTGGGAATCAAGGACTCTGCTTATCTCAGTGGATGAAATCTTAGTTGGTTCTTTGCTGATGTTTTATTTCTAAATCATTCTGCTTAAAGCACAGGTGTCAAACACAAGGCCCGTGGGCCGAATCCAGCCCGCTGCCTTGTGTAATCCGGCCCGGGTTTTTTGTGTTATCTGGCCCGCGGACCAAATCCAGTCCACTGCCTTGTGTAATCCGGCCCGGGTTTTTCGTGTTATCTGGCCCGGTTTTTTACTGTGCCGCCGAATTTAACCCTGCAGGGAGAAATTTCACGGCGGAGAGTAGAGTACCTAAAGCACAGCAGACTAGAATATGATGTGTTTTAGCATTGAGTGTTTTTAGATTAGAGCATGAAGCGTCTTAGTGGCTCCCTTGAACTAAATTTAATTAAAATGTGGTCCCCCATAGGAAGTGAGTTTGACACCCCTGGCTTAAAGGATGCCAGTGTTAACCAATTAACTGAAGTTGTTTTTGAAGCCACGTATACTGAAGTAAAAACTCTTCTTCCCATTAAGAGCTCTTCTAGAGAATTTCTATGTGCCAAAAATGGAATGATATGCTAATCCTGCTATTTGAGCTCTCTTGGCATTTTTAGAAGTGTTTTTAAAATTCTTTCCACTTACAGCTTTCCACAGAGTAACAGGGTTGTTTGAAATTAAAGTCTAGAATACCAGCAAAAGCTGCAGCAGATAGTTGAGCAGTGCAGATGGCATTTAGTTGATGAATTAAGTCAGTTGTTTCCTCCAGTTTGGCCACAGCAGGGCAATTAAAGGCACGTGGACCGAATGAAGGGCGGGGCCAGGGGTATTTAAACCCTGCCTTCCCTAAAGGAGGGGGAAGGGAACAAATGCAGGGGAAGCTGTGAAGGAGAAGTTTCCCTCCTAGGCCAGGAGACAGAGGTCCTTGACAGCCAGGGGAGATGAGGTAACTGGGGGTGCCCTGGCCAAGAAAGAAGGTAAAGCATGAGACCCACCAGGGGGAGGCTGGCAGTTTGCCACAGACTTCAACATCAGTCTCTCTCCTCAATTTTGAATAGGTACTGTACCATGACAGATTGCTACATCTGTCTCTTGTTGCATCAGAGACCTTCCACATTTCTTCTAAATGAGGTTTGAAATAAACAGACAATTCTATTTTATGTCCCCAGCTGTTCATGCAAGACCTGTGGAATCATAGGCTGTTATCTATTTCATGAATTTGGAGATATTCTCTGATCACAATTCAGTTGCACTCATTCCTCTAAATCCTATTTTTCTTCAGAAAAGGCAGTTTGTTGTCAAAAATCTATATTGGCGTATGTAATATCTTTGTAGATAAAGAGCAGGTATCACTCTTAAGGTGACTACTTTTTTTTAAGGCAGAAGTTCATCCAAACATTTCTGTAAAAATAGAACTGTGTTTTAATAGTGAATTGCCTATCCATAGGCTTAACTTAACTGAGTTGGTATGCTTATGCCAGTTGCCTTTGCCCCGTCCCTTCCTTTTTCTCAATATCTATATATCAGTCCTTCTCTTTTGTATCACTGCCATTTTCAGCACCCCTCATTCCACAAGTGGTAGTCATGACCTTTCTTAGTAGTTGCAAAAGTTCCAGAAGGTTGTCTATGGTTTCTGTAGATATATGTTCTTCTGTTGTTTTACATATTACACCTGAAATATCTTTGTCTGGAAATTGTGTGATGTGGTTGTGTGCTTAGTTTTATTTTTTCTCCCTTGATCAGGATCCAGTCTAGTGCAAGTACTGAATGTGTTCCTCACATCTGCTTTCTCAGTGATCACTTCCACCTTTTTTTCTGTAATGTGATGAAATGCCAACACGCCACACTTACCTATGCATTGGAGTCTCTCCTCAATTTTCAATACATACTCTATTAGGAAAGACTGGTAGCCTAATCTCTTGCATAAGCAGAGGCAGACCTTCTACTAAGACAGATTCTCTCCAAATGAGATCTTTTTAATAGACAGTTGTTTTTTTTATGTCCCTTGCCACTTTTACTAGACCTGGGTAGTCTTTGGATGATGATGTCTATCACCTGACCATCCATTGTCTGTTGTGATTGGTAGTGTTCTACAGAACAGGGCAATGTGCTGTCAAAACCATTCTTGGCACTTCATCAACACAGAGCACAAGACTTGATTGATTCCACTTCCACAAAAACGTTTGGATCAATTTCTGCCCACATCAAGACTTGTACTCTGTGTTGTTGGTGAATTCCATACCCATGGAATAAAGCGGAATGCCTTTGCTATGCTGATGAGTATGTGTATGGAGGTATGTTGTGGTTGGGTTTTTGTTTTGTAACAATATGGACTTGACACTCCTCCTCTTCAAGTTAGGCTTTAGGAAGTTAAGGCTACCAATTACCACTCCCTTTACTTGTTCTGAAGTTTGTTTAAAAACTGCCCCCACCATACCATTTGTCCTGCACAACTACCATCTTCAGCACCTCTTCTCACTGATTCCACAAGACGAGTAGTCATTAGTTTTCTGAGTGATTGTTTAGTTTGTACAAGGTTGGATATTATTTTTTTCAGACATCTTTCTCTTCTTACTACTCCAGATTAACTTTGATTTTTAGAAATCTATGATGTTTTCTCTTTTTGTTTGTTTTCTCTTAGATGAGATGGCAGTCAGTTCTAGTACAGATGATACTTTCCTTACCTTATTTTCTCCATGATAAAATCCCTTTTTCCTCACTCCTACATTCTGAGAAAATCCCACTTGCCAGATGTCTATTGGCACTGGATTGTCTCATCAATTTTCAGTAGGAACTATATTAGTATAGGTGGTGATATTGTTCTGTTCCATCAGATGCAGACTTCTACCATAAGTATGTTCACTCCAAATTTGTTGTGAAATCAATAGACAGTTTTGTCCCGTATCCCTGCCTCTTTTGCAGGATCTGTAAAGTTAGAGGCTGGTTTCTGTTGTCGTTGGAGGTGGAACTGGGGATATTCTTTGTCATGTGGACAACAAGCATTCATTCTCAAACTCATTTTCTTCCTCTTCTTTAGAAAAGTAAAATAGTACTGTTAATCTTTCTTAGAACATGTAATATCTTTCTAGGTAACGTGCCCATGTTTCTGTTACAATAATCAGTCAAGACTTTTTCTCTATTTTTATAGTGAACTCCATTCTGGTGCCATAAAGTTTCACCTTGGCAAACTGGTGTGTGTTTGTGTGTGTGTAGTTTGTTTGTTTTTTTTCCCTTCATTGTCCAAATATAAGCCAGTTGCTTCTGGTCGCCATCAGGAAATGAAAGCAACTGGTTATCCCTTACTTTTACTTTGAAGATTGTTAAAAATTTCCCTCAAGCCATACATTTAAACATATACCAATAACATCTTCAGCACTTTGGTTTCCCTCATACCACAAAAAGAGGAGTCGCTATCTTTATGAGTAGTTGCATACTTAGTAGATTGTTGGTAGATTTTTTTAGTAGATTTTTTTTCCAGGAATATGCTCATCAACTGCATTCTTCTTCTTTTTTCCTGAAGTGTCTCCTGATGTCTGGAAATTCTGCAATTTTTTTTTCTTGATCAGATTCCAGTACAGTGCTAGTACTGAGCTAAGGCTGGCTTGGGGGGAAAACATTTTCCATTCTGGTCAACAAAACATCTAACACCAGCCCAGTCATGTGCATGTGTTGCTTACATCTGATCTTTCTGTGATTAAATGTTACCCTTAATTGCATTGTAAGGGGGGATGTCTACACTGCAATACAATACCTGCAGCTGCTTGTGTCAGCTCACCTGGGCTCACAGGGGATGGGCTGCAGGACAATAAAAGTGCTATGTAGATGTCTGGGTTTGGGATGGAGCCTGGGTTCTGGACCTTCCCCTTCTGCAGGGTCCCAAAGCCCAGACTCCAGCCCAACTGTGATTGTCAAAGTTACTTTTAGGTAATTCTGAGACACTTATGGAAAACTGGCAGATTACTCCTTCTGTGCTATCATTTTGGACTAGACTCATTTGTTAATATATTTTACCTGCTTTAAGCTCTCAATAACTCTCATTTCTTTTTCTTAGCTTCTGCTGTAGATGTGTCCCCTCCAAATGAGGTATGAAATAGGTTTTTTTGTTTGTTTGTTTATTTTAAATTTCAAAGCTACCTTTTCTGAACTTGGAGTCACATGCTGATGTTGTCTGTTCTGAACTTCTATTACCCTTTGAGGATGTTCTATGGCAGGAAGTTGACATGTATGTTGACTTTTTAAGTCAAGTGCTATCTTCAGAAAAAGCAGTATCAAAATCTTTGCTGGTACATGTAATATCTTTGTAGATAAATTGCAGGTGTCTTGAGTGACACTTCTTTTTAAAGCAGAAATTCATCCAAACATTTCTGTTGAAGTAAAGTTAATCAAAGCTTGTGCTCTGTTTTGGTAGTGCATTCTTGATGTGTGTAATCAAGCCACGTGCCATACTATGCTGAGGAGTATTGGGTTTTTATTTATTTTTTAACAAAATGGTCATGACACTCTTCATCTATTAAACATAAGAAAATGAAGACTACTAGTTACCACTCCCTCTTTTAATTTTGAAGGTTTTTACAACTGCCCTCAGACCAGACCTTACAACCGTCTTCATCAGCCTCATGCCACTCATTCCATAATGGGGCCAGTCATTAGCCTTTGCAGGCATTTCTTGTAGAAGATCTGATATTATGTTTTTCAGATATAATTTTCTGCTATCTTATTACTCCTGAAGGGCGTGTCAATTCTGCAATAAAAGATCTGCGGCACACCCATGGCTGCTCAAGCTCAGCTGACTCGGGCTTGTGGGGCTTCAGATGAATGGCTATAAAATTGCAGTGTAGACATTTGGGCTTGGTCTGGAGTTCAGACTCTAAGACCCTCCCCCCTTGCGGAGGTCTCCATGCTCGGTGTCCAGCCTGAGCCCAAACCTCTACACTCCTGTTTTTAGCCCTGTACTGTGAGCCCCACGAGCCCAAGCCAGTTGACCCAGGCTTTGAGTCTCAGTGCTGTGGGTTTTTTAATCACAGTGGACATTAGGCAGTTCTTTATGTTCCCAGCCTCTCTTGCAAAATCTGCACAGGTGGGGAGGAGTGATGTTCTTAACAATTATCTGTTTTGATTGGGGGTAGAATTGGGGTTATTGTTTGTCACAAGGATAATGAGTGCTCAGTGTTACTTTTCAAAGGCCTCTTCAGTAAGGGCAGCTACTGTTGTCAATCTTTCTTGCCACATGTAATATATTTTTTTGTAGATAAATTGCATGTGTCTAAAATGAGATATTTTGTTTTCGTTAGGGAGAAGGTCATGCAAACATTTCTGTGAAAGTGGAGTCAATCAATGATCTTGCTGTGTTTTGATAGTGAACTTTATCCCCTGCACTCAAGCCAACTACCTTGGTATATTGAGGTGTTGTTTTTTTAAATATCCATTGTGGCAAACTGCCAGCCTTCCCCTGGTGGGTCTCGCACTGTACCTTCCTGTTTGTGGCCAAGGTGCCCCCAACTACCTCATCTCCCCTTGCTGTAGAGGAGCTCTGTCTCCTGACCTGGGAGGGAACCTTCTCCTCCAGCTGCTCCACACCTTCTGGCAGCTTCCCCTGTGTTTGTTCCCTCCCCCTCCTTTAGGGAAGGCAGAGTTTCAATACCCCTGGCCCTGCCCTTCATTGGGTCTAGGTGCTTTTAGTTGCACTGCTGTGCTTTCTCTTCTGCCTGCAAGGCAGAGGGCTTTTAACCCTTTCGGGCCCTCATACCTGCCCCAGCACTTCCTTTTAAAGCCATGTGGTCTGACTTTATTACACCATGTATTAGTCATCTTCTTCTTTTCTTCTTTCATATACCCCTCTGATGTTCAGCATCATGATTTCCCTCATTCCATAACAGTATTGTCGTCATCTCACTGGGGTGTAGCATAGCTTACAGAAGGCTAGATAGAATTTTTTCAGATATACGTACTCATTTTCTGCCATCTTATTTCTTCTGAAATAAGTATTTTTGATTTCTGGAAATTCTGAATTTTTTTTTGTCCTTCTAATGCACCACTGCCCTTTTCAGCACGTTGTCTCCTTCATTTCACAAGAGGCAGACTCATAAATTCACTGCATAGTAGTTTATAGCTAAAGCTTTTTCTACAAGGGAAGAACAGCCTATTTGCCGGACAACAATTCACACTAGAGTATTTGTAGAGCTATGCTTGTAGAAGATTGTGATTTAGAGATGCTTCCTAGCATGGGACAGTGTTGTGTGAATTGGGAGACGTGCCCTACATCAGATCTATCATGGCACACCTGGGAATCACTCCTGTCTGTGTTGTTAAAGTTCTATTCCTTACTCATTCAATAGTTCATTTTTAGTGAACCGTCAGAAGGGATGAATGGGTTTTGAAACGATAAGAATTTGTAGGAAAACACCTGCATTTGCAACTGAAGGCCCAGACAAACAAAGGAGAGTGCCTTGCTAACAAAGGACAGTATTTTGCAGCAAGTAAGTGAAAGAACAACTCTAAGAATGGATGTTTTGCAACCTCCTTCCAGTCTGTATATGTCAGGCAATGTCGCAGAGAACTGGATAAAGTTAAGCAGTGATTTCTGTTGTATCTGTCTGACACTGGGGCACAGAACAAAGACGAAAATGTAAAATCATCTATATTTTTACATGTTGCTGGGTAGGAGGCACTGGATGTTTATAATTTTGAGGTTTGAGGAAGGTGAAAGCATGAATTTAAATATAATACCGACTATATCTGGGGAATATTGCATGCCAAAAAGGAATGTGACCTTTGAGAGGCATAGATTTTTTTTTTTAACATTCATGCAAAAACCAGATGACACCATAGAGCAATATGTCACAGAATTAAGGAAACTCAGTAAATCCTGTAATTTGGTGGCTTGATGAATCTCTGATCACATACTCATTTGTCGCATTACAGACAATGTGTTAAGAGAGACTGATCCAAGATGGGGAATTAACTTTGAACAAAGCTCTCAAAGTATGTAGGGCCGCCAAAACAGTAAAAACACAAGTAAAACAGCTGAATTCACTAGACGGGATTATCCATGCACTAAGGAAAGTGGCATATAGCCAGAGTGGCTCAAATCACAACGTGGAACCAGCATCTCCTAAAGGGAAGACTGACTCCAGACTGTCACGTGGCAAGTGTGGATCATGGCATGGCCCCAAACAGTGCCTTGCCTATGGGAAATTCTGTCATACTTTTGGGAAACTTAATCATTTTGCAAACTGCTGCAGATCCCAAAGACAGAAAAGTGACGTGCATTTAGTTTCTGACAGTGTGACTGAGGAATGTCTTGTAGATGTACTGGGATCAAGCAAGCCTGATGAGAGGTACTGGATACTGCCTCTGACAGTTAATGGAACAATCATTCCACTGAAACTAGACACAGGAGCTCAGGTTAATGTTCTGTCTGTACAAGATTACGAGGAACTGAAAACAAGACCTAACCTGGAACAACAAACATAAAAGAAACTGGGTATTCTGGAACAAATATACCAGTGCAGGGGTGATGCTTCACTAGTGTTAACCATAAAAACACTGTATACAGGCCCCTTTTCATTGTACTGCCACAGGAAGTGACACCAATTTTGGGCCTGGCTGCATGTGAGAAACTCAGTCTGGTAAAAAGAGTGCTCTCACTACAAGATTATACTGCACTTGGCTATGAGGCAGCCTTTTAGGAATATCAGGATCTGTTCCAGGGATGGGATTGCTTGCAGGGCGAACATACAATTGGAATAAACAAGCAGGTCCCTCCAGTCATTCATCCATGTAGAAAGGTGCCATTTGCACTCTGATAAACTCAAGGCTGAGCTTGCAAGGATGGAAGCAGTGCATGTAATACAAAAAGTAGAGGAGCCAACAGAATGGGTGAGCTCCCTGGTCATTGTGGGGAAAGAGGCACCAGCCGCTACGTATATGCTTAGATCCAGAGACCTCAACAAGGCTGTACAAAAAGATTTCAAACTGCAAACCAGAGAAGAGACTGATTCAGTTTGGAAATGCTCAATATTTCAGTAAATTGGATGCATCCTCAGGGTTCTGGCAGCTAAAATTAACAGAGGAAAGCTCAAAATTATGCACATTTTAATACTCCATTTGGAAAATACAGATTTTTACACTTCCCCTTTGGTATACCTTCAGCACCAGAGGTGTACCACAAAACCATACATATGATCTATGAACATATCAATGGTCTGGACACCTCCATAGATGACATCATCATATGGAGTTCAATGAAAAAGGAGCACGATCATTGACTTCGGCAAGTCCTGGATGCAACTAGAGCTGCAAACCACAAATTAAATGGGACAAATGTGTCTTAGGTGTTAGAGATCTGACTTTTGTAGGGGACATTGTTTCCCATGAAGGTGTAAAACATGACACGAGGAAGATTTCAGCCATTGAAATGATGTCACATTCCCAGTCAAAGAGAAATGTCCAACAGTTCCTGGGAATGGTTAATTATCTTGGAAAATTCATACCCAATTTTTCTACCAAAGCAGCGGCATTGAGACAATTCCTAGAGGACAAAAATGAATGGTGTTGAGGTGCTGAACAGGAGGAAGCATGGAGAGGTTTAAAACAACACCTGATACAAGAACCCGATTTGAAGTTCTATGCAAAAGGAAGGCCTATTAATATTACAGCAGATGCATCATGGTCTGGGTTGGGTGCAGTGATTTTATAGAAGCATGAGAGTTGCTAGCAACCAGTGGCATATGCATCCAAATCACTGACTGATGCAGAAACTCGATTAGAACAGATTGAGAAGGAGCTTTTAGGAATCTTGTTTCTCTGAGAGATTCAATCAGTATATTTATGGACAGACAGTGGAAGCTGAAATGGATCACAAGCCGCTGATTGCATTATTTAGCAAACCACTATATGAGTGTACCTTAAGGATTCAAAGAATGATGATCAAGTTGCAAAAGTATAATTTGCGGGTGACCTACATGCCTGGTAAATTTACATTCACAGCAGATGCACTTTCCAGCACAGTGGCGTCTACAGCACCTAAGATGACACTGGAGACAGAGGTGCAAGCTGATGTAGATATGATTGTGAGGTTGATTCCCATAGCTAACAGAAGACTGCAACAAATAAAAGAAGAGACGGAGAAAGATGAATTATTGGGAATCCTTAAAGAAGTGGTGATAAAAGGGTGGCTTGAAGTAATAAGCAGTTACTGTCTAAGTATATGAGACTATTGGAACTGCAGACATGAACTGACCATGGTAGATGGGATGATTTTCAAGGGCAATAAGGTTGTAATTCCTCTGAGCCTCCAAAAATAAAAGCTATAGAAGATCCACGAGGGTTATTTAGGAATTGAGAAGTACAAAGAACAAGTGCGAGAGGTGTGGATCAATCATGATATCGTTAATGTGGTAAGAGACTGCGTTTCATGATTGACATATAAGCCATGCCAACAGGCAGAGCCTCTGAGACCCCATCCTGTCTTATGGGAAGGCAGGTGCTGATTTATTGACCTGGCATTCAAAGGATTACTGAATAGTCACCAATTATTACTCTCTTGATCCAGAAATTTGCACACTGCATGGTACTAATAGTAAGTCAGTGATCGCTGGTATGAAAATAATTTTTTCCAGAAATGGAATTCCAGATGAGGTTTTTAGCAATAATGGGCAACAATTTTCCAGTACAGATTTTAGACAATTTGCTTAGATTGGGGTAATTAGGACTGGAGGTTTCATGATGAAAATCCCAATCAAATGCATTGGTGGAAGGGTGGTATACAGATGGCAAAGAACCTGATGAAAAAGACTTTTGACAGTGGGGGCAATATGTATAAAGCATTTCTAGTGTACTGAAGTACACTCCTGGAGAATGGCTTTTCTCCAGCTCAGTTGTTAATGGGAAGAAGGATCAGATCTAACTGATCTATTACTGATAACTTGCTGTGATCTCAGAACAATGCCACTGTTTGGAAGATGAAAGAAAATCAGAAGTGGAAGCAGAAATATTATTTTGACAGAAGGGCCTGTGATCTCCCATCTCTTAAACCAGGTGATAGAGTATGCCTCAGGAATCACACCTCTAATACTTGGGGCCAAAAGGGTACCACTAAAGAACAGCTGCATTCATGGTCTTGTGTGGGCCAGACAGACCAAGGGGACACATTTTGATGTAATCAATGGGATCAATGAGTTATTCCAGAGAGTTCTAACACCGTGAAAGATGAAGTATATTCCAGCATATCTCCTCTGACTAATCCAGTATAGTCAACACATGATGAAGAAACTATTGGGGAATGAGAGAGCTCAGACTCAAATGAAGGACTGATACTTAGAAGATCCGATTCAGTGATCAAATGTTCGAAAAGACACACAGGGACTTGCTAGGTTATGTGAGGAAAGTGGGTGGTAAAGACACACTTGAGAATGATGTGCTAGTAACCTCTTCTCTCTAGGTAGTTGAAACGTTAAGTTTAAGGAATTGTATAGTGTGCGTGTTAGATAGTTACGTGCTACTAGATGTTAGCTCATTGTTATGTGTTATTAGATGTTCGTGCAAGCATCATTAGATACATATAAAAAACTATCTAAGGGTTAACTTGCCCTCCTTCCTTAGGAGGGAAGATGTAGAGAAATGCTTGGAGAAGATTGTGATTTAAAGACGCTCCCTAGCATGGGACAGTGCTGTGTGAATTGGCAGATGTGCTCTACATCAGAAATAACATGTCTCCTCCCAGCTGCACACCTAGGAATCACTCTGGTCTGTGTTAAAATTCTATTTCTTACTCATTCAATAGTTCATTCTTTAATGAACCCTCAAGATCGTTATAGAATCTCCATTTTTCAGGAGCAATTATCCTAGTAAAGATGCTGATACTCTGTTATTGCATCAGAACCAGGCTTCTAACATAGGCACATTGCCTCTAGATTAGTTATGAAATCCATAGACATAGATCCATTAGTTATGAAATCCATTATGTCTCCTGCCTCTTTTGTAAGAGTTCTAGAGTCAGACAGTGATATCTGTCTTTTGAACTGAAAGGATCTACTTTTGGAGGTGGAATTGGCTGTACTTTTTATCACATGTAGAACAGACTGTCTCATTTCTCAGTCCCTTTCTTCAGAAAAAATCAATTACTGTTGTCAAAATATTTTTCATGGCACTTGTAGTATCTTTGTAGGTAACGAGCTTATATGTAGGATGAATTTTTAGGGCAGAAGTTCATCGAATGTTTCTGAGGGAATCAAGGATTCTGATACGTTTGATAGCTTAGGTATAAGGGTATGGAGTTCACTGTCTTCAGGTTCAGGAATGTGCTGGCTCCACTCTAATTAGCCAGTTTAAAGCCGGAGTTCGTTTAAAACACCCTGCTTCTCAAATGTACAGCCTGAGCTTTGGTTTGTTCATCAGCGGACTGTAGAGTATACTGACCAGGGAGGTGACACCGTCATGGATTGAATGTAAGAGGAGGGAATGCTGGATGGGATGGGAACTGAGTTACTGCAGAGAATTCCTTTTTGGGTGCTGGCTGGTGAGTCTTGCCCACATGCTCAGGGTTTACCTGATCGCCATATTTGGGGTCGGGAAGGAATTTTCCTCCGGGGCGGATTGGCAGGGGCCACGGAGGTTTTTCGCCTTCCTCTGCAGCATGGGGCATGGGTCGCTTGCTGGTGGATTCCCTGCAGCTTGAGGTCTTCAAATCTCATTTTTGAGGATTTCAATAACTCAGTCATGGGTTCGGGGTTGTTATAAATGTGTATGGGTAGGGTTTTGTGGCCTGCCTTGTGCGGGAGGTCAGACTAGATGATCATATTGGTCCCTTCTGACCTATGAGTCTATGAGTCTATGAGTCTATGAGATAGGATAGGAGGCAGTGTGGGCTGCACACTTCTCATATACCTCCAGCTCTGCATCTCTCCTGGAATCTTCAGTAAGTTATTTTCAGATTAATAGAGACTTTACATTTTAAATGTGGATCTTGACATTCTGTTCTTAGAGTGTGAGTGCATGTGTGTATTCAGATTTTTTGTTAAAGCCGTGCTTACTCAGAACAGCTCATTTTATGCCGTCTATCTGAATATTATGAAGTAATTTTATGAGGAAACCCAGTTTTTAGAGACTGTAGAATCTTCTTGGTTTGATCGCCTATGTATCAAAGCTGTTAAAGTGAGGACATGGTATCTATATGGAGAATTAGGTAGTGCTGACTGTAGAGCATGCACCCTCTGAGGATTTACACCAGCATATTTGTAAGGAAGCATGGCATAGAAGGAGCCTAACAATTGAATGTGCATGGACGTGAATCTCTGAGGCATGGAATCTAAAAGGGTGAGCAAGACAGGAGGTGGTGCCAGCTGTGCACTGCACCTATGACTCCAGCCCCAGACCGTCCCAGAGAAATTACACCATGACTTTACTAACAATAGAGAAGTTGTGTTTTGAAAGAGTACTTCTGTGTACTTCTTGTGTAAGTGACATTTACAAAAAAAAAGAGATGATGTTGGGAGCATGACTTGTCACTGCTATTTACTTCAATATAAGGCAGTGAGTGTGGTTGTTCAAAAACCTATTTCCTGATATTTATAATCTGAACCCTAGTATGAACCTGTTTTGAATATCCTGCTTCCTCCCTAATTACCCCAGTTCTTCCCAGTCATTGAAAGGTCCTAACTTTCTGCTCTGTGTGTTTCAGCTATAAAGACCCACAGAATGGCTCCTCTCATTGCTAATCACCCCATGTTAAGAGGTAATTTTATGAAAACTCCCAGTTCCTGAAATTTGGAATTTGAACCCTGATTTGCTCAGATAAGGCTGAAACTGCAGGTTCAGCACTGAGGTGACATTCTCAAAGATAGATTGTATCAGGAGGAGTGGGACAAAGGGTATTGTAATGCCTTCCTATTTACCAGACTTTCTTCATCAGTCTTTGATAGGAGCTGTGATGGGGTGCTCTACTCATTGCTAGGAAGGTGCATCTTTTGGTCATTCTGGGGAATAGCTCTTGAGGTCAACGCCCCTTCCTCCAGTTGCATGCCAACTTTCTGCTTCTCTCTGTGTTTGCGGCCTGCTCTCACTCCACAAGCTGCTGCTTCTTCTTTGTGGCTTGGTCCTCTGACCAATTCATTCTATGCATTTTCCCCTTCTGTGTACCAGGCCCACCCTCTAATCTGGCTTCTGGCTCAGGGACCCTCTAGCTAGCAACCAAGGTCTGTTCCCTTCTAGACCTTACTGCCTTCCCTTGAGCCCTGTCCTACCATCTGGCACTCCCCTCTCTGGGGTTTGCCAACCTCCTAACTCCCCTCTTCAAGGGAATAACTGTGAATAACCTTTCTCTGTAGAATCCAAACACTACTCCCTTCTCCCTGGGAGTGACTGCAGACTTTTCCAGCAGCCCCCTTCTGCTTCCAGTTTCCTGTCTTTATAGTCCCAGAATAGCTTGTTCCTCCTCAGCTGGACTCCTTCACTCAGGCAGGGGATTACTTGGCCACCTAATTCCCCTCAACTGTGGCTTGTTCTCCCCCTCTCACTCTGCATTAACTCTTTCTAGGCAAATGTGGGGTAAACACCCCATCCCAGAGCCCCAGCTATCATTTGTGTATGGTATTTCTCCTGGCTTAACCAGGAGATCTTCCATGACCTGAAACTCAAGACGGGATCATACAAAAAGTGGAAACAGTGATTGGATGACTAACCTAGTGAACATCTGTATAAATGGAGTAGAATCTGAGGCTAAAATAGGGAAAGAGCAAGTTAGAAATTACTTAGATGGGTTAGCTGTCTTTAAGTTAGCAGAGCCTGATTAAATACATCCTAGAAAAGTTACAGAACTGGCTAAAGAGATCTGAGCCTTTATCAATTATTGGAGAACTTGGGAAGGACGGGAGAGATCCCAGAGGACTGGAACAGGGCAAATATAGCACCTATCTATAAAAAGGAAATAAGGACAATCCAGGGAATTGTAGACCTCCCATGTTAACACCGGTACCCAGCCAGAAAATGGAGCAAATAATTAATCCATTTGTAAGCACCTAGAAGATATGGTGATAAGTAACAGTCAACATCAATTTGTCAAGAGCAAAATGTCAAACCAACCAAATGCTTCACATGACTTGCACATAACCAAACTAGAAGAATATAGCCTAGACGAACCTATTATGAGGTGGGTGCACAACTGATTGGAAAAACATATTCAGAGAGTAGTTATCAATGGTTCACAAGTAAGCTGGAAAGACACATCGTGTGGGGTCACACCCCTGGGTCCAGTTCTATTCACAAATGAGTTGGATCATGGCATAAAGAGGACACTTATAAAGTTTGCAGATGATATCAAGCTGGGAAGGGTTGCAAGTGCTTTGAGGGATGGGATTAGAATTTAAAATGATCTTAAACTCTGACTGTCTATGAATGAATACTTCAGAAAAGAGCCTGGGGATTCTAGTGGATCACAAACTAAATATGAGTCAACAATGTAATACAGTTCCAAAAAAACGCAAACTTTCTGGGAAGCAGTGTTATAAGCAAGACATGAGAAATAATTCTTCTCTAATCAGCACTGATAAGGCCTCAGCTGGAGTATGGTTTTCCAGTTCTGGGCACCACTTATTTGAAAAGGTGTGGACAAACTAGAAGAAACCCAGAGGAAAGCAACAAAAATGATTAAAGCACCGAGAAAGCATGACCTATGAGGCAAGATTGAAAATACTGGGTTTGGTCAGCCTGAAGAAAATAAAACTGAAGGGGAGACTTCAAGTACATAAGAGGTTGTTTTAAAGAAGGAGGTGATGAGAACAATTTATTGACTGAAGACAGAACAAGAAGTAATGGGATTAAATAGCAGCAAAAGCGATTTAGATTAGATGCTAGGAAAAACTTCCTAACTGTAAGGGTAGTTAAGAACTGGAAAAAAATTATCTTAGGAGGTTGTGGAATCTCCATCACTGGACATTTTTTAAGAACAGGTTAGACAAACACCTATCGGGAATGGTCTAGATAATATTTAGTCCTGCCTCAATACAGGGAACTGGAGTAGATGATTTATCCAGGTGCCTTCTAGCCCTACATGTCTGAATCTGAGTCCTATTTTGGGAATGGGTGGGAATGTCCTACCTCATTCATATTTAATACATCTTAAACTTAATAGGGAAACACATCCTCAATTGTGGACTCTGATGGTCTGAGTGACTGAGTGATCATGGGCTGATTCAATTTAAATTAAATGGAAGGATAATCAAAACCAAATTAAAAAAACCCTATCAATTATGATTTTTTTTAAATTTCAAAAGGGGCAGACATTGGGAAATTAAGGGAATTAGTTAAAGAAATCAATGGGACTGAAGAGCCCAAAGCTTCAAATGTGGAGATGGCTTTGAATTTCTTCAAATCAATTATACTAAAACTATCTGAAATTTGCATCCCAAGAAAGGGCAAAAAAAACTTGTATGAAAAGTCTCTAGACTCGGATGAATAAAAAAAAAAAAGCAAGCAGAGAGCCTTTAGGGAATGGAAGAAAGGATCAGAAAAGAAAGCTATATTTTGGAGGTTAGAAAGTGAAGGGATAAAATTAAAATTGCTAAAACTCAACCCGAATTAGCTCTTGCCAAGGAAATTAAAATGAGTGTTTTATTAGTTATTTCAATAAAAAGAGAATATGGACGGAGGAAGTTAGGCCACTATGAAGTGTGAATGGAGAAGAGATTAAAAATAATCTAGCTATAGCCCACAAGCTAAATGAATAGCTTACTTTGGTCTTTAATAAGGATGATAATATGCAACATATGCATGAAGGCAGTATAGCTGATGAAAATGGGTGTCTAGAAATGGAAATTACCACATCTGAGCTGGAAGAAAAAAATTAATGAGTTCCGTGTGCTCAAACTGGGGCAGAGGGGAAGCAAATAATTTCCATCCCAGAATACTGGAAGAACTGGCACATGAGATTGCTAGTCTGATAGCAAGGATTTTTAATAAATTGTCTATTTTGGGGTAGTACCATTGAACAGGAGACCAGCTAGGAACATACCTATATTTAAGAAAGTGGGGGGGAAAGATTCAGGCACTTATAGCCCTGTTAGTCTGATGTCTGTGGTATGCAAGGCTTTAGAACAAATTGTGGGGGAAAAGAATAATTAAATTCATGGAAATAAATGAAAAAGGGATGTAATGCAAAGTGTATTTACCAAAGGGAGATCATGCCAAACTCACCTGATTTCCTTCTTTGACAAAATAACTGTGGTTTTTTTTTTTTTTGGTTTTTTTTAAGATAAGTGAAGTGCAGTAGATGTAATATACTTGGACTTCAGTAAAGCAATTGACATGGTAGCACACGGGAAATTATTTAAATTAGGGAAGATGGGGATCAGTACAAGAATTGTCGATAAAGAATTGGCTAAAGGGAGGTGTAGGGGACTGGCTGTGTGCTCCAGGCCAGCAGTACTGCCTAATGGGTATAACACCTAACTGTGAGAGTCCAAGGGTCAATTTATCTA
The DNA here is from genome assembly GCA_007922155.1 of Mesoclemmys tuberculata. Classification (NCBI taxonomy): domain Eukaryota; kingdom Metazoa; phylum Chordata; order Testudines; family Chelidae; genus Mesoclemmys; species Mesoclemmys tuberculata. The sequence continues at coordinate 44,795,900 of ML675604.1, forward strand.
CCAGTTACTGTTCAGAGTAGTGTTGCCCACTGGTGAGAGTTCAAAGCCTGCTTCACTTAGGAGCTATCATTCGGGGTAGTGTTGTCCACCAGTGAGAGTGGGAGGGATAGAGTATTCCAGGTCTATACTACTTCACTGGGTTCCAGTCCAAAACAGTGGCCCTTGCACAGAGATCAGGGCCTGATACCCTGAAGCACTCTCTATGGGACACTTCCTTGCCTTGGTCTAGTCCCTCCGACATCGTCACAGGTTGGAGTTGGGGGTCCATTCTGTGTTTCCCTTGGATCCATCTCGAGAGTCTCTTCTGCTGTAGACCAAATGACACCCCAGCTGAGGAATGTCTGTAGCACCCCCCGTTTGTTAAACTTTTGAATACCTTATTTTTATTACAGTTGTAGCCCATTTCACAGCTATGATGCTCGACTTGCATGCATGATTTATCCATCATATAAGATGCTAAATTTGCATGCGAAGATTTGTAAATCTGTATTCATGCCATATATAAACAAATAAAAAGAAATTTGTTTCCCCTAAGCTTCTAGAAATTTTTTAATTTTAAGAATAACTGAAACAAAATTGAACTGTGCCCTAACCTTAGGTGAACCAGTTTTAAATAGTATTACAGCAGAGGTCAGCCTTAGAATGTTAACCCAAGTCCTTTAGTTCAAAAGCTTGTTTTTCTCCTCTTTGCCTTCATGACCTGAAGCACAGCATTAGAGAGATCCAAAGAGGGGCCAGTGGCATTTTCAAGTAATAAAATAACAATGCCAGTCTCCTGTTGGCCATCGTTGATCAAAGATATGATTTAATGAACCTGAGCTTTGAAATGCTGCACTCACCACTTGTGACTGTGACCGGCAGCCTGAGCAGAACCTCAAAGCTACCCACACATTAGGAAAAGGGTTCATCAGCTCTGCTTCATGAATGAACTGGAGAACTTGGAGTGGAGCATGCTTCCCTTGTGGCAAAATGTGATGGATGTTGTCCAGTTTGACAGAGATATTTATCATTGATGTCTGAACATTCCCCATGTCTTAACGTCCGGTGAAGGTCTATACAATTGTTCAAGTGCGTTTTCCTGTTGGCCAGTTGCATACTAAGTTCATACAACCCCCCCAGATCTTTTCTTGGTGCTTCATTTGTGTGAACTTTCTTCAAGAGACACTCAAGCAGTGTCAATGAACGAGCAAAGAATTTGAAGTGATCTGGTTTGCCAGGCTTTGCACCTCATGTCGGAATCCAGCCTCAGCTTTACTTGACTGTGCCAGTTCCGTCAGAGCATCATAAACCTCATCCACTTGGTACCTCACTGGCCTGATGCTGTCACAATATCACAGCTGGGCTCTCACTTCACTTCAGTTCATTCTTATATCTCAGTGACTGACTGGTGAAGCCCCACCCCTTATATACACATGAGGGCATGGTTAATAAAATTCTGGGAAGTTTGAGGAAAATATCTGGAAGTTTCCACGAGATTCTACAAAGGTCCAGAACATTCCAAAAGCTTAGTGCAAAATGAATCCACATACAGAATACCTGAAACATTTTACTTCAAACATTTCTATTTTCCCTTTTGTCACTAACAACAGTCCTAGTACCCCAGCTTCTGTGGAGATGACCTGGGCTCCACACAGGGTGCATAACCCTTGCACAACTCCCCACAATCCTGCTCACCACTGATGTGCAGCAGAACCACATTGATTCCTTCAGCAGGGGAGCCAAGTGATGGAAATTGGGTGTCACAGTGTGAACTGCCAATTTTGTCCCAGTTGCAGTCTTTATAATTTTGGTGAGATGGCATTACCAATGATATCTCAGACCACAGTGAACCTGTGCCAAAAGTTCAAGCTCCTGTACAGTTACAATATCAGAATCAGAGTGAGAACCACTGTTAAAAATACCATTAAAGAAACCTTAGGTTTGGAGACTATAGGTGCACCCAAGAAAGAGGGACTACAAGCAATACATCCACAAGTTATTGTATGTCCTTTTATTAACAGTTTCATTAAACAGATGAAAAGTGCCACAACTACTGACAGATATACAGACAAACCATAAAATGTTCAGCTTCCATGATTTCATGCTCTCAGCCCCTGGGGAAACATGGAGATGAGTGAGATGATTAACAGGGGGCTATCCTGCTGAATGTTTCCTTATGGACTTCCCTACCCATTTAGGTTATCCAACATCTTTTTTCCTGAGTTTCTTTTACACCCACTATGTTCATGCATATACATGACAATGTCAACTCTTTGTCCTTATTTGCACCTCCAGGCTCCATAATTTCCCCCTCCCCCTTTTTCATTGGCTACCCCCTTATTTTTACTACCATCTATACATGGCAACTTGTGGTTATTACAGAATTCCCTTGTCAGGCTGGCTGAAGTGGATCCTGACTGTGAGTGACAGCCACAGGACAGCCTGCCAAGAAGCAGGGTAAAACCCCCAAACGGGCTGTATGCTCTGTAATTAGATTTCACCAACTAAGTAGCAAGTGTGCACTCCTCAAGCATTATGATCACCTTAAATTGGAATCACAGAGCCCCTTGGGTACTCAGATCTATTTTGCCTGTCAGGGAAGCTTGATTTTGTGATGTATGGTCACATACATCAAAGATCACAACAATATTCAGGTTTCTCCCAGTCCCAAAGGATCAGTTGGCTTCTAGAGCTCTCACCAAACACAACAGTTGTAGCTATTTCTGTAATAAACTAACTAAAAGTTTATTAACCTGGAAAAAGAAATGAGTTATTTACGAGGCTACAGCAAGTAAAGGTGCACAAACAAAAAGATACAGTTTCAGGTTCCAAAAGATGATAGTAGCTGCTATAATATGCTCACTTTATATGTCCTTTACCAGCCCCCTGAACAGCCGGCATCCCTTGCTTTTGCTTAGAAATTCTCACCCCTGAGAGTTCAAACAGCATAGGAATAACAATTTGTCCTTAACAGACATTTTTATTCTCTTCCCCCAGTGTTCAAGCTGTGATGGGACAAGGGCTTGTGACGTCCCCTCCTCAGGAGTGTGGGGAAGCAATCAGGTCTTTTGTCCACAATGTCTAATGGCTATAGACCGTCTTTTGTAGGGGAGGAGATAACACCTCTTGTGGTAAACTAGCATTTCACATTTGGCAGTGCTTCTCCTCTGACTTGGGTGGGGGAGGGCTTCACAGTCTTAGCAAACAGTTTGATAGCTGCAGAGTAAACATTTAAACATTACCTGATAACCTGAGATATAGCTATTATAAATAGGATTATTACATGCAGCATCCTGCAAGCATTCCATAAAGTCTAAACACTAAACACATTCTTATAACTCTAATATCTCTTTTAACAATGCTGGCACACAGGAGAGCCAGTCTGGTTTCCAGCTATGCATTTGTCAGCATTCACTGAGGTCTGGGGCCTTGGCATGAGCTGCCATCAAGTCTGCCAGTGGCATATCTCCAAAATTTGACTATCAGGCACCTTGCAGTCTGAATGGGTTACACTTCAGCATATTTTCTAATCTATTTCTGCATGGATTCCAGAACACGAGCACTTAACACATCTTTTACTATAACCTTACACTTCACTAGTGCAAGGTTATCTTTTGATCAGGGCCAACCTGAACAGCCTGAAGCCATCTATGATCAAGCTATATTGCTTACAGACCTAAAACCTGTAGGCCTTGCATTACAGCCTTGTCTCATTTATTCATATAATACATACTCATCACCACTGATACATACTTATTCGTCTTCTACATCTCTGGTGTGAGCCTCCTCATACCTTACCTCTTAGACCTACAACTCAAATCTAATCCATTACCCATACCTTGATAACTAGTATATGATTGTATATATAATTAGTACTCAGTGTATTGCTCTCCAGGGACACAGTGTCTCAGTTCCATGCTCCTAGTATAGTTGGTGAGGAGTACACTAGAAGTGCAAAGAGGGATAACATTTTATACCCGCTTTGCATGGCTGTAAATTACTGCACTCGGTGTAGGGCATTGGTAAATAGTGCCACCAGGTCATTAAACTTGGGAACTAAATCGGAGTGAATTTAACAAAGGATCCCAACAGTCCACTCAGCACTGAAGTCATAGTCACAGGGGTGGAACATGTCCAGAGGGGCAGGAAAGGAGTTGATATTGGCTGAACACCTATATTTATTTATATATATATAAATATTTCTAGCTCCAAGCTTAGCCAGCTATGAATACAATGGTATTGGTATGAACTTTGAAGAAAGCACCAGTGAAGCCTGGGTCCCCATCTGCTCAGGGGGGTGGGTGGGGGTGGGAGGGTGTGTCCATAGAAGGTGGAAGGAATGCCTTTTTGAGGGGCAGAAGTAACAGAATATTTACACTGTGACAAATATGTGGCGTGCTCTTTAATCCTTATTAATAGCGTATCTGGATCGGTTACTGTTATGTTGCTACTGTACCATATATGTGAATGAATATTTCACCCAAGGGGTCTGACTGGGTAGCAGAGCCTATGTACCTAGGGGAAGCCCTTTCTAATAGTCACCTAACCACTTATACGCGAGGGCTGTTAAGAGAAAATGCCAGAATGCCCATGGGGTCCAGCTCAATGCAAGCTAGCCTAAGTATGTCCACGCGAGCTGGGAATCTCACTTCCAGCTCCATGTATAGATGTTGCCTAAGAGTGGAACAATCATGAGATTCAACCCTGAGATGGGTAAAGGCAAAAGGCCCAAGATGTGAAGGGATGCACTCAGAGAGACTAAACAGGGGACACATGTAGCTAGTCCTATAACCATGACATTCACCCATTGTGCCTTATGAGGAAACCCAGGACCCTGATTTTAGGCTAAGCCTTCTCATGTTCAACTCAGGACTCTATTAAAGATGTGGCAATGAGCACAGCATGTGCTAACACTCAAGCCCCCAGGAACCTTTTGTTGCCATTATAGCAGAATATTAAAACCAAGTCCGACCTTCTACTGCCTCAATAACACTAAGGGATGATAGCAAAGTTGCTGGTATAACAACTCAAGTAATTAAAACGAAATCCTTCTCCCTCTCAGAATGAGTTACCTTTGCTGTTTCTGGGCCAACAGACCTGTCAGACAAACCAGCAAAGATCTAGAAGGATGACAGAAAACAGACAAACATAAGTGCAAATTTCTGTCTTACTGGTTAGTGCTAATCTGCACCCAAACAAGTTTGGCTGCATCTTAACAGAGTGCCCAGAGCCAGCCCACTGAACTATTTGTAGTGGTGCCTTGCATCATAATGTTGGAGACCAAGCTAGGTTCAAGTCTTTTCTGTGCTCGGTAGTTGTCTGGCTAGAAGGAGTGGGAAGGGCCATTAAACTAGCACAGTCAGCTTCAGCTAGTGGTAATGTGTGAAGGAGAATAAATATGTCCTGTATTCTCTTGCCTCCTCCCCTTAAGAGAGGGGGTGTAAATTAAACCAGAGAGATGATGTGGGAGTTGTCTCCCAGACTGATGGGGAAGGCCTAAGATGCCTACAGGTTGATCAGGTCTAAAGAAGATATGTGCAATTTTAAACTTGCCTTTCTTCTCAAACTTGAGCTGGCACCTGAAACATACAGAAGAAAATTTCAGGGAGTTCAGAAAAGGAGTGATATGAATTATTCTGAAGTTACAGTCTGAATTAGGTATTACATAAGGAAATGGGGTACCGATTGGGATATGACAGCTTTTGAAGAGGCCTGTGAACTACTGGGACTCAAGCAGTTTCACACCTTATGCCCATATGATTTAAAATCCTAGTTAATAGATCAAAAGCTGAAGATGTGTATACAGCTGGTAAACTGGCTGATGAATACTTAGACAGTAGGCCTGGGGCCAATAGGGAGAAGAGGAATGGACCAGGCCCAACTGGAGGCATGAAGCCAGGGGAGAAGACATACTCCAGCAGGAGATAGACCATCCCTGATAGACCCCAGGGAGAATGGGGGAGAAGCAGTGTCACATCTGTAACAAACCAGGTCATATCACCTGGAATTGCCCAGTCTGTCGAGTGAGAGCAAGTGTGATCCTGGAAAAGCAGTCTGTATCTCAGGTTGATAGTCAGCTGTGTTACCATTACACAGCCAGCCTACTTGGGGCTTACAGTGCACATGCTACTGTGTTTACTCCTCAGGCACCAGTTACATATAAGTTATAGAACAGTCTCCCAAGAGAAATGGTGGAGTCCTTTGGAACTATTTTAAAACAGGATGGAGAAAACACTAGGAAATACTAGGAAATGCAGAACAAATTCTGCCCAGAACAGATGAACTACTAGGTCTTTTCCATTGCTGTTTTCAATTATTTGTTCATTCCTTTTCTTGCATACACTATAAATAGGCCCATGAACCAAAAGATATTTTCAATTATATGTATTTAGCCAACTTATTCTTTGTAGCTTTGACTTCATTTCAATCATTCTGGCTAACTGCTGTTGCTACTTGGTCAATTACCACATGTTTAATAGGAATGCATTGACATGTTTACAGCATTTTCCAGTAAATCAAGGTAAATGAACAATCTGGTCATTTTCAGTCATTCTTTATTGAACTGATTGCTGACCTAGATGCAGAAACTAAAATTAGTGGTATTTACTTAAGCTTAACACCTTGTCTTACACTTAAGGGAAATGACATGCTAGAAAGGAAGTATTCAAAACGCTGGGTAGTCTTTGAACAAAAATACAATCAAATTTTTTTTTAAAGCCCAGTTCAAAGAGCATGCAGACATATAATTTAAGGATTCAATGCAATTACCAGAAATAATTTAAAATGGGTTACTTAACTTGAGCATATCTCTTTGAAGAATAAATAGTAATTGTTTTAAATGCATAATTACTTAATATTTGCTCCTTTCAGCACGTAACAGACTGTTAAATTAAGCTCTAAGTCCCAAGCATCTGTCCACTCGGATTCTGTGTTTTCTTCAGACTGTCATAGCTCCATTATTAAACCCCTTGAAGCGCTTTGATCTGTTCTTGCACATAAAATGACTGGTGTGGACTTTCATGCAGGCTGATCTTTGCTACACTAACTTTTTCAACATATGTCAAGTCTGAAAACAAGTTGAAAACATATCAACCCACACCCAAACCCTGCTAACAAGAAATATTATATTTTCGAAAATCTTCCATTTCAAATACTTTGCTTGATTGTAAAGCTTTAAATATGAAACTATTAACATGTTTACGACATTCACAAAGGATTTAGGAAATAGAGTTTTGTTATATTTGTTGAGAACATGTAGATTATTCTGTATACTGTAGCCATAACAGCTCGGCAGTGATCTTGTTGCTTCTCATGCAGTAAGCAGTGAATCCCACGGCTTTGCAGGAAGTAATGTTTTAGATTAAGTTGATGGCAATGGCTATAGGGTACACTTTCCTTTGACATAAGTACCATCTTGTAGGTACTGAGATCCTGATCATGCATAGTATCCGATCATTTCCCCCTAGAATTGCACACAGAGGGGAACCTCTGTGGATGTATGTCCCCTTGCCTTCTTGTTAGTTTGTCAGTCATCTTTGTGGCACCATTCCCTTTTCCCTTCTTGAGACCCCAGTGAGAGTTCTCTGCAGGGTCCCAGATCCCTCTGTCAGGAGTGTAAGGAGACAGTTCAAGGTTGTTGGAATACTTAAAAAACTTAATATAGTTTGAGTCTGGATTAACTTTGCTATAGAGCCTCTCCAAGTTATGGAAACCACCATGCAAGGGGCTTCTGTGGACAGTTGCTGTGATGGAGTCTCACTGACAAGGAGGTGGGGGACATCAGGAAACTGGGGGGGGGACTTTAAACTCAGTTGATGGTCCTGTGCTTCCAATGATCCCCTAGATTTGTACCTATCTCAGGGGAATCCATGCAGTTTGTAGGTGGGTCCTTCAAGGTGAGGATGGGAAAGAGGGGGAAACTCTACCCACCCTTTTACTATCGTATAATTCAGAGAACGTTCTGTTTTCCCCCTGCCTGGAGCTCTCTTATGTGGGCCATAACTATTAAAACCCCTTACTACTCTTTGTATGGGCAAAGAGATGCCAACCTCAGTGTGCTGGCCAAATTCCAATTTCAGTAACTACGTTCTATTTACCTAGAATTCCCCCCTGATGTTTCACTTGTATAGCACCCCACATAGGGCTGTTTTTAAATGCTGTGCAAAACTATACTATACCTGTCTCTTGTTTTAAAGCTTTTTATGAGCCTCTGGGTAAAAAGCAGCATACAGTAGCAGAGTATTTATATGATTCTAGAATGATAGATTTGAAGTCCAGAAGCGATCACGGTTATCATTTAGTCTGACTTTATTTATCCAGATATCAAAGACAAATGTATCAGTATAAACTGAAAAACCTGCAACTATGTGCTTCAGCTGCTTCTTTGAGAAATCCTGGTTTGTAACTCTGTTATGTGAATACTCATTTTGGTCTGTAGGTGGCAGCAACATTCTTCAATACTGGCATATAAAGTTTGGATCCCATTTTGCTCTGGTTGTGGCTTGAATCCTGATGTCGTTATTATAGTCTAGGCTGACTACATAAGATGTACTTTTAGCTAAGCAAGCAAAGGCTCATTCTGTACTTGTTTTTCAGAGCTGGGAGTTTTCAATGTGAAATCTACTCCCACTAGAAATCTCAGTGTGATATTGCAGATCTTTGCCCAGAAGTTCTGGGCCATGTAGTCAAAAAGAGCAGAATCACAGAATACATTGTTATTCTGATTGTAATGTTTAGAAAATGCTGTTACACAATTTTCCTAACTGCAGTGACTTATAACTTGTCTGCAGTACGATTTCCCTGGGTTCTCCAGTGTCGCAATCCACTGCATTTGCTTCTCAGTTTTTCCTCTATCTGTGGATCATTTTACTACCTACACTATTGTGAGACTACACAGACTATAATTGCTCACAGTTTCACAAATGGGGGATTCTCTGGAAGCTCACTGTTGTTATATCGTGAACAAATTTGCGGCTACTGTTGCTGAAATATGTATATTTTATGGAAGTCAGTAAAAGGTTGGCATTGGATGCTGTTATCTCAGAACCATTTATTGTACAATAAAGCATTATTACCTTTACAACAGACCTGTGAGGAAGGATTGTCTTCTGATTAAGGCACTGGACTGGGACTGTGCATATCCTGGTTCAGTTCCTAACTCTGCTATAGAGTTTCTGTGGGACTTTAGGCAAATCACTTACTCTCTCTATCTTAATTCCCCACCTGTAAAATGGGGGAATAATAATTCTCCCTTTCTCTCAGTGTTTGCCTGTCTTGTCTATTTAGATTGTAAACTCTTCAGGCAGAGACTGGCTTTCTGTGCAGTGCATGCACAATGGGGTGCTGATCTTGGCTGAGGAAGCCTTTGGGTGCTACTGTGATATAAATAAACATCAAGTTCGGATTTGTAGCACAGAAATATGTTGCAGGATTTCTGTTGTTTAAACACATCTCTCTGCTCTTTTATCCCTCAGGTGAAATGGCATATGGAAAAGTGGTTCAAATGCATATACCTTAATAAGTATCCTGACTAACCCACCCTTATAAGGTTGGTTCCCATAAAGCTTATGCCCCAGGGTTTGGGTTTAAAAGAAAAGAAACTAAAAAATATGTTCTGGCTCTGATATCTCAAGTGTCCTCTCCTTTGCTGTCCGGATCAGTTTTCCAAATGATTATGTTCCTTGTCCTGCTTTCTGACATCTGTTTCTTCATTTGCCATTGGGGCAGTGATCCAACTAACTAACTAAATGTTTTTGTGGAGCAGAACACCTTGTTCATAAGTTTAAAGAGATGACAAGTCCTAGTAAATATTCTTGCCGGTGCAAATCCCCATCATTACGGTTTGAAAGTCCATGTGAGAGAAGGCATGAGGCAGAGGCATTTGTTTATAAGAATTTGATCATCTTTGGGCTAGATTGTGCAATACACAATTACTCACACTGGTGAGCACTGAAGTCACAAGGGCTACTCAAGTGTCCACTGTGGGAGCTGGCTGCAGCCCCTCCTCCCCCTCCCAGCTTGCCTGGTCCTGGCTCACAGCTGGGAGCTGGGAGGCAGTCACCCAAGCATCAGGGCTACCAGCAGGGATGAAGCCGCCTGTGCCCAGGCTGCCAGCTAGCTGCAGCTGCCTGCGGCTTGCCAACCAGGCTGCCCACAGCTGGAGCTCAGCGGCTTGTGGAGCGGAGCTCCAGCCCTGACCTCCTTGTCAATTTCACTGTTTTAGCAGAGTAGTGAATTTGACAAGTATGACAGTCCCTCACTGCTCTAAGGGGACACTGTGTGGCCCTACCTCTGCCAACAAAAGGTGGTTTTATTATGTTGACAAAACATGGCAGTTTTTTTCGACAAAAGGGTGGTTGCAGTGTGTACACCAGGATTATTTTCTCGACAAAAGTCACTTTTTGTTGACAAAACTCTCTAGTGTTGACCAGGTCCTAGAAATATAGAGCCAGAGCCTCAAATTACATTTACATTGCCACAAATGGTTTCAATGGAACCATGACAATTTACTCCAGTTAAAGATCTGCCTTATTAAACGGGCCTAGTACTGATCTGACACTGCCTTTAGACTGATGTAAATTCATTTACTTCCCTTGAATTACTTGGGTTTACACCTGCGTGAAATCAGAATTAATTGTCAGGAGTCCTTTTAACATGTCAGAGCTGCCACTGCTGCTGATCCAACTACTGCAGATTCCCTTTTGGCTTTTATCAACGTGATCACTAATTAAGCAGATGTCAACAGATAATATTTGAATAGAGGCAAAGCGGTGCTGTTGCGCACTGAAGAATCACAAGCATTTTCTTCTGTAGATGTCAAATTACTTTAAGAAGAGGCTTTAGCCTGTATTATGTATATGAGACATATGCTAACAGCAATAAGCCACATTAGGATGTGATTCTGTAGGCTACTGACACACTTCAAAGATGGCTGAAGGCAATTTAGTGCTCTCTATAGACACTTCTTAATGCACGTCCTATTGTAGTTGATTGCTACAGAAGCACGTACATAACTATATTAAGGCAGAATCCTAGGTGTGAACATTATAGATGGCATTATCTATCACAATGACCCCAATCTCATCTAGCCAATAACCGTCATGCAGTAGTCTCAGAGATAATGAACTCTTTCATGAAAATATTGAGTAAAATATCTACTGGTATCTAACACAGTTCTTTGCAGTATTTCAGTAATTATTTTCTTATGGCCTCCAGGGATTCTTCTATTGCACTTGTAATATACAAAGAGCAAAGGATACTACTTATGCATACTGGTTAATGTGAATGGTTTGTGAAGGGAAGGCCTTGGGACACCAGTGCAAAAATTAGATTCAGTCTGCTAAATATGCTTTCATAGTACGTGGTGCAGGCTTGTTCCCTAATAATGGAGTTGGTTTTTCAAATGGAATTTTTACAAAATAATCATGGAATATGTGAAAATGATGATGGACAAACTACAGAAAGTTTGGAGACTAATGTGGTTCTATCATCAAGGAGTTTCTCTGATTATCTGAACCTTAACTGAGTTGCAGAACATTTTGAGGTTTTCATTCCAGATGCCTGTCTTTGGCTCCCTCCCTCCCAGCAACTGCAAGACCTTTAGGGCGGCTATATGGTCATCTGCTTCCAATCAACAGGAGTCAGCAGCAATTGCTAACTCTGGCTATGTACATACCGATGGCGGCAAATTCGCTGCCGTCAGATCCATTTTTCTGGGTCTATTGAGCGGTCAGTGAAGACCCGCTCAATCGATCTGGAAGTTGATGCACTAAAACCACCTCCTCAAGTGACATAGCGCTGCATCCACAGGAATTTATTTCCCATCAACACAGCACAGTGAAGACCCTGCACACAACAGAAGCTAAGAAGTCGACGGGAGCTTTGCAAGATACTCTGTGTAGCTTGCGTAATTCCTGTCGATTGTTGCTGAATTTTCAAGTAAGTGTAGACCTGGCCCCTGTTTTGTTCAGCACCTTCTCTGTTGCTGCTTTGGTGAAATATAACATTTGTGGTGAACAGAGTATGTGGCATACAGCAGAAGCCTCATTCTTCACAACTTTGACTCTAGGGTTTATAAAATGCAATGCACACTCTGGCATGCAGCTAAGGCTGTTTCTATACTTACGGCAGTGTGTAGAATATATACACTGCACGTCCACCCCACCCCCAGCACAGGTATAAATACAGCGTAGACGGTGAGGCACCGCTTAAGCGATTAAAGACATGCCTGAACCCTCTGCGTACGTGCCCTGCATGGCTCTCTACTTACCTAAGCAGTGCCTCTTCTGTTTACACTGCTATTTTTAGCAACGTAGTGCCCTGCTGCTGGAGCCTTTCCCTGCTGCCGGCTCCTGCCAGGGCCTCTCTCTGCCATATATAGCAGCACACTGCAGTGTGGACATAGCCTGTTTTTCACTGTGGGGTGTAGCTACGCATACCCTCTGCATCTCCACCAGTGTGGACAAGGCCTAAATGGGAAACTGCAGTGGCAGGCTGGCCTAGCGGGAGATGATTAGAGGAGTGAAAAGAGAGTGGGAATTTGAATTAAACTGACTTTAAACCTAACCCCCCCCCCAAGATTATAGGCTGAATGAAGGTTTGTGTTGGTCCTTACTTTGCCAGATCTGGTCTGTCTGCTCATGTTATAGCATGTCAAGGAATTGCTTCAAATACATTTTGCCAGCTAAAGATGCCTCTGATATTTTTAGGCTCTTCCTTGGCGAAGGAGGGTAAATGCATTTTAAAAATCCTAGCAAAATGTGCTGCTTTGTTCTACTAAGCCCCTCAACTTCTGCCAAAATGTCCATGTGCTGTAGCAGAAGTTTTATGTAAAGAGGTTAAGTGTAATGGTTAGAGCAGGGGAGTAGGAATTACAACTCTTGAACTTTATTTCCACATATCACTGATTCATTGTGTGATCTTGGCTAAGTCACATAGCCACTGTATGCTTCAGTTTCCCTGTCATTGACCTTACCTGTCACCTTCATTAACTACTTAATGTTTATTAATTCTTTGAGATCTGTGCTTGAAAGGTGCTATGAAAATGCAAAGTATTATTAAAAACAACAAGAGTCCTGTAGCACCTTAAAGACTAACAAATTTCTGCAGGCATAAGCTTTCGCGTGCTGCAACCCACTTCATCAGATGCATGAAGTGGAAATCACAGTTAGGAGGTATATATATACATCCAAGGGTAAGAAACAACAGTGGGGAGGGCAAGTGCTTATAAAGTCAATTCAGTGATTATAACATCAGAGTTGTTATTGAGGCTGTGCTAACCAAGTCAATTCATATACAGTAATAACAATTAGTAAACACTTAGCATTTATATATTGCTTTCCTCATTCAAAGCGCTTTGTACATGTTACCAAGTCATTTCCATATGGACAATATTAATCATAATATTTTTCTCCTCCTATGTCCCCTCTTCCACCAGCCAGTAACACTGATTCATCACAATTCTGCTATTCCTCACATGCTCCTATGTGGAACCTCACCTGGTAGTGCATTTGCTAGACACTGTACACCACCATAGCTTCTCATGCATTCATCCTGAGCAATGTAAATAATCAATTAATTTCTACATTGTTCTTTGTCTATATTTAATGTTTCATGCCTCTTATTTGCTTTGTATTTATCTGCAACAGTACTTGATGGTGGCAATATACTTGAATTCAAATAAAACCTGAAGTTAATTCTGTGTTGCATATAACTGGCAGATCAACTTTCACTGTATGAAGGCAGTACTGGAAGTAATAACCATGTGCTGCTTTTTGAAGAGCTGAAGTTTCCTGATATTATTGTTTCCATGTTTGTAGTTCTGGCATCAAACAATCCAGAATAGCAAGCACCCACAGGGAAGTGCAATAAAATCAGAGGTTTTGTCCTGAAAGTGCTTTCAAAGCAGAATTTCTCTTAGGCATCCAATTCCTAATTATTTCAAGTTTCACAACTTTTTAAAAAAAATGTACTTGCTTGTGGAAAATCTATAAATTCCAAAGAACCGTTGTAAAATGGGTTTCCTTGTTACAAAGAACTGATTTGTGTGAAGCTATGCAGGTGTACCTCTTTGATAACACTTAAAGAAAATGAAGCGCAGTGCATGCTTCTTAATATTTGAAAATTCATTTTTCCTCCTCGTGTGCTCTTCTGAAAGTACAGCTTTCTATGTTTTCAGTAAGAGATGTGGATCCATCATCCAACCTTCATTCAGATTAAATTCTGCCCAGCTGAAAAATATCAAATAAGTCGAAAGCCTTAGCAGTAATATAAAGGATGCAATGGAGGACAGATGGGTAATCCATTAGGACAGATAATCAAACTGGTGTCTGAAACACAGCAACTAGATTTATTTCAGGCACACCTGTGGGCATAGAAAACCCACAAACAAGTATTTACAAGTGCAAATTGGGCAGATAGTTGTGCAATTATCCAATTCACGTGTCGTACATGTGAAAATTTTGCATACATAACTTTGGGAGGTCTGGTAGGATATTTCAAAAGGGCAGAACTGGAAGAAATTATCAATGGAACCCTCAGAGATAATTTATTTTTCTAGAAAAGTAGGGAAAACAACAGCAAGATTTTAAAGATTAAATATATTCTTCTTTTGCCAAAAGCTCAGATGGGTGGCTAATGTTTTGAGCATCCCTTGCCATCAGAAGTATCATAACACAGGAACAATTTAGTCATAACATCATAGTTCTGGACCTTCCAAAACTGTATTTTTTTAAATTCAGAAAAGGAGACATTTTTTTTTATTTTCTAGTTCAAAAGGAATTATCTAGGGGAAATTCTGTCACCTGTGTTACACAGGAGGTCAGATTAGCTGATCACAATGGCCTCTTCTGGCCTTGGAATCTATGAATCTGCTCTGAAAAGTATTACCTTTGGAATTCCGTGACATGTAAACATGGATGTCTTTACTGATTCTCTGTGAATTACAGGGAGTGAATATGCCATAGGGAAATGTTACATTAATTGTCACCATTATTGTGCCATCACACTCTTGAATGATGAGCACTATCTGTTGGTTTGGGGGGGATCATGAAATGAGTTGTCTCTGTTCTGGACAAGATCGTAGAAGAAGAGGTCAAGAATCCACAGGCTGAGGTGGAATTTCCCAATTTGTGAGAATTTCAATTAATGAGAAAAAATCTGCTGTTCACATAGCACAGAAAGAGCAAACAGTGCAAAACAGGACTGTAATGAAAACTGCTTGCTTTAGATATGTGCCAACTTTGAAACCCCTGCATGTGTTTTTGGATTCATCATGCCCTGTGACCTGAGAAACATTCCGCTTTAGATCATGCTGTGAACTGATACTGCACATGCCACTGTCTGGAATGTGGATGGTAGGAAAACCCTGTCTGAGGTTTCTTTTTAACCTTTGACATAAAGTGTAACATATCACAGGTATCAGCACGAATTTATTTACATGGCTTACAGCTTTCCATAAGGTCCTCTCTTACCGGGATCTCTATCTGAACTTATATTTTACTGAGCAAAACCACATAATCTAAGGAACCCCCAGAATGCAACAGCTTTTATGCAAAACAAGGCTGACCCTGGGCACTAGTAACTTGGAAAGCATATGCAGTCTAAATCCCTAAAGTTTGACTATCTAAATTCCAAACTTATCCAAAACTTTAAAATCACTTTCTCCTCCTTTTTATCCCCTCCCCCAAATTCCCTCTCCAGGATCTCCCATTAGGGCCCTTTCAGTGATTAACATCAAGGATCTCAGGTCAGTCCATTTATCTCCTGTACTTTGTGTGGCTGCTGTCTTCAAACCTTGCCAGTTCCAAGAGCTTCTCCAAATCAGACACCACAAAACATATTGAGAATGCTGTGGAAATGATACTGATTTCATACTGAGCCAGATTAATTATTTCTACTGTCAATAGATGGGAAAGGCAATAAATGGCATCCAGAGAAGACTGCAGATTAGGCTGTGCATGCATTTGGATGCTACATCAATGCCCAATTGATCTGAATAATATTAATGAATAATGCACAGTGCTTATGTAGTACTTTCCCCCATTGATTTCAAAATGTTTTTTAAGTGTTGTTATCCCTATTTCGTGGGGAAACTGAGACACATAGAAGTTAAGTGACTTGCCTAAATTTTCACAGCAAGTAATTCTCAGAGCTAGAACCAGAACTCAAGATTAGGGTGAGGAAGACTGCTCAGCAATTGCTGCTACAATTCCTGAGGTAACTGCACCTCTGACCCTTTCATTGACTTCTTGAGGTCACCCCACTTAGGTCTCAGGACTCTAGTTACCCTTCTTGAGATGGGATCTTGCAGCCCACTCCTTCTGGACTGGGGACTTATTCTGCAGACCCCACTCAGCAGGTCTGACTTTAGTTCAGCATCTGTAGTCCTATTCTCTTAGGGGCAATGATGGGGTTAACCAAGGCCAGCTGGCTTTCATAAAGCAAAATACTATTTATTCAGAACAACAGAATAGCTTAAAAACAACAAGCATCTTATATACATGCTTAGTTTACCAGGGATGTCGCCTATCTTCCACATGGAACACGTGGCAGAGTTCAACCTACTTCTGGTCCTCCACGAGGCTTATTTTTCAGTCACTGTTTCATGTCAGTTCTTGGGGAGAGTGAAAGTGAGTCATCTTCCTATGTCAGGGTAGTAACTTTTTTTATAGGGTTCTGTTTTTTGTCTGCCAGGCCTCTTGAACCAGATCTAACAATATATGCTGTTTGCCCTGGGAGGGTGAAGATTTTGCAGGTAGGCGACTTGCTTTGTTTCAATATTAGGGATTTGCATGAATCACAGGAAACATTGGTTAGACAGGAATACAGTCACTAGACATCCCATAAAGATATAGATATATATATAAGCCATAATAGTCCTTGACTATTCTAGGCTTCCAAAGCTTCACAACTGCTATCAATATCATTTTCATAAGTTCCAAAATTCTCTAGCCCTCTGGAATAAAATGAATGAAAGAAAATAAAAAGAAAATCAAGAATTAAAAAATGTGTAGGGTGGTATGTATCACATGCATGGGTGGGAGGACCTGAGGGTAAAGAAATCGCACATGGCTAGCAATAACTAAATATGTGTAGCTAGTTTTATGGACTGGAAAGGCAGCCTTTTGACTGCAAAAGGTGACTGTGCTTGGTAAAGCTTAGATTCTTGACTGCACTCTTTTGTAAGATGTTTTGATTAGAGAGGTGCCAAGCTAAACAAAAGGAATTCAGAGAGCCTGTGAATGATGCTGTGCTTATTGGGGTGTATACAAAGATAAAGCTCTTTGGCATTTCCTTTCCCATGTGCTGCCAGAAATTTGAACTAGAAAATGCCCTGTTCAAATTGACGATGGCACTCAAGCTAGAGGAGAGAGACATATCTCTCAATTTCTGATTCATTGATGCAGGCCAAGTCGAGATATGTCCCTCTCATCTCTTTACTGGGTTTGTGCTTAGCTTCAAAGCTTGTGCAGCTTTGTTAAACTGTGTCTTTTCCGAGCTTTCTGGGCTTGATCCACCACGTTAACAACATGACACTCTGGAAATATTAGGCCCAGCCTCCAAATACAGAAATGTAGGTTTAGGCTGTTTTTATAAGACATTTAAAGGCTGGCCTATGCTGAAAACTTACATCGGCATAGCTAAATGTGAAAAATCCACATCCCAGAGAGAGCTAGCTATGCTGACTTAACCCTCGGTATTGAGGGCACTAGGTTGACAGAAGAATTCTTCTGTTGACCTTGCTACCGCCTCTCGGGGAGGTGGATTAACTACAGTGATGGGAAAACCTCTCCGATTGCTGTACTGAGTGTCTGCACTGAAGTGTTACAGCGGTGCAGCTGCACCGATAGCTATGCTGCTTTAGCAATTGAAGAGTAGTCATACCCTGAGGTAATTGGGTGTCTAAATTCCACTGAAATTCAATGGGAGTTGGTTGTGTAAATCCTTTAGATTCTTCTGAAAAATCTCAGCCTTAAGATTCGCAGAAGACTTATCTAGTTTTTAATAAAGAGAAATATATAGTAATAAAAATACAGTGGGGTAGTATTAATACCATCACTATTGCTAATAAACATTCTACATGCAGAACATATGAAGTAGGATTTTCAAAAACATGTGAGTGGTGTAGGAACACAGGGAGAGGGGGCTTATATGCTCCTAAATTACTTATGTGCTTTTGAAAATCCCACCCATGTTGCTTTTACTACTCACATAGCCACATATCAGAAGACTCCCTCCGAGGAACAGAATTGTCTGTGAGCACTGAGATATTTCAGAAATCTGTTTCATAATACTGCAAGGCATATTGTGAAATTAGTCTATATAACGATTAAATATGAGTCTGATCGAATAGACCTAACTGCATTTATTTTGTAATTAGCTTGGGGCTACCTTGCTTAATAGCTTGCACTCAGGACAGGTGGGTAGAGAGTAATGATCTCTCTTTCTCCCTCTCTCTTTCTCTCTCTCTCTAATGCATTCCTTGGCACCAGTAGCAATCCAGCTTTCATACTTCAAGTTTTATGAAGGGTAAACAATATCCTCAATTATGTAGTCACAGGACTTCAAAAAGTTGTGTATTCTAATAGGAAACCTTTAAGTCAAGACAAAAATGATCTGTCAGCCAACAGGAGCATTTCAATGATCAAATAATCTTGCTGTCTTTAGCTGCAGTTCTGTACCATCTGGAGTCAGCTCAGTGTATTACAGCAGAGGCCATTAAAGTAAACAGTACAACAATTCATTGGCATTTTGCAATGGGAATAACAACATTTTTCAGATTGATATAAGGGACCAAAGAATCTTAATGGCATTGTTAACATGAATTTTCAGGAACAAATGAGTCAAATAATGTAACAACCAGACCTTTTTCTTCAAGTGAATTTTAATGTTGGTGAAGGATTATCAGCCTTTGAGACTTAATGCCTCTGTGCACAGGTTATTTGTATGAATGACTGACAGCTGCAGTAGCACGTTTCTTAGTTCTGGGAGCACAAAGCCTGCAAGATGGTGTAGTGGAAACAGAACAGCTGCAGAGAATTACTTGCTCCAGAAGCCAGAAGTTGCTTCAGGGAGAGTGAATTATTTTATAATATTGGCTCATCTAGCGTTTCTTGCAGTTCTGCAAGCATCCCCCTGTTATGCTGTCAATGTGCCTCAATCCTTAACTGAAAGGACCTTAAACTCTGGTGAAACAGCCAACAAGGATGTGTGTGCACATCAGTTGTGTATGGCAGTGTCTATGATGTAGACATAACTTTCCAAATTTACCATAGAAATAGATTATGTTTTTTGAAGGATTCTTTTGAAGGCTGTGACCCATCCATGCCTAGGGTAATCAACTGATAATGCCAGGGTCAGGGCAGGCTGTAAAAGGAGAGCAGATTCTTCCAATGCTGATGGGTGACACTGAAGTCAGACTTCCCAACCAGCCACAAACAGTGCTTCTGATTCCCCACACTGGTTATCAAGAAGCCACTATACAAATACACACAGCTCCCTTTACTGCATTTCAGTCTCTGGCTCCCAAACTGCCACTAGGTCCACTAAGAAGACCAGTTATTTAAACTCTGTGCTTTTTACTAAAAAGGTTCCCTCTGATCCCAAAGGGTCAACCACAGTACCGGATCAATATAAGTTTAGATCATACCCAAAATACCACGCTGCCAGCCAATCCTTTAGTAAATAAAGCTAAAGGTTTATTATAAAAAGAAAAACAAACAATAAGAGAAATGTTAAAGGATTAAAGCAGTCAGATACATACAAATGATTTGAAAGTCCATGTACATCAGGTTTCTAGAAGAAATGTGGAGTTGCAGGCTTGTATAGTCCCTCTGGTATGCATCCAGTACCTGGATGGGTCTCAGTCCTTTGTTTCACAGCTTCAGTTCAGATTCAGATGGATTAATCCAGAAGTAGATGGGTGACTGAAGACAGACTGAAGAACAAATGGATTCCAAAGGTTCCACCTTATATATCCTCTGGCCCTTGCCATGCTGCTTGTGGAATTTTACAGGAACCAAAATGGAGTCCAGAGTCACATGGGCCAAACCTGGTGACTCATCAGATATATCTCTGGCTACTCCCCCAGTGCCCGCTGCACCTGGGAATGTCTTAAGGGGCCATTAAGCAGGCTATTGTTCTGCAGCCATCCTGTCTGAGGCGTTACCCAGACAGTACATTTTGAAATATTAATATATCAAATATATCGATAACTTCCATTACACAGATAACACACGAACATAAACACTATCATCTTACTTAGCACATTATAGCCTTTCTAATAGTACCTGACAGGGCACATCTCACATGGATTACTATGATTTTGACATACTGATGTCCAACAATACCATAAATGCCCCCCCACCAATAAGTGAAGGAATCTTAACCTCTGGTGAAACAGCCAACAAGGATGTGTGTGCACATCAGTTGTGTATGGCAGTGTCTATGATGTAGACGTAACTTCCCAAATTTACCATAGAAATAGACTATTGATGTTTTCTGAAGGATTCTTTCGAAGGCGATTAATCGTTGGAAAAAACTACCAAGGGAAGTGGTGGATTCTCCATCTCTTGATGTCTTCAAATCAGGAGCACTGGAACCTGTGTAGAATGGGGGCAGGGGGAGGGGGGGCAATGCACCATTGCTGGAACTGTGGCCCTCTCCCCTGCTTCACTTCCTCCTGGGGCCCAACACCTTGGCCAGGCCAGAAGCTGGAGACGGGATCTGGTAAGAACTGTCCAGGAAGCCTCGGCCACGGTGCAGAGCCCAGGACCCTCCATCTGTCCTGGCACAGGGCTGGAGTGCCTGAGAGCAGCCCCAGACCTGTGTCCCTGGCTCCCAGGGCAGGTGGAGGGTCTGGGGCTCCTCATAGCTGTTCAGGCTCTGTGGGCAGCTCTTACCACAGCCCAGCTCTAGATTCTGACCTGGCCAGGGGTGGGGCTTCATGGGAAACAGGAAGAGCAGGGGGTGGACACCATGGGGAAAGGGGGCTTCAGCCCCCCACTGGGAAAAGGCTGGAGCTGCTAGCAGCGGCTGCATTTCCTGGCAGGGAGCTGATCATCTTAATGAGCTCCCCTGCTGCAAAGTGCAGCCCTGGTTGCCACCGCTCGGTGCCTGCCTGAGGCTACTATGCGCATGTTAAAAAGTGGAGGGGCCGTGGTCCCCAGGATCCCCCCCGTTTTGGCACCCCTGCTTCACATGATGTCTGGATGCCTTTCTGGAAGGTGTGCTTTAGCCAAAAACCAGTTATTGGGCTCCATACAGCGGTAACGGTAAAAATTAATGGCCTGTGACATACAGGAGGTCAGAATAGATGATCTAATGACCCCTTCTGCCCATAAACTCTTTGAATCTATTAATTATGTTGGTGAGGTAGGAATCTGTGATTCTCACTGGTTTATTGGTACTATGATTTGGGACAGAGACAACGCCTAAATCCTGATGGTGGGGGCACAATGTAAAGGTTCGGGGGGTGGGGGGGAGTACATGTGACCATCCCACATGCCTCCTCTAGATTGAGGAGCAGCAGCAAAGCCAGAAGTGCCTGGGCAGTGGCAAGCAAACCCCTCAGGCAGTATTTTCATGGCAGCCAGGCTCTTTGGGCAGGGGCCGGCTCCAGGTGGTGTTGCTGGCCAGCACAAGGCTCCTTCAAGGGAGAGGCAAAAGTGTGCTGGGGCACAGCTTGGACCTGAGCCACCTACCCTTCCTGAGGAGTGCCCAGCAAAGCAAAGGTGGTCTGGCTCGGGGAGCAGGGCAGAGAGGGCTGCCAGGCAGCCAGCCAGCACCTCATATCCCACAGCATGAAGAGCCAGGTGCCCGACCGGGCCAGTTGGCTTCCATCAGCTTCCAATCTGCCAGATCCTGGCAGAAGGTGATGCCCCACAGTTTGAAAACCTCTGTCCTAAATGGAAGGCAGAAACCTTGGGGGGCACGGAGGGCACATGACCCCACGTGCACTCCCCATGTGTCGCTTCTGATTTAGGAAAGCAAAAAAGCCAACCCACTTGAGGACCTCCAAACACAGAAGTTGCCTGATGGCTGTTGGATGGAGTTAGCCCTTGTGGGGATTATTAAAACTGATGTGAAGTTCAGAGAAAACAAAGCAATTTGCCCTGCAGTCTAGAAATCGCAATCACAGTCTTCAATCACATCACATAGTAGTATCCTTTCTAAGTCTATTATTGGTAGAAACTATGGATCTGATTCACCACTTTGTTATGTCAGTTTTATACTGGTGTGACACCATTGATTGCAGCAGAGTAACACTGGTGTTAAAATGGTGCAACAGACTCATGAATGAAACCTTGGACTTGGTTATATGCAACATAAAGACATATTGTTTGAAAAAACTCAGAAAATCTGGAAAACCTACTGACATTTGTTACTTTTATAAGTTTTTGAGCCTTTTTTTCTCGTTCCGTGGATGTGTAAACACGGAGTTGGGAATTGGCATATGAATCATAGAAATTAGAGCTGGAAAAGCCTTTTAGAGCATCTTCTCTACCCCCTTGCATAGTCAGGATTGTTCCCTACAGTGTATTCTTCAGTGCTTTTTTCAGAATGAGGAGGCTTCTGCCCTTTTCTTTGGTCCATGTGACTTTGTCTAGACATAGAAATTCACCAAAGAAAGGATATTGTCTCTTTTTATTCTTCTCTGCACTAAGTTCTCCAATTTGAATTTTTTTCACATTTTTTTAATACCTTAACCAGATATTATCATGAAAGAAAGTGTTGACTGTTGTGGAACATAAGGATTCACTGACATTCTTCTCCAGGCATTCTAATTATGATCTTTAGGAAAGGAGGGGGGATTGCAGATGGTCTCCAGATGCCCTCAGAAATACATTTCCTAGCTAGAATTTGAAGAATATATCTCTATCTGAGAGATTTCTAATTTGCTTCAGAGCAACACAGTCTGACAGTACCATGGGCTATGTTAAAATAAATACCCTTTAATTGACTATTTCTGTTATTAGTCCTGTATTTATGTTCATTATTTAAGGTTCACTGTTTTTTAGTTACATAGTATCTGTGATTTTGTAAAATTTTCTCAATAAAATTTTGATTCATGACTGCCCCTTGCCCTACCTCCCCATTCCCCAGCCAATAAAAATGAAGAAACCAGCCCTCTGTGTTTAAAATACTTCTGCACACTGACATGCTAACAGACTGGTTTAGTCTCTAATTAGTGTTTGTATCTTACCATAAAGTGTATTGGATTCCTGACTGGTCACTCCTACGCAGGGCTCCCTGTAAAGAATATAGCAAAAGATTCGGTGGGGTGATTTCTTTTTTTAAGGCCTAATTCAAAGTCCACTAAAGCCAATGAAAAGACTCCCGCACTGGTTTCAATGGACTTAGGTCCCTAGTTGCCCAGTACTCTTCCATATTCCTCTCAAAACAGGTTTTTTGTTCATTTAGTATTCCAGACAGTGTGTTCCGACTACAGAGGGACAACACTCCTCAGTCCACTCGGAAAAGTATATCCAGTAGGGAGATTCAGAGGTAGTATCTGCTATTTGCTTCTTCAGACTGGGATCTCCAACACACACTCAAACACTTTGCTGCCCAGTGTGAAATGGGTTTGATGAGAATTAGCAACACCAATTCAGAGGTCATGGTTCTTTCCTGGAAGAAAGTGGAGAGTTCTTTCCAGGTGGAGGGGGAACAGATGGCCTTTAGTGGAAGGGTTTAAGTGTCTAGGAGTCTTGTTCATGAGTGACAGTAAGCAGGAGGGGGAGCTTGCCCAGCTGATTGATGCAGCAGCAGCAGTGATGCGGGGTCTGTAGCGATCTGTGATGGGGAGTGAGAGCTGAGTTTTTGAAAGCAGCTCTTGGTTTGCAGTTCAATCTACATCCCCATTCTCACCTATGGTAATGAACTTTGGGTAATGACTGAAAGGATGAGAACACAGGTACAAGCAGCGGAAATGAGGTATCTCCACAAGGTGGCTGGGCTGACTCTCCAAGATAAGGCGAGGGGCTTGGCTATTTGGGAGAGCCTTGGAGTTGAGCTGCTAATCCTCTGGACTGAGAGGAGTCAGCTCAGGTGATTTGGGCATCTGATAAGGATGCCACTGATCAGCTTCCTTTGGAACTCTACTGGGCATGTCCCACCGGGAGGAGATCCCAAGGCTGACCTAGGACATGCTGGAGGGATTATATCTCCTGACTAGCCTGGGAACACCTGGGAATCCCCCAGGAGGAGCTGGAATCTGTTGAGAAAGAGATGGAGGTCTGGTTCTCTCTACTCTCCATGCTGCCGCCACAATCCTCACCAAGAGAAGTGGCATAAAAGGAAAAGAAAAGAAAGCAGAAGAAGATGAAGAAGGAAAGAGAGAATGAAGATAACTTTTGGTACAAAACAGTTTGCTCAGCTAAAATGAATAAGGGACTGTTCAGGAACCGGGCGTTCCATGGCTAACTGCCAATCTCTTTCTTGACAAAAGCAAAAGACATTCTTTCTCTTATTGGAAAAGGCCAGTTTAAACTACATGCTTCTTGAGACCTGAAAAGGGTAGCTTTGAAACTCATAACAGCATGCTGAATAAATTGCATGACATGCAATGGAATTACTTTGCTTTGAGTCCAAATCTATCTATCCTTGGTGTCATATATCCACATAGTTTGAAAAGTCAAGATTCTACTGTGTATTACATTTATATAATATCTTTCATTCTGAAGGATCCCAATAATAATTTCACTCACTACAGTAGATGTAGGCCTAGGTCTCCTCATAGTTAGAGGAGTAAGTCCACCGCAGTCAGAGAGACACAAGTGTAAAACTGGTGTAGCTGAGGGAAGAACTGGGGGCCTCTTTCTCCTACAGAACCATGAATTCACTGTCATTTTTTTACAGAAAAAAATCTGAAATTATTTTCTTCAGAATTACACCAGTGCATTGTCACTATATACTTATGATCCAGATTCACTCCTGGTTAATGCTGACTTCTGTACAGGATCCCAGTGGCAGAAGGTCTTGTGGAAAGGGGAGACTGCAGTTACAAAAGGCAGCCACAACCTTTCTAAAATAGATGCTCTTGCTCAATTAAAAGTTATGGGGTACAACGCAGGAGTCACTGGTACGGAATTGTATGGTCCTTGATATGCAGGAGATACCAGTAAATGACCAAAATGGTATCTTCTGGCCTTGAAATCTATAAATTCATCTGTTATAGGTCAGATTAGAATTGAGAACCTGCTACCACTATGACCATAAGCAGTACAATTTGTATTGGTCAATGGCAGTTAATTAACCCAGAACCCTCAGGAAGTGCCAACGGCTTTGGGCAGATGAGCACCTCAGGAAGCTAGTGGAACCCCTGATGGAGGAAATACCATCAAAAGGCAGATGAGCAAATTCATTTAGTATATTTGCCAATGGCATCCACACAAGACAGCTTGGGCCTTTCAGCTATGACTGGTAACCAATCTAGGAGTGGAGCCCCAAAGGCAGGCAGATGGAAGGTCTCCTCTCCACTGGCAACTCCTGTAAGTGTAGCTGGTTCCAAATGTATCGACTTCAACGTACAATGACAAAATGAACTTAAAAAGTGTGTGGGTACCTCGAAAAAAGAAACTATAACCTTCAAAACACAAGGAGAAGCAACTGGAAAAACTTAGCAGTCATGTGAAAACTTAACAGCTAACCTACAAGTCTTTAGTGGTGGAAACTATTAACTCTACTGTTATGGAATATGTGCCTGCTGAACCTGTCAGTCACCAAGGCACAATAAAATATGTGTTTATTTTAATAATGCTAATAATAAATTGAGCTTTATTTTGAATTACAAAATGGTATGTGGAAGAATAATGGATCATGAACTTATCTGGACAGTGGGCATATTGGAGCCATAGTCATAGCTGTTTGGCACCTGATGCATAGTTGTCTTTAAAAAAAACTCAAACAAACTGATCTCTTTTGATTTTTTAGAATTGATTGTGCATTGTTAGGGCTGGGCAGAAACAACAGTTCCATTTCACATACATAAATATTTGAGGTTTCAAAATTTGTTTTTGTTTCACCTGAATTTTTTTGCAATACGAGTGAGAGACTTTCACCAGAATAAGCCACCTGGAATATGGGAGATCTAGGGTGAAGTCCCTGCATTGAATCAGGAAGAGCAGGGACTTTGAATTTGGGCCTCCTGTACTTCAGGTGAATGTCCTAACTGCCAGGCTATTTGCTATTCTGGGTGGTCTCTTTCGCTGACCAAACATTGCATCCTGGACCTGAGAAGCCTTCTGGATGAAATGGCATTTTTGATGCAAAATATTTCATTAAAATTTTTCCACCGACCATTTGTTAATTGGTTTTGTTTGCATCAAAAACTATTCCAAAGCCCTTAATTCATCAGGATTTAGCTAACTTGTATAAACTGCTGAAGATTTGCTCTCACGGTTTATTATGTTATCAACATCTGTCTATTGAACAATTGTCTTCCTTTGTCTTTCTCCTGTGCAGTATCTGTCCTACAAAGAGGAAACTCTAAAGTATTAATAAGAAGTTATTTTAGTATTCTGGGTACTTTACCAATATATGAAGATATTGTTCTTACCCTAAAGAGTTTGCAAGCTAATGTCTGTTGATATTGTTGTCCCTCTGTTGAGCAATAATAGATTTGGGGGGCCTTGGAAGTAGGTATTTTTCCTATTGGTAGAGAAATCAGTGACACAGAGTCATGGTATTTTCTAATGTCATTTAATTTATTTACTTACATAATGTACGCTAGTCCCTTTTATCTTGAACAGGAGTGTTTGAAACTGAGCATAGGTAACTCTCTTCTGCAGAAACCTCAGCTGAGACAGTACATCTGTGCTATCAACAAACAACTCCCCTGGTCACTCTCCTTCTTGGTCTCCAGCTGCTTTCAGACATTCTGCTCCCTTTTGATCACTAACTGTTCTAGAACACTTTGTTCCTTTCGTCTGCCCAAGAAACCTGAGCTTTCAACCTGTTTAAAAGGTGGTCAGACCCCAGAGAGATTAGAGTGTTCACAAGTTGCACCTGTGGATGTTGCAATATATGCTATCGATCTCATGGAGATCACAATATGTGTATGAATATTCTGAGATTCCCCCACACTGGATTGAATGTGCCAAATGGTGCAGTGGGTAGTTGTGTATTTACAGCTTTAAAATCTAGTCAGGGCTTCATAGGAACCCTCCTGGCAATGGATGCCAAGGGGGTGCTGGACCAGTTCCTCATTCCCTGTTTCAGCCTCTTTGAGCTGGTCAGGCATGACCTTTGCACAGCTGAGGATTCAGTTCACTGAATAGGTGCATCTTCCAGCCAGTCTGACGCCGACTCCTCCTACACCAACCCCATCTTCTTTTGGGATTGCACTGGCCAGCTGGCACTGTGCGTGACTTATCACTCTGTCTGTTCCCAATGTGTACTTACTGCTACCCGCAGGCCACATTGCAAACCATGAGGGAGATATGCAAAAGGCAGTGAAGTGTTTATTTCATGTTTTCAAATATCACTGAAGACAAGTGGGAATATTAAGGCATGGCCAATCTGTCAGTTCTTCTGGAGGACAACATGACAGCCTCTTAGGGCTTGTCTACACCTACAGCATTACAAAGATGTGTTTGCACTGCTGTAGCACTGAGTGAAGATGCTACCTACACTGACTTCTCCCATCTGTGTAGGTATTCCTTCATTGCAAGAGGCAGTGGCTATGTCTATACGTGGGGTCCACACCCCTACGAGACATAGTTATAACAATGTTTGTAGTGTAGACCAGAGCCGAGTAATGACTACCAACATGAACAATGTGTGATAGTGTTAAGCAAATGCCAGGGTGCACATGCTCTTTTGTTGACTGACTGGTTAAAAAGGCAATGCTCCGTTGCTGAGAGTTAACAAAGTACTAACGATGTTGCAGCGAACGTTACGTGGGGAAGCTCTAATTACTAGCATACTTTTATACCAGTGCCAAAACTAGTTCCAGCCAATTCTGTCTCCTACTATGCTGCAGAGATAGAATCTAATAATGACTCCTAATGTGTGAGGCAAAGCTGTCAGTGAAACCTTGGGCTTCTTTGAAGGAGTAAGAGTTAGGACATATGTGTCTCTCCATTTCTGGTTTTTCATTTCCTGATGTACTGTCCCCAAAAATAGTATTTCCAAGAATGATTTCAGCATAGGGGAAAAAACTGATTGTCTAAAGGTGTGTATGTAAGTGACATCGTTCCTCAAAGTATGTTCTTCCAGTGATAACAGTGCTTTGAGGAGTGAGATAATTCTGGGACATAGGCCCAGGTCATTAAAGATATTTAGTTGCCTAACTTCCGCTAATATCAGTTGGAGTTAGGCACATTAATACTTTTGATGAACATAGGTCCCAGGAGGTCAGGGAGCATATGGATAGCTTGGGGGAAAATTATAATAGGTATTAAGTAACTCAATAAATGCTATCTTAATTTTCTAGCAGCAGTCTTCATGTTGCAGTGTTGCTGAACTATAGAGTTAATCATTTTAAACCCTGATCAGGAAAAGCTCTGATAGTTTCTTTACAAAGCAGCATATGGAGCTGTTACTGTACTTTTTAAACTAACACATTTACAGTAATCACTAATCTGGCATGTGGCCATTAAGATGTAAAACACTCAGTCTGCAAAGTGAAATTTAATAATAATATATTTAAAAGTGCTAAGCAGACATCCCCACCCACGCCAATAAAAAAAATCATTGGGGCATCAAATTTATCTGTAATTGGGCATAAAAAATGAGCAGCTTTTGCTACAAAGCCACCAGCTGGAGAGGCATGCTTCTTTATTAACTGAGCAGCTATTTAGACCTCCTTTTTCATTGAGTAGTGAATTAGTCTGGCCAGGCTTTGCACCCCTGGTGTTTTCATATGCACATTCTAGTGTACAATCAAGTTCATTGTTTCACTGCTGATGGTAGTGCAAGGTTTTTGCAGTTTCATGTAGGAATGACATAAATTAACAGTCTGACTCTCCAATGCATTATCTCAATAGTTTGTAACACTCATGGAACTCCTGCAGGTGCAATGCTCAATTTTTCCTGATGTATTATACAGTGCTCTTGGTGCTGGCATGTTATGATAACAGTATTATCTTCATTACTGTTAGCATTGCCATACAAACTCCTTGTGTATTTAGTAGAACTGTCATTGGTTTTGGTGAGAACATAGGTGTGTTTCATATTTCCACAACAAATGAATGTATAAAACTAGCTAACCACAAGGTATACATTTAATAGGAAGATTAGAAATAAAAAGTGCCTGTAGTGGGGTTGCATATTAAAACCAGAACCAAATGATACCTATACTTGGCCAAAACTTTGGCTATTATTTTAATTTCCCAGTAGTAGCAATTTTTGCCTCAGGTTCAATAATGTAGGTACCTTAAAAAAACTTTTACAAGCTTATCTTGGCAAGACTATATGCACAGAAGTTACAATTAAAAATTATAATGGCCTTAATCAACCTCCACTTATACTGCAGCGGTAATACATAAAACAGGAAAAAATGTTCATGCCAAAACCTCTAATTGAGCAAAAACTATTATAAAACCCGTCACTTTCTGATGGTAGAGAAAAATTCAATCTTTGTTTGCAAAATGAAGTTAGCATAGTCAATGTTGTATTCATTTATGGCATATTCTTCCCAAAAGATAATTGGAGGGAGTTCAGGGACAAAACCCCGTAAAAATGGTTAGGGCAGTGTCACGGGATGTGACTACAGTTTCTCACCCTCTGCTGTTCTAGCATAGCACTGCAGGTGTTCCCTGCGTGAGTTTTCTTTCTCTCCCAGGTGTTCACTTCTGGCTGGGTCACGCTCAAAGTCCAGCCTCCTTTCTGGGTAACAAAAGTCCAGACAAACAAGGTCTTTCGCCCTACTTGGACTCCTCAGTCCACTCTCTAGGCTTAGTTCCCAGACTCTTCTGGACTATCTTTAAGTTTCTCTGTTTTGGGACATAGCACTGACTCCCAGGCTACTTCCTTGGAGTCCTCCACTCCTCTGAGCTACTTTTCTCTCTACTGTGTTCTGGGATGCAGTGCTGACTGCCAGGCTTCTTCCCTGGCGTCCTTCCAGATCCTGTTTCAGGGCCTTCTGCAGGAGTTTCCTTGGCCCTTTTAGGATATGTCTGCGCAGCAGCTTGGAGGTGAGATTCACAGCTCAGTAGACAGATGCGTGCTAGCTCTGCCCAAACCAGCATGCTAAAAGTAGTAGCAAGCTGTGGCCACTCGGGCTAGCCGCTGGAGTACAATCCTGCCCAACCTCCTGGGATACGTCTTTGGGTGGCTAGCCTGAGCCATCGCCTGTGCCTCCGCTGCCAGACTGCTATTTTTTACATGCTGTCTCCAATAGAGTAAGCACATGTGTGTCTACCAGAGATGGAAATTGCACCTCCCAGCTGCTGTGTAGACCTACCCTTAAAAAAATCACCCGGGTGATTAGGGTGAGCGAGGGGAGGATAGTTAATCTGGCACAGGTGTTGCTAAACCCAACTGTCCTTAAAGGCTCAGCTAACCTGTGACAGGCAGTGTTTCTCAAACTTTTGAAAGCTGAGCCCACTTCAGGAAAATGAAACTGACCATGTCCACTTTCAGCCCAACCGTGTGTGATTAATCCAAAATGAGTGATCAATCAGAGCAGATTTTGCAGCAGTTCATCATCTTATCCTTCTTCTTTCTTACATGCTTTGAGTGATGAAATAGTTAACAATGTTGACATTTCAAATATCTTCACTGGCAGATGCAATGAATGAGGCCGTTCATACCTTACAGCTGTGACTTCAGGCTCTCTGCAAACTCTTACAGATATTACTGCATGGCTTGCACTCTGGTTTTATTTTCCAGGGTTTATTTGGAACTGTAACAGCGAAAGTCTGACTTTTATAGAAATGAAATCTAAGATTCTGGAAAACAATTGAGAGGCCTGCCCACACTCCCCCCATCCAGTTAAGCCTTCACTCTTCCCACCTCCCAAAGGTACAAGCCCCACACATTGTGAAACAGTGGGCTCATGTATTGAAGGGAATGACTCATGCAGAAGGATTAAGAGTTAAACATGTATAATTTGACTCAAGGGGGGATAATGGTCTCTAAAATATTTGAAATACGCAAACATCAAGGAGGGAGATGAATTATTTACCATAATAAAAAGGGGGTCATTACAGACTTGTTTACAGAAGAGAAATTTACTGTGATAAATATTTTTTTTCTCCTCTAAGTATTGTACATGTCTCAAGTCCACATACAAAAGTGCTCCAAACCATTCACATCCACACTGAAAACCACTTGGGTTAGATGGCGCTGTGGCAGGGCTGAACACTGTTTTGGTCTGTTTAAACCTGAAACATTTTAGTCCAGTGTAAACTCTCACTAACTGAAATGACCCAACTAGAGTGCCCATTACAATTCCTCACTGCGCAAGTGGCCTTTTGGGGTGTCCTGGAATGCACTTCTTCTAAAGCTATGCGAGAAGCTGAAAGGTAGGATGCTTATGAGGTGTTTTAACTGAAATAGGTTGGGATCATATTTAATGTGACTGCTGGGCAAACCTGTAAAGGTTCTTAGTTCAGCGTGGTTTATAGAATCATAGAAGATTAGAGTAGGAAGGGACCTCAGGAGGTCATCTAGTCCAACCCCCTGCTCAAAGCAGGACTAACCTCAGCTAAATCATCCCAGTCAGGGCTTTGTCAAGCCGCAGCTTAGGAATCTCTAAAGATGAAGATTCCACCACCTCCCTAGGTAACCCATTCCAGTGCTTTACCACCCTAATAGTGAAAAACTTTTTCCTAATGTCCAACCTAGACCTCCTCCACTCCAACTTGAGACCATTGCTCCTTGTTCTGTCATCTACTACCATTGAGAACAGCCTAGCTCAATCCTCCCTGGAACCCTCTTTCAGGTAGTTAAAGGCTGCTAGCAAATCCCCCCCCCATTCTTCTCTTTTGCAGACTAAACAGGCCTAGTTCCCTCAGCCTCTTCTCATAAGTCTTGTGCTCCAGCTCCCTAATCATGTATGGGCAACCTGAAATGTTTGTTCTTAAGCTGGTACAATACAATCAGTTTAGTGACAGATGGTTCTGTTTTGTAGTGTGGAAAAGCCTAGGAATAGTGGGATGAAATAAAAAGAGAAATGTGGAATAAATGTTGGGGGAAACAGTGACAGTGAGATCTATGAAGCTGTAGGATAATTTCCCAAAAGAAGTGGTGGGGAAGCCCCCAAAAGCAGACCAGAGAAGACACAAGGAAGTGTAAAATAGAGAACAGCCTCGCCTCAGGAGAGAGAAGTAGATGGACTAATTGCTTTTCCATGCCAAGACCTTATAGTTTTCCTTTAGTGGCAATAAAGGAGGATGGAGCCAGTGCAATGTGTTGACATGAATTTAATTTAAAAAACCCATTCTATATGAATTGGTAAAAACCCCCACAACCTTATAGTGAGTTTAATACGATCTGAAATCACAGTAGTGACAGTGGGACAAATTGGGACCCCTGCTACCCAACTATGCAGGCAAGTAAGGAGAATAAGATGCCCTTTTAATCATCTGCCTGGGTCCGCCCAGGTAGTACTACTGCCACAGAGGCAGAATGGTCTCGTACTGGGCTGGGCAGACCAATGAACTGAGACTCTCAAGACCTGGATCCTGTTCCTGGCTTGGCCACTGGTCCGTGAGACTGTGCCAAGACACTTCACCGCTCTGTGCCTCAGTTTCCCCATCAGTAAAATGGGGACAGTGATACTGACCTCCTCTGTAAAGCTCTTTGAAATCTATTGATGAAGTGTTATACAAGAGCTAGTTATTATAATACATCACAATGCAGTAGGGAAAGTAGCCTCTGTGGGGCTACCACTCCGCTATCATGCATGCCAGCAGGTTGTAGGTGAGTTGGAAGTGAGTGGAGTTCTGACTCTACCCCTCTAACCTCCACCCAGTACCCCCCACAATTCACCAGCCAGCAGAGCTGAGCTGACAGGGATGGCAAGCCAAGGACTAAACTGTGATTTTCTCATTTGTTCCTTAATATATACCCTTGGGGGCAGCACATTGAGGTGCCACCCCTTACTCAGAGTATGTAATAACTCCATTACCTAGCCAAAATGAGCAAGTGGGGAAAAAATGAATCAATAAGGTAATTTCTCAGATCAAAAAAAGAAATCTGCCCTCTGCCCCTCCTTCATCCCAAGATCTCCCTTTCAGAGGCAGGGAAGAGAGTAATTTAGGAGAAGAGAAGCAAAGCACTTGACCATTGCAGGTCCCTTCTCTGCTTTGTGCAAGGGTCAGTGTGCAGTGAAGCTGGAAGTAAAGAGAGAACAACTTCTGGCCATTGGGGCTTTAATTCTCGTATTTAAAGTAGTAACTTGATGCAAGAATAGCCGAAGGAGGTCACCTAAGCGCAGTGGCATTGGAACAGTTTTTACAGTGGGGGTGCTGAAAGCCATTGAACAAAACTGTAAATGCTGTGTATGATGGAAACAACGTCAAGACAGGGAGTGCTGCTGCACCCCCAGACCCCCTAATTCCATCCCTCCTGCCTAAGCAGTTAGGATTGGTAGCTTAGTGATCTGAAATTTATATTGGGGTAGGACAGCTGGGAATCAGCAAGCTCCAATTAGCCCTAACCAACTATTCACTAGGTCTGAGCTCTGCTTGAGTGCAGTGGAGACTCCAGCTATTTATGTCTATCACTAGCGTAGGTTCTAGCATTCCAAGAGCTAAATGGTTCCACACTGCTACGTCCAGTGTTTAAATGTAGTGCTGGCATCATGGTGCTGCAAGCCGGTTGGTTTACTTCAGAAGCGAGGTTAGACTGAACTTTTTACAAGTAAAAACCTTGAAGAAAATTAAATTCCCACGTGAAAAGTCATCCTTTTCCTGTGTGAAAAATCCAAGGAAGGACTTACAAAGAATTGTTCAGCTGTTTTATAACTCTCTGGAGAGGTGTGTCCCTTCATGGAGTCAATAGTACAGTTAGTCTCCATGATTAATGCTGGTTCATTTTAATATCATTGTTATATATGTATATAATATTTTCTTCCAACACCAATGCGGTGCTCGTTTAATTAAGTTTGGAAAAGAAGAACGCCTGCCAATAAGGGCGATGATGCATATAGTCTACAACACAGGTGTCAAACTCTTGGCCTGCGGGCCAAATCTGGCCCGCGAGGTTGTGTTATCTGGCCCGCGGTCCGAATCCGGCCTGCCGGCTTGCGACATCCGTGCCAGAAGTAAAAGTGTGCGAGATCTCGCAGCAGTGCATGGTACCGCGAGATCTCGTAACAGAAAGGAAAAGGACGTAGGAGTCTCCTACCCTGCCGCCGAATTTAAGCTTGCAGAGAGATTTGACGGAGGACGGTGGAGCCTGCGTGCACTGGTGAGTCCCTGCTCTGAGTCCCACTCCCCTTCTCTGCCGCCGAATTTAACCCCGCGGGGAGATTTCTCGGCGGAGAGTAGGAGAGTAGAGTGTGCAAAGTGGAATAGAGCATGAGGTGTTTAAGCGTATGTGTTTTAGTGTACTGTTTTAGGTGTATAGGTGCTTAGGTTTTACGGTATGCGTGGCCCCCTTTAACTTAATTTAATTAAAATGTGGCCCACCATAGGAAGTGAGTTTGACACCCCTGGTCTACAAGACTGATAGTTATTTTAAGAGCAGTATGTGCTTATATAATAAGCCTCCTGTGTATCTTCAAATAATGCCCATTCCAACAGAGGAAGAAGGCATTTTCTTTAGAGTTTTGCAAAGCAAAACATTTGAACAGGAGCAAAAAACAAATTCATGATTGCAAAAGACCAGAAAAAAAAGTTGCATCATTAAATTTGCAACTGCATCTTTGTAAAATACTTCTAATATAAAGAATTTCCATCCCGTTTGTTAAAATTTGCTGTATATGTTATATCTGTATCGAGGACCAAAAGAAGAACCTTGGATCATTAAGACAGTACAAATAATTCAGTATGTTAGACAGGAAAGTTCTGTCACTGAACTACTCCAAGGATTTCAATATGTTCTTTCGGAAAAATATTATCACATACAAAACAAAAAAGCACCTAATTACTTAGATGGTAAAATCTTTGGGGGCAGTGACTGTCTTTTTGTTTTGTGTTTGTACAGTGTTTAGCACAATGGGGTCCTGGTCCAAGCCTGCAGGCTCTCAAGTTCTACAGCAATATAAATAATAATGTAAAGAAAGTAAATATTCTGATTTTCCAGGGTCGTGAGATAATTGGATACCATGTGTAGTAATAACTTGGACACTTGAAGTGAATGTACTCTTTTTCCCAATAAAGAAAGCACAAGTTCACAATGAATCTTGGTGGTTTCAAGTCTCAGGAGTTTTTTCAGTTTTGTTTCATGTGGGTGTGTAGATGAATTTAGGTATGGGTGGAGGGTGGCAACCCTCCCTCAGTGTCAATGTCAGAGGGAGGCCACACCTCCTGGCTGCTCCATCCTGTGAGAACTTCTATTGGAGGAAAGATTAGCAGTTCTTGGGATTTCTTGGTCAAATATAGCAGTCACAAAGCTGTGGGCCCCAGCCTGCAGGTGGGATTGGGGCAAGCAATCAGTCTAGAGCCCCTGGCCATCAGACAGGGCAGGCAAGTAAGCAGAGTCCCTAGCAAAAGGGATGAGAATGGGTACAGGCCTTCTGGCCCAGTGGGGGTGTCTGCCGCACCAGGGATGGCATGGTGGTGGTGGCGGTGGGGGGGGGAACAGCCCACTTGACTCCACTGCATCCCAGCCCAGGGCCCAATAGCAGTGGAGTGCTTCACCTCTGGGTCAGCAGGGTTCCAGCTGAAACATGCTGACCAGTGCTCCAGGACGTGCACAGCTGGAATGTGGTCAGCTATCCTGGGCTTCTTCCTACTCCGCCCCCCCGGTGTATGTGAGTCCCAGGGTCGTCGTCCGCCTCCTCAGGGTACACAGCCAGTGTTAACTCCAGTAGTTCCTCCGTGTTGGGCATCTCTGGCAACTCTGGTAGTTTAGGGTCATCGCTGGAATGGCAGGCTTCTGTGGTGGGCTCCAGAGACATCTGTCTCCCTTGACATCTGCTGCTCAACTGAGGTACTGGGCCTGCCTCTTATATTTCTGGTTCCTGTCCCGCCCCTCTGCTTCTGGTCTGGTGGGTGTGGACTTCCAGGTTTCACCCACCATGGAGGTGGATGGTTCTCCCTAAGTGTGACACCTCCTGGCTACAGGGTGCTCTTCCCCTCAGACTAGTTCCAGGGCCAAACAAACCCAAAACCTCATAGTGAAACCCAGTAATCATGTTCAAGTTTGAGTTGAAATGGCACATGACCAGTAGAGGGTTTGTAGCAAACACCATCAGTTGGCCCAAGTTCAATCAAAGCTTAGCCCATGTTCTTTTGAAATTTGGCCCAGGTTAGCAGAAAACTTCACAGCCCTGAGTGAATATGACAGTAACAGAGGGAAAGGTTGGCCCCATGGTGTGTACACTTGCTTGGGAGACCTGGGCTCAGTTTTCTGCTGTGCCACAAATTTCCTGTGTGATTTTTGGAAAAATCATTTAGCTTCTTTGTGCCTCAGTCCCCTGTCTGTAGTATTATCACCATCTGTAAAATTCTATCTCACAAAGGTGTTGTGAGGAAAATTACATCAAGGATTGTGAGGTGTTCAGTTACGATGCTGGGCGGCTTGTATAAATACTTAACATATTTTTTTAATGTCCATACACATGCCCTGTCATTAACTTTTCAATATGAAAAGCATGTGACCTAAACTAAACCCATCTTTGGAAACCCAATTTTCTGATGCATATATGGTTCTAAGATTTAATGGAAAATGTATGTACAAAATTAAGGAATTTTAACCATTTATATAGCCTCAGTTTCATTATCTCAGGTTTCCTAAAACATTTAAAACTGTAATGGAATATATACTAAATTTAATGTGAAACCCAAACTATTGGAAATGTATTTTAGTTAAGCCAAAAAGTGCAGGGATTTTGCTGTATCTAAGTAATTTATAGGGGTTATAGACTTTGATATGAAATCTCTGGGGTAGTCCCTAAGCTATTTGCCATTAACTTGAGCTTGTCACCCCCTACTCATTAAAAGCAAATGAATCCATTGTTTTGTTTATGGATGTGAACTGGCTGAACCTTTTAAAACCAAACCTGGTGCTAATGGCTTGTAACAAAAACCTCTGGAAAACAAAACAAAACAAAACCCAAAGCCTCCCAGCTTCTCAAATTTACACAATTTAAGATTGATCATGCCAGGTAATTGTTTGCACAAAATTCCCTTGATGATGCCCACAGAAAATTTCTACATACCGTTGGGACCACATGAAACTCCCAGGCACCATATAACAAAAAATATGCTTGCAAGAAATTTCAGGCTGATGAACCTTGATGAACTTTAAGTGATCTGTTTTAAACTGTTACTAAAGTTTTACCCATCCATGTTTTCCTTTTCATCATGTGCTCTGAGGTGCACAATTTGTGAGCTTTGCCTCTTTTATTTATTGCTTCTGCATTTTAGGAAGAGTTTCTGTTTGCCTGTCTGCCTCTCTCTCCCTTTTGTTGATCTCCTTGTTAGATGAGATGTAATGCAGGATTAGCCAACTAGTTTCAGGGAAACAAAAGTGACCTTTACAGAAACAGAAGTGGAGAGAGGGAATGGAGCAGTTGATTGTGCTCATCAGATCAAATAAGAAAGATTGTTGTTGTTTAAAAGTCAGTTATTTGAGTAAGCCCCAAAATACCTAAAAAAAATGAATGAGTCCAATTTTATCATAGGTTAATATTAGTTTAGAAATTTGACTTTTTAAATTAAGATTTAAGTTGTGAATTCTTTTTCTATGGGCTAGTCTAAAGCCAGTGAAGTCAATGAAAAGAAACATGCATTGGGCTTCACATCCAGCCTAATTATATATGTAATTAAAAGTCTGCTCATTCTTCAAAGGATATCTGAAAAATACACTAATGTAAGACAGAAAATAACCACTGAGGTGGGCTTTTGAAAAACACTCAGCATTGGCCAAGCCCAGCTCTCATTGGCATCAACTGTCATTAAAATCCTGTGTTATCCTATAAAATACATATGCACAGGAGTCACGGAAGTGCAGCTATCTTTGAGAGAGAATTTGGCACCTGTTGAACAGCATATAGAAAACTTGAAAAGAGTTTAGAATGGAAGTGAAATATTGAAACTGTATGAGGAGTTTAGGTAGGCAAATCTAATTAATTAGATGGGAGTGTGGCCAGATCACTCGGGTTAATACTGCTTACCAATGGCACCACTCACTTCACATTTCCTTTAACTCAAGGAGTAGCAGCTCATTTGGGACTTAATCCATAGTCCATTGAAGTCAATATAAAGGCTCCCATCGTCTTTAATGGTCTTTGGATCAGACCCTTTTTGAATTGGTTCTAGAGTAAAAAAAACTTTGTAACACTGGAAAGAATCATTTTACATCAAAGGCTAATAGTCATGTGATGAAGCCTCCAGGAGTATGGCCAAACAAAATTGTCAACCCTGTCTCCACCAGATCCCTTTCCAAGCATGTGTCTCATGGCATCAAAATTCACTCCAGCTCTAGCATTTTTAGAACTGATGAACATAAGTATGTGTGGGCAGCACCTTTGATTTTTTAAAATATCCCTAAAGAAAGGGTAGAGACTTTGGCTTCTTTGTGACACTGGATTCATATATTACTGGAACAAGCAATATTTTAGTTTTTACCAAGGGATCTAATTGTGAAGGTTAAAAGACTTCCTCACCCAGGTCTACAAGAATGTGTACTGGTAGTATTTAAAAATTGGTAAGTGATCAAAAAAGTTCTGGGATATGAGAGATCATCTTAATTTCAGAGGTTACAGGATATATAAGGTTAAAATGTATCAGTTTGGAATTGAGATGCTGATTGGAAATTATCAGCAAATTTTATTTTTTTTAAAGATAATTTTAGTGCTCGATTAAGTGTGGAAGATGAGGAAATGTTAAATCTATCAAATAGTACATTTAGTGATGGGTTGTTTGTCTTCCCTTAAGAAATGCTAAAGATAAGTTATAAATGCAGCAGGCTGGAAATTTTTGGTGATTTTGGATCGACTTACCCTGGGAGTTCTAAACTGTAAAGGCAGTGATGATATAGTGGACCATTTCACCTACATTTCTTTTAGAGTGGGGACCATGATTGACTATATTGTAGTCCTGATTTTAAGTTGGCCTTTCCCCCCCTATTTTTCAGTGGTCCTTAAATCTGATAGTGACTATTAACACCTCCAGGTTAGATTTTGCCCCTCCCAAAACCCATTACATTAGTTGTTCCCCATTGGACAGTATTCCACTTCAAATTTGGAATCCTTAAATGCAAGGTGATTAAAGTAGAATCTATTGGTTGTATCAGAAATTAAAGAGACTCTCTCCTCTATTTATCTGGTAGGGTTAAAAAAGCAGTTTTTAGATCTTAGTTATGCGAATCTATCCCTTAAAGTAATTAATGACATTTTACAAAAACAGCAAGTTGATTTAACTACCAAAAAGTGTTATTTTTACCCACTGAATGATAAAAGAATTTGATATGATGCAGATTTCTTCCATTATCATAAAAACAAACAAACAAACAAAACAAAAAAACAGCTACAGGTTATGGCTAGGGAGATTAGGAAAGATGGCTCATAGGATTCCAGTTTTAAAAAGCTTTATAAAATATAGCTGGAAAGGAAAAAGTTGGATCATATGATACTGTGGAAAGAATTTGAATTTGCTGTCAAAATGAAAAATTCTGTATATTTTTAGAAATTGGTAGCAATGGGTTCCAAGAAGATTGAGTAATATTGAAGCTCTGATTCCCAAGCATACCTGGGAGAAATATTTTGGGTACTTTATAACAATATGCCATGTATCATTTCTCTAGTACGTTCAGTTC
The DNA here is from genome assembly GCA_007922155.1 of Mesoclemmys tuberculata. Classification (NCBI taxonomy): domain Eukaryota; kingdom Metazoa; phylum Chordata; order Testudines; family Chelidae; genus Mesoclemmys; species Mesoclemmys tuberculata. The sequence goes on from ML675604.1 coordinate 44,835,755, forward strand.
AGATAGCCTCCATTTCCTGTTTCCTTCCAGTATCTAGTAAGGAAGTAAAAATCCTAATCACTCAACAATGTGGTAGTAAAGTGCAAGAGGAGGACTTCATTCATGCGGAAGTATTTAAGGAGAACATTGATTGGTGGGCACCTGTTTTGGCTAAACTCTTCTCAAATATAAATAATACAGGGATTTTTCCCTCAGGTTGGACTACCATTATCCCACTTTATGAAAAAAGGGCATAGGAAAGACCCAGTGAATTACCTCCCAATGAATTTATTGGATATTGTCTTAAAAATTTAATCTAGAAAATTTTTGCTGAGACTAGAGGATTGTGCAGAAAAAATAAAACTATTTGCTGAAGAACAAGTTACTAGGCCTCTGTCCTTTTTAACTTTTATATTAATTATGTTGTTTTAGCATTAAAAAAGAGGATCAATATTTCCCCTCTAAAATTATGGAGCATCCCGTGTCTGTTTTATTAACAGAAATGCCACTAGGATTGAAGTGCTTATTAAATGTGTTTTGTTCATTCTGTCACTGAGAGGGCTTCTTGATAAATTATTCCAGAATTAAAGTAATTGTTTTTAGTCAAAGCCAGAGGATGCATAGATGGAGGATTGATGGGCAATATATTGAGCAAATTAACTCTTTCCCCTATCTGGTATTACCACTAGAAAAAATTGTCCAGTCTCTACATTGTATTTCTGATCTATATTCTGAATAAGCAAAATCAGTTCATTCTGAGATGGATGCTGCAAACCCTGAACATACTCAGTGAAAACCTAGGATTTCTAAAATGGTGCCCTGGCAAAGAGCCAACGATGTGTAGCTCAGCAGAATCACAGCTCCAAGGTAAATGACAACGCTGAGCGTGTGCAAGATGAGTGGCTACTGAGCATGTGCAGTAAGTGGTGACAGAGAGGTCAGTTAGCTGAGCAGCTAGCTGGTGAGAGCCCACTCATACGGTCACAACTTGTTTTACAGGTCAGAGCTCTCCATCAGAATTCTCAGGTAACGGTTAAGACTGAGCATGTGCAAGTGAGGTAATTGCTTCAAAGAATAGCAAGGTATCTAAAGAGAGAGCTACACTTTAGCATAAAAGGCCAGCTGCCAGGAACAATTTCAGAGTCCGGAGTCTGCATCTGAGAAAGAGAGGGCCATTTGGCAAGAGCTGGGAAGCCAACAGAGAGAGAGAGAGAAGAAGAAAACTGGAGTGGAACAGAGCTGATGGACCAGGAACTGACCAACATCAGCAGTGATTCTTAAAGAAAACATCAATGGATTTAAAGATTAAGCTTAATATTCTTTTAATTATAGTTCAGTATAAGGCTAGGATAGGATAGAATATAGTCACTATGCATGTGTGTTGATAAGAATGCACACGATTCTGTTATTAATTGCAACAGATCTATGTAAACTCTAAAGCATTTTTAAGAACTGCTGTCAGAAATTTGTTGCAAACTGGCCACTTGCAACAAATTGCTTTGCTTAAAGCATATAGTTTAAATGATTCTAAGTGCTCTTTAACCTGCTATAAGGGATTGTCTCTTAGGGATTTTGTGCCTTGTTTAGGTTCTTAGATCACATCGTAGTAGGGATTATTATTATTATTATTCCCAAAATTCATTTCTGGGGGTAACAGTATCAGGTATTTGGAAAATGGTTTGTGGAGCAAGCATATTCAAATACCAAAAGGGAAGACCTTAAAATCAACGCAAGCTGTGGTATGTTTTACCTGAACCCATGGGGGGCAACTTAATTGCACCAGTCATTATAGTGTTTGAGGCCAAGGTATGTGCTCAAATTCTGTGTGGTGCAACAATACGGGGATGGAAGGATCCCAAGGGATTGGAAGTGATTCAAAACAGATTTCTTAGGAAGATTCTTGGTTTACCACATAACACACCATCTGCTCTTCTCAGAGATGAGACATGCTCAAACTCTCTTCTGTTGAAAGTGCAACTCCGCAGTATTAATTTTTGGCTGTGCATTTATAGTATGCACCCACAGAGTTTGCCAAAGCTATGTTTACAGAAAGAGCTCAGCAGGATTTTCACTTGTAAATTTGCTTGCTTAGCGGATATTCAAAACTCTTTCTCTACGCTTCTCAGAAAACGTGAAATCCTAAATCAAGTTGAGAATAGAAGATATTAATAAGCAACTGGTTATGGCAATTGTTTCCAGTATGTCGTCTTTGTTCTTCTTGTTCAAAAAGCTCATGTGGATGGCAGATGTTTAGACCATTTGTGCAACCACTCGCTAACAAGAGACTTTACAGTTCTTCATTTTTTAATCCATGCAGATAGCTTTCTTAGAAGGTTGATATACTGATACTGAGAAATATAGCTGCCCTGCTTTGTCCACAGAATACTTATTAGGAACTAACAGTGTATCCATGATCTGAATAGTTGCCTTATTTGCATGGACAACCACTAAAATAAGGAAAAGGAAAGTGGCACAATGATTATAGATGGTTTATAGCCTTTCTTAACCATTTTTGTAAAATGCATTTTAACATTTGATCATTTTGAATTTAGTTTTATTGTAATGCATTTTGTTTTTTTGCACATTGGCTAAAGGGCAAGTCACGATTAGTAAACTTGAACTTGAACAAACAATTATCCGTGGCTTCAGGGATGTAAAGGCCATAGTTTGCATGTAGGTTACAGTTGGTCTGTTTTCTACAATTTTTATAATTAAAAGTTGTGTTTGAATATTCAAGCCATAGTACAAGCTACATCAGGGGTGGCCAAATTCACTGACTCTCTGAGCTGCATATGATAATCTTCAGAAGTTTGAGAGCCGCAAGTCACGCACAACCTTGAAGTATTTCCAAGAGCTCTGCCCCACCCCACCCCCACTACCGCATTCTCTGCCTACCAGACGGGGGGAGGGGAGCTCAGGCCTACTGCCCTGAGAAGGGGCTAGGAGCTTCTTTCCTGCAGGAAGGCAGGTCTTGGGATTTTAGCCTCATGGGAGGACATGCTGAGGCTTGGGGCCTCAGCCCCATGGAGGGGAGGGGTGCTGGCAGCCCCACATCCCCTGCAGGGTTAAAGCCTGAAGACCCTCCTCCCTACAGGGCAGAAGCCCTGAGCTTCTCCCTGCCCCAGTCTGGTAGGTGAAGAATGGGGGGGAAGTGTGGGGGCTCCGTGAGTCACACTGCAACTATAAAAGAGCTGCATGTGGCTCATGGGCCATGGTTTGGCCATGCCTGATCTATGTTATTGATTCAATAACTTTTGTTTTTATTTTATAGTGTAGGCCATGAATAGTCCTTATTTAGCAAGAGATTCACTGTGTGATGTCTTATATACCATAGCAGGGAAATACTACAGGTTCTAATGTGGTGACTATTCTTAGTGTTATTTATACACTCCCAGAAGTGGATTGGGGGCCTGACCCAAAGCATATCAGAGTCAATGGAAATGCTCCTGTTTACTTTAGTTAGTTTTCAGTCAAGTGCCTGGTGCTTTACAGAACAAAGCCAAAGACATGGCCCCTCCTCCAAACATTTTACTATAACACTTGATATATTATAATAGAAGTACAAGACACATGAGCACTGGTAAGTGATAACTGAACCCCCCCACCCCCAAATCTGTTGACTTTCTGCAGGATTACAGTGTTAATACGCCTATCACATGACCGTGATGACTTTCCACTAACTCAAATGGAGAATGCAAAAAGTGAGAGTATCAAACAAGATGGAGAGTTGGGATGAAGGACAAGGATTATTCAATTACTCTCTATGCACATTGTGGCAGTTCTATTGCAGTTATGTTTCTGCAGAATGGTAAATTGATTCACTTAATTCACAGTTGGTGAATGTTGATTTTTTTGTAATGGTAATCACTATGGTTTTGTTTACTGTTTTGCAGCTGTTTGTTGACCTTTATCACGCTTGCCTTTCCAAGGATTAGAGGGTCCCTCTCCTGCTTACTTCTTGTAGATATATTATGTATCACTCAGTTCTTTTGTTTGGTTCACACTGTGCTCCGTGGAAAAATTAAATAAATGCTGCTTTGCACATCTTTCCTTCTCTGCCTCCTGAAAGTGATTATATCCAAAGGCTTGGTAATAGTAGCCCAGAGATAAATCACCTAGTTTACAAGAACTTTCTAGCAGTAGCTGCCTAATGATCAGCTAGCTAGAGCTATTAATGTGGAAATGATATGTATTAAAAAACTAATGAAGGGAGAATTATTTTTCAAAGAGGGCACAAGTGAATCCTGCTGTAAAATATCTTTGCTTTTAACATAACCGCAATGTGTCTGAATGTAGTCAGTGTTCTGCTTTATCCTAACAGTTTGTCACTTGGATAGAAATAATGGAATGAATAACTGTTTGCCTTAGTCAACTTCTCGTAACATAACAGAGTTGCCACAAAGAACATCAAACTCAGTATAAGCAGGAAACTTGTAGCGAGACAAAAATTCCCATTCTAAAGCAACAGATATTTCAAATTTATCATTACAAAGTCAAAATATTTGAACTGATAATAACTAAACATTAACAGATGCAAACCAACCTGCCAGATCAATTTTATAATTGTTCCAAGCACTGAGACAGGTAGTCACACACAACACTGTTACTCAGTTGTAATTGTGTGTATGTTTTGGGCTTTTGTTAAAAAAATATGATGATCATGTGCAGTGTGCAGGCAATTTCCTACATTTTCATTTCAGAGGTATTAAATGGGAAGTACCAGGAGAAACTTTCTCGTATGCTGAATGGTTGTGATGCTCTGAGCATGTCTACACTGAGAAGTGAAGTCAATTTAATTTCAGTTGACATTCACCAGCTGATTTATTTAAGTCATTTGGATGTGATCACACCATGCTCATTGCATTTGGGGAGTGCATCCCTACCAGCTGCGCTTGTATCGATGGACAGAGTGGTGCAATATGGGTAACTATCCCACAGTGCAACTAGCCACAGGAGCTTTTGGGGAGGTCTTCAGACTCCATGATGCAATGTCCTCCATTCCTACCTCCCCTGATGTCAACAGTAAACAAATGAAACATTTTTGGTGCCACATCTTGAAATCCTGCATCAGCCATGCATACGCCGTTGCCCAAGAAGTATGGATCCCGCTCAGCTCTGCGCTATCTTGTGAGCATCACAAACACCTCATGACTTATTTGAACTATTTCCAAGACTGAGAGGAGCAGCAGCATGGAAAATTGTGATCTTACTCAAGCCGCCCTGCTGCAAGCCATAGAACAAAACAATTCTTGATTGCTACTGACTGTCATGCAGAACTTGATGGAGCACCATTTCTGCTCCCAGGAAACAAACACTTACTGATGGGAGCACATCATTATGAAGATCTGGGATGATGAGCAGTGGCTGCTGAACTTTCAGATGCATAAGGCTGCTTTCCTGGAACTTTGTGCAGAACTGTCCCCAGCCCTGAAGCGTAGAAATACTAACTTTAGACCTGTTCTGACAGTGAAGAAGTGAGTGGCTATCACTCAGTGGAAGCTTGCGATGCCAAACTGCTACCAGTCAGTTGGGAATCAATTCAGAATCAGTAAATCCACCATAGGAGCTGCAGTGATACAAGTGTGCAGGCCATTAACGGACTTCTGCTAAAAAGGGTAGTGAGTTTGGGAAATATGCAGGACATAGTGGATGGGTTCACCGTGATGGTGTTCCCTAACTGTGGTGGGCTGATAGATGGCATGCACTAGACCAGTGGTCCCCAACCTTTTTTGCACCAGGGACCGGCTTCAAGCAAGACTATTTTTCCATGGTCCGGCAGGGCGGGGTGGGGGTGGGGCAGGCACCCCAGCAGGCAGCACTTCACACCACTCTCCGCCATGAAATTGACTCGCCCTTGTCAATTTCGGCGGCGAAGCTGGAGGGTGGGGCTCACAGCGCAGAAATTTACCATTTTAAGAGCCGGTTCGCTCTTAAAGTGGTAAACCACTGCGAACCAGATAGCTGAAGAGCTGCATAGCCGCAGCGCTGCGGACCGGCAAAAACCCCCCAACAGCCCGGTCCTGGTCCGCGGACTGGTGGTTGGGGACCCCTGCACTAGACCACCCTGCCACAGAATACGTAAACTGAAAGTTTCCATGGTGTTGCAAGCACTGGTGGATCAGAGGGGGTGTTTCACCAATATCAATGTAGGGTGGTCTGGAAAGGTACATGATGTGCGCATCTTTAGGAACACAGGTCTCTTCAGAAAAATGCAAGTGGGGAATTTTTTTCCAGACCAAACAATAACTATTGATGATTTTGAAATGACAATAATGATCCTGGGAGATCCAGCCTACTCCTTGCTCCTATGGCTCATGAAGCCGTACACCAGACACCTGGACAGCAATAGGGAGTGGTTCAATAATAGGCTCAGCAAGTGCAGAATGGTGTTGGAATGTGCCTGTGGGTGTTTAAAGGCTAGCTGGTGTAGTTTGCTGACCAGGTTAAATCTTAGTGAAAGCAATATCCCCACAGTTATCTCTGCCTGCTGTGTGCTCCATGATGTCTGTGAGACAAAGGGAGAGAAGTTTCTGCTGGGTTGGGTCATGGAGGCAGATCGGCTGGCCGCAAACTTTGAGCAGCCAGATACCAGCACCCAATGAGAAGCTCCACCACCAATCCCATGGCAATCAGGGGAGGTGAGGGATTCAGGCACACCCACTATTCTGGGTCCCAGTCCAGGGACCCTATGTGTATGGTAGCCTTCCACTGCTTCTCTCCCACAACTGCTCCATGGATTTCCCTAGGCCACTTCCCTGCAACCCCAGGACCTTCTCTGTCCTTGCTTTAGGGCATTTGCCTCTACTGAGTCCCAGCAGCCAGCCACTGCTCTGTCCAGGGTGCTCACAGTCCTTCCTCTTCAAGCTCCTGTAAGGCACTCTCCTTGCTCTGCTTGCAACTTCCTTTTATACTGGCCTTCTGGGCCCTGACTGGCTGCCATGCAGCCCCTTCCTATTGGCTGCCTTTCACACAGCCTCTCCAAGGGCCCTTTACAGACCAGTGAGAGGCAGGCACCCCATAAGAAGTGGGAAAGGAAAATAATTTAATTATTAGCAACCATTCTCATGGAATTGGGGGGGTGGAGAGGGGTGAACGCTGCTTGTCTGTGCAAGCACAAAAGCCTGCAGATTGAAAGTGCTTAGAATAGCCACCTTCTCTTCCTAGTTTCCTCTTCTGGTGTCGAGTGGAGCACATACCGCACCTTGCCTAACTTCCACCTGGAACACTTGATGACAGGGGCTTGGGAAGAGGTTGATTGTTGCTGCAAGTTCTGCAGAGGCTGCAGAGGGAGTCTATCTTGCTGCAGCTGCTTCTGAAACTCAAAAAGATGCCTCAACGTGTCAGATTGGTCTCCGATTATCCGCAGCATCTCATCCTGCATTGCACGCTCATGTTCCTGGGCTGCCCTGCTGTTCTCCATGTCCACGTCCAGTTGTTTAGACAATGAAATCCTCCAGGCCCTGAGTTTCAGGTCAGATGCCGCAGAGGCGTTCATTATCTGATTGAATATGTCATTCTGAGTTCTCTTTTTCTGCTTTCTAATCTGCGACAGCCTCTCTGCAGGAGTGGAGGATACACTGAAGGCCATGCCTTCCACTGCAAGGCACACAAAGCACAAGTCAACCATTGTTGGTGCATACCATGGGTGAAATGCAAGGTTGCAATATAAAAATAACTTCCTTTAATATTCTTAAGTGAACAGTGGCCCAGAATCACAATCACTGCCTCTTCCAATGGTTTCTGTGGTGTGGCAGCCCTGGTGAGTAACGGGGTCATGCTTCCATTTTTTGGAAATCCCTGGAGCACAGAATGTGTTTGGGATATTTCCTCCCTTCCCCCAGAAACATTCCAGGGAACATTGTTTAGCCTCCCAAAATTGGGTTTTTGAAGGAGGTTTTCCCATAGGAGGTGGGGGGTGTGGGGACATTGGGCAGGAGAAAACACATTAACATGCAACCTCTTATCCTTGCCACCCAGAACAAACTCTTGTTAAAGAAACATCAGATGAGGGATCCAGAAACTGGCCTGGGAGGGGGATCACACACACTGTTGTTTTTGGTATGAGCATATGTATTTAAACTTGCACTGTCTCACGTAGGTGACCATATGTGATTATTAGTCTCCTGAGGGTGACACAGGAGGAAAGGGAGCAGTTATTGCAGGCATCTGGGTATGGACCGGTTCTTATGTTGCTATGCTGTGCTCTGTGATGATGCCAGAAAGTTTAATAATGGCATGGCGTGGCAAAGTGTTGTATTGCAGTGGGAGAAATAAGGCTGCCTTCCCAAGAAGCCTTCTGCAAAGGATTGCAGAGTACCTACATGAAAGTTTCATGGAGATATCCATGGAGGATTTCTGGGCCATACCTGTGCACAGTGCACATAAACAGTCTTTTCGAGGGGCAACCCTTTGCACAGTTGGAGCACCTATAAGGAAGCCTATCCCCATTGAACCTTAACTTTTTTTTTTCATATTAAATGGAACACATCAGACGATGTAAATCCAACACTGTGACTGAAATTCCTTACTCACCAGAGTCAGTCAGCCAAGATGCTGTCCTGCATCCAGCTGGGCTGTTCCAGAATTAAAAACAGCTCTTGGCCCTTGAGGAGAATGGATAATCTGCCTGCCCGCCCCCTCATTCTCGTCCTCCTGCTCCTCTTCCTTTTCCATGGTCTCATCATCAATGTCTTTGCACAGAATGACTATTCACCTTCCTTGTCTTTTGATATGCCTGCCTGATTTATTTGATTTTAACATGGCGCCGCTGCATGTCCCTCGTGCGCCCCTTCTCCAACATGCCTCATGATATCTTTTCGTTGATATCAACATTTCTTCTGCTGGATCAGAGCTGTGCCTGAACTGACTCTTCCCCCCACAGACCAATTTGATCCAACATCTCAGGTCTCCGTCATACTGGAGCATGTTTGGAGTGTTCAGAAACCAAGATCAGTTGTGCTAGCAACTTCTCTCCATGCTTACCAAACAGGAAATGGGAATTCAAAATTTCCCAGGGCTAGAGCAGGGGAGGGGATTTTTCCTGTGCACACTGCCGCGGTGCAGCAGAGTTGAAAAATATGTCCAGAGTGGTCACAGTGTAGCATTGTGGGACACCTTCTGGAGGCCAATAATGTCAATTTACTTAATGCTCTGTCTACACTGACTGGTTTGGCCCATCCACTTTGATTTTAGCTCTATGCCTCTCATGGAGGTGGATTTATTGAAGCAATGTTTCCACCGAGTTCGGTCGGCAGAACAGACCTGGCAGTGGAGAGGCATACATTAAGAGGTCGACAGAAGGTGGCTTCCATCGATCTAAATTCACAGTGTAGACCAGGCCTTGGAAACACATTTACTCACCCCATTAATTAAAAACAGTTAATTTCTGCTTCTCCTTATTTGGAGAAGCAGAAATTGTCCAAATTTCAATTGAAAGGCATAATTTATATCTCTTATTATGCCTTGAAAGTCATATTTTATTTGCCCATGTTACAAGCATAGCTATATAGTTGGGTTTTTTTTAGGCTATGTCTAGAATAAGAAAATAGGCAGTGTTTAAAACACAAATTAACTAATGTTTTAAAACAATAGGGTAGACAGGTTAACATGCTAACTGTCTGTGGTCAGTCTTTGTTTTGTTTTGTTTAACCAGTACCTGATCGTAAGGAACATCAGAAACGGACACTGAGAATAGGACAAAAAACACATTTAAGTACTTTGTTTTTTCCTTTGGGCATCTGGCTTATCACCTCCTGTTCAAATATAGTCAGGTGTAGGCTGGCAGCACTGTCCAGCCAGGTGTCGCGACCCTTCCTCGGGCCCAGGCTCTGAGGAAGGCCACAGTGCCTTGGTCTACGGGCATAAGCTTCAGATTATAAGCCTGTAGCCCTGGCCCCAAGCGGGGTGGGCTTTCCTTACAGTCTGTAGTTCTCTGGCCCCAAGAGGGCAGGGCGGACAAGCAGTCTGTAGCCCCCTGGAACTCAAGCAGGACAGGCAAAGTAGTCGTAGCCCCTGGCCCTCAGGCCGGGTGGGGCAGGCAAAGGAGTCTATAGCTCCCAGCCTTCCAACAGGTGGGGCTAGCAAACAGTTTACAGCCCCCGGCCCTCAAGCCGGGCAGGGCTGATGAGGCAGTCAATATCACCCAGCCCTCAAGTGGACAGGGCTGGCAAAGTTCAGTGTCCTCTGGCCAGCAGTTCAGAGGAAGCCAAGCACTCCCAGGGTGGTTAGGGAAGGGCGGAGGGGGACGCAGGCCCACCCATTCCTCTGCGTCCCAGGCCAGGGCCCTGTCAATGGCAAAGTGGTTTGCCCCTGAGTCAGCAGGGCTCCAGCCGCAACACACTGACTAGTCCAACCCTAGACTCAGGCATTCTAGTGTTGGCTTCTTCCTCCCACCCTGTCCCTGGGTACCTGCGGCCAGATGTCTCGCTCAGGGTCGCTGGGGTAGATGGTGAGTGGAAGCCCCATGCGTCCCTCACCATTGACCATCGGCAGGTCCGGAAACTCCCCAGGGTTGTCAGTGGAGGGCAGCTCCTCCAGGTCCCAGGGGGTCCTCTGGTACACCAGACTTAGTCCGCTCCAGTGGGTCCCCAATGTTGGGAAGCTCCTCCAGGTTAGGGCTGGCCTCAGCTGGTTTCTCCCACTCCGCAGTCTCGGGTAAGTTCTCCCAGCTACTAGGACCCATCATTCCTCTCCAGTCACTCGGGCTCAGTGGCTCTTTCCAGTCACTAGGATCCAGTGGCCCTTTCCAGTCACTCAGGCCCAGCAGTCCATGCAGACTTTGGAGGCTCCGGTCACTGGAGTGGTTGCTCCAAACAGCCGCAGGTCCTGGGTCAGGCTTAGACCACATCCTTGGGGAAGACATGTCTGCCTCCGGCAACAGCTTCCCCCTGACTGAGCTGCTGGACTGGCATTTTGTACTTTCCTTTCCTGGTCTGTCTCCGCCCCTTTTCTTCTGGGTTGTTTGGCCTGCATTGCCTGATTCTGCCCAGAATGGGCGTCATGGCCCTTCCTCGGGCCCAAGCTCTGAAGAAGGCCACAGCGCTTTGCTACATAAGGGCATTCCTGAAATATGTTTAATGGCATATATTAAATAGGTTTATCTGGGTGAAATACCTGGTTTATGCAGGTGGTCAGACTTGATGATAATAAAGATCTCTTCTGACGTTTAATTTCTGTGAATCATCCCAAAGCTAGTGAAAACAAAACCATCAAGCAAGAGGTAACAATTTTCTTGTTTAATTTTGTGTGCAAAGCATCACATGTTCACAGAGAAGTAAAAATGAGTGGTAGGTTAATTGGGTTTAAAGAAATGAAAGAACAATGATGTGCTGACCTTTAAGGCTTTCTATTTGATTATTGTGTTTTAGACATGATCATTAATCAGCTGCATAGTCTTCGCTCCGAATTGGAAGAAGCAATGGAATTTGGACCATAGCACCCTTCTCTACATAGAATAAGAATGTATCTGATTATCAAAGGAAGTTTCAATTTCACTTTTTTACATTCATGATTTTTGTGAATCTATTTAGCTCTTCTGGAAAGAGAGAAGACCAAGTGGGAAACTTTAAGGAACACTAAACAGCTAAGATTGTAAATGCATTTATGTGGCACCTCTTAATAGGTATTGCCTGGAAGGTGAGAGGTTTTAGGACACTATAAATCATTGTTGCAGAAGCCAAAATACCATTTCCTAGAGCTCGGTGAACCAGAAAACCGCTCCAAAATCTCAGATTTCAATTTTCGTTTTCCCTCCACTAAACTTTTTCTTACTCCTCTGCATATTTGCTTAGCTACTTTATGGTACTTTTACACAAATTTAGGTAATTTGCTTGTGGAATTCACAGTTATGTTCTAACTACACCTAAGAGGTAACCAGGGGTGATTAGAAACATCTGGTCTTCCTTTCTTTACCCATCTTTCAATGGTTAAAAAAACCAAAAAAACAAGTGGTTGTAATAGATGGTATCTAATCTCTTGTGGACATCCATATAGACATCATAATGTTCTAAAAATTAGAAATGGAAAAGTCTTATTCAGTCTACATAACTTGTCAAGGAAGAAATGTTCCCTTTATTACATCTACTACTACAATATCCAATTTAGCTTTAAATAACCCAAGTAAATAAGGCTTCCCACACTTTCCGTGGGAGACTATCCCCCAGCTTAATAACGTTTTCCTTGGTTTTAGTCCTACATTTTCTCTACTATAATAGTAGTTTCATCCTCACTCCGAGTCATACGCTGCTGAACTATGTACTATGTTGAATAATTCCTTTCCCTCCTCGGCATGAAATCCTAGCTGCACTGAAGTCAAAATTTACATTCCCAAATCTAGCACCATTTTGCTGCTCTGTTCTGTCAACATATATTTCACAACGGTGCATTTAAGTACTTTATGATTTCTGATACTAAGCTTCCCAGTCATTCTCACATTTCCAGTCACATCCTTATTACTAATGAGAATGGCTTTTGCTTTAGTTAGATAATCCCTCTGTTTTCTCTACTCTCTAGCTGTCTTGTCCGTAATCAAGGAAATTCTTGGATGGTGCATGGTTGGCTGTATTTAATTTTCTTGGGCCCTGTATATTTAAAATCCCCAAGGAGCACAGTATTCTGCGGTTGGAAGACTTTGAGATTTGGGCCAGTCATGGTAATATGCAGCAGATGCCTGCAGTCAAACACACAAAGTAACGGTACAGCTCCCTCTGGTTGAACACTCCTAATACTGTAGTGGTTGGGGCCCATCTCACTCGGCCCTTTGTGCTCTTTAAGCTTACTGAGTCTAAAAAAAAGTCCATAAACTGCCCTTGGCTGGGCTCTCTAGACATATTCTCAAGGTGCAGGTCTTCTGTCCAGCACTCCCTCCTGAAAGCTGAGACTCCACAGTCCCAAAGCCCAGTCCCTGGGGGTAGTGCTGACAACCTTAGATGTTCCCTAGTTTAAACACAGCCATTTCCAGAATCCCACCTTGTGTGTCATCTGGGTTTACAGTTTAATCCTGTACATGACACTAAAAGCAAACAGGCATGCAGCCAGACGCTGCACAGAATTCTAAACACAATTGCTCTTTACTTAGATAGTATGAGAAATATTCAGATTCAGATAAAATTATAAACACATTTATCTGCATCAGTTTTCTCACCACTCTGGAAAGTTCTCTGGGCTTAGGGTAGAGTCCTCTGAGGACTCCAGTTTCCCCTTTCCTACACATGGCTTCTCCTTAGAATCAGGGAGTGTCTCTAACTCTCTTCTATCTGACTTCTACAGTCTGTAGTCTTTTCTCAAAATAGCTAGTGACAGACCCCATTCATGTTTCTTTTGTCAGGTGACCCTCTGTTCAGCCTCTTCAAAGTCCTGATCAAAGTCCCTCTCTAGATGATCAATTGTTTAGTTACCAATCCACCTGGGTAGACTGATTCTCTTGGGAGGCAGCCACCCTTTTGTCCAAGGGTGCTTCTATTTAAATAGAGGGATTATCCAGGTTTAATGACCCTCTATGGTTAGCCTGTGCCACCATCTCTTAGAATTTCTGTTCAACATGGAGGTTGGAGGACAACAGAAAAGACATCAAGCTCCACATTCAAAATGTAGTTTACAGTTTTACACAGATACACATAAAACGATTGAATCATAGAATCTTAGAGTTGGAAGGGACCTCAGGAGGTCATCTAGTCCAACCCTCTGTTCAAAGCAGGACTAACCTCAGCTAAATCATCCCAGCCAATGCTTTGTCAAGCCTCAGCTTAAAAACCTCTAAAGATGGAAATTCCACCACCTCTCTAGGTAACCCATTCCAGTGTGTCACCACCCTCCTAGTGAAAAACATTTTCCTAATATCAAACCTAGACCTCCCCCACTGCAACTTGAGACCATTGCTCTTCATTCTGTCATCTGCTACCATTGAGAACAGCCTAGCTCAATCGTCCCTGGAATCCCCTTTCAGGTAGTTAAAGGCTGCTATCAAATCCGCCCCCACCGCCCATTCTTCTCTTTTGCAGACTAAACAAGCCCAGTTCCCTCAGTGTCTCCTCATAAGTCTTGTGCTCCAGCCCCCTAATCATTTTTGTTGCCTTCCACTGGACTCTATCCAACTTGTCCACATCCTTGTTGTAGTTGATGGCCCAAAACTGGACACAATACTCCAAATGTGGCCTCGCCAATGCGGAACAGAGGGGAATAATCACTTCCCGCAATCTGCTGGCAATGCTCCTCCTAATGCAGCCCAGTATGCTATTAGCCTTCTTGGCAACCAGGGCACACTGCTGACTCCTATCCAGCTTCTTATCCACAGGTCCTTTTCTGCAGAACTGCTGTCTAGCTCGTCGGTCCCCAGTCTGTAGCTGTGCATGGGATTCTTCTGTCCTATGTGGAGAACTCTGCACTTGTCCTTGTTTAATCTCATCAGACTTCTTTTGGCCCAATTCTCCAATTTGTCTCGGTCACTCTGTATCCTATCCATACCTTCCAGGGTATCTACCACTCCCTCTACCTTAGTGTCATCTGCAGACTTGCTGAGGGTGCAATCTACCCCATCCTCTAGATCATTAATGAAGATGTTGAATAAAAATGGCACCAAGACTGACTCTTGGGGCACTCCACTTGTGACCGGCTGCCAGCTAGACATGGAGCGATTGATCACTACCTGTTGAGCCCGATGATCTAGCAGCTCTCTATCCATTTTATAGTCCATTCGTCCAACCTATACGTCTTTAACTTGTTAATAAGAATACTGTGGGAGACTATGGGCTTGTCTTTACTTACCTCGGAGATTCGGTGGCAGTCAACCAGAGTTACGCAAGCTATGCAAAAAAGCCATCTGAGCTCAGTAGTGCCACTTAGTGAAAAATTCTGTAGAATTCTGTACTTTATTCACGAAAAGGGTGACTCTGGGAGCCTTTCCTGAAAACATAGCCAGAGAATAGCACATTTCTAAAAGGTTATATTAAGTATAGATGCTAATCTCTGCCTACATTTCCACTTTTTAAAATGAAATTCTTTCATTGAAGTTCAGAGTCAGATTGTCACACTGGCTGGATTGGTGGGGGGACATTCCTTATATTTTTTGACATCAGTATGTCAAAATCATAGTGATTCATATGAGACATACCATGTCAGGTACTGTTAGAAAGGTTATAATGTGCTGCGTAAGATGATAATATTTATGTTCACGTGTTATATCTGTAATGGAAGCTATGGACATCTTTGATATACCTGTATTTCAAACTATGCTGTATAAGACACACCCCAGACAGACAGGTGGCATGACGATAGCCGTCTTAATGGACCATCAAGACCTTTACAGAGGCAAAAGGTCCAGGAAGAAACTAAACGCATACCTGAAGAGTTACCAGGATTGGCCCATGTGACTCTGGATTCCATTTTAGTTCTTGTAAGAGCCTACAGGCCGCATGGCCAGAGACAGAGGGTATATAAGATCAAACCACAGAAACCATTTTGTCTTTGTTCCTGTCCAGCTGCAGACACACACCTACTCACCTCTGGATCAATTCATTTTGCAACTGAACCAAAGGACTTAGACCCATCCAGGTACTGGATGTATACCAGAGGGACTATACAAGCCTGCAACTCCACAATTCTTCTAGAAACCGGAGGTAATATTGTTAACTGTGCATGCTGGCTGTGTAAGTCCAGAGTGAGAATTCTCAGGGCCCAGCTACTCCATTTCAGAAGTTCTGTTGCAAATCAACAGCTAGGGAATGACAAAGACTCAAGGAATAATGGTCCTGGGGTAATAGATTGCAGTCAGGGAAACCCCTAGACTACTGCTCCTTTTACGACCCAGAACTGGAGCTTTGAAACATGGGCAGGGGAAGGTTCTCTCTTCTGGAATCAGGAGGAATGCACTCAGAGTCTGTACTGTGCCTCCAGAAGACTTCCCAGGCAGATGGCTTCCCAGGCAGATGGCTAAGGAGGAAGAAATCCCAAGAGGGGACATTTTTTGGTTTGTTTAACTTTATTGAGAGTTTTTTTGGTTTGTTTGCTAGACTATTCTACCAGCCCTGTGGATGGGCCAAGTGGTCTGTTTGAAAGGCGCTCTGGATGTTGCCTGTCTTGCTGCTGATGTCCTGCTACAGATATTATTCATATCAAAAGACACTAAAGGACTTTAAAGGATCAGGATCATAGTTTGCAATCAGATTTGTGTGGATAGGCTATTGCACCCACGGAGGGGTAAGATCTCAATGAAATCAATGGGGCAATGTACCAGCAGACTTTTGCACTCACACAAAGTTTCATTGACTTTGTTGGGGCTCTACAGCAGATCAAGAATCTGCAGGTGTGGATCTAATAACAGGGGTGAATGTACAGTGTAACACCATTCCAATGCAGCCTCCCCAGGTTAACAAGTAATTATCGTACATACTGTCCAATAGTGGAGGGAGGGGAAAAATTTGAGCATGAACCTTTGTAGCTACACAAAGTGTATCTATCTGTATGGATCTTTAATGTCTGCCTACCACAGATAGGTCCTCAGTTCCTAGGTTCTCATTCAGAAGAAGTATCACACACAGTAAACTGCATGGAGCTCAACTTACAATGAGACTCCCACTGACTTCAGTGGACACTGAATTAGGTCCTTGACATGGTGGTTTTCTGCTCTGCATCACGTGTTATCTAAGGGCTTGTCTACACTGTGCTTTCATCTGCAGTAGATGGTTATAAATTTTATCCTGCATTATTATGTTGAACACTAACTGGCCTGTATGAACCATGCAGGAGTGCATTAAAAGTTCCCCAGTGCACATTAATGTAGTTCTATTTGAAATGGGACTACGTTAACATGCACTAGGGAACGTTTAATGTATTCCAACAGGATCCACATGGGCCAGTTAGTGTGGGACAATACTAGGGAAGACTAAAATGAACACCCCTCTGATATGGAGTAAAGCACAAAATAGACTAGCACTCAGAAAATTTTCTGGTGTGTCTCAACTCATGACCCATCTCATGTCAGCTCTCAACATCTCTCTTCTTTCCTGTTTGTAACTTTTCATTTCTCTCCCTCTTGCCAATTAGATTTATGAATGAATGTTTTTAATTTTTTCACCATACATTGGGCCAAATTCTGCTTTCAGTTACAACTTCAGGGGGGGTTAGTCAGGGACACTGAGAGTAGAACTTTTCCTAATGTCGTCTCTCAGCTGTTTTCTATATTTTTTACCATGTGTTGTCCTTACAGGATGTGTAATGTCTTTCTATGAAAGATATTCCAGTATATAAAGTAAAATTGCATTGTATATAGTAGGTGGGCATGATATTTCTCTCCACTCCCACCCATGTAAATCAGGTCCTATGCAGTATGTTTATACCACAAACCATATATAATCATGAGAACCATTAAATAAATCCCATGATTTCTTCAAGCATAGAATGCATTTTGTCTCTTTGGTATCTTTGATCTCCTCACCTAGCGTATATTCTGTGATAATTTAGCTTTGTCACTAATGAATACAATCATCCCAAACTTGTGCCAGTACAAACATTATACCGTCAGGCTCTATCTAGTGCTACATTTCAGTATCTGACTTCAAGGTTACACTCCTCCACACAATTACATCGAGGTCTAGCATAAAAATGTGTAAACCTGCGTAGCTGTAATAGGAATGTGCTCCAGGGATTAGCTCATTTTAAACAGAGCCCGAGATTATTTAATTTATTCTGCCAAATTTTGATCTGTCCTTAAAGTAGTTTCACACCGAATAGAGCTTACTTATAGAGGCTATAATAATAAGTTGTACTAGAAACAGTGGAGCAAGCTTTAAGGTTCACTCTGAATTTGAACAAAAGAACAAGCAGCAAGAGACAACAATGGAAAAATAGTTAACTGTAAAACAAATTAAAAGTATACACTAAAGAAAGTAATAGTATAAATCAACTACAAATGTTCAGAGCATTAAAAAGGAAAATAGATCTTGAAAGCACATTTTTTTCTTGTTTTGATATTCAGAACATTTGTAATTGATTTCTATTGAGTTATTTTAATATGAACTCTGCTTTCCTGCGGAAGCCCAATATCCCAAGGGTCCTTAAGAGGTGGGCGGTGGAGTTCATGAAGCTCCCACTTATGTGCATACAATGCGAGATGGTTGAAAATGAACTAGGTGCTAGGCTGCACCACTTGCTACTTAACTGAAAGGAGGGCATTGCTTCACTCCACAATGCCAGGCAAATAAGCATTTTGAGTTCCAAAAACAAAGATGTCAGTGATACTTGACGCAGTGAGTAATTGCTGAGTCAAAGAGGGTGTCTATTTTTGAGATGGATGCTGTTTAAAAAAATTGAGAAAAAGATCTCACACCTATTTGAAGTTGCAGTGGATATTCCATTGCCAGACAGCCTGCAGTTCTGCAAAGGGATTTTTGATTAACTTTTTGAAGCACTCACTGTAAAGGTAGCTACGTTTATAGCTAACAGTGCTGAAGGGTGGATGCTGAAAAGACATTGGGACAAATTCTGCCCTAGTTTTCACCTGAGGCAACACCACTAATATTAGTCGGGTTGTATGGGGCATAAGAGCCCAATCCAACTTCCACTGAAGTCAACAGAAAGACTCCCTTCCCATTGCTTACAGCGGGAGCCAGATCAGTCCTTAAATCAGGATAGAATCTGACCTAGTGTCAGCAGACAGAGGATGGCAACTCATCTTGATATAATAAATAATAGCACTTTGCACTTACATAATAATTATCCTTTACATTTCTATAGCAGCTTCCCTTCTCTGATAGTAAAGAAATTTCTATACATTAGTTAATTAAGCCTCTTCTTGTGAAATAGATATCACTGGGGTTATTTAACAACTGGGTAAGCCCAAGCATAGAAAGATGGTTAAATGGTTTTATCAAGGAAGGACAATGAGTTAATGGCAGAACTGGGAATTCAGGGTCCAATTCTCTGCTCTTCCTGAGCTCTGGTTGGCACAGGAAGATGGAGGATGGAGAGACAAGCACAAATGTCTTAAGTCACTTCTATGTTTCCTCTACTTTGGGTCCAGCTAGGTATCCTCCTGCCATTCTGCCATAAGTTAGAGCAGATACAACAGGGGGATGAGCCAACTGTGCTGGACTCTCCTGCTACAAAGTATCTTATGCTGGATGTGTTGGCAGGAAATTCCAGAGTAGTGATTCTTGGAGTTAACATCCCAAGGAGATGAATAAGGCAGATTACACCTGCTATTTTTCCAGCTGTCAGATAGATTTCACTACATCAGTTCTGTTCAGGTCACGTTCTCAACCTTATCTCTGCAACTATGAGGTCTAGAAACTTACTTTTTAAAATTGAAAGCTGATATTCTGCCCTAACCATATGACTCCAAGATCCAGGGCCTTATGCATGGGTTCATCGTGACCATGTCTTAAACTAGTCTTTCATATATTCCCTAGGGGTCAGTTCCACTTGCTTTATGACCTATTTACTGCACTGTAGGGGTATAAAGGAACTGTGGTGTAATGCAAAATTGAGCCCAGAAAATATTGCTCTAGCCAAAAGATAACACAGCCTCTAAAATCTACCAACTCTGACTTGAAATGTTCACATGAGAGGAGATACCAAAGGACTGAATGGATTTTCAGGATTCAAGAAGCAATGTGGAAGTCAGGCAGAGCAGTGTTCAGATTCCTCTATTCAAGAAAATATATTTTAGTAATTGCACTGTCTAGCAGTGAATCTTTCTACTGAGTATGTCTAAGGAAAAGCAAGTCTGCAGAGCTGGGAGGCAAACTGAAGTCAGGGTAAGTTGATATTTGTCCTGAGGGCACTTCACTTTCAAAAATGAGATTAAAGGGGAAAAAAATCATGAGCTGCAAATGTGTATCTAATATGACTTTAGTCCTTGGGATGAGAATTATTATCTGACACTTCACAAAACTCATAGACAGCCAATATTTGGCTAGCCACTTTATCTATCAGATACAGACCAGGCAAGGAATTAATTCTTGTGCCAGCTTCTTGCTTCATAAACCTCAACAACAAAAGGTTGTTGTTCAGTTCTGAGAGTAAGTTGCGTGACTTCGATCAAAACTGTCCGTGTGTCAAGAGTTTGCTGAAGTGTGCTCAAAGACATGTTGGCATGTCAAGTTGCTAAATGAAAAATGCATTTTACTGCCATGTCGTAGGGGAGCCTTGGAGAACAGCAGTCAGTCTCAATTAATGTGAAAAGAGTCTGGCCCTTTGCACATTACAAAGGGTTTGCTTTCTGCCATCAAAGTGCTCCCCAGCTGGATGTTGTTAATAAATAATGGTCTGGTTTCATTTACTATATAGGGCCGAAAATATTCACTTTTTTATGGGTAGAGAGAGAAAACAGAAAGCAGGAAGAGTTGAGTTACCAATCTTGGGCATTACAAATCATTTAATAAAATCTGATGATAATAAAGATAAGTGTTGTGCTCATACATTAAAGGTTAAGGTGCAATAGCTGCTGTTTACAGGTTAGGGCTCCCTATGTTTAAAATAATAAAAAATATCCTTTGAAGTTTTATGGTGCTCAGACAATGCCTGAATTGACACTTCCAACCTATCCTCATTGCAATTTACATGGCATGTCTTCTGCTGTAAAGTATTCCTTGGAATAATGCAGTTATCTGTAAATGTTTGTTTTCAGAAACCAATCAATAAGCAATGCCTATTATGCTATTTATTGCATTGTGTTTTATTTAATTGCATGCTAAGTATTGTATCATATCAAATCATTTCCCTCAACTGTAGTAAAAATAAATCAGAAAAATGGAAGCTAAGCAATTGACATTAATCCAGTCAATTAAACATTTTTGCCTATTTAATAAAGTAAAAATTCCCACTCAATTAAATAGTTTTGTTTTATGGCTGAATTGTTTTTAGAACAAGAAAAGCCATGTTCATCAGGGCTGGGATTTTCAAAACTGCCCAAAGGACTTAGGTGCTCAAATGCCTTGAATTTCAGTGGGATTAAGTGCCTATTTCCCTTAGGCTCCTTTGAAAATACTAGTCGGATGCATATATTCATGCATTATGTAAGATAAATCAATGCAACCACAATGACATCTGTAGACATGAAAGGAGAATTTGACCCAGTGTCTATAAGTACTTTAGAACACTGAGTCGACTAGGTGTTTAGCAAATATTTACACACTTGAATATCATGCTAATTGCTATCTTCTCTCAGCTTTCAAGAGTTAAGAATATAGAACAACTCTGAACTTGACTGATGTTTCCCAACATGGTGTGCTGAAACAATATTGTATTACTATCTTCTTGTGGTCCCACCTTTCCTTATAGCTATATACAATGTGCCATAAGAATTGTACTGAAAGCACTTTTACACATCCTACAGGAAAAAAATTAGCATGAATTTGCTGATTCCGATCAGAAAACTGAAGGATTTTCAGTTCAGCCCAAGTAAATTTAAACTACACCCATCACTTTCACATCCTGCATAAGCTACAGTTTTATTTGTGACTTGAAAGTATGAGCAGGCGAAAGACTAAGGCACTAAAGCCCCCAGTTCAGCAATTTGCTTAAGCAGATGTCTAACTTTAAGTCCTTGTGCATTGTACCATTGACCCGTCTCCTCTATTTAAAGCTCATGTTTTGACAATATTTTTTAAAAGGAAATGGGATAACCCAGAGAATTACAGGCCAGTGAGCACAATAATGATCGTTGGCAAAATTGTGGAAAGTGTGATATGGGACACAATCTTTAAAGGATGGTAACATAATTAGTGTCCATCAATGCGGTTTTACAAAAAATGGGTCTTGTCAAAATGTATATATAGATTTTAAGTAATGAGATTATGAATTTGATTGATAAAAGTAACTAACTGTGTTGAACTAATATACTTAGACTTCTGTAAGGGACTTGATGTTGTCCTGCATGACATTTTGATTAAAAAAACTAGCGCTATACAAAATTAATGAGACCCACAATAAATGGATTAAAATTTAGTTAACAGCTAGAACTAAAAAAATAATGTAAATAGGGAATCACCATTCTAGAGGGTATCTGCTGGGAACTCTTCTCAGCCCAAAGCTATTAAACATCTTTATCGAAGTAAAATGATGGTAAAATTTGCATATGACACAAAAGTGGCTGGAATGGTAAATAATGGTGGAGACAGCTCAAACATACAGAGTGGCCTGGATCACTTGGTAAGGTGGGCTAATTTCAACAAAATACGTTTTAACACAGCCGAATGCAAGGAGCATCTAGAAACAAAGAATGTAAGTTACACTTACAAGATGTTACCTTACAAGATATTATCTTAGAATTCAGTGACTCTGAAAAATAGTTAAGGAGTCATTGTAGATAACAGGAGCTCCCAGTGTGATACTGCAACTAATAAGTTGAACATGATGGTTGGATTTATAAACAAGGGTATATCAAATAGAAGTAGGGAGGTAGCATGGCCTCTGCGTATTATATCACTGAGACCATAAACTGTGACCAGGTCTGTCGTTTCAAAAACAATGTTGAAAAACTGGAAAGGGTGCAGCAAAGAACTGCAAAAATGATTTAAAGTCTGGAAAACATAACAAGAGATGTAAGAAGCTCAATCTATTTGGTTTATCCAAGAGAAAATTAAGAAGGGACTTGATTACAGTCAACAAGTACCTACTGGGAAGAGGTTTCTGATGACAGACATCTCTTTAATTTACCAAAAAAAGGCATAATGAGTTCCAGTGGTTGGATGCTGACAAATTCTGACTAGAGATCAGACACATTCTATGATAGTTAATCACTGGAACAATTTACCCAGGGATGTGGGAGATTCTCCAGCATTTGAAATCAAGATTGTATATCTTTCTAAAAGGTATGCTAGACCTCAAAAACAATTTATGGGCTTGATGCAGAAATTACTGATCAAGGTTCTATGGCCTGTGTTCTGCAGGAGGTCAGATTAGAATTTAGATCATCATAATGTTCTCTTCTGACCTTAAAATCTGAGAAAGTTAGGCACCTGTTTAAGTACTTTCATAAATTGTGGTCTAATGCTACATGTCTCTTTCTTTAGGGCCCAAGGTCCAGATTCCAAAGGGTTTTAGGTATCTGAAGATGCCCATAGGTGCCAGTGATTTCCATATGAGGTAGGCGCCAAGGTACTTTTGAAAATTGTACCAGTTGCCCGTTTTTTGTGATAATGCAGGAATAAGTGAGATGAAAACATATGAAGAGATTACAACATATTAATAGCCACATAGGGCTCTGCACTCACCACTACATTGCACACTTTGGGCTCTCACAACTTCACGTGACAACCTGGTTAGAACCCATATCCTTCTGCTCTAAAAGCATAGGCTCCTGCTAATTTCAGCCCAGGAGAATCTCCATCACTGTTCTAATGATGATCATAAAATACTGCTAGTATAAATTCTAACTGACTCTAACCGTGTGTATTTAGATCTTGGTAGAAATGTTGTGCTGTTAATTATATTGCCGCTCTTCGTGGAACCAGTGGCATACACAAGTAAAAGTTTGCTCCTTGCCTGAATCTCTGTAACTAGAATCAGTTAATAAATTAAGAGCTGCTGATTACAGGATACACCTGTATAAAAATACCTAATATGGTCCCTATAAACTTTTACCATTGTAGCAGCATTAGGATTTATTACAAGCAATTAAGAAGTACTGCTTCCATCCAGCAGAGGGCAGTACTGCATATACATACCAGGTAATAAACTACAGCTTGTAGTGAATATTTGTAGACACATAAATTCGGTATAATACAGAATTTACACAAACAGTTTCTCACTTTGCCTAGTATTATGTAATGTGAAAGATTCTATCATAATAAGCTATCTGAAAAAGATGGTGGAGTTATTGTTGTCATGAGAAACTTAATAATACATGTCCTGGGTTTTGTAGGTTTAAATCTCAAATTTAATATTATATTTACAAGAGTATCATTATATGATATTTTCATATATGAAAATGTGTACAAGTGTAGTGCTGCCATTTAAATAAATACTAGTTGGTCTGGTTTTAAAAATGTATGGGGTTCAATAAAAGGGTGATTTATGCAGTAGAAATGAATGCCTACATAGCTTTGCTATTACTGTACAAGGCAACAGGTGCTTTGCAACAGTTTATATTTGTTTGAAAGTAAATGTTATTGTTTAGTCAGACTGGTCTGTCTGATAAACAAGGATGTGTTTTCCATTGTAATGGAAAAGGAATGAAATTTCTCATTCTGAAAGGGAACATTTGCCTATTAAATACAGTAGAAATTCTTTTCCTGTGCATAAAACATATTTCTGCCATTACAAAAGGCACAGACGAAACTTCATGACTGATTTCGGTGATAGTCTTTCAGATTTTATAAAAGTGCATTAGTTTCACTGAACATTTGTCTTGGAATTATGTAAATGGAAGAAACAAAAAAAAATCATTTTTCTTTAATTGCAAACCCCAATCGTTCCATTCTTGTAACATTGCCATCCCCACTGCAGCTGCAAGCAAACATAATCTGCCTTTCCATAAACTTTGTTTTTCAGGGTTTTTTTATCTTGCCACAAAAATTTGGCATTTAAGATCAGCTCAGAAGTTTGTTTTGTATTTTTATTTTTTTATTTTCAAAAGAAAGGTTTAAGTTGTTTTTTGACATTAGAAGCATGAAAACACTAATAAAAAATTGTTACCATTGGATGGTGGCTTTATGATAAATACATTGGTTGCTTCATTCCAGATCCTAGGAAATGAATGTTTGCATCACAACAGACCCCAAACCCTCAATGGGCACTGACTGGCACCTCTGTTAGCAATCTTAGAAGACACTGAAAGAGCATGGAAACTGAATACACCCTCTCACCACAGATAGTGGCTCTCAAAGTACACTGATTAGGCAGGATGATGAATCTTGCACTGCCACTGCATGTGCTGTGTCAGTACTGTGCTTAAACAAAGGATTTAATTTCTAGTGCCATCAGCCTGGCGCCTTGCACAAAGATTAAGTTCAATTTTGAAAATAATATACAAGATGTAATTATTGATTTTAATATTTTTATTTTAATCTTCCCGTCAGTCTTATTTTGGGTTTGTCATACCCATATTCAGTACAGATGGGTCAATACTGCAGAACATTCACAAGAAATCAATGGGATTTTTTTATATTAATTTCTTCCAGCTTCTTCACAGTCATTTCATGTTTCTGCCTGTGACTATTCTAGGAAACAAGTTTATGAGGAAGAATGTGCATTCATTGACATAGTGAGTTTTAAGGAAATATTGCAGGGTATTCAGTGATGGTGAATTCTGAATTCAAAATCACAAGTATTTACAACAGAGACCCGGTTCTAAGAAATATACTAAGTACTCAGCAGAAACAGAATCAAGTGATCGATGTGTCTAGTCTTAATAGCATGCATTTTGAATTGGACATGCTGAATAGTCACAGCAGTGCTTACAGTCCAAACCATCCATTGGCTGAGATATAGATTCTTAAAACATCTCCAGAAAAATTAATTCATGGAAGTTGTCATCAATTTGCACACACAGTGGGCAGAATCTGAAGAATAAATTGTTTGTTGTGAATAGATTTCTCAACTCTGCTATTCAGTGAAACACACAACCATTGTGGACAGGAAACCAATATTTCTTTTGCTACATCCTAGATCATGTAATCCCTGTTTATTGAGGATAACAGGTTTGGAATAAAAAGGTGTTTCACTGACAGTATTCATCTAAATGTTCATTTAGCTGATAAACTTAGTGCAACCTTGACCAAGAGTTACCAACTTTTTCATAGTGTGGATTGCAGTTTAAAAGAATATCTTGTGCATAACCTCCCTTTGTATTTGTGATTCTATAAATATCTCTGTGGCAATGGTTAAATAGAAAAGTTGTATTATGAAGGACTACATGTTTCTTGCATTTTTTTTAAATGAAGTTGAACAGGTGGAAGCAAGAAGAACTAGGACGATGGGACTTAACCAACTCCCACTGAAGTCAGTGGGAAG
Organism: Mesoclemmys tuberculata; assembly: GCA_007922155.1. Lineage (NCBI taxonomy): Eukaryota > Metazoa > Chordata > Testudines > Chelidae > Mesoclemmys > Mesoclemmys tuberculata. The sequence goes on from ML675604.1 coordinate 44,861,681, forward strand.
TGGATCAGACCTTATCTGACTTGCCAGCTCCCCACAGACCACCAGAAATTGCTCCATGGACTTCCAGTTGTCTGTAGGCAATAGTTTGGGAGCCGCTGACTTGTGGATTCGTTTCATATAGGACTGGTGAAAATTAATTTGAGTTAGATATGAAGATCCTTATGGTTACCACAGATCTGTCTGCTCTTCAGGCAGAGTGCAATGTAAATTGACGACATTGGCCTCCAGGAGATATCCCATAATGCTCCATTGTGATCACTCTGGACATTTGCACTCTGCTGCACTGCAGCCACGTGGACAGGAAACAGCCCCTCTCCTGACACTCTGGGAAAGTTTGAATTCCCATTTCCTGTTTGGTCAACATGGAAAGAGCTTTGTAGCTGAACTGCTCATAGTGATTGCATGCCACAAATGTGCTCCAGCATGGAGTTGACCTGAGGTCTTGGATTTCATCAGCCTGTGGGGCAAAGAGTCTGTTCTGGCTCAGCTCTGAAACAGCTAAAGGTATCCATTCTCCCTGAGAGCCAGCACCTGTTTGTTACCCCAGAGCAGCCCAGCTAGACACAGGACAGTGTGACTGATGCTGGGGAAGGCACATCTGGTGAGTGTGTACAGCAAATCGCATTTCTGTGCTTATAGCTCCAGTCCACCTTCTTATTTCTTGAAAAAAAGGAGTTTTTGTTTTTGTGGGGATGGGCTTACCCCCCGGAACAGACTATTTATGTACACAGGGATGCTCCAAGAATCCTCCGTGGATATCTCTAGGAAACTTTCATGTAGGTACTCTTCAATCCTTTTCAGAAGGTTTCTGGGGAAGGCAGCCTTATTTCTTCCACCACGGTAGGACACTTTTCCCTGCCACTCTGCTATTAAATGAACAGGCATCATTGCGGAACACAGCATAGCAGCGTAAGGTCTAGGCCTGTACACAGATGCTTGCAGAAAATCTTCCCTTTTCGCCTCTGTTAAGCTCAGGAGACTGATATCACACATGCTCATCTAGGGAAGATAGCACAAGTTTACAGTACACAAACAATAGTCACTGCATGTTATTCTCCTGCCATGGACGGTGTCCTGGGCCCCAACACAGAGAATTCCTAGCCATGACATTGTTGGCATGGATGTTAGGCATCCGGGAATAGGTGTCTTTATTTTTTCTCCAGCGACACTTCACCCACACCCTTCACCAATCCTTTTGGACCAACTCCTCCCAAACTGGTCTTTAGGATGGCAAAGGTGAGCCCAATGATCCTGCTCCTTGCTTAAGTGTGGATTGGGAAGTTTAGTGCTACGGAGACATCCCTATAATGGATGCAAGGCCCCTTACTTATCATGGCTGGAACGCCACTCCGACCCATGCAGTAAGTACAGATTGGTATGTGGGTTTGGCTTTGTCTTGTAAATATGAAGGGGAGTTCTTTTTACATTGTAACATTTCTTTTCATCTAATGGCCCAGCTAATAATGGAAATGTTGTGCTTTGCTTTCCTTACAATGGACACCTCAGTCTTTGCCCCTGCTTCTACTCCTGCAGAGCACCTTTCCCAGATTAGAAGGTGAAAAAAAGAAAACATCAGAATGACATGTTGAACAAACTAATGCATGCCACCATGGCAGCTGACACAGAGCTCAGAGCCTGGAGGATGTCATTGTCAGAAAAACTGAACATGGTCATGGAAAACAGAAAATCAGGTGAGGAGCAGATGCGTGCAACACAGCAGGCAATGTGTATTATGAGGGATCAGTCAGATATGCTGAGCATCTGGTAGAGCTCCAGGAAGAGAAGTGGCAGGACAGACTCCCTCTGCAGCTTCTGCAAAACTTTCAATCAACAAGCTATTTCCCAGCTATACACCCAAGCACTCTAGGAGGAGATTCAGCAGGGTGCAGTACGTGCTGCACTCCACACCGGTGGGAGGGGAGCAGAAAGAGACGATGGTCCCTTTAAGAACTGGGAATGCACGTGCTTTGCTATTTGCACAGTCACACTTTGCTCTGGATGCTCAAGCAGCCTTATGAGAATGTTTAATTCTCATCCTTGCTCTTCCACTGTAACTGATCACCAATACAACTTTACTGCTTTAAAAAACATTTCTCTTTATTCATGGAGAGCTCAGGGATTGCTGGCCAGGAAAGAAGGGGAGGGGAGCCGATGATGGGATGGGAAAGGAAGGCACAACACTGACAGAGACCTGCATTCCTATGATTCATTGCAAAAATGGGTTTTCAATGCTTCCCTGAGGCACAGCACTCCAAGGTTTGCTCTCAGCATAGCACTGTTATCTGGCTGCTCAAAATTTGTGGCCAGCCTATCAGCCTCCATGCTCCAACCCTGTGGAAACTTTACGCCTTTCTTTCACATCCATTATGGAGCACAGAGCAGGCAGAGATAACAGTGGGGATGTTGTGTTCACTGAGGTCTAATCTAGTGAGCAAACTGCGCCATCTTGCCTTTAAGTGGCCTAATGCACATTCCACCATCATTCTGCACTTGCTGACCCTATTATTGAAACGCTCCTTCTCGCTGTTCAGGAGCCTTCATTAGCCAGGGGAACTAGGGGTAGGCAGGATCCCCCAGGACCACTATTGGCAGTTCAACATCCCCAATATTTATTTTTTGGTCAGGGAAGAAAGTGCCCGTCTGCATGTTTTTGAACAGACCTGAGTTCCTAAAGATGCGCGCATCATGCACCTTTCCAGACCACCCCATATTGATGCCTCTGTGATCCACAAAGGCCTGCAACACAATTGAGAAGTATCTCTTCCAGCTTATGTACTCTGTGGCAAGGTGGTCTGATGATAAGGTAGGGATGTGTGTCCCATCAATTGCCACACCAAGTTTGGGAACCCCATTGTGGCAAACCCATTCACTATGTCCTGCAAGTTTCCCAAAGTCACCAGCCTTCTTAGCAGAAGTCTACTAATGGCCCAGCACACTTGCATCACAGCAGCTCCCATGGTTGATTTACCGATTCTGAACTGATTCCCAACTGATCGGTAGCAGTCTGGGGTTGCTACCTTCCACAGATCAATGGTCACTTGCTTTTCCACTGTCACAGCAGGTCTCAGGTGAGTAATTCATGTGCTTCAGAGCAGGGGACAGGTCTGTACAAAGTTCAATGAAAGTGGCTTTACACATACGAAAGTTCTGCAGCCACTGCTCATCACCTCACACCTTCAAATGATGCGATCTCACCAGTCATTGCTTGTTTGATGGGACCAGAAGTGGCGCTCCACCGACTGCAGATGTTGCATGACAGCCTACAGCAAATGGGAAATGTTTCACTCTATGGCCTGTAGCAGGGCGGCTTCAGTAACACTGCAATTTTCAGTGCTATGCCTCCTGTCTCACCCCTGAAAATACTGCAGGATTAGTCAGGAGGTGTTTGTGAGGCTCTCCACTGAGCGGGCTCCATGTCTCTCTGGCAATGGCATGCATGCGCCAGAGATGGGTTTGGAAAATGGCATGAAAAAACATTGGTCTGTTTGTTTTGGACAAGAGGGAAGGGGGGAGGAATTTTTGGTGACTTGACCAGATTTTTGAATGCATCCCACTGCTTCATAACAATGTGATCCTACGAGTCACTGCTTATTTCCCAGGACTGGAAGCGGCTCTCCACCAACTGCAGATGGTGCATGACAGGCTGTAACAAATGAGAATTGTTTCATTCTATGGCTTGTAGCAAGGCAGCCTCTGTAATATCGCAATTTTCAGTGGTACAGCTCCTGTCTCGCCCCTGAAAATACTGCAGAATAAGTTGTGAGGTGTTTGTGATGCTCACAATAATAGTGCAGAGCTGAGCGGGCTCCATTCCTCTCAGGCAATGGCATGCGCAGGGCAGAGAATAAAGAGTTTGAAAAAATGACACAAAAAGGAGATTATCTGTTTGGGACAAGAATGGGGAAGAGTATGTTGCATCATGGGAGGACGACAACCTTCCCAAAAGGCACTGTGGGTAGTTGCACTGCGGGAAAGCTACCCATGGTGCATTGCTTTGATTATTGATGCAAGTGGGGCTGGTGGGGATGCAAACCCCTGACGCAATGCATGTGGTGTGATCACGCACCTCCAACTTCGTAAGTTTGGTAGGTGAAAGTCAACTGAAATTAAATTGACTTCACTCCACAGTGTAGACATATCCTTATTTAGGGGCCCTATAAAACAAAATAATGGCTATTTAGGCCCTGTTCTGTCCTCAGGGTTGTATGAGTATAAGTGCGAACAGAATTTGAACCCCTGAATGCTATTTGTTTATCATAGCAGTATCATAGAATCTCACTAATAGTCATCAATTTATCTTCACAACATCCAAGAGAGGAAGTGAAGTATTATTATTCACAATTTACAGACAGAGAAACTAAGGCACAGAAAGGTTAAGTGGTGGTCCAAGTTGCCAAAGAGATTCTGTGGCAGGGTAAAGAATAGAACCAAATCTGATTCCCTGTCTAATGCCTCAACCACAAAACCACCCTTCCTCTCGACCATAGTGTATTGAGTTTCTCTCAGTTGTAATTCCAAACTTAACTAGGTTGACCAAAGACATTGATTTTGTTCAGACTCATAGATGTCTTCCCAGCTAAGGACATATTTGTACATCCACTAATACCGGCTTTTAACATCCACACTTATTTAACCAATATATATAGCATCACCTTCGATCAATATATTTCACCAGCCAGATTTCTTTTATGGAAATTAATGGAACTGCATTCCATCCCACTTATCATTTTTGTCGCTCCCCTTGGATCCTTTCCAGGTTCTCCACATCCTTTCTATACATTGGTGACTAAAATTAAACACAGTACTACAGTTGAGGCCTAACCAGCGCCGAGTGGACTGGTACTATCACCTCCCATGACCTGCATGTTATGCTTTTGTTAATGCAATCTAAAAAATTGCATTTTCATTTTTTTGCAACAGCCTCGCATTGCTGACCCATGTTGAGGTTGTGATCCACCACAGCTCCCAGATCCTTCTCAGCAGTGCAGCTGCCAAGCCGGTTATTCCCCATTCTGTATTTGTGCACTTGGTTTTTCTTTCCTAAGTTTAGCACCTTACATTTGACTTTGTTGAATTTCATTTTGTTGCCCACTTCTGCAATTTATCAAGAACCCTGTGAATTTTAGTTCTATCCTCCAAAGTGTTGGCAACCCATCCCTCCAGTTTTGTGTCATCCGTAAATTTATCTGTATGCTCTCTATTCCTACTTCCAGGACATTAATAAAGATGTTAAACAACACTGGACCCAGAACAGATCCCTGTGGAGCGCCACTTGAGATCTCCCACAAATCTGACATAATTTCATTAATAGTTACTCTTTGTGGTTATTTAACTAATTATGTATCCGTTTAAACATAGTTCCACCAATCCTGCATTTTCTCCATCTTACCTATCTGAACGTCATGTTGGACTGTTTCAAAAGCCTTGCTGAAGTCCAGGTATATTACATCCACCACATTCCCACTATCCAACAAACTAGTTACCCTTTCAAACAAGAAAATCAAGCTGGTTTGGTATGATTTCTTCTTAGTAAATCCATGATGATTGCTACTGATTACCCCTTCATCCTCCAGGTATTCAGAAACTGAATGTTTTCTACTTTGTTCTCGTAGCTTCCCAGGTATCGAAGTGTGTGTGGGGGGGGAGTGTTTTTCAAAGCAGGGATGGTTTGGATCTGGATTCTATTTTATCTGACAGAATGATGTTTGTATGTCTATGTTGGGGACGGTAAGGTAAAGATGTTCTGTTTTGGCCTACCTCTAATTCTATTGAATAAAACAGGAATACAAGTTGAGGAATGTGCCCATGTACCCTGTTGCTTTCTGTGCCTATGTACCCTGTTGCTTCCGTAAAAGGTAATTTCATACAAACAATGGAATTTTCAAAAGCACTCTGTGTTGACCTAACTCATCTCAAACAAGCCAATTACACTGAGAGTATTACCATTGATAGAGAGAACATAGGTAAGGTAATATATTGTAATGGAGTAAGTTGGATGTTAGTGACTGGCAGAGTTATGAATTTAAATTCCCAGTCCTTATTCTCAAAGGAAACTGCACTACAGCTTCAAAAGGTGAGCCTGGGAACTTAATTTCATAACTCTGGTAGACACTAAAAGCCATGGACTTAACAGAGACACTGTTTTTTTGGGTCATTACAACAATTTGTAAGACATTCTACTGCTTGTTAACATTTAATTACCCACTTTATTTTAGGTGGTCCCCTACACTGTGTGTGGTGCCTTCACGATAAACAATCTGTTCCACCTTGTATTTAGCTCAGACACTCTGGTTACCTACTTCAGACCTGAGGAAGAACCTCGTAAAGCTCAAAAGCTTGTCTTTTCGACTAACAGAAATTGGTCCGTTAAACGATATTACCTCACCTACCTTGTCTCTCATCACCTGGGACCAACATGACTACAACAAAACTGCAAACTGTACTACAATTGACTTCGTACATAGCAAGCACATGTTACAAGCTTTGGATACTGGAATGTTCTTTAGTATGGATCTAAAATGGATCTTTTAATGGATCTAAAATGAACACATTGTCTCTTAAACAGTCCAAAGGTTGGACAAATCCTGTATGTTGGAACTGAGTGTCAGTTGAGAGAATGAACAACAATACAGCACAGCTCCACTCATCTCACCATGAACAACAAACAGCTGGCACTGCTCTCCAGTACATTATAGGTGAAATCCTGTGCCCATTGAAGTCAATGGCAGTTGTGCTGTTGAAGTTAGTGGAGCCAGGATTTCACCTTTTTTGAGTGCCAAATCCAAAGATGGAGACTAGCTGAATAATGTTCACATTTCATTATCATCAGCACAAATTCCATTTAATGCCCTTATACTGTTTTGCCTCCAGTGGATCTTTCCATGCTGCTTGCTGTTTATCTCTAATCCTGAACTTCTAACATTCCACTGAATATTTTTATTTATTTATAATCCACTCTGTCATTTACCAGCAAGGAATTTCTTTTGTGGTCATAATTAAACACAAAAGGTATAAACAATATATGCAGGATCCATGAGAAATTTTGAAGGGTATTTTTTTCTTCTGTTTCTAAAGCCATCTGATAATCATTTAAGTTGAGGAGACCACCCAATGTGATAGGACACAAACTTCTAGAAAGTACACTTGCTTCTACAGCAGCTCTAGAGTCTGAAATTCATACTACAGGTGGAAGGGACGCAGCTCAACTAGTTTGGATCTGTGAGCCTTTGTCATACAGGGAACAGCCAGATTTTTCAAACAGTACAAATTAAAAAGAAACTGAAAACACCTCATACCTTTCTCCCCTATCATATAGTCTGTCCTATATTGATGTAAATATGGAGGAGGATAAATTAAGAAAGGCAATTGCTTTTTATGCATATGTTATTTCATTCACAGCAAACTGTTAGAATTCAATGTAGAAATCCTCTGTGGGGTTCAGAGACAAAATGTCCCCTATGGGGAAGTCAGTTGTTTTGGGGGGTCTCGCAATAGGATACTGGGCTTTTCAGAGCTCAAGGGCGCTTACCTAAATCCAGTCCAGGGGAATAGTTAGCAGTATTTACCATTGGATGGCTTATGGTAATCTACATTAAAAAATTTCATGGTTTCCGGTAGTTCCTAAAGAATAAATGCCCACATCACAAATTCATACCTGCTTGCTGAGCCACAACAGTGGGCATTAATTGTCATCTGTGTCACAGGAATTAATAGACATAAACATATATTTAATCTCTCACCCCTTGTGGTAATTCTCCCAGGCGAGGTCTGATGGACATTATGCAATGTTTGGGGAAGGTTGTGCAGCTGTCGCCGACTTCATACCTACTCTATTAAGAGACAGAAAATTAGAATAAACTAGAGGTGATTTTTTTTTATTTACTCATTCTCCAGGGCTTGTCAGTACCTTTCACCAGCGCTGATTTCATACCCATAATGACCAACACTACAGTGAAAAATACGGTCACATATATTGTAAGCTTCTTTCACTGCTGTAAGACATAAGCAGGGACTCAGGTCATCACTGACCTTGGCTGGTCTTGAATTAGTAGTCTCTGGGTAACAAGTCATATCATTTTAATATCAATCCTCCTAAACCATCCAGGCTGATTTACTTATGGTTTTAATATGAGCACAAGTGAAGATTTCCAAGGGAAGATTTATTGGGCTTTGTATTCTGTTGTGCTGAAGAAATCTGCGCCAGTTAGTTGCACGTAACAATGGTTTAGAGATATTTTCTAATAATTTCAGTGCATTACACCAAGGTGGCATAATACTAGGAAGATAAGCCAAGACAGCTTTTAAAAAGGAATAAAATACCCTCGAATGCTCATCATATAGATACTTACTAGAATAAATTTAACTGAAAATGAACTTCCAGAGAAAAAATGTCTTTGAAAGATTAAAACTAGAAAACACAGGAAGCACCTTGTCTGGGCATCTGAATGATGAGAAACTTTCCCATGGATCACCTAAGCTAAGCTACTATTTTCTCTTCCTCCATATCCTATTTGTTGTAGTTGGCTGAAGCCTGATCTCCTTACACATGTTTTACTAGAAACTCCTATTGACTTTAGTGACCTCAGTGAAGACCTCTGGATTTGAAACATTCATAAGAACTTGCATCTTATATATATATATGATCCAGAAGGATCTCAAATCATTTAACAAGCTGCATATGTAGATGTCACCTACAGCCATCTCTGGAAAGAAGTATGGCAGTCTTTCTGCATCATTGGCACCACACAATAGTTTTTAGGAGGATATGTGAAGGATAACTTTTTCAGTTGAAACTACAAGGGTAATTTGGTTAAGCAGAATGTAATAAACTATGTTGGAAGAAATTGATTAGGAGTTAGTTTCCCTGCTCTTTCCAAAAGACCTCAGGATAGGAGTAAACTATTATTCATATCTGAATAAGAGTAATCATTATTTGTTATTCATTATTATCATATTTTAAAAGTTCCAGTTCTCCAGTCATGATACAGAAACAATACCATATGACTCTCATACCACAGATAGCAAATAGAAGGTAGCTAAAGTGACCCATCACTAACAATCCACAGGCTAAGAATTTTTTGACCGCTGTGTTTGTCAAACACTTATGAGTATTGAGTACACCTGAAGACATCAGGATAGCTTTGATTCACCACCAATAGCAATAAAAAAGGAGTGAATTCTACAATTTATTTGCAATAACCACTTAGTGGGTCTAAGAGTGAAATTCTCCCCTGTGTAGAGGGTTAGCTCAAAGTTTATGCATCAGTTATGTCCTGAATAAACCTCCTCTAGAATTTCATCCATTGTGTTCTAAATATCTTCTAGTGATGGTTTAATGATAGTATTACTAAGGCCATGTCTACATTAGCGAGTTTACAGTGGCATAGCTGTACCAATGCAGCTGTTCTGCAGTAAGATCTCTAGTGTAACCTGGCCTTTGTAGCATACCTTAAGATCTCAGTCTTTCCTTAAAAAGTAATAAAACCCCATGAGTATAATATACCACAGACAAATTTGCTCTTTTGAATGTTTACACCATTTCATATTAGAAGCAAAGTAAAGCAGCTTACCACAGTCTCTCTTTCTCTAATGCAAATGAGAGTTACAGTATATTAAACTACATGTTATTCGGTAGGGATGGAATTAGAAGCTATCTTTGACAGGTTGGTGATTCCGGTCACAGCCTAGAAGGAAGACTTGAAATAGACATGGGGAAGGGGGAGAGCCAGAGAAAAAAGGGTGATTTTAGGAATACTGTATATTTAAGCTTCAGTTAAAACTCTCTGCAAGCCCAACAGGATGTTTGGAGTTAGGTTTTAAAAACAGTGGGATTTAGTGCAACAGGTTTGGCAAATGAATAAGTGCAGTTCATACAGTTGATGAATTGATGTAGACCCAGATGACTAACATGTACTATGTGTTTGCTTTGGCAACAAATGTGGAAAAATCATTTGGAGAAAAATTGTATTATTCAACAGATCAACAGATTTCTTTTTTGTTTTGTGTGTTTTTCCCTCTCTCTTTAATCTAAATCACACAGGTAGAGTTCACAGAGCCCTTCCTCTGATTAGTACCATATTCATTCTGTTACAGAAAGTAAAGATGCCAGCATGTGATTTTACATGATTTAGCTTCTCTCATAATAGTATTCCTCAACCACTAAAATCAAACACCCACAAACATAAATAGAATAGACACATATACTATACATAGACACATGATGCTGGAATATTTCAGACCACCAGTTTCCCAGCTGTTTTTATGATTGAAAGTTCATGCTGGCTCTGTGCTAGTAATACTGAACTTTGAACAATCTAATGATCAAAATCTCTAATGCAATCAAATGCATTTATTTTAAAACTAGTTTATTAAATAATAAGATGTGGTGCTTTCCATTAAATTATGAACAAACTTTGCAATCTTTTGTTGCAGGGAGTAAAGGCAATACCTGGAGAGTTGTGTATTTCTCTTTTAAGTCCTAGATCTAGAGATTTTGTTGTGCTCAACCATGAAGGTTTGGCTTCTTCTTGTCTGGAAGAATGAGAAGGGAAAATTAAACCTTACCTAACAGACATTTGCAAGGTTACTTAATCATTTCAAGCCTTGAAAACTACTTTGCACACCAGAAATCCAGGCATCCATGTGCTGACCTAAACAGTTTTATTGATAAACTTCCTAAAGGTTATCAGAACTTTACATCCACTATACAGGGTTGCAAATTGTATCTCAAATCAAATTTTTAACTTCTTCCCTACTACATTCACTCACACACTCATTCACTTACTCACTCACTCTTTTGCTCTGGTTCCCTGATATTTTTCCTTTTAGATTTAAAATCTCATCTTTTTCTCCCTTTTGTCTGTTTTTCTATTCTCCATCAATCTTATATATCTAATACTCTTTCTCAGCCAGAATGAATTGGGTGTGAGTGAAAGGTATTAAATCAAGAGCCCTTTAAATCTAAGGCCTGTATTTATCTACAGATCTGGAATGGCAGCAGTATGAGTGCTTCTCGATACTGCCTCAATACTTTTTGGAGAACACCAAGACCCCTGTGACACAGAGACCTCTTGACAAAGGGTCCCCTATTCTTATCAAATAACTTTTGTCTCAGACCTGACAAACTCACTACACCAACATGTGTCTTACAGGGTATTTATCCATAAAGGGAACATGTAAGATATTTACAGAAAGCTTGTGACTTGTCAAGACTAATAATCTTTGTGAGATGTGAATATGAGTAATAGTTAAGAAATGATGTAATGATCATGAAAGTATGCTTTATGATCTTGTATATAAAAGTTGGTCACCGAGGTATAATATGCCTCAGTGTTGGTCCATTGAAGAAGGAAGGAGTTGTCATCCCACTCTGGTTAGCCAGTGATGTAATGAAAGGCTCCATTTGTAGCCTTGTTCCATCCCAAAACTTTCAATGGAAAACCATCAGACAGAATGGCAAACAATTGAATCTACTTGGAGGTAAAAAGGAACATTACAACATGCAGGAAATCACCCTGTCTCTGAATAAAGAAAAATGGTTGTTTTACTATAACACGGGGGGAGAGGAACTTTGTATCCATTCACTGAGGAAACATCTTGTCATTTGGGTGGTGTTTTTCATGAAAATTTGAATCTTGGTTCTTGTGGATCCAGCCAGCTCTGCAACAGATTGAACTTGGAAGGGAAGTCCTACTTTGTAAGATAGGAAAGGTAACTATTAATAAGTGTAGGCCCTAGTTCGCATTTTATGATTTTGGCATTATAACCATTTGTTTCCATTACTGTGTCTTGCTTCTAGTAGACTCTCTGTTCTTTCTTAAATAAACCTCTTGTTTTATTACAAGTGCTGTGTATGGAAGCAGTGGTTTAAGATTAAATTGGGGTTCACTTCTCCTTTGGGGGCAGAGGATCTGGGATTTCTGTGAGTAGCTAATGTCGGGGGCTGGATATCACAGGGAAATGCCTCAAGAGAAGTCCTGGACTGAGGTGCACCTCTTGTTAGCCTGCAAGGCAAAGATGGGGCTGGTTTAACCCGGAGGAGAGTGATTTGAGTGCTGAAAGGCTGTTGGGGTTAGGAAACTGACACACAGCCATTACAGGCAAGGCTATCTCTTGCTAGAGGCAGGGGGACAACAAGGTGTATCACAGTCCTGGGTACCCCAAGAACTGTCACAACCCCACCAAAGTGTACAAAAACATCATTTAGTGTATGGACAAGTTGGATGGCTTTCTAAAAACACAATGCTCTGGTTCAACTACAATATATGGGCAAAATGCAGGAATTACTGGTTGAAATTATATGAATTTCTATGACCTGTATTATGCAGGAGGTCACACTACATGATCATAATGATCCCTTCTGGTCTTAAAATCTATGAAATACAGTATTTTGTGAAAAGCAGGTTGGCTTTCTTATGCTGACTTCATTTTTGAATCCAGGATTTTTATTTGCCAAATTTTTTTTAAAAAGCAATTTGCTCTTCCAAGTACATAGCATTTTATATCATGTCACTCAAATGTTTTGGGGAAATATACCAGAGGCTATCCTAAACTAAACTTCTCAGATCCTCAGCTGGTATAAATTGTCATAACTCCATTGGCTATGACAATTTACACCCTCTGAGGATTTGCCCCAATGCTCTTTAACCCCATAGCTTTCTGAAAATTGATCGTGAGCAAAGTGGTCTGATACACAAGTCTCTACTCAGCCTTTTACATTTTTGTTTTTATACTTCATTCATTTCCTGGCCTACATTCCTCCAGAGTGTAAATTGATGCCAGTTATGGTGGTGTGGTCATTAATCTTCGAGGACACAGCCTGAGACTATCAATTCATTTCTTGTTGGCCGCCAAATAAACTTCAGATGGTAATGACTTTCAGTCGCTAGTAATCTGCACTGAATTGGAAGCGTATACACAGAAGTGACTGAAAGTATTCCTGGTCATTAGTGACTGAACCTTCTCTGGACATCAGAATGGCTCCTTCAGACCTGTGTTTATACTAATGATTAATGAATGTCTGAGAAGTTTGTTTCCAAAGGCTGGTTTAAGTCAAATGCCTAACATCATTGTAACAGTTTTGTCTAATTTAATTTCCTTTTGTTTAATTTAATTTCCCCTCTTTTAATGTAATTTCTGATGCTCTTTAATAGCACACAAAAAGTAAAAATGGAAACGAATTACCAAGAAGGGACAAAAAGGAATAAAATCCAACTTCCATCTGAATCCTTTTGATTAAATAGGTTGTGAATGGCATCATTATTGGTACAAATGAGGACTGGCAAATATGTCATCTTTGTGGGTTTGCATCTAGCTATATATATATCCATAAAGCATAAGTACAATTCACCATTGCCCTATACCATTTACACCAGGGCAAAGTAAGTGCAAAATCAATGTAAAAAATGTCACTATTCTGATTTGGTATTATTTGACACCTGCTTTGCACTAGTGTGAGTGATTACACAATATATAGGGAAACAGAGAATCAGGCTCCATCTATATCCATATCTGTACAAACGTGCACACAGGTCCATGTCTATATCCATATCTGTACACACATGCACACAGTCTTTATATGTGTTTCATTATAGCAATTTCTATCCATTACAAGCGAAGAGGAGGGAGTGTGGAGGAAGAAAATTCAAGGGATAAACCAGAGATGATAAAATAAGATCTGAGATACTGCTGCATTACAAAATGCTTACTTCAAAAAGTGTATGTAATGTGGTGGTGAGTAACTTGAGTCTGTGGACAGGAAAAAGAGATTACAGCAGCATAAAGAACATTCTTAACAATGGAAAGAAGTTTGCTTAGTAAGGCTATCTTAAAGATTAATGATGATGTGAACATAAAGGATACCAGATGCCTGAAACAAACACAATGAACCATATCCTCAGCCCAACTCAGTGTAGCTCCATGAAAGTTAATGACTCTACGACAATTTACAGCAGTTAAAGATCTGGCCCAACATAGTGACACCCACAAGGAGACTTTTCATCTTAATGCTCTTGGGAGCTATTTGCTTCAAGTGCCCTACAACACCAGCACTAGTGTATTTGTCAGACTGCACTTCCAGGTTTTCAATTTTCTTATGTCTCATCCTTAGTTTATAATGGGACCTGCAAGTTTATTCTCTGTGGTACAATCTCATTGGTTTATCTTGGAATGAAACAATGATTTCTCTAAACTCTGTGTCTTAAATGTTCTTTGGTTTTCCCCACTTAATGGTATCAAGACAACTTGGTCCATAATAGACTGATTTTTGTGTGGCTAAAGTGACTTACAGAGATTCTTTGAGAGAGCAGTGGAGGCTAATTTCTATAATAATTTCTATAATAATAATTTCTATAATTTACTAATTACTAAGAGCAGTGGAGGCTAATTTCTATAATAATAATTTCTATAATTTCTAATTTCTATAATTTACTAATACTATGTGTAAGACAAAAAGCAGAAAGCAGGGTAAGCATGAAATAAAAATAAATATTCAGAAGCTACATTGCCAAAAAGAAGCCTTCAATATTGTTCATGGTATTGGAAAACTTAGTAACGATTAAAAGAAAGAAAAAAAAAAGACAAGCTTAATAAAACTTATAAACATTCAATTATAGAAAGTCTTTTTCTCAGGAACAGACAGGTTGAGTGTAATTGAGACAGAGAAATTTCCTGGTCAACGTTGTGCTTTCAATTTTCTCTCATGGGCCCCCATGTTCCCTTCTCTCCCTCACATAACTGAGAGCATGGTGGCCACTCACACATTCTCAGAACATCACACATTCCAATACTTCCGAAACGACAAGGGCAAGCCCCTACTCGCATCATCCCACCCCCTCCAGCATCGTGTGTGTGTGTGTGAAGTCACAGTCCGTGGAGGATGCCAATTTGAAGAACATGCCACACCCTGCCCCATGCGTGAATCATGCTAGCAGGGGCAGAATAGCATGTTCTTCAAAACGGCATCCTTGGTGCCTGATACTGGACAAAACCACATATGGTTTTATACTAGTACTGGGTAGGGGACAAGCCTTAAAAATAGGACTGTTTGGCTTAAATTCAGATGAATGTCCTGCCTCATTGAGAGCAAAGTTGTGTGGACCTTATTTTGGGGAAGGGCTATGGCTTGTGTTATGCAGGGAGACCTAGCATAGAATGCCGTTCTTGGTGTCTTGGCCCAGTTTCCTATGCTTAGACAAAGATAGGTAGGCTGTGTCTCTGGTCCCGCTCTCCCCACTTGGAGTGCAATCATTGTGACTGTGAGCAGCTCTATTGCGCAGCTTTGCAAAGTGAGTGGGAGCATCTCTCTTGGCTTTGTTACTGCTCATCCTTAGTAGATCAATGGCTGACAATGGAACATGTGGCAATATGATTGACTATTTGTCATCATTCTCCATTGTGGAAGTACTTTTCAAATAATGAGCTAGATCCTGAGCTAGCATAAATCAGCAAAGCTTTATTGACTTTAATAGGGATACACCGCTTTGTACCAGCTGAAGACCTGGCCCAGTATTCTCACATCATGTATTTTTTCAATTCAAAGAGTTAGCATATTGTTTGGCAATCAGCGCTGGCTAGCAGTTTGCCCGTTTTTACTGGTTATACTTCATTTGGTGTTCCAGTTGCATGTTACTATCTGAATTATGTGCTGTAGTAAAGTTGAGAGAGGGAATTTTAATAAGAGATGAGTGTGTGCAGCACAGAAGTTCGTATCATGGCTGCAATGCAATTAAGAAGTGTTAGCGATCATCCATTACCATCTGCTTTTATTTTACTAACTCAAACTAGTCACCACATGATCCACAAACAAGATTGAGTAGCTCAAAAGAAAAAAAAAGAAGACACTGTCTTTTTTTTTCACAAGCTTTATTATTTATAGGGAAGTGATGTGGTTGCCAAGAAAGCTTTATTAAAGAGTCATTAAAAATTAAAAAAAATTATGTTCTTATGACTTGGCCCTAATCAGTTCTGTGGGCTTGGAACTTACCCTAAAAATTCAGGAATTTTGTTATTATAATTTTTGCTCTATAATCACCACTTGGCTTTTGAGACCAAAGACCTATGTGCTTGCTGGATAATGAATACTTCCAAGTTGGATCTTAAGAATAGCTACAAAAATTGTATCTGGTCTGGCATTACTGTATCTTTCGGAAAACTCATAAAGTGTTGATTCTCTCTACCACCACTGCCTACTAAGTCAGGGAATTTAGCAAGCAGGACTCTTTTCTTGATACTTTAGCACGAGAGGTGCTGTATCATTGTCAATGGGGGCTTACCCACCAGTTAAGGAGGGTTACTTGATGATATTATCTAAAATGCTTCTGAGAACATCATTAATATTCTCTAATAAATTGTTGAATGCTTTCTGTATTTCTCTTACTTTCAAAGTCAGCTTTTCTAATGGTGGATCGTGTCAGTGCCTTCCCTTCTATGAGCCCTGGAGGGAGAGATCTCAAAAAATGTCTTTTTCTGTTATTGTTCTCTGTGAACACTTGAAGAAGGTTGACTTACCATTAAAGAGAAGAGGATTAAATACAGTTTCCAAAAAGCCAGCAGCTTGTAATGCAGCACAGAAAGATGGTTACTTCCTCCAAAATGGTAATGTGATATTTTCTTTTCAAAATTGTTTTTAATCCTGACTTCAGACTATTAACTTGCAGCAAAGTTTGTGTGGGTTTGGTTTTATTTCATAAAAAAGATGAAGTAATGAAATACAAGACCTGCTTATATGACATAAAATACTTCAAAATTCATGTCTGACACAGAAAATTCAGGTCAAACCCTAGATGAGAGCCAAGTGTAGGTCTCCCTAATACCTCATCAGTCTTAGCACCATTGCTAGAGCCTAAAAGAGAAAATGTCCTCTGACCATTTTGATTGTATGTTTACACGGCAATAAAAGACCTGGGGTTTGGCTGCAGCTGGCCTGGCTCAGCTGACTTAGACTTGCAGAGCTTCAGCTGCTCAGGCTGGAGCCTGGGCTTTGAGACCCCAAGCCTTGCATAGCTACACTGCAATTTTTAGCCACAAAGCTTGAGCCCCACAAGCCTGAATCAGCTGACATGTGCTCTGAGGCTCGGTGCCATGAGTTTTTTATCGCAGTGTAGACACACAGTCTATAACTAGCCGAAGGCCTAGCAAAAATTGGTTGCCCAGTCATCTTTAACTACAGGTCAAGCAAAATTGTACTGAAAGCCTGGGATATATTTCAATATGTACTTAAGAGAAGGGATTGCTTATTGGAGGGGTTCGTTAGTTTGAAAGCAGTGAGAAGAATTTATGTAATTCCTTCAATGTGCAGGAATAGTCTGAAGATGATAATCTATTTATGAATAGATCCTTGCAAAGATTTATCCCTGCTTTAAGTGGAAGCACCGAACCATCGCTGATATATATTCAGCCTATTGCAGATCCTGTGAATGAAGCCATCAGTAAGTTTTACTTTATATTTTTAACTTCTTATTAATTGATACACAAATTAAATTTCAAAGAGTTACTTAAATCACACACTGGCCTTGTGGCCCCTATCTAGGCTAGGAAAAAAGGTGCTTTATTTTCAGTTGAGTTAGCCCAGTTCAGTTAATTTAACTCAATTAAAAAGCTCACTTGACACAGTGTAGGCACAATTTAACTCAGTTTTAGTAGGTCTAGTTACAGCTTATGATCCTATCTAGGATTTAGTTTAGCATATGTAAAGGAAAATTGCTTTGTCTTTTGAATTGAATTGAGTTTTAGAAGGTAACTTGATTTAACATGACACCTTTAATCCAAGTTAGCAAAGGCCACTGTGACTAGCATTCAGTTATATCATTGCATGTATCTCATGCCTGATGTGCAGCACATGTACAAGAGAAAATGTCCATAGAACATATGAATTCAAAGAACTCTCCTCTCCTTTCAAATAACCCTAATGCATTGAAAACAGTGTTTCCCTTATGTTTTTGTTCTGAGCATTTTGTATAATTAACCTGAGAGAACCCCCTTTTCTTCACTCATTATGAGCCAGTTTCCCCAGGGGCATAATACAGATCATAATACTTCCCTATTCATTAATGATTGCAAAGTACTTTGGGATCCTCAGATGGACACTGCGATATATACATAAGCTACTATTACCAATAAGAATGTTGTACATTGGAGTTGCCCCTAGAGGCCCTGATCAGGGATCAGAGCCTTGTTCTTAGGATTATACACACACATAATAAAAAGGCAGTCCTTGCTTCAGAGAACTTACAGTGGCTAGAAAACAACAGGTCGATAAAACAAATGAAATGTAGGTAGGACAAGTTAAGCAGCGAAACCATCTCAATTAACTAGATGAGTTCATAAGTAGCAGCTTCAGACAGAAATTGGGCTCATTATTTGTTATCACTCATTCCTCCTCAAATGTGATTCACTATCATGTTTTCATGTGGCAAGGGCAAGTAGAGGAAAGCTGAGAGTTGTAAGGGTCTGACATTTCCCCCCCAAGGAATGGAGTTAAAATGGAGTTTAGCTGTATTGTGAGGAGACTTTAAAAACCTCTGGCATGAAATCTTCCTGTTCAACAGCAAGCACTAATTTCCCTATTACTTTTGGAGTCTTTGTAACTCTTTCTTTCAGATAGAGCAAATGATGAACATAGGAAGGTTGAATTTATCTTCATCTGAGACTGTTTTTCTTTGTAAATGTCATGACACACGAAAGGATTTGGAATTTCATAACAGCAGAGTCTTATAGGCAACTAACAAAGATTCCTTTTGACCCTTCACTTGTTCTTGGAATCAGTTCTCCAAAAAAGTGTTCAAAGGGGGCGTTTAATTTCCACATGAAAGCTGCCACTTTGAACTAAGCTTTTAATATGTACCAGAGGGGTAGCTGCGTTAGTCTGTATACAGCAAAAACAACGAGAGTCCTGTAGCACTTTAAAGACTAACAAATTTAATTTCTGCAGGCATAAGCTTACGTGGGCTGCAACCCACTTCGTCAGATGCAGGGAATGGAAATCAGATAGGGGTATATATATACAGCTAAGGGGAAGGAACAACAATGGGGGGTAGGTAATAACCAAGTCCATACAGTTAGAGTAGCTGAGGCCTAGAAGGTGAAAATGTTTGTGAAAAGGCCTCAGCTACTCTAACTGTACTCTAACTTGGTTATTACCTACCCCCATTGTTGTTCCTTCCCCTTGGCTGTATATATACACTCCCTATCTGATTTCCATTCCTTGCATCTGATGAAGTGGGTTACAGCCCACGTAAGCTTATGGCTGCAGAAAATTAAATTTGTTTGTCTTTAAAGTGCTATAGGACTCTCGTTTTTAATATGTAGTGATTTTAAAAAATAACACTGAAGCTTTTGATGCACAACACGGACAACAACTGGTCTAAAGAAAATGATTTAAAACCAGCTACTACTGCATAGTGTTTAATGATGTCATGACAACTAACTGTATAAAGATAAACAGACATAAAACAACTAATGACATAGTCAAAAAGCGGATATTTTACCAACCAATTGTTATTATAATAATAGCATTTCTGAGACATGAGAGAGAGATGATGTACTTAAAGAGTTAGTGTTTGGTTTCACTAAGCTACTAAATAACATCTTATTTCAAACCAAAGACACATGTTAAAATTTTCATCCAAATTCTAGTCCAACTTTGAACTAAGCTGGTCCATGCTACTGAACTGGTTGATTATCTTTTTCTTAATTACTGAGCAAGGTTCCAGCAGTGTTTAGCTCTTAATGGTGCCAAACCACATGGCAATATACATGCTTTGACATTGAGGCCTAATATTCTCTTTCTCCTTCTCTCCCCCAATTCATGTGGATACTTCTTTATACCTTTCTCCTGTGCACTGATGGAAAAAACTATGTGATCATTTAATTACAGACTATCATAATGTACAAGGGATATCGTGCACAAGGGGTCCAAATTTAGGTTGCACAGGCAACCTTAATTCTGGTATTTCCTAACTTTTGTGTGTTCGACTTTGCAACCTTAATACATTTCTTTTCACATAATGTGGGTTTGTGTGTGTGAGAGATTTTCGATGTAATACTGTTAAAGAATGTAATGCTGTACAATAGGACAACAGCACTAAAAGGGTAATAAGCCTTTGCCCTGAACGTGTTATATTTTAAAGGTACAAGTGAAGACAAACACTGCAAGACAATGCAAAACATACAGAAGGCTATGGTCATTCTAGCCTGACTGCTTCATGGAGTAAGTGAATTCTCAGAAGTTTCTTGAAGGAGAAAGTGGAGGGAACTGGATTTATTTGAATAGTGAAGGGGGATATTTTACCTACATGGAGTGGTGTGAAAGAAAATTTCAAAGTTGAGAGAAAGAAGAAGCAAGCAAGTGAGGAGGGAAGCACTGGAGGTAGAGGTTGGAGTGCAGGGTAGGAGAGCAAGATGTAGGCAGTGATGGTATAGTGGAAAGCTTTTATAGTAAAAGTTGGGTAAACACAGTAGCAGTGATCACCATGAAAGATTACAAGAGATGGGTCTAATGTACTGTTCTGAGGAAAGTAGCATTAGAGAAGAGATAATGCATTTTACAGATGTCAGAGAAAAAGCAATGACAGAATTTGGGGAGGCCTTAAATGTGAGAGGTGAGGAAGGAAAGAAGAGAAGGTCTCTACATCCAGTCTGGAATTGTGATTATTAGATAGGATGATGTTGTTACTGTTATTGTTGTTGGTTGCAGCAATTAACAGGAAAGGTTTAGAAGGAAGGATCAATAGCTGATGAAGATAACATGGTTATCACCTGCAAAATTTGGATCTATGTTAAGGTCAGAAATCTTCCCCACCAAAGTCTGGACATAATCTATCTGGCTATCATTTAAGGAATTTCTAAGGCACCTTTTACCAATACTGTACCTAAGTACTGATTAGATTTAAGGTGTTTCTCAACACTTTTCGAAAGATAGGCCTTACTCATTAATTTTAGATCCAAATTTGGGTTTTTCAGTTGGAAAACCCCTTTTCTCCTTCCTCAAACTTGGGGGCTGGTAAGGTCTGTGGTTCTGGGTTGGGACCCTGTCTAATAATGTGTTTGGATTTACCCATATGTAGCTTAAGATGATGTCAGGTCATCTAAGAAGAGATGTCAGAGACACATAAAGAGATTTAGGTTTGCTCTGGAAATTAAAGTTTAGGGTGGATGGGTTGATTTCTGACTTCTTTGTTATTGGATAATAGTTAATTAAATATTATGTTATGTACATGTATCTCTAGGTATACAAGGACAAAATGTCAAAGACTAATATAATGGTTATGTCTGCAAAAGTGTGTATGTTCCCAACTCATATACAAATCTGGCAACTGCACCAGTCAGAAATTAACTCGGTATTGGCGATGGGGCCACAGCACAAATTTCAAAACCAAATCTAGATAAAGATTTAGACTGAAAGGATCCAGGATTTGGTGCAACCCGTTACAGTATGTTACGAACTGCCCTTCCCCTAGAGCAATTCAGTCAAGTTTGAGAGAGACCAGGTGGTTTTCACAATTTATTGAAAACTACAATAGGATCTAAATATATGACCCTAGGCTATAGTTACAGCTAGGGTTGCCAGTTTTGGTTGGATATATTCCTGGAGGTTTCATCACATGAGATAATCTTTAATTAAAGATTAATCTTTAATTCCTGGAGACTCCAGGACAATCCTGGAGGATTGGCCACCCAAAATACAGCAAGTAAGTAACATCTCACTTCCTGCTAGATGGTCAAGTGAGGCATACCAGCTGCTGTCAGATGAATCTGTTCCTCTGGCTAGATGCGGAATCTGTCACCCCTGCACCACACACCACCCAGAGAAGCTCTTAACACATTTGTATATACTGTCGGCTATGCCTGCACCCTGTGATAGACATGCCCAGACGTGCCCCAACCACGGTGCCTCCTATCGCTGGAAAATGTGAACCACATATTAAAAAGATGAACATTAAAAACAAGAAAGAGTAAAGGTGTGTCACCCCAGGGACACAGAAGCACCTCAGAGTGCGGCCCGTATAGGGGCACTTCAGTCCCCTAACAAGCAGTAGTAGCCAACTGTGACACTCTGATATGGAATTAAACTTCCCCTAATTGTGGAACTATTCAGATCTGGGGTTTTGCTTTACATTCATTTCTAGTAGGCAGGCACCCATTTCCCCAACATGCATGAACATAGTAGGAGTCTTTGATAGTGTATCCTATAACTGTGGAAAATCTTTAATATTGAACGTTTCCATCTACAGAACAGAATATTCATAAATCAGAAGAATTCTACCAGTCGTCTTTGTACCAGAGGCCTTTTTCAGGATCGCTACATAGTTGGGAAGGAAGGAGCGACTGTACACCTTCTGATTTCTTTGGAGATCAATTTTGACATAATGAATAAGGATCTATCCTCCCCTTGGGATTTATATACTTATTCTAATAAAAACAATGGCAGACCTATAACTAACAAAGTGCCATCAGACACCACTGTAATTATAAATATGAACATTAGAAAGTGGACTTACACAGAAGTATTTGACTATATAATCACAATAGTCCCTTCTGGCCTTGGAATCTATTAATCTATTTCCTTAACTACAAACCCTTCTGCCCCCATGCACAATAGATTTTTTTCTCAAATAACTTTATATTTAAAACAAATACATTCTAGCTATAAAACTTTCAGAGCTTGATCTTGTGATTTATGTTTCTGTTTTTCCTTTCCTTTGGTGCAGGGATCTAAGCTGACAGAATGACCTGGATCAAGCCACTCTAAAACTGCTGCCAGAATTTCCCTACAGATAGGTGGGACCCCAAACTATTCCCATGGAATGGATTATTGTATTTCCTTATGACACACAGTTTACCATTTCACTGCATACCATATGTTCGCATGCAGTTTTATAACATGCCCCATATGTCTACTTTCCTGAGCAACATTGAAGAGGCAGCAAATGGTCCAAAACATTGACACTCAAACTGTCTGTTTGTTGAGAGTTGAGTTTGTACTGATTTATTTTACTTTCTATTGCCTGGTAAACACTCGTTCAATCGCATCACAACAGCAGCCTTAGGCTTCAGCTATGTATGTATTCTGTAAGGATTCACTGGGCATGCAGCCCAGGCCCTGTTTCCATTTTACAGGTTGCTGTCAGCTTTGAACCACACAGCACTTTGTTACACCAGAAATCAAGACCAAGGTTCCAAAATATATTATTTGAAGGGAAAAAATTAGAGCATGAGCCCTTTGGGACCAGGGAAGGGGGGGAGGGTATTTCACTTCCAAAATTTCTAAGGGACAGGCATCCAGACATCATTACTTTGATAAATAATCTTGTCTCAAGACTAATAGAACTAGGATTGTGTTTAATAGTCAGCGTGAAATCCTAGATTCAATGATGTCAATGGAAAACTCCCATTGATTTCAATGGGGTCAGGATTTTACTCTTAGTTTTGTCCTTCTTTTCCTCTTCTTCCTCTAGATCTCTTCCCCTGCTTAGTTGCTATTTAAGACATACATTATTTTATATAACTACATTATACTGATCTACTCCTCAGGGGTGTTGTGCAGCTTCATTAATTCCTGTTTGAATAGGGTAGCTTGTTTCTCAGATTTTATTATTAGTAACTGTATTTATTGCATGGTCTGACACTTTGGATTTGAAGTGCAGTGTTTTTACCATATGCATTGTTATGCAAACATTGCATCACAGATATTTGAAGCTACATGACACATGCCTCCATTGAGGTTTGCTTTAAGATATTTCAAGACCATCTGGAGCAAATTTTGAGTGAACATGAATTGAATTTTTAATGACTCTGGGCCAAGTTGCCCATAGTTTTTACAAGGGATTTACAGTTTTGCTTCAAACCTGCTAAACTTGATTCAGCAGTCTTGGTTTTTGGAATGTGTTCAATACAAAATTCAAAGAGATTTTTTAACTTGTCCCCTCAGAAACATACTGAACCCTAGGCATAACAAAACAACCATGTTGGACAATTCTCTAAAGTATATTAAAATGCCCTTTTGTACATAGTAGAGCTTTCATAGATTTTAAACCCCTGAGGACCTTTATGATCGTCTAGACTAACTTCCTGTACAGCACAGGTGAAAGCTAAGTGACTAATTCACAATGAAAAATATATTAAACAAATATTGGCTTTTTTTCTGCTTGTGAATTATTTGAACATCCTCACAACCACTCATTGTTTACTATTATTTGTGAATATTGTCAATGAAATTTTCTTGGTCTGCAAATTGTTTAAATTACAAATATAAAAATCAAATGAAATTTGCAACTCTCAGTCTAATGTAAGTTAATTATCTAAGTGAAGAAACTGGCTTATATCACCAATATAATTCATGGAAGGAACCAACACAGCACGAATTCTGAATATTCACTTGTAATGAAGCAATTTGCTTTGTATTACTCAGTTGCATATATCATGCAATCAGGAGTCAGAAGCAATACCATGTGATTTATGTCTCTAACCAACAAAATGGATCCAGTCCAACTCCCACTGAAATCAGTAAGGGTCTTTCCATTAATTTCAATCAGAGTTGGATCGAGCCTAGTGGAAAATGTGAATCTTGACTATTACAGTTGACTGCACAATATAAAATTTGCTTTTGGTGAATATTCACTTTTCGTGAATATTTATGCAAAAAGAATCTAATGCATGAATGTTCAAAATGCAACGTCACAATCATAATCAAATCAGTAGTCATTTTTTAAACTGGAATGATATTTACAAAACAACGCTACTAATTGCTCAGCTCTCTATGCAGTGTGTTAATGAAAAAATATAAAGATACCAATGTCCAAATTCTAAAGACTCACATCAGGCATGAATTTGGCTCAAAACAAAGATTTTGTCCTGCTTGTTCCAGTGTGAGTTGAACGCCCAGTGAAGTGAATGGGAATTTTGAGAGCTAATTGGCCTTCTGTGAAATGAAAAATAAAAATTGCAAGCAATTTGGGAAATTGATGGTGTCTTTTATTTCAGACTTTTAGGTGTTCTCCAGGGCTTCAGATGACATAATCTTTCAATCTTATAGGGGCCTAACAAAATGAATAAAAGAGAAGATGGGCCTAGTACATTCTAGCCCAAAATCTGATTATATTCATAAGCATACTGTTTCGCTGTGGTGTATTATACTGATTATTAAATATTTTTATTCTTATTAGATCCAGCATTCTTGTCTTTCTTGTTTAAATATCACTAATTATTTTTGTTAATTGCAAATTAGAGTCAGAGCAATTCTAAGTAAAATTGTAGCACAGCTAACAGAATTTTCTTTTCCTTCCAGTGCTCTGAAAGCCAGTAGCTTAAAGTTAAGACTGAACTTTTAATCCATCCCATTATTCTTTTGTGTTTTTGCTGCTGCTGCTGCTATTGTTGTTGTTAAAGTATTTTGCTAGGGAATCTCAGACGATGTACATACCACAGCTTTATCGGTATAAATTAGGGCGCTCAGGGCTGTGAATAAGCCACCCTCCTGAGCATCAAAAGTTATACCACCCTAAGTGTCAGTGTAGACAGTGCTGTGCTGGCATAACTATTGCCACTCATAGGGACTGGAGTAATTAAATCGATGGGGGAGCTGCGTCTGTAGGCAATCTTGTCTCCTTTATGTGCTGCGTAAGGAGGGAAAGAGGAAGTGAAAAGTGAATTTTCCTGTTATTTGTTGAATTAATCCAGGCTGTTAATAGTACTTGGCAGTTTTTGCTTGTGTGTGGATCAGTTTCTTGTTGTGCACTTAGGCAAGATGTATTGACGAACTTTTGACGAACTTCCCTTGGGGTCCATTATTGACTGATTTCTAATATCAGATCAGATTTATGAGATGGATAAAGAGCTGTTTGGGTTCATTTGAGGTTTCCTGCTGACTAACCCTTAAAACTGCTAAAGGGATTTCTAGCAACAAAGCACATTAAATTGGAGATAGGGATTACTCAGGGCCTTTGTGTCTTCGGGAAGAAGAGTGTTTATACTATTGAAAGCAGTTCAGCCTGTAGCAAAATACACCAATATCCATCTGCCTTCGGCAGGATATTCATATTTGAAACAACTGAGAATGTTATAGAGGGATAAAACAATTAATTTAAAAACAAAGCAGTCCTAAACCAGAATGAAATGAATCCCAATGTCTATATTTTTGGACAAGATCCTCCATGATCTCTCTCTCTCTGAGTAATTCCCACGGCACCCATTGAGTTAGTTTCTTCACTGGTTTAATTTCATTGAAGACAGTGACTTATACTATGGTTTAATCCAGTCCACCTGTAATGAATTATGTTTCTTTCACTGGGCAAATATTTCTTATTCATGAGATTGGCTGGCTTCTTCTTATAACTAAGGCTTACCGAGGGTCTTCTTGAGTGCCTTTGATCTGGAAAAGAAGAAAAAGGCTTCTTCAAAACAAGGAAAACTCCCGAAAGAATGATGCTGTTGTAAAGCAGGGCCTAATTCTGATCTCATTACATTGGTCCTAGACCGACCAAGTGGAGCTATGCTATTTTATACCAGTTGAGGATATAAGTTTTTGATGTGTGCTTTTGAGAACACATCCTCTATATATTAAAGACAAAAATTAAAATTAAAATCAGGGAAAATATTGTATCTGTATATGTGGAAGATATTGTATTTCTACAGGAGTTTCAGAACCTGTGGAGCTGTAGTTTCAGCTTATGGCATGTGTATTGAAAGGAGGGACATAAGCCCACCATTTAGCCTGAATTTTGAATAGCTTCAGTATTATCAAATTCTTTAGAGTGTATTGAAATTGTCATCTAGCCATCTAAAGATTTGCTTTGGCTCAGATGAACATCAAGTTATCTAGCTGCTCAGCTGAAGTCTTCAAACCTTTTGAGTCTTCAGAACTGACCTGAGACTCTCAAAAGAGTGGGCTTTCCAATGAGATTTTTCGTACTTCTGTTTTAGGTTGGTCTGAAAATACTGCGTGATCACACTCAGTCATGGTATTTCAGCACTTCCACTTGTGGTCAGAACAAGGGTACTTGTCAGGACCATGCCTCTTCAGTACTAGAAAATTCAGGTGCCTGAAAAAATGGAAAAAGAAAATTAGGCAAATAAATCAAAAGATGGGGCAGGGGAGAATCAAGAATCCTCTGATGATGGAGTATTCAAATGTATTCCTAGAATGTCAGTGGGCAAAATTTTTCAAAGCACCTAAATTGCTTAGGAGCCTAAAACCCATTGACTTTCAAAGGGACTTAGGCTTCTAAGTCACTTAAGTGCTTTTAAAAATGTTACACAGTAGGAATTAATTTACATTCTGCATTGGCTTTGGTTGAAAACAATGGGCTATAGTGATTTTACAGCAGCTGAGGATCTTGACCAATATATGGAGATGTTCATTAGCACTGCATTAGAGTTCTGTGTTTTGCATTGTTTAAATTTGTAATGGAAAATATCAACCAATGAAGAGAGAGTGAAAAATGTAATTAAAATATGGTTCTGCTTAAGTTAAGTTCTAGTTCTTACTTTATCTGAATTGGACATCTATTTGTAGTTTAAATCAGTTAAATATCTGTTCATCTTTGTAAGGAGGCGCTGCGGTCTCCCCCGGGGTTGGAGGCCGGGGGAGGGCCACAGCCAATAGAGCGGGGATACAGGCAGCCGGGTAAAACTGCCCGGCAACGGGAGGGGATTGGACCGGCCCGCCAGCCTGCCCATCAACCTGTAGGGCCGACCCGGATAGGACCAACCCGGCAGCCCAATCGGCGGGCAGGAGGTGGGCCTTACCCAGGAAGGGGCGGTATAAAGGCTCAGCCCCTGGCTCCAGTAGGGGGAAGTCAACTCTGGGAAGCAGACGTGCCGCCCAAGACTCCCGGCAGGGAAGAGAAGGCCTGCTACAGGCCAAGACCGGGCCGACCTGTGGAGGAGCCCCGGGACCCAGACTGGGTAGGACCTCCCGGGCCAGGGGACTGGGAGTGGCCGGCGAGCCCCAAAGACTGGCCGACAGGCCCCGAACCCCCGGCCTGGCCGGAGGACCCGGGCCAACCACAGTGGGTGAACCCACCTGAAGCAGGGCCAGACCTGGAGGAGCTGCCGGCCGCTGACCCCCCTGAAGCCGGCCCCGACCTTGAGGAGCTGCCCGACGCCGACGACCTGCCGCCTTTGCCGCCTGCCAACGAGGAGGGGTGGTGAGTCAGCCGGGGGCCGTAGACCCCTCGGGGTTACCCGGGGACGGCTCCTGGGAATACGGGGAGGAAGTGGCCCAGGGACACCCCTGCCTAGTGGGTGAAGTAAGGGCCTCGGCCCGGCGGAGTGTTAAGGCCGGAGCCCCGCTGTCTCCGTGGCAACCCTTGTGCCACTACTAGGGCCCTGGGCCGGGACGCAGTGGAGACGGGTGGGCCTGCGTCCCCCTCCCCCTCTCCCTAGCTGCCCGGGGGGAGGACCCTCCTGTTTGCCTGCTGCCCTGCTGCCCGGGGACCAGGCCCAGAGACTGCTTGTGTGCCG
>ML675604.1:44890148-45024550 GCA_007922155.1 Mesoclemmys tuberculata
CCAGAGACTGCTTGTGTGCCGGCTGCCCTGCTGCCCGGGGACCAGGCATATCGCCTGCTGGATCGGCTAATTCCCCCTTTCACTCCAGCAGGCGCTGCGGTCTCCCCCGGGGTTGGAGGCTGGGGGAGCGCCACAGCCACTGGCCGCTGAGAGCGGCGTGTGACAATCTTGTAAAAAGAAAGTAAGAAATGGATGAAAGGACATTTCTCTGTGCCCATTTAACCCATGTCCCTTCTGCTGAGACTACAAAATAATGCCCATTTGGATAGTCTTTTTATGCCATTGTCATCTTTTTATTAAATAGGACTGGTGCACGGACTTAGAGCTGGGCACAACCAGTGAACAGGGCCTTGTGTGGACCTCCTTATACTTCCGTAAATTTCATCTTAATTGAATCTTGCATTGGGAGAGTCTTCTCAGAGGCTTTTCATGCAAGAATCCTAAAATACAACAATTTTTAAAATGGAAAGGTCCAATAATAAAAAGGTCTGGTTCCTCTGCTTTGGAAATTTGCCTTCCCTTATAGGAACATAAGCCTGATCTACCTACAGTTATTGTACCCATAAAACTATTTCAGTTAGGGGTGTTTTACTGAAATATTTCTACTGGTACAAAACCTAGTGTGGACACAATTATATTGGTATAAAGGTGCTTTATACCTGAAAAAACAACTCCCCTTCCTATATAGGAACAGCTACACTGTTACAAGGCAGCTATATAATGATATGACTCTGTCCACATTAGGGAGGGTCTACGTTTCTTTACCTGTACCTATATAGTTATCAGTGTACACCTTTTGTGTATAGGCAAGTCCTTAGTTAGCTTGCCCAGTGCCTGTCTCTGTCCTCCTGTCTCCATCCCTCATTCTGCCATGTAAAGTTCTCTGATCTCAGTACTATTTTGACTCTTCAACCAGGAATCTCGCTTTTTTATCTCCTCCCCTGTTTCAGCATGGGCAACAGAAGAACTTATGAAAGAATTAACTTTAAGGAAGTTTGACAGTGCTAACTCAGGGACTACGTACCCTTGTCATAAGGAGTAAACCCATTACAAATACAACTCCGGCAATAAATGCTACATTGCAATAGAAAACTGACTGGAAAAGAAAAGATCTGACAAATAAAAAAAATGTACTAAAATCAAATACTTAAAAATGACCTAATTTTGTACTACACTTATCTGGGGCAAGGGCTGTCTTTTATTGTTTGTAAAATGCTTGGCACAATGGAGCCCAGTTGCTTGATTGAAGAGTTCTAGGGACTATTGTAATACAAATTGTCATACAAAAGAAGAACAAAGAAAGAACAATAACAATAATAACCATAATATTTGAATGTCTTACAGAAGTGTCACTTCATAGGTAAGGCTATTCGTCTTCAGTTCTCTCTTATTTCCCCTGATGGTAGAAAAATTGTGGAAGAGTGTGCACATTTAGGTTTTTTTTTTATTCTGCTGTTCTGGTGGTAAACTATGCCAAAGAGACAAGCCTTGCATTTAATCCAAAAGGCAGTGATATCCAAGGTCATTCTGTCCTCTCAGGGAACTAACAATCTGACCACCACATACACTTTCCAATACATATCCATTAAAAGATCAAATTGGTTAGAAGGACACAAACCTGATTCAACAAGAGTATCCTTTCAGTGAGATTATACTGAATAAACTGTAATTATATGGTATTCACTGATCACGCAAGAACAGGGCAATTAAGTAAATATTTCTGCTTTTAAAGGGAATCCTTATGATATAAAAATTGCAGGTTGCATAATAATCACTTCTTGAACCAGCTGGTAGCTTCAGTTATAATTACCACCTCATAATCCATGGACCATATAATTACTGAGTATTTATTATATGATCTTTGTCACCTAACTACAGAGTAATTGCCCAGTGATGTGTGCCTGGTAAAATACAGTGAAACTAAATATTTATTTTCTTTTTCTGGTATTCATAACTCTTTGGAATCTTCTACACTAGACTGTTTATTCAGAGGAAAATGAGTTTGAAAAGGATTTTAGTCAATGGCTCCATTTCCTTTCAGGACTAATAAAGGCAAAGAGTTTAGGGTAAGAAAAGAAACATAATTTTTGCAGGTTGTAAATCCAGCAAGCAAAGGAACATATCCCCTAATACTTCCCTCACAAGAAGACATGCGGTGAGTTTTCACATATAAATGTCCATTCATCCTCCAATTATATTACTTTACAATAAAGCGATAAAAACAGAGGACCAAATTTTCATTTACACTAAGGCTTCTTTACTCCACTCTGGCAGTGGAAAGAAGCTTAAAGAGAATATAAAGGTCAGTGTATATGTCTACACTGCAGTCAGAGGTGTCACTGCAGCACGTGTAGACAGATATGAGCTAGCTTTGCTCTAGCTAACTTGAATGAAAATAACAGTGAATCTGTCGCAGCCCCGGCTTTACAGCCTGGGACTCGGGCTGTACTCGAAAGTCTAGCTTCTGCTGGTGCCCATGCTGCCCCAGCTTCACTGCTATTGCTGTTTGAACTAGCTAGATCAAAGCTATCTTAGGTTTGTCTTCATATGCTGCAGTCACACGTCTTATTGCAGTGTAGACATATCCTAACTGTCAATGCAAATTACACCCACTCTACGGCTCCTTTGCACTGCCAGACCAATGTAAAGGGACCTTTGTGTTAATGAGAATGAGGCCCAGAGTGTCTAGAAGGAGTTTCATGCTGATACACTGCCTTAACTGTATATTCATTCTGCCTCCTCACCTGCCTTCTCTCTCACACTTTTCCCTTTGGTCTGGTAACTAAGAATGATATGCTATCATCCCTTTGTTGAGAATGGCAAATAGCAATTACTTCCGCAGAATAGGTCTGAAGCATATATGGTATTATTTTAAATAGCTCACCATATCCAGTACCTCCCCAACAATTCTTTGGACTTATAAAAATGTGTTTATTGCATTTCATATGCCTCTTCGACTCTTCTCAGCCATGTCACTATTTCATATTCTTTCCTTTCATCCTTTCCTTGCAAGCACGTCAAGACTTTTCAGAGTATATTATGACATGTGCTCTCCTTCTCTTTCTGCATTTATTTAGGATGACTATATTCGTGTAGTTAGATATGGGTGAGGTAGAGTTAGTTAAAAAACACCGTGGGCCAAACATTCACCTGTTCCTCAAATTAAACCAAAATGGTCCCTAATGGGGTTCAGGGAAGTTTGGTTCACTCTCCTCTAATCTCTCACCTTCTGATGGTGGGATTTGGTCTGTTGCTATTTATTTTATTTTATTTGGTGGGACGTAAGGTGCTGTACAGACACAGACAGAAAAGATGGTTCCTATCCCAAGTCGTTTACAGTCTAAGACAAGAGTCAACGGGTGGATAAAGACAGACAGGGGGATGCAAGGAAACTGAGATAATACCAATCAGCATGATGGGCAGTGATCTTCCCATACCAGGTGCCTAACCATTGTCAGGTTTTTTGTAGGCATTTTGGCAAAGGAGATTTTAAGAAAGGGGATAATGAGGTGTCTGTGCAGATATTTATATGGAGCTTTTCCAATGAAGGGCAGCATAGGAGAAAGCATGAAAATGCTTGTTTGGAAATTTGAACGGAGAGTGTGATGAAAACTGGTTGCCTGTAATGATACCTCATTACATAGCAATCTTGGCAGGTTGCACGTTCTTTGCTTTAAATTCCAGGGGTCCTGTGCAATCCATGGCAACATCACAGCAGAATCAAAATTTAAAAGCAGCAGCAGCTGGCAAATGATTCAGTGTAGTGGAGCTGCCATCCAAAAAGACAGAGTGCCTAGGAAGGAGGACGTGGAGCTTTCTCTTCAAAGAGAATGCTGTGGGGCAGGGTGTGAAGCGTCCCTGGGAGATGTTTGCTATGTGGATGGGAATAATGTAATGTAGGGAACATCTGTACTTTTCTCCCCGATCATAAAAAGCTTGAGGCACATTTGGCTGATTACAAGCGTTTATAGTGTTCTAGGCCACAAACAGCCACCGGCACTGGCAGCAGGGGCAGGAAGGGATTGTCCTTTATTCATCTAAGGAAGTAACATAATGTTCCCTTGAATCTTCCACTTTTCACTAAGGGGCAAATCCTGGGATCGAGGATACCCTTGGAGCATGCGTACACTGAACTTCAAGCCTGGGCTCAGACGCAGTCTTGAGCCCAAAGCCTCTTCCATCTTCACATGAATCTCTTGGAGCTGGGCTTGGATCCAGTGTCCTAGGGCCCTGCAAGGGTGGAGTGTTTGCGCCTGAGTCAAGCTGGGACCCAGGGTTCAAACCCTATCACTGGACAGTGTAGATGAAGCCTGCACCCCCCACTGTTCCCATCTAACCCGCCCCCCCCAAAAAAACTCAGGTGCTGGGGGTCCACTACTAGATTTTGGTTCATCTCTGGTTCAAGGCTAGCGAAACAGTCAATTTTAGTAAGAGTATAGGAATAACTGCACATACCAACAAATGGCAAAAAATCTGGCATTGGTGAAATTTATCCAGCTGTTGAGGGGTGCAGGAAGCGGACTAAGTGGCTCAGGATCAAGTACCAGAAAATCAGGAACCAGACTCTCAATGTGGACAACTCACTGACATCGCGCCCATTTTATGATGAGCGTGACAGGGTGCTGGGTACAGTGCTGAGCACAGAGCTAACAGAGATGCAGAATGACTTGCTCAGCCAGGATGAACATAAGAACAGACATAGTGGGTCGGCCCAGTATCCTGTCTTCCAACAGTGGCCAATGCCAGGTGCTTCCGAGAGAAGGAATAGAACAGGTAATCAAGTGTTCCATCCCGTCAGACATTCCCAGCCTCCGGCAAACAGCAATCATGGCCTATCCTGGCTGATAGATATTGGTGAATTTATCCAGATCTTTTTTGAACCCTGTTATAGTCTTGGCCTTCACAACATCCTTGTTTCTTTTTGAGTCTTTGGCTAGCAGTTCTTCAAATTATTTTTTGTCCTTCCTAATTATATTTTTACACTTCATTTGCCAGAGTTTATGCTCCTTTCTATTGTCCTCAATAGGATTTAACTTCCACTTTTTTGCCTGTCTTGCCCTTAGGATGGAAGAATCCCGTGAACAGCTACAGACTGGGGATGGACTAGCTACTGAGCAGTGCTGCAGAAAAGGATGTGGGGTTACAGTGGACAAGAAGCTGGATATGAATCAACAATGTGCCCTTCTTGCCAAGAAAGCTAACAGAATTTTGGGAGCTGCATTAATTGGAGCATTGCTAGTAGATCTAGGGAAGTGATTATTCCCTGCTATTCGGCACTGGTGAGGCCACATTTGGAGTATTGTGTCCAGTTTTGGGCCCTCCACTACAGAAAGGATGTGGACAAATTGGAGAGATTCCAGAGGAGGGCAACAAAAATGATTAGGGGGCTGGAACACATGATTTATGAGGAAAGGCTGAGGGAACTGGGCTTGTTTAGTCTTGCAGAAGAGAAGAATGAGAGGTGATATAATAGTGGCCTTCAACAATCTGAAGCAGGGGTTCCAGGGAGGATGAAGCTAGACTGTTCTCAGTGGTAACAGATGGCAGAAAAAGGAGCAATGGTCTCAAGTTGCAGTGGGGAAGGTCTGGATTGGATATTAGGAAAAGCTTTCTCACTAGGCGGGTGGTGAAAGCACTGGAATTTGTTACCTAGGCCAGTGGTGGAATCTCCATCTTTAGAGGTTTTTAAGACCCGACTTGACAAAGCCCTGGCTGAGCTGATTTAGTTGGGCTTGGTCCTCCTTTGAGCAGGGGGTTGGACTAAATCAGCTCCTGAGTTCCCCTCCAATCCTAATCTTCTATGATTCTAATCCTCTAACTGCTTCTTTTACTTTGTTGTTTAGCACTTCTTTGGTCCTCTTACTATGTTTTTTATTTTGAGGTGTACATTTAAATTGAGCCCTTATTATGGTGTCTTTAAAAGGTTTCCATGCAGCTTGCAGGGATTTCACTTTTGGCACTGTAACTTTTAATTTCTGTTTAACTAATTTCCTCATTTTTGTGTAGTTCCCCTTTCTGAAATTAAATGCTACCATGGTGGGCTGCTTTGGTTTCCCCCAGGGATCTTAAATTTTATTATGTTATGGCCTCTATTAACCAGCAGGTCAGTTATATTCACCTCTTGAACCAGATCCTGTGCTCCACTTAGAACTAAATCAAGAATCACCTCTCCTCTTGTGGATTCCAGTACTAGCTGCTTCAAGAAACAGTCATTTGAGGTGTCAAGAAACGTTATCTCTGCATCCTGTCCTAAAATGACATATACCCAGTCAATATGGGAAAAGTCTAAATCCCCCATTATTACTGAGGTCTTTTTTTATAGCCTTTCTAATCTCCCTGAGCATTTCACAGTCACTAGTCACTATCACCATCCTGGTCAGATGGTCAGGAGTATTTCCCTCCTGCTATATTCTTATTATTCAAACATGGAATTACTATCCATAGAGATTCTATGGCACAGTTATCTCATTGAGATTTTTATTTCATTTGACTCCATGCTTCCTTTCACATACAGAATCACTCCCCCACCAGCATGACCTATTTTTTTCTTCCAATATATTTTGTACCCTAGTATTACTGTGTCCCATTGATAATCCTCATTTCACCAAGTTTCTGTGATGCCTATTATATCAATAGCCTCACTTAATACGAGACACTCAAGTTCACCCATCTTAGTATTTAGATTTCTAGCATTTGTATACAAGCATTTTCAATTTTTTTCACTTTTTAGCTGTCTGCCATTATGTAATGTAATTGAATGGGACTCTTTCATTTGACTGTGTCTCATCAGATCTTACCCATATTTTATCCTCTTCCATCCTCTCCTCCTTACTAGGAAATAGAGACTCTCCATTAAGAGTTCCTCCCCTAAGGGATGTCTCTGTCTGAACCATGTGCTCCAGTGCACCTGTGGCTTTCCCCAAGCCCTTAGTTTAAAAACTGCTCAACAACGTTTTTAATTTTATGTGATTTGCTGTCCCCAGAAACCAGCATGGGAACTGATGGGAGCTAGCCATGGGGGCCAAATGAGGTCAGCGAAGCGGCTCTGCTGCTGCCACCAGTCTAAGAGGAAGCTTTGCTGCAGGAGCAGCTGCAGCATTTTCTGTGGCCAAACTTGGAGGAGCTTTTTGATGCCCCCCTCACTCTCTCAAGGAATGGCCTGATCCATAACCAGCAGCAGAAACCCGACTCTGCCCCTCCCCCCTCACACCATGTGGAATTCAAAATGGAGGACAGGAAATACAAATAATAAAAACCACATTTAAAAGGTGAACTTTTACTGGAAAGGGGCCCTTTTTTATTAGGGGATTCCTGTTTGTTAAAAGAATAACCTCACGTTGTCCTACCTATAAGTATGCCACTCTGTAGCCACTCAATGGTGTAACGAGCTGAGAGAAAACAGGGAACTGGAGCAGGGGGAGAGTGTGGAAATGTGTTCCATTTACACGTCTGGGGCATTTTAGTTAAATGTAGTCCATGTGATCCATAGGCGACAAATCATTTGTTCCAGATATGACTGGGGTTTGAAGTGTTGTCCAGACATGTGTCAGGGAGTCAGGACGATGGCTGTAGAGTTCTGTGTATTTACATGCAGTCATAACTGGCTAAGTCATGTGGACACTCATGCAGCATCCTGTTGATTCCCTCATGAATTCTGGCCCAATCCTGGGTGCTGGTAACAGGATTTCCCTTAGCAGGAACTCTGGATAGGTAGTCAGATTTTGGGGAAAGGTGTATTTTTCAGGGCCACCTCTGTAGCTGACCAGCCCACTCCACTCACTGATATGCTGTTCACTTACTATCTGTTTACATACTTTGGTGGCATACAGTGCTGGCTTTCTACCAGCAGCTTGGAATAACACCTCTCTTTGTCAGTCGGACACCACAAGAACTATTAGGTCCTCCAAAATGTGGAATGCCTGAAACGATAGAGAAACCTTGTTTATCACAACCACTGACCTCCCCTACAAAGCCCAACTTGTTCCACAATTTTTAGAAAACAAAAAACAGCTATGATTTTTAGCTTACCATTGTCTCTATATTTCTTTCAATGATTAACCCAAATGCCACGAGGGAGCTTCTGTGACCTGAAGCAACCCCCTCACAATATACTGAAGTTCAGTTTTAAAAAATAACATTTTATGTCCTTGAAATTCCACAATGATTTTTTTCTATGCTCCTGCAACGAGATATTTGAGATAGTAACCCTCTGTGTCTTGTCCTGTGCTAGCTCCCTTGACAGCTACAGGGTACAAGGCCTCCACAGCTCACCCACAGTGCAGCAGATGCCTGGGTCAACATACCGTCATGGACCCCTCCAAGGGCCAACAAGCAGGCTCAGTGTCAAAGATAGAGGCACTTATGATGAGAGGAAAGGTGTGATGAAAGGCAAGTGGAAAGGCTCAGGCTGGCTACACAGCTTGGAGACTGGATTATGGGGCAGGAATAGGCACTTGCTTCACAATTCCTGGAACTGCAACAGTGGCTAAGGGAGGACAGAGCTCAGTAGAAAGAGCTCTTTGAGCAGCTGCCATCACTAATGGCCACAACAGTACATGCTCCCGTTGCATCTGCACCATGGCCTGAGTCCCCTCCATAGTACCCTGTGCTGCAGTCCAGGAATAGCTTGGAGAGCTCCATGGCTGGGCGGCCCAAGCAATCAGGCACAAACTACACTGGCATGGAATTACAAATGAAAGCACATATCAATAATTTAGGGTGAAATACCTTACAAGGTGTTGTAATTATCACAGTGCACAGCATTATAAATTCAGGAAATTTAGAGTTAAGGGTACACTTAAAAGAAATCCAAATGTGCTATGGTATGGAAATACTGGATTAGGGCATGCAAATAACCTTAACTCTGCCCTATAGTGACACCATACAATAACCTTATGAGTATGTCTCAGGCATTTTAGTGTTTGTGGTCCCAGATTAAATTATAAACTGATTTTGAAAGACAAGGTTTTTTATTTTTCCGCCTTCATTACACAGTGATGGAGCTAGCATTTCCCTCCCCCCCCAAATACTGAAAAGGAAGCCAAAATTGAATTTAGACTGAAATCCTGTAGGGATTATTATTATATTATTGTTATTATAGTGCTTCCCTTAATTTGTGTTCAGATTCCCTAACTATTGATGATTGCATGTTGCCACTGCCCCTATGCGAGCACACAGTTGGATGCAACAGACAACGGACTGCTTCCTCTCTCCTGCTGACCTAGGACATGATTCAAATCTCACTGAAATCAATGGAAAGACACCATTTGGATTAGTCCCTTCATGCAGGCAGTTAGATGCTCTGTGCCTTCCTTATGGCCCTTATGGCCAGTGAATGTTCTTTATCTGTCAGCACCCCTTACACCCCAAGAATCCTTGGCCTGTGGGTTGATACTACTGTAGCAAACATAATGTGAAAATGTGTAATCCTAGTTGGTTTATCTGAAATAGAAGAAAAAAGGACAACGGTCTTTTTTCTTTGATGGTTTAAGGACATCCATTTGCAGTCTGGCAATGCTTATTTCTTGCAGATCACAGCTAGGAGAATGACTGATAGCAAATGTACAGTTTTAGAAATATTTAAACATCTAAGAACTGTGAAGTATGACCCATATTCCAACATCTGTGTAACTGAAAATCATCTTAACCATGGTTATGATCCCATAAATGTGTAACTTACCCAGTTGCTCCCCCAGTTATTCAATCTACTACTTATTTGAGTGTTTTTTTATATCCTCTTGAACAAGCTTGTACTGTGCTCAAATTGGCTAGGATTCAGAATATAAGCACAGTTCAATTTATGGACAGAACAACTGGTGTTCCTGTGTTTAAATCCAAGATCATTTACAACATACCATAAACTATAGGTATTTGCTGAGATAGGGGACTGTGGGTGCACATATATCTAATACAAGTCCTTTGGCAAATGTGAAATAAATTGGTCTATATCTAGCATTCCCATCATAAAC
Source organism: Mesoclemmys tuberculata (assembly GCA_007922155.1). Classification (NCBI taxonomy): domain Eukaryota; kingdom Metazoa; phylum Chordata; order Testudines; family Chelidae; genus Mesoclemmys; species Mesoclemmys tuberculata. The sequence continues at coordinate 44,900,117 of ML675604.1, forward strand.
TGGAAGCCATCAGCAGGTGATCAATAGTAGACACACTTGTTGTCAGCCTCAGAAGACAGACCAAAGCCTAGATATGAACACCGATCGCTTTCAGCCCAAGAAATGGTCTTTCCAGTCAGTGTTGAGGCACATGGATGGGACAGTCCAAGGAAGTCTCCATTACCTCTGCCCATGGTCTGTGGAATACCTGAACTTCTTCAGTGTGCCCAGCTGTCAAACTGGCATTTCCATGAGCACAAAATTCATTCAGCGTAATACTTATCATGTATCTCATATTTTACATCTTTCTTGTGCTGTACACCATTAGTTTATTTATCATCACCATGCCCATCTTAAGTAGGTATTCTTATCCCCATTTCCTGAAGTCAATGATTTTGTGCCAGTTTATACTAGCTGAGGATATAACCCAATGGTTTATTTTTCCACGTTACTTGAACCTACTTCCGAGGAGCAGTAATTCATATCTATGCTATGGTGTTGGGAATTATTCACTACCACAGCAGGTGCTCCGCTTGATCTATTGGTAAATGTAATCTGGTACAGTCTAGGTAGGGTCTTATGCCATGTCTATCACTGCAGTATTTGAGCGCTCATGGACTTAAGGATGAGGTTCACAAAGGTACTAAGGCACTTGAGGCAACTAAGTCCGATTTGTAGGCACTAATGCGATACTCACACTCCTGCTCAGCTGTCACCTAACCCTGCAGGCACATAAGGAAAATTTTCTTAGCCACCTATCTTTCTGCCTATTGGCATGTGCACTGCTGCTCCTTCTACATGTCCAAGTGCTTATCTCCCACCTAAGCCCAGAGTGAGTCATGAGCCAGGAGAAGACAGTCACTCTGCCACGTCACTTGCATGTAGGGTCTCATCCTGTAGGCCTGCTAAAAGGCTGCATAACTCCATTCAGAATGGCTGGTGGAGGGAGAGGAGGAGACCGTCCCTTCTAACCTTTAGCCTAGTGGTTAGACAACTCGCCCAGGATGCGGGAGACCAGGCTACCTGTTAATATCCACCCTCTACCTGATGAGGAGGAGGGATTTTAACAGGGATCTACCACTTTTTAGAGTGCCATTGGTTTACAGAGTCAATCTAAACCTCTCAATGACCCAATCAATAATTACGTATTCAATTATTTAATGAAAGTGGCGCAATTTCAATAAAAGAGACTGAGGGAAACCCATATCAGCAGTGCAGGTAATGACCTAATTGTTTTACTATACCTGTTCAGGTGAACATTTTGCTTTGGAGCAGAATAGTGGACTAATATGCGAGGGAACATTATTCTTAGCCTAACCTCTGGCTCTTGGCACTGAACCTTCTCTGCTCATTTTCCACATGATATATGTGGGCATAAAGGGAATATTGTCTGCATACTCCCTGGAATTGCAGTACTATAACCAAAGCTAGGAATAAGAGCTCTAACCTGTGAAAATGTTCCTGCAGGCGCATGTGTTTGCTAGGAATGTTAGCATTGCTTTTCTAATTCTGGTGCAGCTCTGCCAATGCTATAGAAGTGGTGCATAATATTCTGGTGTAGGCATGCCCTCAGTGTGAGAGCTCCTCTAAGTAAACAATGTAATTCAGGATTAGACACTGTGGATGCTAACAGGGGCAGGTCCCTTCATTGCACTGTACTCAGTAGTCAGAATTAAATTTCTTCTTAAATAGGGTCCTTCGTCAATAAAACGTGACTTACATAATGCCACCTCTTATGAAGGTAAACTTGAAATGACCTCGGTTCTCTCAGGAAAGGGAGAATGTTTTTTTTCCTCAGTCACATGCTCCTATTTTCTTTGAGTTCCTATTGTCAAGCTGATTGGCCTGTTTTCAGTTTTCATGAGGACTCAAAGCACAACAACAAAAGAGCTGTGTTTTCAGAATGTGTTCCCCCATGAAACATTTTCAATAAATAAAATGTTAGCTATATTTAAAGAAGTGTGGCCTTACATGAGCATTTCTGATTCTCTTCAGCACACATTATATGTTGTGATTTGCGGTCTCCCCCACTGATATCATCGTTACTGTAGATTAGCAAAACTATCACAAGAACCCTCTAAAAAGGATTTTGGGTGTTTGTAAAGCACTGCTATGGAAACAAAAGTCCATATCTTCAGATTCTAAGAGGCATCTCAAAGTTTTTCTGGGTTTTTCCTTGGAGGCACTTACATAAACTTTCTACTCAGTTAATTAGAAGTTTTGGATAAGCCTGATTTATTTTTTCAGGCATAATGGAGATTTCTCTTGCTTGTAGGTGGGAAAAGAAAGCATTCCAGAATGTTTACCAAAGAATAGCTGTTTACAGAAATTAGCATCTTGCTCTTTGTCTCATGTTACTTAGCATCCATAAATAGCAAGAAGATTGTTTTGGTACTTCAAGTCCCTCCTGCATTATTCATTAGGGAAGCTCAAGCCGAATAATTTTTTTCTGGGACAAAGCTGTTGCTAAGCTTGAAGTTTGGGAGATCTAATAATGCAATGTTACTTATCCTTCTCCCCAGGAAATTCTTCCACTCACACGATGTTAGAGCCCTGTGACTTGGCAAAATTGTTCTTTGTGCTACTTCCTGGATACTGGACAACGGAGCAAGTACATGAAATAAAAGGAAGATTTATTAACTCTGTCACTTAACAAAGAACTTAAACGAAAGCAATGAGGGAAATAAACAATGTCCCTCGTGGCATTTGAAATATGGGATGGGATGGCTTTTCCCGACTGAGCAAAAAGGAAAATCCAGAGCATTTTACAATGTTTATTATAGTGTGTGAGAGTGTATGTGTGTATTCCAGCTCTAAAGACAAATATAAAATATTTTATATCTTAACCTCTGTAAAGTAAAGAACTGCCTCCAACTGGTCTTGTCTTGAAGGGAGCCAAAGAATATGAAGTGCTATTTTAGGTGGTTTTTGAGGCAATTTTCTACATTATTTCCTCTGTGGCAGTTGCATCCTTAGTGACTGTGGATTTCTTTTTGGACAGCAAAAGAAAGCTTGTGGGTCCTAAAATAATGGAAGAGGAACTGAAGCCACAGCTTTTGCTGTGTCATCCATGTTCCCCATCTGAACATGAGAGCTCCCTCTCCTAACATAGGGGCTTTGGCAAGAGATGAAAGAAGAACTCAGCTGGGACGCTTAAAATGAACAAAACCGTATTTTTAAATGTGAAAGGGAAAAAGAGTCAGGGGAAAAGATATGTTCATGGGAATTGAGGAAATAAAAGTTATGGTGCAAAAGTCTCAAACTTTCCTGTGTTGCAGTAAGAATATAAAGGCTGAACAAAAGCTTTTCCCTTTAAGCACCAATTCCATTGAGCAATTCTTCCCTTGTGCCTTCCCTGAGCCATAGTAGTAAACTACACACTGAATAATGCCACAGAAACATGCAGACTAGGGAGCAGAAGGAACACGCAGGAAGAAAGTGAACTGTACTGCAAAGAACACAAAAAAGAACAAAATCAAATACAGTAAAAAGCAAATTAATCTGATTGCAGTTAAATGGACAACTTTGCCCCCAGCACATATTTTCCCCTCAGCTTTGAAAATCCAAGGATTTCGTATTTCCTTTCTAAGTTCAAGTACAACTCTTTAAAAGGATTTTTTGTTTCAAAACCTCTTTTGAAAGGTTTGAGATTCAGTTCTTCTTTGTCCTGCTGGGGCTGCCAGCAAGGGTATAGTGCCAGCAGGACAAAGAAGAACTGAATGGCATGAAGACTACCCATTGACCCTGTAGAAATGGTTTCTCCAGAGTAGTCTGATAATACATTGGCAGGCTATTGCGGGGAAGTTTGCACTGCTTCTTCCTGCACTGTGCTAGTTCTGTGGATAAAGATATCATGTCCGTTTCCAGTGTTATCAATCTAACAGCAGAATTTATGGTCAGCATTATTTATGTGATCACTAGAGCTCACTGTCAGAACACAGAGACTTGGGTGTGTGCCTTTTATGAGCACTGCATTCAGTTACAAGTGTTTTTAAAGGAAAACCGGATATTTTGATATCCTTCTTGTCTCATTTTATTAGGATTATGTATTATTCCTTTTATTTTCTCAGTTCCTATTTCCTTATCTTTTCCCGGATTCATTTTTCCATCGGATATTATGGCAGGTAAACAATTATATTTAGGCTGGGAACATTTAAACTTCTGAGGTCAGGTTTCCCAAATGTGGCCACTAAGTATGTATACACATATGTTCATGACAATAATACATTTTTGCAGACAAATAGTGAATGGCATGTGCAAATGTATTAATTGGATATACATTTGCATGTTGATGTGTGAAAATACAAACACAAGCTGGCCAGTGTACCATATTTTCATGCCCAGTTATGGTCAGCTGAAGACATAACTGTTTGTGTTAGCCTGCAGAATGGTTGGATAGTTACACTAACTACCTTACAGTGGCATTGTGAATAAAAATGTTGACATAAGGGTGAGAAATAGGAAATCCGTACATTTCCACTGACTTCAATGAAATCACACTAACTATAAATCAGCACAGAATTGCATCTCTAAGTATATTGATGTATTTATTTTCACCTGAGGCAATGAATTATCTACAGTATGTACATATTTGTTGCAAGCAATTGCATGTATCTATTGTGTAACCACATGCTGAAAGCATGTGCAGTTAGTTGAACAAAACTAGCTGAATGTCTTAGTGTACAATTTACACTTAAATATATTTATTTAAATTAGTAAATACACTTTTCATTTGCTGTTGCATACTATGTTCTTTAGTGTAAAGTTAGTGATTTAGGGGTATTTGTTAAATCAAGCTTTTGATCCATTGATCCATCCATCTTATTTATATATATATATATATACACGTGTGCATTTCATTCCATGACCACAGGTTTTAGGTGCTACAAAGAAACTTCATATGAGCGACTTTAGGTGTGCATATGTAGTTAGAGCAGCTGACCATACAAAAAATAAAATATCCTGCTGTAAGTAGATATGGGCCAAAGAGGTGGTGTTCAAATCTTGATTAGATTTAGAATAGGGTTTGGGATATAGAATAATAGAAGATTAGGGATGGAAAGGATGTCAGGAGGTCATTTAATCCAACCCCCTGCTCAAAGAAGGACCAACCCCAACTAAATCATCCCAGCCAGGGCTTTGTCAAGTCAGGTCTTAAAAACCTTTAAGGATGGAGATTCCACCACCTCCACTGGTAATCTATTCCAGTGCTTCACCAACCCTTTTAGTGAAAAAGCTGTTCCTAATAGCCAACCTAGACCTCCCCACTGCAACTTGAGAGCATTGCTCCTTGTTCTATTATCTGCTACCACTGAGAACAGCCTAGCTCCATCCTCCCAGGAACCCGCCCCCCCTTCAGGTTGTTGAAGGCTACTATTATATCCCCTCTCATTCTTCTCTTCTGCAAGACTAAACAAGCCCAGTTCCCTCAGCTTTTCCTCATAAGTCATGTGCTCCAGCCCCTTAATCATTGTTGCTGTTCTCCTTTGGACTCTCTCCAATTTGTCCACATCTTTTCTATAGTGCGGGGTCCAAAACTGGACACAATTCACCAAATGAGGCCTCATCAATGCCAGACAGAGGGGAATAATCACTTCCCTTGATCAGCTGGCAATGCTCCTACTAATACAGCCCAATATTCCATTAGTCTTCTTGTCAACAAGGGCACATTGTTGACTCATATCCAGTTCTTGTCCACTGTAACTCCCAGGTCCTTTTCTGCAGAACTGCTGCCTATCCAGTCAGTCCCCACTCTGTAGCAATGCATGGGATTCTTCCATCCTAAGTGCAGGACTTGGCACTTGTCATTGCTGAACCTCATCAGATTTCTTTTAGCCCAATCCTCCAATGTGTCACTCTGTATCCTATCCTTCAGTGTATCTACCATTCCCTCCAGCTTAGTGTCATCCACAAACTTGCTAAGGGTGCAATCCATGTTGATTTTGAGGTATAGATTTTAGGTTCTGCTATGGCCTTGATAGCACTGAAATCCCAACATTTGTGATAAAATAGGCCACTCCCAGTTTTTAATTCAACCTGAAACTAGAACTATAGTTCAGCCTTAAATGCGTGGTCAGACCTGACAGCCTCACACTACTGAGAAAGTTTAGATTCAAAGTTCTAGTGTTTGCTCATCTCAACTTCTAAAAATCTTGTGATGATGTTAAAGAATGGGGAAAGATATACGACATTCACTTGTAGCATTGTTTCTCTAGGTTTTTCAAACCTTTCCATACAGCATCATCTGTATGCTAATGCTAATAATTTTATCTCCCACTAGATCATTTAAAGCAAGCATAACATTCTTGAGGGATTCTTATTTTTTCTCTTTTATTTTAATGTCCCCACATCGCTAATGCAAAGTAATTTCACTCCAACAGAAGATTGAGTCAGAATTTAGAGTCATACAAGTGTCTTGAGACAACTTAGAAAACGTTCATTGTCTTTGTTATTTTTACAAGGCTAACCTTGTAAGGAAATTATAGAGTAATTCTATGAAAATACCGATCATTGGACCTTTATGATTTTTGGGCCCAATCATAAAATACTTTATATGGGCATATAAGGGCCAAAATGAGGAAGTAGCATAGACCACATACAAGCAAATTCTGCATCTCCATGTGCACATCATAAGAATCTCTGTTGTAAGTCTCTGAAGCTCACAACAGAGTGGCGATGGAGTGATGTGTGAGGATGCCAGGTTTAACATGCATTTAAATGAAGCAGTGAGTTGCAGCCTGCATCCACTGTTTTACTTATGCTTTGTAATGTCAGTTTCAGAAAGGAGGAATCTTGTAAGATGAAAATAACAAAGTACCTTCCAGATCTGTGAGAGATACAGTATGCAACGTGATGTAAAGTGTTGCATTTTAACAACTCACCCTTCCTGCAAAGAGATCTAGCTGCTTCAGTATATAGTTTCTTTGAAGTATAAAGAGCTCTTGTAGATCTTTATTAAATTAATGGAGATAGACATTTCTGAATATGACGATTGTTATGAGAAGATAACTTAGAGCTGTTATTGAATACCTAATGTACCTCTTGGAAAGGCTTATATTTTCCCTGGTCTCCACTTCCAGCTGAGATGATGACTTTCCTGAACAGCTGTGATCGCCTGCCCTGAACAGTATATGCTTGTAAAAACACATGGAGGAGTACATTTTTAGTGTAGGGTTCAAGAATGCTGAGGACAACAATTAGTGAACATTGAATAGTGAGGCCACAATGGACAAATATTTAAAAAAAAAATATTTGAGAGACTTGACTGTGCCAGAACTAATAGTTCCTGACTTGAACAAGCAGCGGTTTCAAACAAAAATATTATATATCTATAATCCTTCTATGCTTTTTCCCACAAAAAGGTTCAAAGTGTGTAACTTTAATTATTTATTCATATATATTTAATATATTTTATATCTCTATAACTTGATTGTACCATATTTAATAATTCCTCACTCGAATGAACACCAATTTCATACATAAATAATGGAAACAACACACTGTAGGTCATATGATGCCATTTTGTGGGAAACAAAATAGAAGAAAGACACTTTCAACTAAAACTATGCATAGTAGATTGTAATAGCGCTATTACATTGTACTATAACATGCCTTCATATTCACGAACAAACCACATTGTATCAAAGCACAGTGGTTGCGACTACACAAACACACTGTACAGAGCTGAAAAACATGGATGACCTGTTGAAAATGTATCCTTGCACTTCAACATACATTCTTGCTCCAGGATAAAGGACAAAGGAGCTTGATGCAACAAAACTGGGAGAGCTAAAAGAAGGGACGTTGTAGTCTGAATGGCAGGCATTTTAGCAGGTACGTTTTGTATGGATTATAGGGAAATAATATAGATGCCAGGAAGGCTAGAGAAGATGATGCTTCAGTAATTAATATTAGAGATAATGATGGTCCTGACTGGGATATTGTCTGTCTGAATAGAAAGAAAAGAATACCTCTTAGAAATATTATAAAGAAATTTTACATTATCCTTTGTTTGCATGAGACTGAGGCATGGATGAAGTCTAGTTGTCTGAGATTAATCAGCATAAGAGCAAGGTGAAGTTGATTAGTTGGAAAAAATAACCAGAGAATATGGCAAGGATAATACTAGCTCTTCTGAGTATTTCATTTCACAGTCAAAGGGGACACCTGTCTATTACTATTACAGGCAGCAGCAAAGGCCAAGACAATTTTTGTGTAACTAGAAGGTTATGACCATTACATTAAGATATAGACCTTGTGACTATCATCTATGCCTTTCTTACCTAGAGCTTAGACTACTACATTACACTTGTACAATTTGCAGATTGTTACAACTGGGACGGGTTACCTGCACTTTGGAGGACAAAATTAGAATTCAAAATGATCTTGATAAATTGGATAATTGGTCTGAAAGCAACAAAATGAAATTCAATAGGGACAAGTGCAAAGTACTACAGTTAGGAAGGAAATAGTAAAGGCCCAAATACAAAATGGGGAATAATTGCTTAGGCAGCCCTACTGCAGAAAAAGATATGTGGGTTAAAGTGGACCACAAATTGAATATGAGTCAATAGTATGATGCTGTTGTGAAAAAGGCAAATGCCCTTCTGGGGTACAGTAATAGGAGTTTCATATGTAAGACACAGGAGATAACTGTCCCATTGTACTTGGCACTGGTGAGCCCTCAGCTGGAGTGCTGTGTGCAGTTTTGGGTGCCACACTTTAAGAAAGATGTGGACAAATTGGGGAGTGTCCAGAGGAGAGTGAGGTGTGTTGAAAACTGTTAAAATTACCAACTGTCACTCTCAGAGGTAAGGATTTTCCTGCTTCTGCTTGCTCTATAGGGAAATGTGCAATCTGTTTTCAGCAGTCAGTCTGCAAAGAGACAGCCTAGAACAAGGTGGGGCGAATTGTGCATCTTTGCTTTAAGGAGCAGCCTGCTTTCTCTCTTTTTTTTTAAGTTATTGTGTGTTAGGGTTCTGGATTTTAAGAAATAAAATAGTGTTCCATTGCAACCTTCCAGAAAGAATACTTTCTGTTTTTATCTAACTTCTCTGTTTGTAAGCCCTGAACATAACAGAGTGCAACAAGAAATAAGAGCTTGAGAAAACATGGCTTATGAGGAAAGGTTGAAAGCATGTTTAGTCTAGATAAGCAAAGTCTGATGCAGGTCATGAAAAACTGTCTTTAAATCTGTAAAGGTTTGTTATAAAGAGGATGGTGATTAATTGTTCTCCATGAACACCAAGGGTAGGACAAAAAGTAATTTGCTTAGTTTGCAGCAACAGAGATTTAGGTTAGAGATGAGGAAAGAACATTTAACTATAAGTAGAACTCCATGCGGATACAAAATTTGGATCCACAGCCGACCCACAAAAATGGTCCATGAGCAGTTGCGGATATAAAGCAGACATCTGCAGATTTGCAGGGCTCCAGATATAAAATTTTTATACGCATCCATCCACGATCTGCCAAAATTGTCCAGGGATATCTGCAGATTTGTTGGACAACTATATGGATAGTAAAGCACTTGAATAGGTTATCTAGGAGGCTGTGGAATCCCCATCACTGGAGGCGTTTTTAAGAACAGGTTTGACAAACACCTGTTAGGGAAAGTTTAAGTATACTTAATGCTGCCTCAGGCAGGGAGATGGGACTAGATAACCTCTTGAGTTTCCTCCCAACTCTTACATGTCTATGATTTACATGGCTTGCATCTTAAATCCATCTTGTCTAGCAAAAATCAGGGCTCCAGGGCTTTATTCCAGTGTGACTTTGGGGAAGTGACTTATGCTATAGCTATCTAATATTTAACATACAGCTGATATGATTCCTTGTTGGGAACTAAACCCTGGACTAGATATATAGAGAGACAATGATGTTTTAAAAGTATGGTATTTCTGATCCTATGTAAGAAAAAAGATTAATCTTTTATATACTCCAGCAACTTACTAGTAGCATAAAGCTGGTTCCCATTATTTTTCATGTTTTCTCTTGATACTTTCCCCCCTTTTTAAACTGTTACCATGTGTAAGCACCTTATCTGCCTTGGAACATTTCTGTAAACCCTATGGCATGTGTATAGTGTTAAACACTGATGGTATCATCTGTTCTAACATGCAAATATATAACTACTGACTCACTCACTGTTCACTCAATGGGAGCCACAAAAATTATTTTGGATGTATAGCACCTCTGAAATTCAGGCCATTTATTTAGTTGCCTAAATATGGGTTTAGTTACCTCACTGTAAGCATCTACATTTGGAAATATGAGCCTACTTCCCACTGAAATCAACAATTTCCTCCTCCTCAGGCTCTCTAGAGCCCCCTCAAAATGTTCCATTACATTTTCCATACCAAAGACGTTGCTCTCTTGTTTTTTCTTGTACATCGTTCAATAATTCAGATTAATTTGGGTCATGATTTTAACAGCTCACGTGTCTAAACTTAGGCTCATAAATGCATAGTTAGGCACCTGAACTAAAGTGGCGTGATTTTCAGAGCTGTACAGGACCCACACGGGTCAACAGAAGCTGCAAATGCTCAGCATCTTTGAAAATGATTTCAATATGTTGGCCATTGGTTTCTGGTGTTGTTTTCTGCTGTATTAATCAGAGGTGCGCTCCGCAAAGATAAAGTATAGCTAATAAAACAGCCATTCAGTAAACAGAACTTTTTCTTCTATTCCCTGTATGAAGGCCTTTCAAAACATAAATGCAGGTACAACTCCAAGTCCAAAGTACCATGAATTTCAGACTTTTTTTTTATTAAAAAAATCTCCTTTTGATTGTTTACATTCCTACACAGCCTGGTTTGTCAAAAGTTATGCAATATTTACCAAATGTACTTCCTGGAATTTTCTAATTGTACTCTGATATTTCTCCCTCGTGTGTTCTGGCTCCCCCCAAGTTAAAAGTGCAGAACACTCATGGAAATGGCTTGCTGAAAAGTTCATCTGTTTCTCTGCACTTTGCAGTATTATGGAAGCAAATGAACATTATATAACCCAGACTCAGGAGAAGAGAAGGAATCACTCCATTCTATTGATTTCTGTCACATTTTGAACAAACTAAAGGAAACGCTGCTTCTTCACAGAGGGTGGAATTCACCTGTGGAATTCACCACCACAGGAAGCTCCTCCAGTCAAATGTTGTGGCTGGATTTTAAAAAGGGCTGGATAATCATATTACCTAATTACCAGCTGTAGCGATAAATGCTAAAATAAGGGCAGTAAAATATCATGCTTGAGGGCATAAGCTGATTGCAGCAGGAATCATAAGCAGCATTGCACAACTTGCTAGGTGCTTTCTTGTTTTGTTTTGCTTGCATTTCAAAGAGGAAATATTGACCAGTCCCAGATGTAGGATAGCAGATTTGTTAGACGATGGATCTGATCCAAAATTCCATGGCCATATGTTCCTTTTCAAAAGCAGAAATGACCTTTCTAGAAAAAACATTCTCTGCATATCTACCCCCAGGGCTTCCCACAGCAGCCCGGGCTTCCTGGGCAGCTCTTACTACTGCCCTGCTTTGGCTTCTGGCCTGGTCAGGAGGAGAGGAGGAGCAGGGGGCAGGGCTTCGTGATGGGGGGGCTAAGGCCCACTTCAGCCCCCCTGCACCGGGAAAAGGCTGGTGCCACCCCTGAGCCTTGGGCAGGTAAGGAGCAGAGCTGCCGGGAATCTGGGACAAATGCTGTCTTGGAGTCGTTCAGCCTGGGATCGGTACTTGAACTCTGCATTTTGGGACTATCCCACCCAATTTGGGATGGGGGGTCAACCTCGGGTCCTCCCCTCGGGGAGGTTCGACACCTTGTAAGATCTGTCTGTGGGTGTGCCAAGAAACACCTTCTCACCCAGTCATCAGAAACTGTGTCACTTTACTTTTGGACTGTACCTTTTGAAGCTCTTTGGAAGAGAGAAACTGCTCATTTGGTATTTATTTAAGAATCAAGGCCCATGCTGCCTGTGTCATGTGACAATGGTAAAGGAGCACAGAGCTGCTTTTGTCTAACACTGAGTAGGGAACTTTATTAGAACAAGAAAAAATAGTATCACCCTGAAGAGATTTTGCTGCACTGTAGAGCTTCCCCCTAGAATCTTCCCAATGGACAAAACTATGTTAGGGGGCCAGGGAAGCAGCAACATCCAATAAGGTTCCCCTGTCGAAGATTCATTTATATCATCCCCTCAAATAGATGGGGTACCACCAAGTTTTTAGAGGGCAAGGATTCCCTGTACCTCAGATCCTGGAGATTCCAGGGGAATGGCCATTCAGAGTTATGGAGGCAAAAACCATCCTCCTAGCTGGCTGCCTCTCCACGTTCTGCTGGCCCTCTTTGCCTTTCACAGCATAGGTCCAGCATGTGTTGCCATTAGCTGTGTCTACAAGAACCTCTCAGGAGTAACAACCTTGCAGGGCACTTGCTGGAAGCAAATATATCTCTGAGCTGTTTTAACTCCCAGCTAAATTTCCATGGAGAATTTCCATGGGAATTCAGAAGTTCTGCAGGGTACAATGCCACTGAGAATGCCCAGTTCCCCTCATCTGACCCCAGCCCTGCCCTCACAACCCTGCACTTTCCCCATGGCATGGGAGGGAACCAATGCTGTGGATGCAGCACTTCCCAGTTAGAGCACCCAAGAGTATATCAGCATGCAAAGGGGCCTCATATCAAGATGCAGCATGCCTCTCTTTGTGCCTGTGTGAAAAGGTGCTCGAGCCCCGAGAGATTTGTTCTTTACGATATGCAGGGAGGTCAAATCTATAGAAGGTTGTGAAGCTGTATAATGAATTTCAGGGGGAAGGGGACCCCAGCACCAGGCTTGTTATAATAGGGTGTTGATAAGACTGGCATGTCAAGATGACCTGTAACCTGAGCATCTATCAGTTGAAGTAAAAATAAATCCTTATTTGTAGACAGATGCTATGTATGTGTATATGTTTTGGTGTTCGCCTCTGACCTGCCTTTCTTTATCACTTGTCTTCTCAGACTGCAAACTGCACAAGGCAGGGATCTGTGGGTGTGTGTTTACAGGGCCTAGAACAATTAAGCCCTGATCCTGATAGGGGCATCTGGGCATTGCTGTAGCAGAAGTAATAAGTAATGGCAATAATAATATGTGTACATCTTGGTGACAGGGTGTGGATGACCACATAAATGCCAGCATACAAGGTATTAATTTCCCTACTCATCCCCTCTGTTTCCCATACTGGAGCAGGTTGGACTGATGTTAGATAAATGGCTCCTGATTAAAGGGAGAAGTATGCAGGTTTGGGCTGAATTAAGATTAATTAAGGCCTCTAAGCCTTCTGTCAATCAGTTGCTTTATAAAAAAGGCTCTTTGGTATCTTCCTAAGAGAAAGGAGTGAAGATTAGCAGTGGTACAATAATGAATCTAGAGTTTAAGCAAAGGCAAGATGCCTATTAAACAGGTTCTTGCAGAATTGTTTTAGTTTAGATTGACTGGACTTTCTTTGATTTCTATAAAGCAATTGATTTGAAATGTCTTAACTTTAAGTTTTCTGGTAGTAAAAGCTCTCATTTTGCATGTTTGACTTCTCAGATTTCAGTTGGAGCCTCTGCCAGTTTACAGTGTTAGAAACACACGATGTGTTTGCGTCATTTAGCGGTAGAAAAGCTTAGAAATGAAAATGACACAAGGAAGCTGTAGACCTGTCTTTATTTTTTGAAGTTAGCATTTGTTTCTACTCTCATTTCTTTGCAATGTCTAGTTTTTCCTGCATGTTGCCTAAATGCTGGAAATGAAAAAAAATTGTGCAGTTCCATCCACAATTAAGAGGTTTACCCTACTGATAGTCGCTTGTAGAAAATGGAGGTTGAATTTTCTTGTGGAATTTTCCCTATTCTGTGCATGTGAGGTACAGAGTCCAGGATTTATTTGTAATGTGGGGTTGTTCTAAAGGCATCTGCTGGAAAGCAGCAAGCCACTCTCATGTTTGGGGGAAAAAAGACTGACAAGATATGGATCAAATGGATTCAGTAGGGCTGGAGGTACCTTCATAAACACAGAAACTATTCTCTGGGATCATGGAACTGCAAAAGAGGGACTGGGAAGAGTTAGACCAATCCCTGCCCCCACATCTTTTTCTCCACAGAAACTGCACATTACCCCAGATAAGGGTTTGCCTAAGGCAAATGTTTTGTAAATAGTTAAATATCAAAGTGCAATAAAATAACTGACTAAATCATTTTGCCAAAATATCTAGGAATCATATTGATACAAAACAAGTCTAAGGTTTAGTGAGAACTACATTAGTCAATGGTTGTTCTGATCCATTCCCAAACCATAGGAACGCTCATCAGACTGTTGCATTTGCTGATCCTGGAACACTTTGGATTGCATCACATTCACTTAAAGTCCACGTGTGGGAATACTCCTGGAGTGAATACGTGGCCTCTGTGTGTTCTTCTTGCATTTTCTAAAACACCGAGGGAAGGCCATGCAGAAATTGGTTTCTGGAAAAACACAGAAATATTATATCAAATTTGAAAATGGGAGCTTCTTGTGTTGTATTTAATGTCATTCTATTGTATTATTAATTTCCCATAGGCTTGCCCTAGAGTTGCTTTTACTGTCATAGTTTACAAAAAAGAAAAAGAAGTTGCAAATACATTTAAAGTTTCAGTCTGTCATTTAAGGGCCTTTGAATAGGGCTGACTGCAAAACTAGAATTCCATTTCATGAAAAATTCTGAGGTTTTGAAACATTTGTTCAGCAGAACAAAAATGAGAACTTTCAAAATTTGTTATGAAAACACAACAGGTAACTGCCTGACTAGCCAATAGCCCAATGGATAGGGAACTGTGATGGGGGTGTTGGAGACCCTAGTTCAACGTCTCTGATTTGGAGTAAAGACTTAGATGTGGGCCTCCCAGGTGAGTACTATAAAAACCAGGCTATAAAGTTGATTTTTCTCTCTTTCTCAATCTCTCCTGTTGAAGCTGTTCAACTTCATGTAAATATGTTTGCGGCCCAAGAGACATTGACTGCATAGCCTGTGGGTTATGGCACTCCAAATTGAGTAGAGCAGAGATTTGAATCAGGTCTCCCACCACCTAGCTGAAAGCCCTAATCAGGAGGCTATTGGCTATTCTAGGGGGTCTTTGTGGTTTTGACCAGAAATTATACCCAGAATTGGAGAAACTGTTCCTATGAAAGTTTAGTTGTTACCAATACATTTACAAAATGCTTCAGTTTTGACAAATCAGCATTTTCTGACCAAAAAAAAAGTTTAAAATCTCCCAACCAGCTCTGCTTTCAAGCATGATGATTCCTTTCTGCCAAGAAGTAATGGAGCAACTTTAGCATCTGTAATTGATGCTATCCAATTTTTAAAATAAAACCTATGGCAATAAATGCCTCTATGCTACAGAGGGTTATAGCATGACACAGGCATTGTACTATATATAGAATCATAGAATATTAGAGTTGGAAGGGACCTCAGGAGGTCATCTAGTCCAACCCCCTGCTCAAAGCAGGACTATCCTCAGCTAAATCATCCCGGCAAGGGTTTTGTCAAGCCACAGCTTAAAAACCTCCAAAGATGGAGATGCCACCACCTCCCTAGGTAACCCATTTCAATGCTTCATCACCTTCCTACTGAAAAAGATTTTCCTAATGTCCAACCTAGACCTCCCCCACTTCAACCTGAGACTGTTGCTCCTTGTTCTGTCATCTGCCACCACTGAAAACAGCCTAGCTCCATCCTCCCTGGAACCCCCTTTCAGGTAGTTAAAGGCTGCTGGCAAATCCCCCCTCATTCTTCTCTTCTGCAGACTAAACAGGCCTAGTTCTTTCAGCCTCTCCTCATAAGTCTTGTGCTCCAGCCCCCTAAGCATTTTTGTTGCCCTCTGCTGGACTCTCTCCGACTTGTCCACATCCTTTTTGTAGTGGGGGGGCCCACAACTGGACACAATACTCCAAATGCGGCCTCACCAGTGCCAAATAGAGGGGAATAATTACTTCCCATGATCTGCTGGTAATGCTCTTACTAATGCAGCCCAATATGCCATTAGCCTTCTTGGCAACCAGGGCACACTGCTGACTCATATCCAGCTTCTTATCCACTGTAACCCCCAGGTCCTTTTCTGCAGAACTGCTGCCTAACTCATCGGTCGCCAGTCTGTAGCTGTGCATGGGATTCTTCCATCCTAAGTGCAGGACTCTGCACCTGTCCTTGTTGAACCTCATCAGATTCCTTTTGGATCAATCCTCCAATTTGTTTAGGTCCTTTTGTATCCTATCCCTCCCTTCCAGGGTATCTACCGCTCCGCCTAGCTTAGTGTCATCTGCAATATACCTGAATACAAATTCTAGAATTATAATCAGTAAACAATCACCCCAAAATGCTGCTTTTATAAGCACTAGTCATCTATAGTAGTTAAATTACCCTGGGTATCTTCAGACTGAAAAGTACCTTAGCTGCTTTCCATTGTCCTACATTAGCAGGTATATTCTCAGCTAGAAAAACTAGACCTGCATTCTTGTGTGAGCTGGGGAAAAAAAGCTCTGCTTGGAAGATTTCTAAAAACCGCATATGGCTCTGGCCATGACCTCATTCCTTGGAAGAGCTGTTTATTCAAGAGGCGAAAGACAGTATTTCAATAACTTAGGACACATCTATACTACAAAATTAAGTCAACCTGACTTATATTGGCATACAGCCACAGCAGTAATTACATCGCTTGTGCGTGTCTACACTTTGTTCCTTGTGTCAGCTATGCATGTCCTCACCAGGCACGCTTGTATCGATTGTACTGTCGGAGTGGAGCATTATAGGATGGCTTCTGAGAGCCAGCAACAGTTGATGTAAGCAATGCATTGACCTCATTGTGTCAGATTTGACTTTGTGCCTCTTGTGGAGGTACAGTTAGTGAGTCGGCATAGTGGGGCAGTTAAGTTGGTGGGAGTGAAATTTTATTGTACACACTTACTTAATTAAATTGATGTAAGCTGCCTTGCATCAACTTAACTCTAGTGTAGACCAGACCTTAGCAGACAGGGAAGTCTCAACTTCTGAGCAGTCAAAGAAGGATCTGTAGTTGGTTAATTCTTTGTTGGTATGGTGGAGGGTGTGGAGAGACTGAGCACTAGGAAAGACTTTCCAAGCTTGTTTTATACTCATTACCTTAACCAGGTGGCAGGCTGTCTGGAGACTGACAGATGAAGTCAGTGACATTCAAAAGGCTGTTCTTTCCAAATTAATAGGTTTTTGTGTGCAATAAATGTAATTGAGTACTCTACAAAAATGTCTTTTGATGACTGGCCTGCGCAGCTTCAGTAACTTGCTTCATCCGTTTCATATTTTATTGAAATAAAATGTCAGCTCTATTTTTAAAAACATTTTTGCCACTACAGAATTCTAGAAAACTGTTGGAATAGCTAATACAGCTTGCCATTTGTTTGTTTGTGTTACCTCCTCAGAAGAAAACAAATATGACAGCTGTTAAGTCCTATATGGCAGAAACCCCCCTGCTATTTCTTATTTACAACTAATCCAAAGAGTAGAGAGAATGTCTCAAGACAGTGATCACAAAACCTTCCTTGTTGTTGAAGAACTTAACAAATTAAGAACTTAAGATGGATGCTTTGCATTCTACTAGTGAACATATTTAACCCACGTATACCCTTCCTTGGCAGGTCAGGACGATAGCAGTGATTGCATCGGTTTTCTTCTTTAGATCCTCACGTGGCCAGGAATCATATGTATACTCATAACGTTAGGTAAGCAGCGGTCAAAATACTGAGCTACTGCTTACATTCTTCATGTCACAAATGGGGCTGCATCAGGGGTAGATTATATCTATGGAGTTTTCTAGTGTAGACAAAGACTTATTGACAAGCCAAGGTCCCCATCTGTACTGACTCTCCACTCGCTGTTTGGCACTGACATTTTCAGCAGCGGCTCTCTGTTTTAATGGGGAAGCTTTAACTTTCTTCAAGAACTTCTTAAATTGCTCACTATTAAAAAATTGTAAACAAGCAATAAAAGCTACTGCTTTGTCAATTTCCATATCATTCAGACACATGAACACTGTGAATATAAACAAATATTTCTTCTTTCTAATTTGTATTCCTAATAATGCAGGATGTTTATGCCCCTTTTTCTGGCACTTGCTCAGTGGACTACATGCACTGAATTCTAATGCATTCAAAGATACAACCCTATGAATTGATGTACATGCTGCAAATTTTCATACTGTGTATTCCTAAAGAGACCAAAAGAGAGAGACTTGGTTTCATTTAAATGTTATTGCTTTTTAACCTAAAACAGATTAAAAAGGCATCAGTGGGCTTGAAATGCATAGAAGGACCATGAAGAATCATTTTATATTATGAAACAGTACATGGGATCATTGACAGATTTCCTGGAAGTTAAATATGACTTGTAGAGAAATTTTTGTAATTTATTATATTTGAAGAGAAGGAAAAATCTAATTAAAAAGTTAGACAGGTAGATATTCTATTAGGTTTAACACAAGGAATTCAGTCTTATTTCTGGGGTCCTGATCTGATATCTACTTAAATAATAAAAATAATAATAATAAAAATATTGATTTTGCTTCCAAAACATTGTAAGTTGTACACAATGGGAACCCTCCTTATCTGGACCAAAGCTACCCTCTTAGAAACAGGTTATCAGTCAACAGAAGCTAGAACATACCACACTCAAGCAAGCCAAAACCAAAGCCTTGCTCTAGCAGTGAATGAGCCAAGATATGGGCATGTGAGTGTTCATAAAGTCTTGTGTTTCCACTTTAAACATCTGTGTGAGCTCTATAGCCTGAAGGGAAAGAACTCGCTTCTCCCATCTGTTGGTGAGCTGGGGGACGAACAGCCACAGAGCTTGCCCAAGCTATTTACTCAGAACTCCCGATGGACAGAAGTTCCAAAGGGAAAGAGCTCTTTTCTCATTCAGAGATGAACAGAAGGAAGCACAGCTACAGAAAGAGCTTCATTTACATACACTTTCTACCCAGAGCTCCTATAATGAGACTTTGTGCACAGTTATGGTGGCTCCCAAACTCAGGTTTGGTTGGGTTGTGGAACTAAACTGAGGAGAGAGGAAAAAGGGCTCCTACTCCGTGGCAAGGACTTTACTCATGGGCTCTGTAGGCTACTGGTTCCCCTTCACTGAGGATCCTGTGCTGCTGGTAAGATCTTCAGTAGGAGACAATGTGGAGGTGGCTCTTGGACAGAGAGGATAAGAACCAGCTCCTTGATGGGGTGCAGCAGAGGGAGGCCTTTGCTGAAGATGCTGAGGACAACAGCAGAGCTGAGAGAACTCTGGTAAGGCCCCTCCTACCCAGCCATTAAATAAAGCTGAAATCACTATATCTGAGTTAGATGGTAGACTGGTCCTGCCTCTGGACAGGACCAGTCAGCATCTCCCAGCTGATTGGAGACATACCTGCCCAAGTGCACCTCAGAACTCTGTATACCTCCTGATACCAAACCATGATAGGGGTTTAAAAGATGGGGTAGGGGGAGGTGACATAGTAATGGGATGTTTGCTTACAGGACTCTCACAGGGGTGGGTGGTGAACTGAGTGAATGGACTACTGCCAAAGTTACCATGGAGGAATCTTTTACTTCACATTCAGATGACAATTATGCTGCTTATCATCTTGATTTTATGGACAACATTGGCAATCATCGTTTGTCCCGAAGGGTTCTTTGCGTCACATGAGTAACATTCAGATAGACGAGAGCTGTCAATTTTTTTCTGACGGAACAGTTTTCTCTTGGCAAATGCTGATAAAAAACAAAACTAATGTTTCACAGCAATGTATCCGTTTGACCCGTTTTTTTGACAAGAAGTGATCAGAATGGTTCATTTTGATAAGCTCAAAGAGCATCCTTTTGATGAAGCCAAAATGGTAAAGTGAAAACAAAGCACTTTGCCCTTAGCAAAACAAAGCTTTTTAAAGCTATCAAAAAGAAGTCTTTCAATAAACTCATTTTGATATTTACTGAATGAAATTTTCCAGAAATTTTGTTTTGTGGGAAATTTTGACCTTTTTATTCCAGATCAGGATGAAAGGAAATTTTGAAATGTCAGAATTTCCCATGGAATGGAAATTCTGAATTTTGATCATCTCTAAATATATTTTTGCTGTGTTTCTTACAAGTAGATTCTGTGGCCTTTTCCACCTACTAAAGTGTTCCTTGTTTCATACACAGGCTCACTGCTTACATGTAGGCAAGTATTGCCTATTAATGGCCCCCCAGAGAAGATATTTAGTGATCCAAGAAATCTTAAGCCAAGAGTGTTAGTCAGTTAAGACTAGGGACCCCTTGCTATATGAACTCAGGCCCTATTGCTGCTGCCAACACCTGGTTGAAGGATTACAAATCTCTCATACCATCTCACTTGTATAAGCCTGCAAACTCCACAGTTCTGCTGAGAATCTGATATACATGGTTTTTAAAGTCATGTGTATGTATCTGATTGCTTTGACCATTTAACATCTCTCTTATTTGTTTCTTTCCTTTTAGAATAATTAATCTTTAATTTTAGTTACTAAAAGGTTGGATGGCAGCATGGTATCTTGGTTAAGATCCAAACTTATATTGATCTAGCAATATGGCTGATCCTTTGGAGATCAAGAGAACATTCTGGTAAAGGGAACAGTTTAAATAACTTATCTCTTTCCTGGACCCAATTGCTGATTGGGAGCCAGAGACAGAAATGCAATAAAGGGGGCTGTGTATTTTTTCTTGTAGCTTCTTGATAACCAGTGTGGGAAATCAGGAGCACTGTTTGTGACTGCTCGGGGAATCTAACTCCAGTGCTACCCACCAGTTCTGGGAAAACCTGCTGTCTTTTTGCAGCTTGTCCTGACCTTCAGGTGGAATACCCTAGGCATGGAGAGGTCATACAGTTAACAGAAATATAATAGATGAAGATACACAGTTTATGCAGTTTAAAGTCCCTTCTCAGACTGTCTGCTGTCCCTAATCCAGAGGTATCAAACACTTGGTTTGCAGGATGGATATGTCCCATTTCATAGATTTCTGAGGCCTGTGTAGCATTTCCAGATTTTCCAAACTCTTAACTTCTGTTTTTAAAAAAGTTCATTTCTAGATCTCTTGGTTTCAGATAAAACCTTCCAAATGTGGTAATCTTCCTTAGGCTCAAGACAGCCTGAAATAGTGGCTCTAAAATTTTCTCTCTCACACCCTCCACTAAACTCACTACGGCTGTCTAACTGCAGTGTAGACATGCCTTAGATTGTAAGCTCTTTGGGGCAGGGACTGTCTTTTTGTTCTGGGTTTGTACAGCTCCTCGCACAATGGGATCCTGGTCTATAACTAGGATTCCTAGGCACTATGATAATACAAATAATAAATAAACAGACAGTGATGGCATATGTATGGCTGTAGGCACATGCCACATGAAAAGGAAAAGCCACATGACCACTTTTTGGTTTAACAAAAAATTATATGTGCTATATATGTGCTATAAAACGAATATGACCCTTTATCTTTGGCTCGCATTTACCAGATGAATTAAAGCAATCTAGCAAGAATTTATTTCTTTACAGCTCCCAAGTTGGCCAGCATCCCATTTTTTCCTTTGTTGAAATTATTTCAAAAAAGGTTTTCCACATCTCAAGGAGAAACAATTACAGGACAATCAAAGTGATGTACATCACTGTTGCAACTTTATTGGCAGCAGCCTGGATGATTATGTAACGATCAGGGACTGTTGTAATGCCAGTGGAGTGTTAATGTTTTTCATCTTTCCCATTACTGTGCATTTGCCTTTGGAGTATATCCCTATTTGGTGTATACTATCCACTCTTGATTGATTTACACTGGCAATAGAAATTACAGATGACA
The DNA here is from genome assembly GCA_007922155.1 of Mesoclemmys tuberculata. Classification (NCBI taxonomy): domain Eukaryota; kingdom Metazoa; phylum Chordata; order Testudines; family Chelidae; genus Mesoclemmys; species Mesoclemmys tuberculata. The sequence goes on from ML675604.1 coordinate 44,921,964, forward strand.
AATTCCAAAGATAAGAAGGAATTAATGACCTACGGACATTTAAAAAATGTACATATTGCCAACACCAGATATTGTCCTCTTAGCTGCATGACCTATAGTACAGATGATTGAAAAGGAAGTAAGAGAAATTAGTCTAAATGAAATAGTCAGGAAGATATTATTTTCCATTTAACAATCTGTAGGGCTAAATTATATAACAGCAAGGACTCATTTTGAAAGTTTCCTCTGCAGAATCTGTCTTCCTTTAGAGGTCTAAAAAGAATATTGCTCAGGAGACCCCATTACAAATGGCTTTCCCATTCAGCTACATTGTTGCTTTAGCAACCAGTAGAGGCAGTTAAAAACAAACAAATAAACAAACCCCTTAGGCCCGGTCTACACTTACCTTCTGGATTCGGTGGCAGTTGACAGGAGATAAGCAGGTGACGTAAATCACTTGTATATCTCCTGTCGACTTGGCTGCGTCTGCTCTGCGCACCGTTCACACTGCGCTGCACTGACAGGAACAGCGTTCCCTTCAACGCAGCGCTACACCACTTACCGGGGTGGTTTTCCTACATTGATTGCTGGATTGACTGAATGGGTCTACACAGACTGCTCAATTGATCCAGAGCAATCGATCTGACGGCGGTGAATTTGCCGCCATTAGTGTAGACCCAGCCCCAGAGTGAAAATATGTCAAAATGTAGTTGGGAAAAAATTGGGAGACAATAAATGTATCTATTTTTTGCCATTTTCATTGAAATAAATTTTTTTTTAACTAGCTTGTGTGGTGAGATAATGACAACCAAATACATACAAAACAGGCAAGCCATATGCAGTAAGCTGGATTTATTTGTTTGAGTGACTTAAAGCTAAAACACTAAATGTTAGAAAGAGATTCCAAAACTGGTCCCAAGTAATTTTTCCTTTCTTATTCCTTTTACTATAATCTAATCACCTCAGTTCTGTAGCAGCGGAAGATATGTTTTACCATTTCCATGCTGATTTTGAAGTTCCTGAGTGATCGTCAGATATAACTTTCATGCAGTTGTGCATAGGTTAATTTATATGTTTTTGAAAGCTCTAGGAGGCTCAACCGACAGACCTAACAACTCCCAGAAAATGAAGTCTCTCTCCTTATCTGGAAATTATCACAGCCTGCCAACTTCCTCTAAGTCTATTTGGCTAAAATATGCTTCCAAGAACAGTTTTATACCTCAGACTCTGCATGCCCTTTTCAGCTGAAGTGGTGCCCAGTACATGGCAGGCCCTTAAATTTGTGAAGGAGTGACAGAAGCCTGTGTCTGCCTCAAATCCCAATGTCTTTTATAGCAAAATGCATTCATGTTATTCTCATTTCTTTCTGACTCCCTCGCCGGCCATGTCATACTTTGTTACAATAAAAGTTCCCAAATTTTAAACACACAGCTTTAAAAGTAATTGTCCCGTCATTTCCCAGTATCTTCTTCCACCACAAGGCCCCAGTTTCCTGTCTGAACTCTACCTACTAATACATTATGCACAGGTGGATAGCTAGAGTGTGCTATGTGTTTTCCAGACAAATGTAAAGGCCCAAGAGCGTATAAAAGGATATAGACAGTGGAGAGATGAGGGATGAGAAGCAGCAGAAGCAAAGTGGCTGAACAGGGAATGTTTAATGTGTAACCTGTTGATTACCTGTTTTTTGTTTACATGATGTTTAGGCTGTTTTAAACAAATCTGTGGCTAGGGTTTTTACAGGTGTAATGGAAGAAGTGTGTTTTTAATGCAGTAAAATAAGGTGATAGTACTCTAGAGTATTAAAGAAGTTTGAGGCAGAAGATGGCTACAGAAGTCAAGGAGGCAGGAATGGAAGAAATTGGTGCAGCAGGATGGGAAGGAAGAGAATAGTAAGTGATGAGAGCAGACAGAAAGCTGAAACTCAATAATGGAAGACCTTAATAGCAAAGACAAGGGGCGAAATCATGTTCCCATTAAAATAAATGGGAGTTGTGCCATTGACTTCAATGCAATTCAGGTTTTCACCCAACTATCTTGTCTCGGAGGTGAGCGGAACCCAATGAAGTGATCCAGATATGTGCTGGACAAAGTTGGAGCAGCAAGTGAGGTGACTAAGAGTTAGTCACTAACTTTTTATTAAACAGAACAGAATTGTTGACAGTGCAGGTTATTTTCTTACATAGTTATTAAAAGAGAAGATATCAGATATACAAGAAAAAGAATACTGTAGGTATGAGGTAGTATTAGAAAACAGGATGGTTTTTTGACAACATCGATGTAGGAGGATGGTGAAACAAGAGTCAGGGAAGCTAGAGAAGTGGAGTTTGCAGTAACTGAAGCAAGAGATGATCAGGGCCTCAAAAGGGTTATAGCATTGTGAATGAAGGGGAATAGATGGACTTTGAAGATACTCTGGAGGACAAAGCAGCAGGTTTTAGTGATGGCGTTGTGGGGAGAACTAGAGAAAGGAGACAAAAAGACACCTAAATGCTAGCTGGACTGGGACAGGGAGGCTATTAGAGTTGCCAGTGATTATCAGAGAAGGGAAGGAGAGGTGAGTTTGGAAGAGAAGATGAGAATTTCAGTTTTTGCAATGTTGATGGAGGACTGGGCAGTTGGAAGTGCTGTCAGAAAAGCAGACAGATATAAGACTGAATGGAGAGGATGATCTTTACATCTTCAGTACAGAACCAGTAGCTGAAGTCATGTGGTTAGATGAGGTGGCTAAAACAGAGAGAGAGAGAGAAGAGGAGAGGAATAAGGACAAAACATTGAGGAAGGGAGAAGTGGGATTGGTTATGGAAGGAGAGATGCATTTATTAGACCTGTGTTCTATTTTTCTTTCTTTGGACTCTGAATCCTAGTTTGAAAGTTGACTTAATTTTTTTTTTTGGTTGGTAAATGGTGCCTGGACTCCATCTTTGGGGCGAACTCTTTTGGTCATAGATATTGAAAAATATTCAGCTCTAGGCTGACAGGGAGGAGTTTAATAGATTTATCAGGAGGCCACCTTCCTGTGGGAGGGCTCAAAACACCAGTGTTTTAAAGCCAGAGCTGGGAGAGTTGGCAGGCAGAGTGACTGACAATGCATAGTGGAGCTTTGAGGTTCTTTTTGTTTTAGAAAAATGATGTCAACATCTGGAAAAGTTCTAAATCTAGCATTACAGTATTATAATGCAAAAATCTTTTGAGAATCATAAAGTTGTCCCCTAACAGCTTGATTAATTGCTGACTTTCATAAATCCACTTGCATGAGAACAAGTAGAAATTGAATTAAGTATTAAGTAATCCACTGATGTACTTTAATAGCTATATTTCTTTCGATGTGTTTCCCCTGGATGGCCTACCCTTAAAGGCACAGGTATGTCTCAATTTGCTTGGAATTGGAAATGAATATTTGAGATATCTCTTTGTGTATTAGGGATTGGAATGAACTAATATTTCTGTGGAAATGTGTTGGAGTGTAGATTGGAGGTGTGTGGGAACATGCTAATATTACATTAGCTCCAGATGCTCAAACTTAGTTTCACCAAGCACCACACTAGCAATTTGCTGGAAACATCATCTAGTGTCTGATCTAAACCGCACTGAAGTCAATGGAAAGATTCCCATTGACTTTGATGAGCTTTGGATCCGGCTCCTAATTTGTATATGCATTGAAAATAAATGCACACAACTATAACATCTGCTTGTACTTATGAGTTTACCAGAAATAAAACCAAAAGAGCTCAACGAATAACTACAACTTCACCCTCAAAAACAACTCCTTCACCTCTCAGTTATTCAGAGTCCTTAGAGAGGCTTCCTGTGGGTATCTCCTCAGCTTAGGTCTACTGGAGGGCACAAAGATCCAATTTCTCTCACCTCCCCACAACATGCCCCTGTGCCGTAGGAGGGAGGCAGTGTAGGGATGCATATACTGACCCCACAATGTCCCTATACTAGAGGATTTCCCTCGGGAGCCACTGTGCTCTCTTTATGGCCCCTGTGCACTACTGGATCAGGGGCTAGAAGCTGTTCTCAGGTCCCAAGTGTTGATACTGGACACTTAGTGATCAGTGTGAATACTAGTGAGCCATGGTACATCCAATTTGCAGATCAATAAGGTTTAACGTGCAATATTTTCTATAAATATACTAGATAAATACAAACCCTAAAATTAACTACAATATATCATACTCACTAAGCCTGGAGAGCGCAGCAGTCACTCAGAAGGCTGGGTACAGTAATGGTTTCTTCAGGGGCCCCGCCGGGGAGTCAGTGGATCCTCTGGTCTGACCAGCAGCACCTCCCGCAGAGTCAGTTGTTGGTAGAGCACAACCCTTTGCCTAAGTAGTAACTTCTTCTACCCTTCCATAAACAACTTTCACCTAATTACCTCTCTACTCATTATCATATATGCTAATTACCTACATTGGGTTTTCACCCTTAACGACATTCCAGTCTCACCATGTTAATTCGGGTCATCAAAACAACATCTGGTGATATGCGGCATGGTGTAAAAATATACCCCTTGGCAATGAAACAGTGCACCCCCAGACATTCCAGGATAACTGAGGAGGAGGAGAAGGACCTTGGGGTATTGGTTGATAGCAGGATGACTATGAGCCGCCAATGTGATATGGCTGTTAAAAAAGCAAATGCGGTTTTAGGATGCATCAGGCGAGGTATTTCCAGCAAGGAGAAGGAGGTGTTAGTGCCGTTATATACGGCGCTGGTGAGACCCCACCTGGAATATTGTGTGCAGTTCTGGTGTCCCATGTTTAAGAAGGATGAATTCAAACTGGAACAGGTTCAGAGACGGGCTACTAGGATGATCCGAGGAATGGAAAATCTGCCTTATGAAAGGAGACTCAAAGAGCTTGGCTTGTTTAGCCTGGCCAAAAGAAGGCTCCGGGGGGATATGCTTGCTCTATATAAATATATCAGGGGGATTAACATTAGGGAGGGAGAGGAATTGTTTAAGTTTAGTACTAATATAGGCACGAGGACGAATGGGTACAAATTGGATATTAGGAAATTTAGACTAGAAATTAGACGAAGGTTTCTAACCATTAGGGGAGTGAAGTTCTGGAATAGCCTTCCGAGGGAAGTAGTGGGGGCAAATGACTTATCTGGCTTTAAGACTAAGCTTGATAAGTATATGGAGGGGATGTTATGATGGGATAGTTTAATTTGAGCAATTGATTTGGATTATCGGCAGATAAGTCTGCTCAATGGTCTGTGGGAATGCTGGATGGGATGGGAACTGAGTTACTGCAGAGAAATCTTTTTTGGGTGCTGGCTGGTGAGTCTTGCCCACATGCTCAGGGTTTAGCTGATCGCCATATTTGGGGTCGGGAAGGAATTTTCCTCCGGGGCGGATTGGCAGGGGCCACGGAGGTTTTTCGCCTTCCTCTGCAGCATGGGGCATGGGTCGCTTGCTGGTGGATTCCCTGCAGCTTGAGGCCTTCAAATCTCATTTTTGAGGATTTCAATAACTCAGTCATGGGTTCGGGGTTGTTATAAATGTGTATGGGTAGGGTTTTGTGGCCTGCCTTGTGCGGGAGGTCAGACTAGATGATCATATTGGTCCCTTCTGACCTATGAGTCTATGAGTCTATGAGTCTAACTTCTTGTTCCAATCACCATTATCTATGTGCAGTTGCAAGCATACATGATGTATTTCATCCTGTTATGTGTCATGGTATGCAGAAACTGAGACATCTGCAAGGTTACTCATTAGTCCTATTCATCTCTACCAACTGGAAGATGTCATGATACAGGGGTCAGAATAGCCAAGCAAGCAACTAGAGCTAGGCTAGGTCTATAGGACAATGGTCAAGCAAATGTACTGGCCTATAGGACAATGGTCAAGCAAATGTACTGGGTCTCCAACAGCAAATATAGAAGATCCAAATTTCATTCTCTCTACCACACTGCCTTTCAGAATGAATAAGCCAAATCTATGTTTTAGCTGTGTTGTCTATAATCAATAGGCCACATCCCTCCAGAACCAGGAACAGAACCTAAGATTCCCAATATGTCACATCATCCTCCAGTATCTGAGTTACATAGAGGATAACAGCCTACTACTGTTGTTAGTTATCCCTTTAACTCAAATGGTAGAGGACTGCATTGCGGATTTAAAGATCTTGCATCCCAGCCTTGGTGACGACAGGGAGTCAATAGTGTTTGTATGACAGAATTTCCAGTTTTTCAGTTTTTGACCAGCTCTACCCCTCACACAACACAGAGAAACTTTTGTTTCCCTCTGCATGTCTCATAATACCACCCCTTCTTGTCATATTCTTAATACAGTTGCATACACCAGCTAAATTGTAATTCAACATTGCTGCCCACCACTGTTTTTAGGGCTGTTCAGAAAATGTGAAAAGAAAATGTTGTTTCTGTTTGTCATTACATTGTGTTTTCATCAGAATGTTCTGACCAGTTAGTTGTCCTTCATGCTGCTATTATTTGGTTGTTATTTTATTGCAGGGATGTCAATTAAATGATTGGGGTCCTGCTATGCCAGTGCCTAATGCAAACAATACAGTGGCTTTCCCTGTCCCACAAGTTACAATCTGATATCTGTCTACACAAGAGGTTAATAGATAGATAAGAGTGGAGGGAGCAGTGGTCACACATTCATTACCCCTTTCATCACAGCTGTATGGATAAAAATGAAAGAAAATGTGAAACAGAAGAAGGACCCCATCAATTAATGTTGCCAGCAGTATACACCATTGAATTTTGCTGAACATTAAAGGGACAAGTTAACCATTATCATTGCACTGCTCTTAAGTCCTGAATGCATTAAATTGTCATTCTTAATCAGCTTCATTGCTGATGAGCAACAGAACTGGTTGAATTTGTCTTTGTGAACAACATTTGTTGCAAATGTAGCCTTTCTTCCTGCTTACAAACCGATCCTGATTTCTGTTAATGTGTTTGTTATTCCATTTGTAAACATCCTGTGGATAATTTCAACAGACAATTTTCATTCTTTGGATTATTTGCAGTCTGTTCAGTTTGACTTTTTCTATTCATGGTGAATGGTTGGTCACATAAGTCTCACGGCAGTGATTTTGTTCCCTGAATAGATTACTTTTCAAAAAGAAGGGAATAGAGAAGTTGGTGTATAATCTGCATTTGCTTTGGACCTTTCATCTGATGCATTTTGAAAACATGCTCTAGGGCAGTGGTTCTTAACCTGTGGCCCATGGGCTGCTTGCAACCCAGTCAGAACACAGCTATGGCTCATGTGACATCATCAGAGTGATACAGGTAGTATATATATTGTGTGGATGTGGCTCACATAACACACAGAGAGTTGCATATATGGCCACAATGGTAAATAGGTTGAGAACCACTGCTCTAGGGTATGAAAGATATTATTTTAAGGGCTTTGCTCTTAAGACTTACCATGTAGGTCACTAAATTTTCTATGGCCCTGCTCGTGCAAACATACATGTGCTTAATTTCAAGTAAGTGGAACTTTGCATGTGCATAGGTGTTTTCAGAGATGGGGCCTTTGTTTGCAATGGAACCAGGTCCACTAAGCATGGCAATAAACATCTGGCAATGTGGACTTGTGAAAAAAAATGCACGACTACCTTTTAAGTGCTTGAGAACAAAAGGTGTTTATATAAGGATCACACAGAAGTTTTACTGAAACAAATTAAAAAATCCTAGCTTTGATGTGTCCTTCCAGCATGGCCAATGACAGTGATATGGAAATTCCTCCAGGAAATGATAGTAAGTGTTAGAACACCTTCTGAAATGCAGAAACTAAGGCAATATTTTAAGTGATTTATAAGAGCAAAATCCACGCATGTTATTTCTAAATCCTCTTCCTCCCAGCATCCTTTTGAGATCTGTTTAAAAGCACAAATTCAAACTTCTGCCTACAGTACTTTATCTAAAGAAGACGATTATACATCAGTTCCAATTCACCCCAAAGGAAAATGACCACATTATTAATATATCCCTGTGGTATCCCCTTGATAGCAGAATCCATATAAAATCAGCATTTGCTCTTTGCAAAAGCCCATTGCTAGAATGCTTGTTTGGTATTTGCTGCATTTCTTCTGATATCCAGCTCTAATGAAAATACCTTCATAACTCACATAGTGGATGGGCAACTTCAAAAGACACCAACACAGCATTCATCAGCTATGATCCATATGGTAGCAAAGCAAAGAGTAGCATGATACACCAAGCTCAAATAAGGAAGCATTTGGCAACAGAGTAGCTAAATTGGAACCACAGCTAACCTCAGCAGCAGTCAGACAGTATCAGTTTTCTGCTTGGCATGGACAGGGCAGTAGGAGAGGATGGAAAGCATACAGTTAGACTCAGAAAAGTGACTCTTTAAAAATGGCACTTTTGTACTTAGCAGATCTGCTAACTCCAGTGAAAAAAACTGAGGCTTGATCTACACTACCAGCTTACATTGTTATAGCTACATTGCTCACATCCTTGAGCAATGCAGTTATACCAACCTGGTCCCTGGTGTAGACAGTGCTACGCTGACAGGAGGGTTTCTCTTGTCAACATAGCTACTGACTTCCAGGGAAGTGGAGCACCTACACCAATGGGAGAAGGGAGAGGGGAGGCAGCATCTTCACTAAGCACTACAGTGGCATGGCTGCACCAGTACAGCTGTGCCACGGCAGCGCTATAAGTGTACACAAGTCCTAAGTTTGTATTGCTTTACACTTCTGTTAGCATTATAAGCACATTGCTAAGGTTGAGTGAGCTCCAGACACTATTCCATCTTGTGTATGAACAACAGAATTATTTACTAAGTGCAACTTCTTACAGCCATGGTGACCTCCGGGCAAACAGTGCCTGAGTCTTGCAGCTCTTGGAGTCAAGTGATTACATAAGAATGTTGGGCTTCATTTTTTAAAAGAAGTTTCTAGCTCACATGGTTGCCAAAAAAAGCTTGAAAAGGTGACTCAAGTGAACACTTAAGGTTCAGAAACCAGAAGACAAATAAAATGCTCCCCCCCCGAAAAAAAAAAAAGAAAAAAACCCCTCATGGTTTTAAGCCAATCTCATGATTTTTGTAATGTTTGGGGTTGGTAGTAGTGTGATGGAAATGAGGTTGCATTGATGTTTTTGAGGGCATAATTGGAAGAAAATGGAGTTTTGCAGGTATAACTGAGGCCTACTTTGGCTTGCAGAACCTCAGTTACTGTTGATGATGCATAAGAAGGAAAGAATTCGGTCTTGATTCTCAGGGCCCAGACTGAGTTTGCAAAGCTGGTAGTTAGAAAAACAAAAACATATTTTTAACTGGAGCATATTTGATCTGGAAGTCATTGAGAGGTAATAAACATGGGAACTTCTATTGCCAGTTTTTGGCTGAACTTGCAAAGTCTTACACTCAACTTGATGGCATTTCTCTGTTTGGATGTAACAAAATAACTTTTGAATGCCACATCTGATCAATTCCAAAATTTCAGGGAATGTTCTGTGCAGTATTGTTGTAACTATGTCAGTCCCAGGAGAGTTCTTATAAGCCCTAAAGCTTGTCTCTCTCACCAGCAGAAGCTGGGGAGACCAGGTGGGTGAGGTAATATGTTTTTTTGGACCAACTTCTGTTGATGAGAGAGACAAGCTTTCAAGCCATGCAGAGCTCTTCTTCAGGTCTGGGAAAGATACTCCCAGCGTCACAGGTAGATGCAAGGTGGAACAGTTTGTTTAGCATCAGCAGTTACCACATATTCTCAGGGACCATTCAAGGTAGAGTAACCCCTTAACACCTCAGCAGTCATAGGACAAAAAAAGGGGGTTAGTAGGTTACAGATTGTTGTAATAACCCATAAATCCAGTGATTTTTAGTGTCTAGCAGAGTTATGAATTTAAGCTCCTACGCTCATGTTTTGAAAGCATTTTGCAGGTTTCCATTGGTGATGAGGACTGTTTGGTCAGACAAGGAATGATTGCTTTATGAAAAGTGTTCATCCACCAGTGATAGGGTGTTTTTGTTTTTTATCATTTTCCTATGTGAGTTCATTTGAGAGTATAGTGCTTGTCTGCTTTTACACACACAGTTGTTACTGGGGTATTTAGTGCACTGGATGAGGTATATCAGGTATTGTGATAGGCATGTGTAAGACCCAGGGGTCTTGAAAAGTGTGTTGTGGGGGGTGCTGATCATTGTAGCAGTGGAGATATGTCTGCAGGTTTTGCATCTGTTGTTCTGCCATGGTCTGGTGCCACCCTGAGTTGATATGTCCTGGTCTGTGGGTCATTTGCTTCTGATGATGAGGTTGGAGAGGTTGGGCAGTTGTTTGAAGGCCAGAAGAGGGGATGTTCAGGAAAGATTTCTTTCAGAATTGGGTCCCTCTCAAGTATGGATTGTAGTTGTTTGATAATACCCTGTATAGATTGGTCTAATCAAATATATTATCTCACTCACCTTGTCTCTCTAATGTCCTGGGATCCACACGGTTAAAACTACACTGCATGCAACAGAAGTTGGTGAAGTAAAAGACCTTGTCTCTTAGGGAATGTTCTAGTCACAAACTACTGATGTTGGTGAAAACTGGAAAACCAGAAGTGGAGATGGGGGGACACAAAGCCCCCAGCCGCTTCTACAACCTGTGTAATTGTCTACATATGAAAGAACTAGTTGATGGCAGTCATTAACTCATTCCAGCATTAGAATATTCCTCACTATACCTCTGCCCATCCTCCAGTTGAAAAATGGTTACAGTCTGAAAAAAAGACAAATGAAGAGAGAAAGAAGGAGAATCCCTGGCTTGTGGGGGAGGAGTTGGAAATGGAGGATACGTTTTGGAGGGAAGAATGGGCACACACACAGAGGCCCTGCCATGGAGTAGGGGGTGGGGAACGGTTCTAGGGAGACCCTGAAGTTGATGGAGATGGGAGGATGGTTTGTGGGAAAGAATGGGGAGAATGCAAGGAGCCCCTGCTGTGAAAAGAAATAGCAAGGTGGGTGACCCTCTAGTATAGCCACTTTTTAATGTACAATACAGTTTAATATTGAATTCTCTAAACTATGAAAAGAGTCTCCCACCCCCTCAAAAATAGAAAAAGTGCTGATGAAACTAAACACAGGCAAATAAAATATCTGATTATGTGTCTCCATGTCAGTAACATAAGTAGGTACTGGTAGTCTATACATCAAGGCAATCATCACAGTTTCATCACAGGGGAAAATATAGATTCTGAGTATTCTGAGTATTTATTGTACCACCTATCTTTCCTTCCTTAAGGGCCTGATCCAAAGTCCACAGAAGTCAATAAAAATACTCCAGCTGAATGGGCTTTGGATCAGACCCTATATGATGAAGAAATCCAAGTAAATTCTCCACTTTCTGGGAGTATTGTGGCTGGGACATGAAGCCCTAGAAAGAAATGGGACTAGCCACAAAAAGGGAACTTCAGTAGTACAGGAGAAAAGAAAGATGATGTGCTTCGGTTCTGAACACCGAAGTAGTCTTTCTTTTTCCATTTAAATCACTGCTTCCCTTCCTCTCATCTCCACACTGGACACCTTATTAGAACCAGCAGGGCTAAACTGCAGAGCAAAAGAGAACTACATGAAAACATTCAGAATATATAAATGCCACTTCCAATGATATAAAACAAAACCAATTTCCTTTAAGGATCCCAGTTTGTCAAACACTGCACTGAATTACGTCCTGCTGCATTAAGAACTAAGAACAGCAACTGGTTCACTGTACTATTGCTTACACGTATGTTTGGATGTAAGTCTGGATTGAAATGAAAAAAACAAAATTCTTCAGGCAAATTGTTTGGAAAAAAAACTTTTCAGCTTCCCACTCTACCTACAGAACGTCTGGGATTGGATTCGGGCATAGGCGCTCTAGGCCCGTGCCTAGGGTTCCAGCACCTGCAATCAAGTGATTGCATCAGAAGTTCAGCTTTCATTTAAAAATAAAAAGTAAGTTTATAGGCCTCATGGTCATGAAGTTGTTTTGGAAGAACATGAAGAAAACCAGCATTTAAAAAAAAATCAGGCTTTTCCCAGCAATGTTGGAAATGCAAACAGAACAATATTATGCTAGTACTGCATAAGCAGTCAGTAGTCTGTTAAGTTTTACTGTCCATGCTAAATGAAACTCAAAAATTAAACAAACATCATAAATAGTGAAAAATTTTGAATAGCAACATTTTATGGAACAACACCACACAATTTCCAGTACCCAAATACTGGCATTATGGAGTCTCAGAATGTCTGTCTGTCTAATTCCAAATAAGGTTGTTGATAAAATATCTTAGGTTTCTGAAGAAAATGCGGTCCTGACAATGGCCCAAATCCAGGTTAGGTAGTTCCTGCAGAAGTGACCAAAAGGAGCCGTAGAAAAAATAAAAAGATGCCCATCAAATATTTTGCCATTAAATGAGAAGTCTTACCAAGATTCTGGTCTGGTTTACACTGACAATGTAGGTCGACAAATGCGGCTTCCGTCCAGCACATAAAGTATGCATCTCCACTGGGATGTCAGGTCCGCCAACCTAAATTGCGGTAAAATTGTATCGGTCAAATGAGCATCAATGTAGGCAGAGTGCAATGTAAATCGACATAATTGGCCTCTGGGAGGTATCCCATAATGCTCTGTTGTGAACTCTCTGCACATTGACATTCTGCTGCACTGTGGCTACATAAACAGGAAATGGCTCCTCCCCTGAAGCCCCAGGGAATTTTGAATTCCTGTTTCCTGTTTGGTCAGCATGGTCAGCTTACTTGAATAACTGATCATGGCAATTGCATGACCCAAACATGCTCCAGCCTGGAGTCGACTTGAGGTTTTGGATCTCATCGGTCTGTGGGGCGAAGAGCCTGTTCTGGCTCAGCTCCGAGCCAGCAAAAGAAATTTGGATATCTACAAGAAGATATCTCATGGCATGTTGGAGAAGAGGCACAACAGTGCTGCATTAAGATCGAATTGCTGAGGTAGGCTTATCGGAAACCTAGGGAAGCTAACAGTCATTCTGGCTCCTCACCAAAAACATGCTGCTTTTACGAGGAGCTGCATGCGGAGACCCCACCACCACCACTGTGCCACCACACAGCGTTGATACCTCAGGGGAATCTGAGGCCAGGATGAATGAGGATGAGTCTGTGGACAAGGAGGAGGATGACGATGAGGGAACAGAGCACCAGCTGCACACAGCCCCAGTGCCCACCGGTGGCCCCAACCACCCAGGAGCACCAGCCACACCCAACCCCTGCCGTGCCCAGCCCCGGCTGCGTAGCCCTAGCGCCCACCAGCTGCTCCAGCCAGCCCAAATCACCACCAGGCAGCACCAGAGCCCACCAGCAGCCCTGGATTCCAGTCGGGTGGTCTGAACCAATGGCTGGTTCACCGTGCTCCAGCCCCCACCTTGTTTTGGGGAAGCTGAGCAGGCAGAAAGCTGCTGCTGAAGTGCCTGGGGCAGACGCAGCAGGAGGGGGTGGGGCCCTGCCTGGCTTCTTGGGAAGGCTAAACCTTCCCCCACCTACAATACCTAGTGCCCATGGTCACTATCCTTCTTAGCAGAAGTCTATTAATGGCCCAGCACACTTGTATCACAGCTGCTCTCACAGTAGATTTACTGACTCTGAATTTATTCCCAACCGACGGGTAGCAGTCTGGCATTGCTAGCTTTCATAGAGCAATGGCCACTCTCTTCTCCACTGTCAGAGCTGGTCTCAAGCAAGTATTCATGCATTTCAGGGCTGGGGACAGCTCTGCGCAAAGTTAAAAGAAAGTGGCCTAGTGCATTCAAGAGTTCTGCAGCCACTGCTCATCATCCCACACCTTCATAACGATTCAATCCCACCAGTCACTGCTTGTTTCCTGGGACCAGAAGCGGCACTCCACCGACTGCAGATAGTGTGTGACAGCTTGCGGCAAACAAGAATTGTTTCATTCTATGTTTTGTAGCAAGGTAGCTTCTGTAACATAGCAATTTTCAGTGTTGCAACTCCCAACTTGCCCCTGAAAATAGTGCAGAATAAGTTGTGAGGTGTTTGTGATGCTCTCTATAATAGTGCAAAGCTGAGCGTGCTCCATTGTTTGGACTGGATCAAGAAGGGAGGGAGAGAGGGAGCACATTGCATCATGGGAGGACAACAACCTTCCCAAAAGCCTCTGTGGCTTGTTACACTGTGGGATAGCTACCCACTGTGCACTGCTTTGATTGTCAATCCAAGCACAGATAATGGGGATGCAATTCCCCAACACAATGAGCGCGGTGTAATCACACTCCTGCGACTTCTAAAATTTGGCGGGTGAAAGTCGATGTAAAATAAATCAATCTCACTCTGCAGTATAGATATACCCTCTGCTATGTTGTATTCTGGCTAGCATCTGTGAATGGCAGACATGTCCCTATTGCATCTCTCTTTGATGCACAATAAATATTTTTTGATGCACTTCAGAATTTATATTCTTTTTGAGAAGAGAGGCCATTATTTATTTATAAAGATCCTGCATCTGTAGATCTTTGTAGGTATTGACATTGCAAAACAAAGCCGAAAAGTTAACTGTCTTCCTGAAGTACTAAGACAAATTGTTTTAAAAAATAAATCAACAGCCAAAAGACCTGGGGATTTTTAAGAAATCATTAAAACATTTGCACAACTCATCCAAGGATAATTTAAATTGACCCCAAAACAATGTTTCAATGTATTTCCTGCTTTAAGTGAAATCAGAAATGAAAGCAGCTCTGATGGAAATGAATAGGGCCATGCAGCGCAGCCTAAATAAATGCTTTTTATTTTCTTGCCTCTCCAAAACTAACCACTTCTTAACCAAGAGTTTATCTGTCTCCATTCAGAATTCTTTTCTAGGGCTCACTCTACTACACCAGAAGCAAAGAACATTCAGTGTGCGTGCCTCAGCACAGGAAAACATAAGGCATTTATTATAAATGAATTCCAAATAATTAGTGTAGGAGATCATAAAATGTGCGTAGAAAAAAAGATTGTCTGAGACATATTGCAAGCAGGAGGGCGTCCAGGATGTTAATGGGCAATCTGCACTACTGCTAATCCCTTAGGGATCCTGTTACAGGTGGTTCATATTTCTGGAGCAGAAAAGTATGCTTTATGAAATGGAAAATTTATCTTAAAAATTTTCCACTACACCATTTCAGCATTAGACTCCTTACAATGCCATTCTTGAGAGGGCAGTCAATTGGTTTATTAATTATTTTTATTATTACCTCATTTTGGATAAGCACTGACTTTTATAGACCCCCCCCCATTCATACCTGAGTGAAGAACAACTTCCTTTTCTGCATTAGAATGGAACACAAAGCAACAAAAGCCTAAGATAATGACAGTTGGAGGCAAAAGCTAATGAGGGGGGAAATAAAAGGAGTGTGTTAGCTCCTAAACTGCATATTCTAGCTTTGTTGGTCTGTGGCACAAGGCTGGCTATACGGCTGTGTCGGGTTTTTCTAGGAATTTGCAAAATGTTATCGTTTTCAACAGATACTTCCTAGAAAATTTTAGAAAATATTCTATGCGGACAAAAATCACCCCTGTGTCATATGCCACCATCCCACGTCTTTCAGTGTTTATTAATGGGGTCATTTGCATAAAACAAGTTTTTTTTTGTTTCTATAGGGTTTAATCTCTTCCGGCTATTTCTTCTCCATCTGAAGCTGAACACGTGCTTTGCTGAATCAGGATAATAGGGAAGAACTAGTTCTGGGACACTGAGAAGGCCTAGTGAAAGAGAAGTCAGTGGGATATTGTACTGAACAGTGGTTGGTTAGAAGGAATATGTCTTTGGGCAGAAAGTTGTTCTGGCAAACTCAGACATTTTCATTTTTGGAGGCTAATTCCCTCTATGAAAAACACACTCCCTCCGGAAGGGCACTTGTGGCACAGCCAGAATCCCTTTAAGTTAGCCATGGGCATTGTCCATCTCACATGATGTTACAGAAGACAAGAACGGTAAAATGTTTAGTACTGTGGGTTTTCAAACTGTTCAGTAAATGAAGTTAACACAAAAAAGTTGATAAAAATTTATTGGGCCACCAAAAGGCAAAGTAAAGTTATGAAGCATTAACAGACCATCTTTAAAACTTTCCAGTGCTTTTAAGAGCCTAAACAGGACTATGATGATGAAGTGACCTTTGAAATATGAGCACCAGGGTAAGACTGTTAAACCAAATGTTGAATGGTGCCATGCCTTTATACGTTCACAGGAAAACACCTCATAGAAAGTATGTTGTAGCCCCTTGAATCTAACTGCTTTTTGTTCAAAACTCATTGAAGTCCTTTTATGAAATGCACAGGTATTTCTCTTCTGCTAATAGCCATTTACAGCAGTTCTACAGGAACAGCTTGATACCTTTGAACTAGGAATGTCACTGTGACACCCACAGGCCTGGAAGCTGCTTGCCCAAAGTCCCAGGCTCACTGTTCATCTTGGGCCAGATCCAAAGCTCACTGAAATCAATAGGTGTCTTCCATTGACTTCAGTGTGCGTTGGATCAGGCTCAATGAGGATCATGATTGCCACTGAGTTGACTGCACAAAGGACTGTCTGACTTTTAAGATCACTCTCATTTATAGACAAGCTCTACTGTTTAAGATACTTGCTCATTCAGTTTGGTAGGCAACCCTTCCTTATATATTTTTTCCCCTTGCTTGGGATATAGGCTTCAGATAGCTTCTGTAACTTTGACTTAAAGTAAATCCAAGCCTCTGCCATATTCAGATTCTTGGGTTTTTAACACATAGGGGAGTTGTTCTATTGTACAGATTTTACTTTGCCCAAAAACGATTTCCTCTCCATAATACATTTTATTTTGACTTAATATTCTTTTCTCCCTTGCCCTCCCTTTCTTTTCCTTCCTTTCTATATATTTACGTATAGCATTTCAATATAAGTCTGTAAGGCTGTAAGTCAGAGAACGGCAGTTCCCTCTAAGATTACTGGGAGCTATTGCAGATGGTCTTGTGAATTTCGTGTATCTGAATGTAGAGGAGTTAGATCTTGGAGAAACATCTTTTTACAAGCTGAATATATCACTGCTAAAGCCTGTTCTACCTATGTTGTTAGTCTGACTGATTTACTGCTTGGGGTGGCTGCTACCTATGGGTATACACACAGGAGCAAAGAAAAACATATGATGTGAAAATTTTACATTTCTGGACTGTAAAAAAGAGAAATTAGGTAGCTTCTAGATAGAAGGGCAAGGTTTGTGGTTTCACATGCCCCCTTCCACACTATTGGTGTTTTAAACAGGAAAAAGACAAAGAGGTGTGAGAACAGTGGAAGTGTTGTATTGGAAAAACAGAATGAGGGAGATGGAGGAAAGTTGCTACTTAACTACTTTTTTAGGAAATATTCAGAGAACCATAGCATTTAAGGACAGACTGGACCAATAGATCATCTAGTCTGACCTCTTACATATGTCACAGGCCACAAAATTTCACCCAGTTATCCCAGTATGGAGCCCAACAACGTGTGTTTGACCAAAGCATATTTTCAGGAAATATGTGAGATGAACATAGTTTACACTGCGCATTCCTTGCTTGCAAAGTTGAATGGAGCACAAATTATACACATACATAATTTATGACTCATTTTTCCTTCTATTCTCCATTGAAACCATACCAAATCAAGCTCAGTCTATGAGAAAAGCTGTGACCATACACAAATCTCCCTACACTGAGGAGGTCTGTTGCACGTGGGAGGGACTATCAACAATCAAACACTTGTGTATAAGTAAGCCAATGCTATACTCCCCTGTTCAGCTCATCCGGGATATTAGATGAGATGTGATACATAGGACGGTACTGAACTGTGAGGCCAGTTTCATGGGATTTTTATCTGCATGAGATTTGAAAGAAACCAAAACATGCTGTTAAAGACAAAGTATTCCAGCCTGACAGCTAGCCCAGATATCTGTGGTTGGATGCACGAGATTTAGAGATCTTGTATGTTTTAGGGACAATGACACCTACACCACAGGGACTTTTCTGCCTAAAAAGTATTTCTTTCAAGGGAATAGGGTGTTCCATTTCGAAAGGGGTTAAAAAAGTTTCAAAACCTGCCTCTTTTGCCTTTAATGTAAATCCCCAAACGCAATAAACTCAGAAATTAGCATTGTGAGGATACAGCGCTCTGAGTTGCATCTATTTCATTTCAAATGCAAAAATGAAAAATCTGTTTCATTTTATTATTTTTAACTGAGAGAATGGAGCAGTTTTAAGATAAATCAGTTATTATTTTATTTAGATAAGGATGATTCTTTGCAGCCAAGTGTCTCATTATGACAGAAAAACAAACAGGATATTACTGTCCTCAGGACCTGAGTTTTCTTCTTTCTCCCAAATCAAGTCACCAACTACCTGGCTCTCTTCCTCTTCATTTATGAGACTTACTCGTAGCTAGCTAAAGATACAGTACAAATAATTAAAGAGAAGGAGTTTCTTAGAATGGCAACATTCCAGATGATGGGATAGACATTCTGTCTTTCTTGAATACATGTTGTGTCATCATTTGGCAAAGGATCCCAGACTGAGGGATAAGTGAAGTAGAAGGATTTTGGTCTAGGGATATAAATGTGCAACAGCTGCTTGTTGCCAGAAAAACTACTGCAGATGTGGTTATATCTTCCCGTTCTGTTGTTTCATCTCTTTGATGCTACTGTAAGAATGGGAAAGTGTGATCTTAGGTGCTGCTTTCATTCTTTGTGTGAGAGAGAGGGAAAGATGGAATGTGTAAAAATTTATTTTTAAGTATATCATGCAATTTTTTGTGTGAATTTGCTACAAAGTGGAGTTTCACCTTCAGTACCCAATGACCACAGATTGTCAATGCACAAATGGTGAAATTCTTTGAGAAACCCCCAGGACTGCCTCAGATAAACTTTAGGGTGAGAGTCTCCCTGAACAAAATGTTTACCACTTTCACAGCCAGAACAGATGTTTGCAGCAGTGTCTACAATGCAGAATCTGCCTTTTGTTTTTGGAAAGACCTGGAGGTGAAAGTAAAGAACTTTTCACTTCACAAGTCTTCAGATGTCACTTTTAGTTGGTGGTGAGGAATTTTCTTACAAAGCTCTTCCCAACAACACTTACCATCCTCTCACAAATGGAAGCTGTGTCTCACAAAATATGTAGTGTGAAAACCTAGCCCCCTTTGAAGTCAATGGGAGTTTTGTCTTTGACTTCAACAAGGCCAAAGTTTCACCCCTACAACGTTCACAAAAACACGGGCTGTCTCTTTCTTATCCCAGAATGTTCCGCTCATATTAAAAAATGTGTGGTTTTCCCCTCTCCCACTCCACCATTGTGTTGTCCCGCTATATGTTTTCAACCCAATTTTCTAGGTAGTTCAATTAGGAGGCTAAAGGAGTGTGTTATACATTTTAGATGTACTGCTAGGATGTATGGTGAAAAGTATATCAAGAGTATTACATGCACTTTAAATGTTTAATTATTTTTGTGCCACAGAATGTGCATACAAGAAATAATGTGAATTGGGGAAAGATGAAATCTCAAATAATGGCTATTTGAAAAATAGTTTGATGGCATGCAAGTTATAAGGACCCTATATTATTCATCCAAGATGTAGCAGGAAAGTTGTGTTTTTGTTTTTTGTTTAGTCAATGGAGATGCTGACAAAAAATGAATAGCTTAGATTCATGGTAGCAAGTGCATTGAACCTCCTTGATGGGGAGAAGGGAAGAGGCAGAGGAAATGAGATTTTCTTAATTATTTTTTAAACAATGGAAGTTATAGAAGGAACAGCTAAAATGTCTAAGTATCTTGAAGTCTGTCACTTCTAGGATACATTGATCATCTTTAACACACAGGCAGGTACTAGTGACTGTTCAATAACCTGTATAATAAAATATTCAGCAAAACCCAGATGTTTTCACTTGAACATCCAGGAGGTTTAATGATCAAATACAAGAACCTCAGAAAACGTTTTAACTTTTGAATTTGAATGTGGGAACCATCTGCATTTACAGCACAGAGAAAGGGGAGTCAAGGAGTAAGCAAAGATTCTAGTTGGTGAAGTAATTGGGAGTAAGAGGTCAGCTTCTGTGAATTTACATTTTCCTTTTAGAACTGTTCTTTAACAGCTCGTTCTGAATTCTGAGTTTTGGTTTATCTTGTAGCAGTAATTTTCCCTTCCAATTTGTACTGTAAGGGCACAATTGTGGTTTTGTTCGGCACCAGTGGGAGCAGCTGGAGGCAAATTTCTGGAGGTATGCGGATGCATATGGATTGTATCCAGTGTGGAAAGGGGAATCACACTCAGAAACAACTCCCTTTGAGGGGTACAACATGTGTCATAGTTCAGAACAACTGCACCTGTGTTTCCCTCCACAGAGGACCTGCAAGGGAACCCGCTCTCAAGACTTCTGTCTCCTTGGTTTTTGCCTCTCTTGGGTGTGTCTCACTCTTGACTGGGATATTTCCTTGCTGAACAATTCCCTGTGTTTACTGTGTTATTCCAAGCAAAAGACAGTCTGCTGAAGCAGGCCTACTTGCTTTTTCTTCAGAGGCTATACTCTGTGTAATTGCCCACAGTTATAAGTTACTACACAACTCTTTCTCAGCAAGGACATTTTATTCTTAAGGTAGAAGCATTTCAGAGAGAACATATAACAAAAAATAAAAGAACCTACAAGCTTACCACACATCGTCCTCCCCTTGTACTCCAGCTGCACACAGGCTCTGGTCAAAGTCAGAGCTTTAAACCCTTCCATAATGATTGGGGCCCTCCCCTTGGACAGAAGGTCCTGTCCGTTTGCTGGATCAGAATGAAGGCACTGAATCAGCTTCAACTCGGACTATTTATTTAAAATTCCTTTCTTTATCTGTTGATCCCTGGAGAATCCAGGTAGGGTCTTTGAACTGTCCAGCTGTAACAGGTGATCAGCTGACAAAAGGTCTCCCGCTCAGGGTCATGCTTCTAAAGCTGAGTCTTTCGGTGGAGGTTTACAATCCTCTCCTCCCCAGTACTTCCTAGGAATTCCACTTCACACACATCATCCCAGAAGATGGGTCACATCTACTACATTGCTGAACATAGTCTTTTGAAGTTCACAGTACTTCCCAGATGCTGCATCAATCCTGTCTTTCTCCTAAAGAAGTTCCATACAATTCCACAATAATAATTGAACATTTGCATGTTTAATATAATGGGCTTCTAAAATACTTAAACTTAATTCGGTAAGGTTTGCCCAGGATATTGCAGAAAATTGCTCTCTGTCAGAATGTGCTCCTCCCAGTCTTTGACCACCTACTCCCAGCCATGCCTCCTTTAGCATATGCAGTGCTGTGCATCACCACAGCTCCCCTACACTTTATCATCGAAGACTGCAAGCCACCAGAGCAAGTCCACAAGTATCTCATCTTTCCATACACAGTGGCAGAGAACATTTGACCCAAGAGCCCCTTGTCCTAGGCTTTCTGGCATTTATGCTTCATGCCATCCCCACATGGGATAAAGCAGTGCTGGCAACTCCCAAATAATTGATGAGTTCACTAAGGGCCAGATCTTATCTGGGCCTTGTGTGGGTTCTGAGTGAGTCCTGGAAGAATCTGGGACAAAAAGAGCCTTCCCTTGGCATTCCCCTTGTAGGAATCAGGTGGCATTCTAACCCCTGTATGTTGGGTGGGATATGTCTTCATCAAATTACGAACTTCATTTTCCATTCTGTGTTGAACAAATGGCTAAACTTGCCCAAGGAATATAATGTATTCCAGAGAGGTACCCTCCCTGGGAAAGATGCTTTAGACCTTGTGAAAGACCTGTCACTGAGAGCCATCAAGACAGCAATATAGGGCCATTTTTTTCAATTGTCTTTTAACTGCAATGCTGGCCTATCCCCCTGGAACAATGGGTTTTTCAACAGAGTGGCCTGCAGGCAGGGAAAGCCTGACTGAATGACGGGCTGGAACCTTCCAGCTGCACACGTGGCAAAAGGAGACAGAAGTTCTATTTAAGAGTGGGGTCCTCTAAGCAGAGAGGAGACCATTGCCACATTGAAGCAGGAGAATAAGGGAAGAAGAGAGCAGAAGAGATTCTGCCCAGTATGAAACACTGAAAAACTTTGGACTTATGGAAAGGAAAAGATCATTCTGGGGATGATGCATGTCAGGACTTTGTTTCTTTTCCAAAATCTGTAATCTTGAGTGCTCTTAAGAGTGAAGTGACTGTGGTTAAGAAATTCCTTTGCTAAGCCTGAGTTACTTGTTTTGCTGCTATGTTGTCCCTAGAAGGATTTATCTAGAAGCTCAGAGCCCTTAAAAATTAATGGGACTCCAAGAGAGCATGTGTAAGTGACTCGGGAGGCTCAGGAGGTCTGAGGGACTGTTTTTCAGAGTCTAGGGTCGTTCGATTTGGAGTCATATATCTAAGAAAGGGTGTAAAATAAGAGGTTTGTGTCTCAGAGTGTACCCTAAAGACTCAGCTAGAACCTGACCAGTTTCTTCCTGGACCTAGTTGTCTCAGAAGCATGTTGGTACCAGCAACTGTCTACTTGCTATAGGTGAGTTACTGTTCAGTACCAGATTGGTTGTATCACCTATACTCACAATAGCATAGAGACTGCTCCGTCTCTCATTCTAGGTGGAAAGGAGAAGGAACAATCATGAATTTGTCCTTGTTTTTTCCCTGTAACTGCTGATAGCATCATGCAGTTACTGACTTCATTGGGACTAGGGTTGGGCCCTAAAGCCGTACAAGGATTGCAGCTCCCCATTCTGCTTGGGTGTTAGCAACATTATTGCTGTATGCGATGTTGTTGTATCCATGTTAGCCCCAGGATATTAGAGAGACAAGTTGGGTGAGTCAACACCTTTTGTTGGACCGACTTCTTTTGGTGAGAGAGACCAGCTTTCAAGCTTACAAAGAGCTCTTCTGTGTAAACTCAAAGTTTGTCCCACTCACCGGCAGAAACTGGTGCAACAAAAGATATTATCTTGCCCATCTTGTCTCAGCAACACTTTTTACAGTTATGTGACAAACAGATTTCCTGAACTCAGATCTTGGTAGGTAAAACAATTTCTCAGTTCACTTTTAATAACAGAACTGATCCAGAAAATCCTCAATTAAATATTCAGTTGAATTTGACTCTGCACAATATAAGTGGTTTTTCTGGTTGGATGGCCATTATTACAGACAAATAATACAATTAAAGTAAACGAAATACATCTAATCAGTGAAATTAATCCATCACAGTTTCAGAAGAGTTTGATTTAATTAAATAAATAGTTTCGATGCCAGCACAAACAGTATCACTCTCAGGAGCTTCTCTTACTTCACACAAGCCAAATGCCATCAATTTTTATGTTAATAACTAATTGCTTTTGGCTAGAATGGACATGCCTTAGTCCCTTATGAGTATTCTCTGACATTGCTTGTTGCTGCTGCTGCTGCTAATGTTCACACTGATATAAATTCTTTTGTAGCCCTCTTCCCTTTATGGTTGTGTGATACTTAAGCAGTTAAGCCTGTCTATTAGATCATACAGGGCGTGCGCAGAAGCAATAATTCCAGTCTAAGATTCTATGCTTGGAAAGCAAATAATTAGTGAGTGCTGGACAATGGCTCTTGAAGTCTTCTTTGGACAGAAGATTCAGATTTACGGTTCAGAGGTTGGTTGAATAATTGTGGCTCTCCGACTCAGGTAGTTTTGGAAGCCATGTGGTCTGTATGTAATAACCTGTCTTGCAGATTATGTCAAGAAATGATCTGTATTATTATGATGCAGTAGCACCTAGGAGCCCCAGCCAGGGACCTGGACCCATTTGAGCTAGGTGCTGTATATACACAACAAAAATGATAGTAACTGCTCATAAAAGCTTACAATCTAGCTATAAGACAAAATGATAACAGCTAGATACAGACAGATGGGGGAGCATAAGGAAAATACGAGACAGTACAGGAATGTGTATGCATGAGTCTAGCTCATAGTTCAGTGCTTTGAGAAAGATATGTTTACAGATGAGCCAAACTATTCCAAAAGAATTCAAACAATGCACTTCCTATCTGGACCGTTTGTGAGAAAAGCGCTTGTTATTAAAGTATTAGTACAGGTTATATTGCCTCACATGATAGAGGTAAACCCATGTAATAAACACCAGCTTTGTATAAAAGGACATTTAGGCTTTGAGTCACCATTAAAATTAATTAATTTCTAAACCTCACTAAGCAAGTATTTGAGTAATGCAATTATTTAGCAGCAGTTCAGCCTCAGATCAGCTGTAACAATCATTTTCTTACTCTTCTTTTTAATTTAACTATTGAAAAACTATTAAAAAATATTCATGTTGGAAAGGCAAGTGCTGAAAAGTTAGGAAAGGTCAGAATTGAAGTTGCCCATGGAATCTTAATTAAATTCCCTGTATGCAATATGAGTAAGTCTTGCCCAGTGTTACTTGTGGCACAGCAGGTTAAAGAGTTAACACTTTCAGTGTTTCAAATACAGGAGAACATCTTTGCCCTGCTTCCAAACCTTTGCCTTATTCACTATCCATCATATTTACTGACAGAGGGAGGTGTCTTGCAGAATAAATGGTAATGGCAATCATACAATTAAAACAAGCTTTGTAATACAGTAAAGCAGATTTAAAGATTGCATAGGGAATCTAAGTAGTGATATTTCTCAACTTGATTTTGCACCCAATATTGTATTAAGGACATTTCAGTAGTAAATAATAATAATAAAACAGCTACACAGTGCAATTGTAGTCAATGTCATAACAAAGTCACCATCTGCCAGGAGACAACTAAATATTGACAAATTTTATAAGTGCTTGTATACAAATGCAAGAAGTCTAAGTGCTAAGGTTCTTGAAGCTGAGTGCCTGGATGTTGATAGTGATATGATAGGCGTCACAGAAATTTGGTGGAAAGACATGGTAAAACCAGGGTACAAAATGACAAATGTAGGTCACATTGGTGAGGAAGGTTGTACTATATGTGAGAGAAAGCATAGAGTCAAATATAGTAAACATTTTTAAATAAATCAAACATTACCTAAAATCACTATGGATAGAAATTTCATGTTAAAGTAATAACAGCATAGCTGTAGGAATATATTACTAACCATGTCACCAGGATGATGACAATGATTGTGAAATGCTCAGAGAGATTAGAGTGCTACAAAAACAGAAAACCCAATAATAATAGCGGATTTCAACTATCCCCATATTGACTGGGAACATGTCACCTCAGGATGGGATGTAGAGATTAAATTTCTAGACACCATTAATGACTGATTCTTGGAGCAACTAGTTCTGGACCCAAATTGGAGAGGCAATTCTTGATTTAAAACCAGGTGGTACTCAGGATCTGGTTCAAGAGGTGAATATAGTTGAGCCACTCAGTAATAGCGACCATAATGTAATTAAATTAAACATTCTTGTAGGGGGAAAATACCAAAGAAACCCACCACAATAGCATTTCACTTCAAATGAGGAGGCTAGTTAAATGGAAATTAGAAGGAACAGCTGCAAGGGTGAAATACCTTCTACTTGCATGGAAACTTTTTAAAAACACCATAAAACCACCATGGCTAAACAACAGAATAAAAGAAGCAGCTAGAGACAAAAAAGACATCTTTTTAAAAATTGGCAGTCAAATCCTTCTGAGAAAAATAGAAAGGAACATAAACTCTGGCAAGTAAAGTGTAAAAGTATAATTAGGCAAATTCAAAAAGAATTTGAAGAGCAACTAGCAAAACAAAAAAACTAACAGCAAATTTTTAAAAGTAAATCAGAATCAGGCAGCCTGTCAAACAGTTAATGGGGCCACTGGAGAATTAGGGTGCTAAAGGAGCACTAAGGGAAGACAAGGCCATTGTGGAGGAGCTAAATTAATTCTTTGCCTCAGTTTTCACTGCTGAGTATGTAAGGGAAATTCCTATTCCTGAGCCATTCTTTTTAAGTGACAAACCTGATGAACTGTCTCTGATTGATGTGTCTTTAGAGGAGGTTTTGGAACAAACTGATAAATTAAACAGTAATAATTCACCAGGGGCAGATTGTATTCATCAAAAAGTTCTTAAGGAACTCAAATATGAAATTGAAGAACTAACAGTGGTATGTACCCTATCCCTTAAATCAGTCTCTGTACAAGATGAATAGTAGATAGTTAATATAACTCCAATTATTAAAAAGGCTCCAGAGGCAATCCCCCAATTGCTGATAAAGTTGACTTTAGTACCAGGCAAATTCGTTGAAACTACAGTAAAGAACACAATTAACAGATACATAAATGAACATGACATATTGGGGAAGAGGCAACATCATTTTTGTATAGGGAAATCATGCCTCGCCAATCTATTAGAATTTTTTGTTTGGATCAACAAACATATTGATGTAGGTTATCCACTGGACTTTGAGAAAGTCTTTGACAAGGTCCCTCATCAAAGGCTCTTAAGCAAAGTAGGCAGTCATGGGATATGAGGAAAGGTCCTCTCATGGATCAATAAGTGGTTAAAAGATAGAAACAAAGGGTAGGAATAAATGGTCATTTTTCTCAATGGAGAGAGGAAATCAGCAGCATTCCCCACATATCTGTACTGGGATCAATGCTGTTCAGTACATTCATCAATGATCTGGAAAAAGGGGTAAACAATTGGGTGGCAAAATTTAGAAATGATGCAAAATCACTCAAGATAGTTAAGTTCAAAGCTGATTGTGAAGAGTTAGAAAGGGATTTCATTAAACTGGGTCACTGAGCAAGAAAATGGTTTATGAAATGCAGTGTTGATTAATGCAAATGTAGTAAAGTCAGGCCAGAGGGCTACCAAAGCATATACCAGGGTCGGTATGTGGGCCTTAAAGGGTTAAAGGCCCTTCATCCTGCAGGCAGAGGAGAGATTACAGCAGGGCAATTAGAGACACCTGGATCCAATGAAGGACTACACCAGGTGTACTTAGTCCCTACCTCCCCTCCCTAAAGTGGGGGGAGGGAACAAATGAGGAGGGAGCTGCCAGAAGGCCTGTGGCAGCTGGAGGAGAAGCTTCCCTCCCAGACCAGGAGACAAAGCTCCTCTGCAGCCAGGGGACACCGTGTAGCTGGGGGCGCCCTGGCCCAGAAAGAGATGTAAATGTGCGAGACCCACCAGGAGGAAGCCAGCAGTTTGCCACACGTGGTATCAGGAGTGGGATTTCGCACAGTGGCCTTATACCAGGGCAGTTCTACCCCACACCACTCCCAAGAAGCCTGGCCCCGAAAGCAGTGGGCCTGTATCCTTGCCCTGTTTCTAGGGGAGGAGGCCCAGAAAGCCTACTATGATATGGTAGCAGAAGCTGCTGCGGACTACCCCCAGCTGAAGACAGAGGTCGTCGCAAGGTTGGGGGTGATGACAGCCACACAGGCCCGGAAGTTCTATGAGTGGAGGTACTGGGAGGCCAGGCACTGAGGTCCCAGCTTTTTTACCTGATCCATGTGGCGCGGAAATGGCTACTCCCACAGGTCCACAGCGCGGATCGAATTATCGAGACCCTCATTCTGGACCGGTTCCTGAGGAGCTGCCGCCTGACCTTGGGGGGAGGGGGAGGAGAAGGGTTAGCTGGACTGACCCTACCTCATATGATGACTTGGTAGCCCTCGTTGAAAGTCCGTTGGCAGCCAGGGGGGTTTCATGGACTGCCGGGGAAGAAGGGCGCCGGAACAAGGGTTTGTCCCGGCCTAAAGGCCCGGCCTACTGAGACAGGGGGTAACCCCATGCTGGAGAGAAGGGGGGCTGGAAAGTGGCCTGAGCCCTCCAAGGAGTTTATGGATCTCCAAGGAGGGGGCCCTAGCCTGATGCCTGGCAGCCAAAAAGATGGGGGGCTGTCACAACCAGGGTACAGGTGTTTCACCTGTGGGGAGCTAGGGCACATAGCTGCCCAATGCCCACATGCAGGGGAGTCCATGCAATGTGGGCTGGGTGAGTTGGCCGGTCTCTGCAGCCTAGTCTACACAGTGGGGGTGGCAGAGACTGCCCAAAGATATACAGTGAACGGTATCAGGATTGTGGCCCTAGTAGACTCGGCGAGTGCGACCACTTTGGTCTCAGGGAAACTGATGGGCCAGGACCCGCTGTCCTGGGCCAAATACACCAGAATAACCTGCGTGCATGGAGCAGTCAATTTGTATCTGACCACTCCAGTCCAGGTTGGGATCCAGGGGAGAACTGTGAGCATAACAGTGGGCTTTGTCCCGAAACTTCCCTACCCGGTTCCTATAGGTAGGGACTTCCCAGGGTTTGGGTCCCTACTCCCCGTGGGAGATTACCCGACGGGTAGCAACCCTCAGCTCAGTAGGGAGGCCTCCATGGATTGTACTCCCCCTGGGTTCACTGAGTCAGCCCAGGCCCTGTTTCCTGGCACGGGGAAACAACAGAAGATGCGGCGGGAGAGGCAAGTGGACGGCCTGTTACAGGGGTGCCGTTGTGCAACCCAAGTAGCCCAACCCCCTAGGGTTGAGCAAGAGGGCTGGGATATGTGGTAAAGTCAGGACAGAGAACTACCAAAGCATATACAAGGGCCGGTATGTGGGCCCTAAAGGGTTAAAGGCCCTTCATCTTGCAGTCAAAGGAGAGATTGCAGCAGGGCAATTAGAGAACCTGGATCCAATGAAGGGCTACGCCAGGTGTACTTAATCCCTGCCTCCCCTAAAGTGGGGAGGGAACAAATGAGGAGGAAGCTGCCAGAAGGCCTGTGGCAGCTGGAGGAGAAGCTTCCCTCTTAGACCAGGAGACAAAGCTCCTCTGCAGCCAGGGGAGACGGGGTAGCTGGGGGCGCCCTGGCCCAGGAAGGAGGTAAAAGTGTGAGATCCACCACAGGGAAGCCAGCAGTTTGCCACACAAAGTGATGCACATTGTAAATCAAAATTCCAATAGCTGTTACCACACAATAAAGAGATCTTCTAATCATTGTGGATAGTTCCCTGAAAACATTTGCTCAATGTGCAGTGGTAGTCAAAAAATCTAACAGAGTTTCAGGAACCATTAGGAAAGGGTTAGATAAGAGAAAATATCATAATGCCACAATATAAATCCATGGTATGCCAAAAGTTTGAATACTGAGTGCAGTTCTACTCACCTAATATTTTCACTACAACTTTACCACCATCTGTGCTTTAAATTCTCTCTGGAACACTCCCATACTAGCATCGGCTACAGGAGCACACAATCAGCTTCAATAATGGAACCCTAAAGACAACTATATACAAGCAACCACAGATCACCTCACCTATCTTCATAGATCTGGTAACCATCCCCAAACATACCCAGAAATCTATTATCTACAGCCAGGCACTCAGTTAATTTAGAATATGCCCCAAAGTGAAAGTCTGGGACATACATCTTAACACACTCATAACTGCCTTCACCAAACAAGGGCACTCCACCAAAGGAGTAGAACACATAGTGTAATGGGCCACCCAAATACCCTGAGAGACCCTACATCAATACAGAAATAACCCTCCCCACCGACCCATACACCCCTAGTTGTCACCTATCACCCCAGACTGGAACCCACATGGGGTATCATCAAACAACTACAAACCATACTCAGTGGGCACCCCATCCTGAAAGAAATCTTTCCTGAACCCCCTCTTCTTTTCTTCAAACAACCCCTGATACTCTCCAACCTCATCATCAGAAGCAAGACCTCCAAAGACCAGGACACATCAACTCAAAGACCCTGCCAGTGCCAGCATAACAGATGCAAAATCTGCAGGCATATCTCCACTGCGACAATTAGCAACACCCTACACAACACACCTTTCAAGCTCCAAGGGTCCTACACCTGCCTATCACAACCTGTGGTGAAGCAGGGTGCTGGAAAAATTTGTATAGTGGGCGTGCTGACAGCCACTGAACTGAACTGTAAGAATAGAATAGAACTGTATAGAATATAAACCACTTCAAGCCAGGCGGTGCAGCAACCATAATTCTAGTACCTATGGTGGTGTACCGCATCCAGGGCACTAAATGTCCCAGTAAGAACTATGTAGGTGAAAGCAATCCCTATGCTCTCAAATGAACTCACACAGGAAAATGATAAAAGACTAAAACACCCAATCACCTGTGGGTGAACACTTTTCACAGAGCAGTCACTCTATATCTGACCTTTCAGTCCGCATCCTCAAATTAAAACTGCACAACACTTTCAAAAGATGAGCGTGGGAACTTAAATTCATAACTTTGCTAGACACTAAAAATCATAGACTGAATAAAAACACTGGATTTATGGCTTATTAAAACAGTCTGTAACAGTGCCCCCAACTACCTTTCCTCCCTTCTTTACCCCTATGACTGGCGGGGTGTTAATGGCCCCTTCACCTTGAATGGTCCCTTGAAATGTGTGTTAACTGCAATCTATTTCACCTTATATTTAGCTGTGATACTTTCAGTACGTTTCCCAGACTTGTGTAAGATGGAAAGCTTGTCTTTCTCATTAACAGACATTGGTTTAAGGAAATATAGCACCTCACTCAGTTTGTCTCTCTAATTTAAAAAACGAGATATTAATATTGGAAAAAGTATGGAGAAGAGCCACAAAAATGATTAAGGGTATGGAACAGCATCCATATGAGGAGATATTAAAAAAACTGGGACTACTCATCTTAGAACAGAGACCGGTAAAGGGGCAAATGATAGAAGCCTATACAGTCATGAATGGTATAGAGAAAGTGAATAAGGAAGTGTTATTTATTCTTTCATACAATTCACAAACCTGGGGTCACCCAATGAAAGTAGTAGGCAGCAGGTTTAAGACAAACATAAGGAAGTACTACTTCACACAACACAGTCAACCTGTGGATTTCATTGCTAGAGGGTGTTGGGAAGGCCAAAAATGTAACTGGGTTCAAAAAAGAATGAAATACATTCATGGAGGGTAGGCCCATCAATGGTGCTTAGCCAAGATGCCTGGGGACACACTCCATTCTCCAGATGTCCCTAAACCTCTGTTTGCCAGAAGCTGGGGCTGATGACAGGGAATGAATCACTCAATAAATGGTCTTATTCTGTTCATTACCTCGGAAGCATCTAGCCCAGGATACTGGGCTAGATGGACCATTGTTCTGACTCAGTATGGCCATTCTTATGTTCTTATGTTATACTATAGTTAACACAATTACTGCCATTTCTTGGAACAGGTAATTATTGCAAATTGTGACTACTCTACATGAAGCACATATTGTAGACACCAAGGTGCAGCATACATATAGCCAAATGGCATTTGCTATGTCCAGTTGCTCTCACAGTGTCAGTGAAATATGAGGTTACACTGAATAACACTAACCTGGGTTAGGCGGGGCTTGTGGAACTCCTTGACTGACAATGATTTTGGTTAATTGAAGGGACAAGGAAAGTTTCCATCATTAATTAATATTTATACAATAATGTAGTTCTGCATTTAATTTTATAGATAGATAAATAGATAAATTAGAAAAATAGATAGACATAGCTGTTGTCCCCTGCCAATTTTGTAGCCTAGTGGAGGGATGAGAGCAACTGGTGGTCCAGGGCATGCATCCGGCCCTAGCATTTTGTTTGGCCTGTCACAGCCCAGATTATCTGGAAACACCATAGCCAGGAAGGGGGTAGGGATGGGTATGTCAAATTGGGTGGAGGACCCCGGTTGTGCACAGATGTGTGTGTTGTGTGTTTTGTGATGATGGTGAGAGCCAGCAAGCTGGAGTGGGAAGCCCTTTGAATAGAGTTTTGAGATTTACAGGTGAAAAATGCTATTTAAAAGCGAGATATTATTATTATCTAGAATTGGCAAGGCATGACATGACAAGGGGAGAAATGCTATCAGACAGAAAGTTGGGAATTGTGTGAGAGGTTTACATAATGAAATGTTATGAGATGGCTGCTTTACACACCCAGGTATATACTTTTTCATGGTGAGTGGGGGTCAGCATAGTATTGGTGGGTATTAGCAACACTTTAATTTTCTGCTTTTTTAAGGTAAGCCACCTAGGTGCTGGAAACACAGTGAGGGGGGGAAGTGGTAAAAAACTGTTCTGTGGTAAACGAGACCGTGGCTAAGTCCAAGTGCAAGGTTTTTGCCTGGTATCATAAAACTGTAAAACTGGAATCTATACTAGCATTCATATTTTCCTTATTAGCTTATTAGCATAAGCTGGGCCAACAACTTTTAGTTTTGAAATCTCCTTTCCATGACTAACAATAAAACCACATATTTGCTTTAGCGCCACTCTTACAGACCAAATTAGTGATGTAGCTTTGAAGACTGAAAACATGGAAAACTTATTTTAGGGCCAGCCTGATGCTGGGTTTATGTTCTGCGCAGCTATGCAGGAGACCTGGGTTTGATTCCAGGTACCACTCCTGGGACTGGGCAAAGCTGGAAGTGTTTCTGTGACAGTGTGCTCAGGTCTTATAGGGAGCTAGTGATTAATTTGTGACACTCAGCAATTCCTCTGATTAACAGCATTCAATAGAGGGCTAAGAAAGGAGCTCAGTCCAAATCTCCTTAGCCAGGAAAAGATGCCCACAAATGTCTTCTTCCTGCAAATCCTTGCTCAGAGTCTAAGATTGCAGCTCTGCAACATATGTGTAAGCAGAGGATCAACGTGAATACAAGTAAAGTTAAGCATTATGTGTAGCCTTCTGCACTGAAGCACAATAAGTTTCAAGTGCCTGGCATGCTGTGCAAGTTAGAATGGGGTATGGGATGAAGATAGAGTCTCTCTGGGGAGCCTAAGGGGCTGGTCTACACTGAAAATCTGGGTAGACATAACTACAGCACTCAGTGGTGAGAAAAATCTCCTCTGCTGTGTACCATAGCTGTGCTGACTGAACCCGTGTGTAGATGCCACTAGGGTGATGGAAGAATGCTTCCATTGACCTACCTACCATTGCTCGGGAAGATGGTCTTCCTACAGCAAAGGGCAAGTCCTACTGCCACTGTGTGCTGCTTCTACACTATGGGGTTATGCTGGCATAGCTATGACCCTGTAGCTATTCCACTAGAGTTCCTGCAGTGTGGACTTGGCCTTAAGCGCATGTGTGATCCTCAGCAAGCAAAAGAGTGCGTAAAAGAAAGCTGAGGTGTGGAGCACTGTGCATATAGGCATAAGATAAAGCATGTTGATGTGTAAACCTCTGAGGCCTTATTCCTACTGGTGCACAGGAGTACATTGGCAGCTGCGCAGCAGTCTTCTGATTCATGCAGGATTTGGTGCCACTGAACTCTCTCTCCTGCTCTTCACTTTTACCTTTCTCAGTATTCAGCTTCAAAATAAGTCCACACTTGAAAGCCTTCATAAATCATCAGCCAACTTCTCTACTGCATTTTCATTCATAGCACGTCCTGCTTTACCCATTTGCAATGCTCTAGCATACGTTTCAGCTCTTGTCAATATTATAAAATACACTGTCTGCTGTAAAGGCTCAGTCCTTCAAAGTGCAGAATACTTTGGCTCCAGTGAGCAAAAGCACACGAGCATGTGAACAAAGTACTGGATCAGAGCTAGAATGCTCAGCATTCTGTAGAACTTCACCCTAACAAGTAAACATATGGACTCCAGCCATGGCGTGTGGATTACATCTCTGAGGAAAACTTGCTCTAATTTGTTTTCTTTTTTTCTTTTCCTGTTTCTAACATTATGCTGATTCACCTATGAGCCTTTTCCATGCTTTCTGCTTGTCATGTAATGTCTAGTGGCCATTATAAATATTATATGTGTCTGTAATATTGCTGTTGGTGTATTGAATTCATTGGCCCGCTTTATTAATTTTCTTCCCTTTTGCATCCTGTCCGGTGAGGCTGGTCATCCACCCTAAAGAACTTCACTCAACACTTTTCTTCTTGGGAACCACCAAATCAATCTTTCATATTAATGTAATCATTTGTTTTAAATGAGTTGCTGACATTCCTAACCAAGGAAATCAGGAGAGTGAATCTCTCCTGGGCTCATTGGAGATGAGATGGTGTCCAAGAGGTAACTTGATTTCCAAAGCTGCTGAGCACCCACTGAAAGTGCCTAAACATGGCTTTTGCCAGCATCTAAGTTTCTGAAAATGTTGGTCCTAGTAAATGATTATTCCCCTCTAGACCAAGTGAACCTAGTTCCTACAACACAGAAGCCATGCTATTTTATGGAGCAAGAGACACAATTTCTGAACCCAAGCAACACAAAAGTAGAGCTACTGGGCCCAGCTGCTGTCATCAAAATGTATTTTATTTTAATTTAAAAAAAATCTTTTTTTAAACTATTTTCTCTCCCAATCCAAGCTTTTATTACTTTGTATGAAAATAAATCAGCATGTTACTGCAGATCAGGAATCAGACTGCTTGCTGATTTATTTCATGGAATATCACAGCACAGGCCAATCTATCAGTCAATCAATAAATAAATAAATAAATGAGCATTAGATCAAATGTTCATGTTAAATTAACTTCAATGGTAATTTTTATTTCTCTGATCTGGAATCAGCACAGTAAAACAAAACAAAACAAAAACACCACATCAAACTTGCCATCTTAATCAATCTTCTCTTTTTTTCCTGAAATGTTTGATATTAAGACTGATTAAAGAAACATTTCAGGACTGAGGTATGGGAAAAAGGAACAGAGCAAGAGATCATTCATGTGACCTCCAGTCTTTTCATCCTTTTTTTATAGTCTTCATATTACTTTATATTCTTCAATATTTATATTCAATTCATATTCGTTTTAATTCTTCGTATTAATCCAAACCTCAAATAGGTTGTCTGCTGGATCTTCTTAGCAATGAATTATGCATAAAATACTAATAGGCATAGTGGACCTAATTAAACTTATAACCCAACTTATAATACTAGCTTCAGGAACACAGGCTATTTTGAATCAAGAGGCTTCGAGGTCATTGTCTCCTTTTGCTCCTGGATGGCATTTCAGAGCTCCCACCCCTTATTTAGTATATACTTGTTAGCTGCACGTACTGTCCTAATGATATAGTCCTAAGGCAGCAGTTACAGGCCATGAGAGGCGCTTCAAGCATCTGCCCTGAGGTGCCTGTTAGGCATATATGAACAGGTTTAATTACCTGAGAGAAGTCGCTATGAAAAGACTAAAGAATTTGCATGAAATAAAATGTATGAGTGAGAGGGGGAAATCATTTATTTACTTTCATAAAGCTCAGACCTTCCCTATGAATCACTCTCTGCTTCACTCATTCATCCCACCTACATGGATGGTGTCCTGGGATTGTGCTCAGTTACGTGTATTCAGCTCTCCTTGAGTAGGTAACCGTGAGCTTGATTTGGCGAAACTTATTTCCCAGAGATTTCTGCATTGGCGTAAGATCACTGGAGCCAAGACCTTTCAGAAGGGAGACTCAAAGCAGGCTGAGAATCCTGGTTCCTTTCTTCTTTGGAAGCCCCTCACATTCTTTGTTTCCCACTCAGAACTATTTGTGGAAAGTTTCTGAGACAGCTTCTCACATTGCTGCTGACTTTCTGCCATCAGAACTACAAGACGGTGTGCTTGATTCCAAGCCCATTGAAGTCAGTGGAAAATTAGCCATTGAACATTGGATCATTTCGGATTTGAACGGTTCTATTAAAAATAATAACTTATTTTCTAAAGTACCTCTTTCACTAAAAGTAATCCTACAACTCTGAACATTGGTGGAAAATATTGTGTCCAGCCCTAGTCTCACTGAAGTCAAGGGCAAAACTCTTCTGGTGCAAATCCGTGGTGGTGAAAGATTAGATCCATTGTGCAGAAAACCCTATCCTATGAACCAGAACCTTTGGAGAAATTAAAAATCTCTCTGGAAATCTCAGGTGAAAAGGAAACTGAACCTTTTTTTCCCCTCAAGAGCTAAAAAGTAGGTTAATTTCACTTTCTCCCATTACTTTTTATTTTCGCATGTCTTTGCACTTCTGGTTTCCAGTTGGGCAAGGAAACAGACAGCACCAGAAATCTGGCAAGAGAAACTGATTCCATGAATCTTCCAGACCAATTCTGCAAATCCAAGAAAAATGGAGTCCTATCCAAACCTTTGAGTGCGTATCTGAACCAAAATGTTAGAAGCTCACCCATTGCTTTTTAAAGTATTGGGTTTTCCTTCTCCCTCTCTATCTCTTTAATGAAGTGTTGAAAATTGTATGTATGTTTTAAATTAATAATTTGTCCATTGTTCCCACGTCCGGTAATGGGTATATGCTTTCTCATTTGTTTCCTCTTTTCTTTTGCATTCTATCTCACTGATCATAACAACGACAACAACAAAAGAGTAAATTCATCCCTTGGCATCAGTGCATTACCCAGATCTAAACACTGAAATCCTCTCCAAGCTTCTCCTATTCATTAAGGATGAATTGGACTCAGTGCAGCAGGACTATGTGAATAGAGAACAATCCAGCTCCCTGGGATTCTTTCCATGGATACTGAATGTGGTCCAAAGCAGGTAGAAACTGTCACGTGTTTAGGTATACACTATCTCCATCTGCTCGTAGCCTAGCTGCTGGAGGAATTTGGTATACCTGGTAGCATACCTATCCCCCTTCAAAGCCACTCTTGGTTAGTGATATGTGTGGTTTGGGGACTGTGCCTTTAAGGGCTGAGCTCTCAGACAGAGTCTGGGCTGGGCACTGTGAAGCTCTTCTTGTTGTACACAGGCAGGAACCAGACATAAAATAAAAAAGAGCTGTTGCAAACCCCATCAGCATGCTCACTGAACACCACAATGTGTCTGTAGACCACTAGAACCATGTGTTTGTTTTGAGATATTATGCAGAACGGCAAATCACGTAAATTTGATAGCTTGTTCCTTTCAGAAGATTACAATTCTTTCGTTAGTCAGTGTGAATGCTGAACACAGACTTGAGAACAATGAAAATGTACTTACCTCAGACTTAATGTTTATGAGTGAGACAGTGCCCCAGTGCTAGGGAGCCTCCACGACTTGTAAAGCTTAAAATTGAAAAAGACATCATCAAGTACTTATTCAGTTAGAACTTTTTATTTTTTTCCCCCATTATTTTCAGTGACTTCTTTTTTAATGCTTTATTTTAATGTTTTAGAGGGAAGTTAGTGCTTATGTAAGATACTGGACAGCTCTGGAAATTAAAATCCTGTCTTCACCTGTAGAACAGATATAACATGAGAAGCAGCAAATACAAGCTTCCCCATATAGTTCCCCCAATGACTTCAAGCGTGAACTGAGTGAAAGAGTAATTTAGTTTCCTTTGTTGTTTCATCTTTAGTCTCTCTGCAAAGCTCTCCAATTAACATTAGTGTTAATTATTATGTGATCACCTAGCCCCTAAGAACTAGGCCAAGTCCAACAATTTATTTCATGTCGGGTGCAGCTCTTAATGACTTTTGATCACTACTGATCTGGTCTGGATTTGAATGAGTTGTCCTAATGTTGGAAGACTCTACATTTCACTATCAAAGCTCTGAGCCATCAAGTCGACCTCATGCAGTATTCTTTTAAGAGCTTCAAAATTTTCATACCGATTTAGAATTTTCCAGCTGCAGATTGTTATTTTCTGGAGTTTAAAATTAACTTGAAATTTAACATGGTCTTTTTTTCTACATATTTTGTGCACCAGCACAGTTCAAGAAATGTGACAGATGTGCTTGCCTGTAAGAACTCATGCAGAGTTTTGGCTGACACAGCTCTAGGAATGGTATTTACATTAGTCAAAGCACAGTTTTCCTCTGAAAAGTCATTCTGCAACACTGCATTGTGGGACTTCATGTTTATTTTCTCTGAGTGATTCCATGTAAAATCTACTCAGTTTATGTATATAGTTATAACTGCACGCTCAGCCTGGAATCTAAAGTCTTTCTGGCTTGTGTGTCACCATCAGGAAAAAAATGGCAATTGGATCTTAGTCAGAAATTCTGTTGAGGGTGCATAAGAGAGAAATGAATCCAGTTCACACTCCCGTAGCTGCATTGGCTCTCTGTCAGGGTACCCCAGTATTGAGTGTGTTAAAAATCCCCTTTGTGCCTAACCACAGAGCATTGGAGACTGCTGCAAGCCGCTGGAAATATTTCTGTTTATGCAATTAGTTTGTTTGGATGCAGTATGGTAGAAGTCTGACTACAGCTGGTAAGAAAACTGATTTTCTATCCCATGAAAAAATTTAAAAAATAATTTAATTTTGAGATTTAAAAAATAATTAATCCCAAAATGAAATGAGAAGCCAAAATTTTGAATTTTTTTCATGAAATGAAATGTTCAGGTCAGTCAAAACATTGCATTTAATACATTTGAAATGTTTTAATTTCAGCTATTATTTATTTATTTTTGAAATATAAAATAGTGTGAATTGTGAGGCAAAGTCATTTTGAAACAAAAATAGAATTTCATAGAAATTGGGACATTTTTAAAGGTTTTTCACATTTTTATTGGAAATGAAATTTCATTAAAATCAACACGATTTCTTGAAAAACTTAGTTTTTGTTAAAATGACTTTTTCTAATGGAAAACCATTTCAATTAAAAGATCTAGTTCTGACCAAAATCTTGATTGAAACTAGCTTTTAACGTTCACAGAGAAACTACCACTTTGCATAATACAGTGAGGCACATGCCTGAACCAAGGTCCAATGAAAAATCTGTCATAAAAATTGAGCAGTTTATAAGATGGGAGCAGTGGGAAAAGAGAAATAAGATGGAAGTTTCTCATGAACCATAACTGAACACTGACAGAACAAAACAGAGGAAAGACTCTTGTTTGCAGATGTGACAGTAGCATAAAAGAAGGACATGATTATCTGACAAACTAGCCATCCTTGTGTAAAATTACTACAGAATTCCTCAGTAATTAGCTAAAGCAATTACTTTTGTAAGACTTACTATTGTAAGACTATTGTAACTATTGTAACAATAGTTGTTTGGAACAGTAGTTACCACAAACACCACAATAGAACCATTGTAAGCAGTCATGCAGAACACATTAGTACATTTTATAAAGGATAAACCAAAACAGATCAAAGATTAAGTTATATGGATGAAATAGAAAACCATATTGCATCCAAACAAATTGCATAAACATGCTGGAAGACAACCATAAATTAAGTATTTCCAAAATTTATGTGGAGAAAAAGAAAATTATTGTGTGACATTCGAGCGAAATGTGTAATGCTGAAGTAAGAGTGAAGTGCTACATGAGATAGTTAAGCCAATTAAAGATCTGATTCAAGTCCATGAGGGTCTTTCCTTTGACTGGAGTTCAAAACCTAATGGCTTGATTGAAGGATGAAAATTTGTTGACTACATCTGAGAATATAGACTCTTACACTGTACTATTACCATCACTTTTTCAAAAACCAGACACTCCAGCAGAAGGCATAGAAATGCATATTAAAAGGCTTTCAATTGAAATTGACATTTTATAGGAGATGAGAAATGATGTTCAGTTAGACATACTGAGTCAAATTTTGTTCGTTTAAATCACTGGTGCAACTGAAAGTAGACTCTAATTCTATGTTCTGTTCATTTGGTGTTGATTACTGTTGTATAGAGCTGCTGTGATCTGTTCAATAGGAACCATATATGACCTGAATAATAACTGAATTTCCATGGTGACTGATGGAGTTTAGTTTATAAATATGTTGAGAACTTTGAATCTGAGACAGTGGAGTGAAATACAGGATCTAAGGTCCACTTCAAACTACACTTCCTTCCATTCCAAGTGCAAGGTATATTTTGTTTACCTTTTATCCCCTAATAAAAGAACATAATACACAACTAACATAAAAGAATTACAATGATTTAAAATAAAATCCACCTGCAATTTTCCCATTAGGGACATGAAGAAGGAAGAACCACTCATGAAATACTCTAATCACATTGCCTAATGAGCTATTCAAGAGAGTTCAGATCCCTAGTAGCGAGCAGTGCAAGAGAACTCATAATAGAATGGGTGTAATTTATTTTTGTCTGTAGGACTGGCACACAAAATCTATGCACCACTAACACTCTATATTCATGTATGTTGGTGGCCTTAAATGGGACTTAAGGGGTGTATAAGACTTCTCACTGGTCCTATGAAGAAAAATAAATTTCACTGTTCTATTGTAATTTATTCAGGCTCTTATACTGCACTCCTCACTGATGTCTGAACACCTTCCAAAAGTGCATTAAGTGACCTGACAAATAGTGAATTTATCCTTTGTGAACAGTCTGAAAATGTATCTGAGTGAAACCAGGGCAGCTTTCTTTCAACACTAAAATGCTCTGTGTGTGTGTGTGTGTGTGTCTGTAAAAGTATTATCACAATAAATCATGGCCATTTTCTGGACTATTTTCTCTCATATTTATTATAATTAAATGTATCTAGTGTATCAATCCAGTATTTCTTTCAGGGCTGGAGTATTACCCCTAGAATGAAGGGAACTCTGTGTGTGCGTGTGTTCTTTCTGATAGCCATAGGAAGTTTTTACTATTTATCTGATTTTGTGGAGGATCCCCTGGAGTTAAACAGTGTTCTTCAAGCATATTTTAGTAAAACACAAATCAGTATATAGTAATGCATGTCATTCAGTATACATTTATTTTTCCAGATTTTAACAGTCTATAAAAAAGGGCCCATTCAATGCTCTTGGTGCCCTTGAGAACCCTTGAAAATAACAAACGGCACTGAGTAGTAACAGTAACAGCTTCTGCCTCTGTATTACCATATTTGCAAGAAAGAAAAGCAGACAGACACATATGGGGCCAAACTCTACCTTTTGGCCTACCGCAGTTATGATTATATTATTTTTATTATTTATTATTTTCTTATTTTCTTGTTATTTTCTTATTTTCTTGTTATTACATTATTACGAGTCCCAATGCACTAGGCAGTGAACACACATAATAAAAGCAGTTCCTGTCCCAAAGACCTTACCGTCTAAGTAGACAAGACAGACAGAAGGTGAGGAAAAGAATGTATTGTAATGGGTGTCCCCTCTCTGTACTAGTGGGGGTGCAGATGGGTGTGAATTGAATGAGAAATTGAGGGACTAAGATTGAAACAAAGTGTTCTTGTGTTTGGTGATGTGACCTGCTGCCTGCTCTACGGAGAAAAGGAGCTGCTGTCTGAGGGTTCTGGCTGCATCAAAAGTTTGCTGGATTTTAGACAATGTGGTCTTACTTTATTCTTTCAGAGCCCCCTGATGTTACAGTGTCATTATCCCCATTTCACAGAGCAAAGAGATTACACGTTTTGCCAATGGTAACACTGAAAGTCTCCGACAAAGCCAGGAACTTTGAACCTATACATCCTGAACCCCTAGCCCATATCGGTCACAAGACTGTCTTTTCTCTCTACTTACAGGAGATGGATACATAAAATAAACTTTATATACCACCAGGGCACCTTTATTTAAATATTTGAAAACCACACCTTTAAATACATGGGAAAAGCATTAAAATACCAAAAGTATTTAGATGAAACCATATTTCCATATATTACACCATCTTCTTATGCATTATAGTAAATATTTACACCTGTGTGTGTGATAGAAATGTTATTTTAACTGGCAGGAAGCTCATTAAAACAAAGCCATTTTTTGGTTGGCTCAAACCTAGAGTATTGGCATTGTATAAAGAAATCTCAAATGCATTCCATGTGTTACAAATGCTTCAGTAGAGGCTGAAGATGAGCTTTCATCTCACTGAGCTATGCAGTTACGTCAAAAAATCTTGATTAAACAACCCCCAGTATTTATTTTTTCATGTCATTATTCCAGTTTTAATGTTAGATTTTGGTTTCCACGCTGATGTCAAAGAAAGGAAAAATAAAGACATTCTTAATAACTCTAACAAGAGAATATGGTGAAAAGAAAATTTTCCATGAGTGAAAACATTTTTTGTTAAACCAGTATCATTTTTCTTAGAACAGCTGATATATCATTATTGTTTTCTTTGTTTTAAAATATTTGCTTGCCAGAAATGTACAGTCCATCCTTGAACTAAAAACAGACCTGTCTTCAGATTCCTGGTTTCTCTTTATTAGCTGCAATTTTCTTTTCTCTTCTCTGCCACCCCTATTGTGTTGTGACTGCAACTTTCTGGGATGTGGATAGGAAACCCCATAAAGCACTAACTTCTTTGCCCTTCTGCCATCCAGCTGTGTGGGATAAATACCACCACACTTAACTTATAACTACAGAAGTGAAGTCCTTTATTACCCTGTATGACCCAGTTCCACTCCCTGATTTAGTGTGTTTTTAAAAACTCTGATTTCCTCTAGGCCTCTTACAATTCTGTCTCCTTTGTCATCATATCTTCATTATCTAGTTCTTCCTGATTGCTATATTATACTGAGATAATACTTTCTGATACACTAAAAATTCTTTATAAGGAGCCCTGCCCTCATTGTCCCTACTAAGTATGGTTCTTCATGTTGTAATGGCACAACATTTTTTTTCTGGTAGTATCCATAATGTATTGCGGTTCCTGCCTTGAAGAGCTTAAACTTTGTACATATATTTTTAAATTCCTGTTTCTACGCTTGAAAGTTGAACAGCATTTCATTTTTCCACCAATTTTGTTTCCTTCAGTCAAAGACAAAGTTTAATTTTTTACCTCTATACTGGCCATGCTGGACAACACACACTAATGATGACACAATCAGATCTACTAACAAACAAACAACGGTTTGATCCTTTCTTCAAATATCTTGAGAAAAAGATCATTGGCAGACAGTACTGCACCACTGTGGTTTTATCACATAGAACCACATCAAGACGTCATCATGATTCAAATGTAATGAAGTTGTATTTTAATACCTATGGGGAAATGTAATTAGAAACTAAGAAATGTACAAAAAGGCTTAGCTCTTCCTAATGCAGATTCTCTAAATTTGATAGTTGATGAATTCACAGGCATCTGAGTCTTGGTGAAACATATCTCAGCAGTGTATTGGTTATCTCTTGTTTAAAGAAAGTCCAGTTCTGCAGCTCTTACTCATGCTAAGTAGCATTTACACAACTAGCCCCCCATCTTCTATCAGGGACTAACAGGAAATTCTACTTTCTTTATGGCTGACTCAGCAATGCAAAGTTGTGGCCAAATCAACTAGCAGGGATGGCAACCTGTCCTTTAATGGAGGCATCCACTATATATCCTCCTTCTTTTCCCAGCTGCATCAGAATTTGGGAGCATAAATTGCACCTTTAGGGGGCTATCTCAAATTGTTCAGAAGCTTTGGCAAATCTTAAAGTATTTGGGCTGGAAATCTGCTGTGAAGTCCACAGATGAGAAATTCACTGAAGAAACAACTGGGTAGAAGCATTTCTGAACTAAGTGACCATCATAGTCTAGGATCTCAACAAGAATAATCTCATGTGATTTGGTGGTCAGATCAGAGGAGCAGGAGTCAAGACTTTTAGATACCCAGTTGCTAACTCATTTTGTGACTTGGATAATTCACAGCCTCTCCATGTCCTGGGTAATGGGTAAAACAACCCACTTCTCAGTGGTATTGTGAAATTGAATTAATATTTGTAAAGCACTTTGAGATCCCCAGGTATACACTATTTACATGAAAACTCTAATTGTGTTCCATCTGGTCTTCTTTACAATCTGACAGACTTTATCACGGACTCAGCTGTGGTATTGCCAGGATTTACAGCCAGCCCTACTCTGTTATGCTATGCATCTATATGGTGCTCATCAACATGGGATCTCTGCTATAATGTGTCATCCTTTTATATACTATAGTCATTCTAGCCCAAAATTTCAGTTTGCGTAGTTTGTGAGCCCGATGCACTGAATTCAGATGAATGTTCTGGATTTGCAACTGAAAATTCCCATCTGAGCATGTGCATCAGATGCTGAGAGTGCACAGCGGAAAATTTGAACCCTAGTGCCTGCATTGTTACATTTGTGGGGTTTGAGCCATCTCCCATTGAAATCAGTGGAAAAACTCACATTTAGTAATGAGGGGCTGACTTGGGATCCTGATGTTTCCCATATCTGTCTAGCTACTGTACACATTTTCAGACTTTCCAGTAGTCTCCTCAGCCTGTGCTGCACAAACATTTTTGTTTATCTGCCCATTCTCTTGTGTAGCTGGATTCTTTTAATTAGGTTTTACATTTTATGTGTTCTTTTGTAGCTCATCATAACTGTTAATGAGTCCTTTCCTAAGTGTCTCCATCCAGATCATTATACCTCTTTAGTACTGTCATCAGTTACCAGTGATGAACAGCAGTAAAATAACTTGTCAGGAAGAAGTTAAAGTGTCACTCTATCCCTGACCCTCATTTCCTAAAGACTAGGAACTAGTCAATGCGAGTCTTATTTTTTAAAGTTTTCAGTAGCCTATGAGTACATCTCTACTCAGATGAGCTATGTGGGGCCATGTCCCTTACCAGCTGTCCTCACTGATGAATCAGTGTGGAGATGAAACAGAAACCCTCCACTATATGTATGCCAACTCCCATTTTATGCAGCATGCACTGTGAGTGGCTTTTTGTTTTTTGATTTTTTACTTCCTGGGGTAAAGTTGGCCCTTTACCACAGCTGTGGACCAACCAAGAGCAGGATGGGGGTGAAAGTCATTCTACAGATTGCCCACACTTTCTTCCACCATCCATCTTGATCTATGACTAGGAGTGTGAGTAAATCAAGGGGTATGTCTTCACTGACAGTGGCAAATTCACCCCGTCAGATTGACTTTATCCAGATCGATTGAGCAGAAGTGAAGACCCGCTCAATTGATCCAGAAGTCGATTTAGTAAATCCACCTCCCCAAAAAGTGGAGCGTTGCATCAACAAGTAAACATTTCCCATTGGCGCAGCGTAATGGAGATGGTGCGCAGAAGAGGATTTAGGAAGTCAAAGTAAGTTATACAGGCTACTCTACGTAGTTTGCATAACTCCCATCGACTGCTGCTGAATTTCCCTGTGAGCATAGACCAGGCCAGGGATTGTGTGAGGAGTGGGGCCTCTAACCCT
The DNA here is from genome assembly GCA_007922155.1 of Mesoclemmys tuberculata. Lineage (NCBI taxonomy): Eukaryota > Metazoa > Chordata > Testudines > Chelidae > Mesoclemmys > Mesoclemmys tuberculata. The sequence goes on from ML675604.1 coordinate 44,966,830, forward strand.
CTAATGAAACAGAGTGGGTATCTTGGTCAGAAACCTGTCTTCTTAACCACTAATTACTCAGTAGTGCCTTGTTGGAAGCCATTATGGTATGAAAGAATCCATCTCTTCTGAACACCACACTTCTAAAACTGGGAAAAGACAGAGAGGAAACGTGGATTCCTGCATCTCTCCCTCCCATGAGGAACATGGAGTTTACTTTACCTATGCTGGTTCTCTGGTGCAAAGAAAATTGTCCAAAGTAACAGTTCAGAGGAGGGACTCAAGGACAGTTCACTGGCCCAGCCTTTGTTTGAGACTCCAGAACATGATTAGGAGACCTGGGCAAGGATAAGGCAGCTTGTGGGTACAAAGCTCAGGATCTAGAACACACCTCAAAACAGAGGGGAAAGACCCACCAGTTATCCGAACCAGTGTTGAAGCAGGCCATGTATGATGGTACAGGGCCTCTGTTGATCAATTAGAAACATGGTGCTGAGGCATCGGTAAGCAGGACATAAAAATGCTGAAGGGGACTGGTGTAAAAGGGGGGTATTGGTGATAGGAACCAGCCATAGCAACTTAAATCTTAGCTGGTAATTTACGTATGTTTCTTTGTTGTTTGAAACCTCTCATCAGTGGAGTGACTATTCTTGAACAGTGAGAATCTGAACAGTGATAATTCCGCAGGCACAAATGAATCAAGTCCACAGTGCTTTTGCCCAGACCCCAAACATTGTGCTCCAGCGACACAGAGAGTTAAGGCGTTTCTAATTCTGTTAAGGAGGGGTAGAGGATTTTAAGGAGAGAGCTAAGCATAGAATTAACTGAGCCTGTGCAGTTATGTGTTATTCAAGTGATTCAATCCATTTCTGCTCATAGTATCCTTAAGCATTGTCTTATAGAGAAATGGTTTGAGGACTATGAAAGCCGTGTCACAGATGCATCAGGACAACACCATTATGACCATGGGAAATGGATTTCAGAGGATGTGAACTGCAAAATCAGGGTCCTTTGTATTGAACAGTGCCTGGAAAATGTATTAAATGTCATTATTACAAAGGGGTATGCACTGCTATGTCTGTGCTGAAGCCAAGAAAATGTAACTCATGGGCAGTTGGTAAATAATGTGAGAAACACTAAAGACTCTGATAGTCAGACCAGATGATACATGCCCAATTTCATATGTTGATTGTGCATTCCCCACAAGAAATTATAAAAGCTTGATTTAAAAAGCACTGTTTGTAAGAAAACTACATAGATTAAGTCAGAAGATGGTGAGGGGACAAGCAACTGATGTAATAATAAAAATGGCAGCTGAAGAGAAAATATCAATTGAAAATGACCATGCGTGAAGGGGCGATATTTTATTGCCCAACAGTGTGAAGAGAGTGTACTGTTACATGGAACATGCAAGAGTGGGTCATGGTGCATATATTCTTGTATATTCCACAATCATATATAAATCATGGGTACCCTACGCCAACCACTGAGAGGTGGTATAAAGTTAAAATAGAGAAATAACTTGACACTGTATATGTGCATTATTTACATGGACCAATGCTGGTTAAGAGAAAGGATATTAGGGGGAAAAGTGACTATTATGGAACAGTAACAGAGCTGTGTGTCTGTCTTTCTCTTACAATGCCCTTTAAATAAAAGTGTGAAGAGCACTCTTGCTCTGCCATGGCCTTTATAATTTTGAAATGAAACAGCATTTGAAGGACCCCATGGCCCTTAGTCTTTGATGGGTCTTAGCCTGAACTGAAGTGCTGGTTATGTTGATTTCAACAATCCTGGGAATGATACTAAAGATATAATCCTGGAATGGCCCATCAGAGATTAAGCTGTTATAAGAACAAAAGAACATAGGAATGGCCATAGCGGGTCAGACCATTAGTCCTTCTAAGCCAGTATCCTATCTTCTGACAGTATCAAGTTCCAGATTCTTGAGAGACAATGAACAGAACAGGGTAATTGTTGAATGATCCATCCCCTGTTATACAGTCCCAGATTCTGGCAGTTAGAGGCTTAGGACACCCAGGCATTGGGTTGTGTTCCTGATCATATTGGCTAATAGGCATTGATGGACCTATACACCATTAATTTATCTAATTCTTTTTTGAACCCTTCACCTCATCCCCTGGCAATGAGTTCCACAAGTTGACTATGTGTTATATGAAGTAGCACAGTAGATCCTCATTTATCAGACCATTCATTCATTATCCTGCTCTTCACGTTAATGGAACAACCTGGACTCCAGGGCCGGAAGTGGACGATCTCTCTTGTGGCCACTAGATGGCGATACATCATCACACTTTCCTATTCTCCAGATTATCCGGATTTTTGCTTATGTGATCTGTCCCCAGTCCCAATTCGATCTGATAAATGGGGTTCTGTTCTACTTCCTTTTGTTGGTTTTAAACTTGCTATATATTAATTTCATTGAGCGACCTCCTGGTTTTTGTGTTATGTGAAGGGGTAAATAACACTTCCTTATTCATTTTCTCCACACCATTCCTGATTTTATAGACATCCTTATATAGATATCCTTCTTTTGTTGTCTCTTTTCCAATCTGAGAAGTTCCATTCTTTTTAATTTCTCTTTATATGGAAGATCTTCCATACCCCTTATGTTTTGTAGTTGTGTGGAAAGATGATGGAATAATGAATGTTCAGACTTAAGCAACAATGGATTCATACACTCACATGGCCTGAATTCTGCTTAATTTTAATAACATATAATTGAATTGACCAAATTCCAATTTAAGCTGCCTCTTTATCATAAAGAGCATTATAAAATCAAATGTTCATGCATTTGCCCCTTATTAATAGTACAATTATATATCTCAGTATTATATGAAACAAGTTTGGATAGAATTCTTTACAGTTGAGAAGCAAACATGAAAAACTAAAATCACCTTTTCAGACATAATTATTTAACTAATATCACTATAGATTCCCAGGCAAAAACTCCATTAAGATGTAGTTAAGTTTAAGAGTACATATGAGTTATTTAGAGTAAAATATACTACAAACATCTTGTTATTATCACCAAGCCAAACACGGGAAATTTAAAGTGAAAGTTATATTTAAAAGAAATCCAAACATGTTAAGATATGGAAATGCACAAGATACCCAAATAACCTTCACCTGCCCCTGAAGTTTGCATGGAAGTGTATGGAAATGCATAAGGCACCCAAAAAGTTTAACATGATTGGGGAAAAAATGAAAAAAATGAATGTATCTTTAAAAATCAGTGTAATGCAATCTGGCTGTTTCCATGGACTATCAATGAGTTAAATTAACTATATCTCATACATTTTCTCATTCACTGGAAAACTTTGTGGATTCCTTGCTTGATTTAACTAAAACAGATTTGGAATTATATTACTTTCTTGAATTGGGGTAATTTTTTAATGTATGTTATTATTCCTTTAACTGAACCCCTAACGGAACCAGAATTGAAATAAAGGGGTATTTTGAAAAATGATATATAGGGGCAAATCCTCAGTGGGTGTAAATTGGCAAAGCACAACTAGCTTCAACTGATGCATACCTGCTGTTGATCTGGTCCCTGATACGGAAGCACAATTGTTTCTCAACAAAATATTTCTCCAGCATTTCCATAAAGCACCCACTAATCTATAATAATAATTTGGAGGATTAAAAACAGGGAGAGCCCCTTGGAAGAGCTGGCTGGTAATACTGAGACACAAATGAGGGAATGGAGATGTCTCAAACATTTGGCTGAACTGTCAGTTTTAAATGGATCTTTTGGGTTTGATGCACTGTATAGATCATGTTTTTAGTAACTCTTAACTCCACTGTCAAAATCTAAACCCTCCATTAAAACAAAAATGTAGCCTAAACAAGCACATGAATCAGGGCTAGAAAGAAAAGAGAGGAAAACAGATTCTTGAACTGACAGCACTTAGTTTGCGGTTGCTTAGGTCAGCTGCAATAATCTATGTAATCCTTCTAAATGTTAGTTGCTTTTAAAAATTCAGGATGAGCAAACAGAACAACAAAAAATGACCATTGTTTAAATATTTTAACTTTTCACTCAGCTCATTGCTAAGTATCTCTCCTATAGTTGGTGTTATGCCAGATGACTACAGAGAATTAGATGATAGGTTCTCTTGGGAAAGAAGGTTGCATGCAATACTCATTGTTTCATCTGAAGGTGATATCCTACATGTCCCAGCTCATATGACTTTTACAGAAGATCTAAAGAATACATCATGATGTCAATGGATTTAGTGAGATCGTCTTTAGATGGGCATTACAGGTTACTGTCCTTCTAACATCTGCTGATCAAGACAATAATTTCAAAGAGGAAAGAGTAATAAATAAATTGCATTGTAAGCAGAAGAGTTTCATCAGCAATTCAGCACTGACAGATTTTCTTCAAATATCTTAGAGTGTGCCCAAGAAAATGTGAGAAGGACATCAATTTATTCCATATATCTTATTGAAGTGGCAATGTTACATAGGCTGTTGAAACAGTGTACTATGCCAGAGGGAAGGAGATGAAATGGGAAAATAAGAGCAAATAGTCAAAACTCTCTTTTAAAGCTCCCTCTCCCAAGCCATTCCCCATACATCAGCTTCCCTTCCCCCAGGAAGGAAATTCCTCTGTGCTTGATGAAGCCTGCTTTGTGCTTAGAATCTGCCAGGGCCACAGCAAAGAATAAACCTTTGCTTTTTATTTATCTTAGTTACTTACATGGCCCTCGTTACCCTAATATCTGAGCATTTCACAACGTTCATAGATTCATCAATTTTAAGGCTAGAAGGGACCATTGTGATTATCTTGTGTAACTTCCTGTATAACACAGGCCATAGAACTTCCCCCCAAAACTTCTTAGAGCACATCTTTTAGAAAAAGATCCTATCATGATTTTAAAAATTGTCTGTGATAGAGAATCCACCATGACCCTTGGTAAATTGTTCCAGTGCTGTTCAATGCTCCTTTGAATGTACCTAGTTTTACAGATACCAGTGTATCTCTGGGCAGTGCAGCATCAAATGTCTCCTACTCTTGCAAAGGGACTGCTTTGTTTTATAGAATTAAGGAAATCATAGAATCATAGAGGTGTAGGGCTGGAAGAGACCTCTATAGGTCTCTAGAGGTTATCTAGTCCAGTCTGCACTCACGGTAGGATTAAATAATAACTAGACTATTCCTGACAGTTTGTCTAACCTCTTCTTACAAATCTCCAATGACAGAGATTCCACAGCCTCCTTAGGCAATTTGTTCAAGTGCTTAACTACTCTGATAGGAAGATTTTCCTAATGTCCAACCTAAACTGTTCTTGCTACAATATAAACCCATTGCTTCTTGTCCTATCCTCAGAGATTAACGAGAACAATTTTTCACCCTCCTCCTTGTAACCATCTTTTATGTACTTGAAAACTGTTATGTCCCCCATCAGATTTCTTTCTCTAGACTAAACAAATCTAATTTTTTCAATATTTCATCATAGGTCACGTTTTCTAGACCTTTAATCATTTTTGTTTCTCTGGATTTTCTCCAATTTGTCCACATATTTCCTAAAATGTGGCACCCAGAAATGGACACAATACTCCAGTTGAGGCCTTATCAGCATGGAGTAGAGTGGAAGAATTATGTCTCATGTCTTGCTTACAATACATCCAAGAATGCGGTTTGCTTTTTTTGCAACAGTATTGCACGGTTGACTTATATTTAACTTGTGATTCACTAAAACCCCCAAATCCCTTTCTATAGTACTCCTTCCTAGGCAGTCATTTCCCACTTTGTGTCTGTGCAACTGGTTGTTCATTCCTAAATGGAGTGCTTTGCATTTGGATCCTTATTGAATTTCATCAAATTTACACCTGACTATTTCTCAAGTTTGTCCAGATCATTCTGAACTTTACTCCTATTTTCCAAAACACTTGAAACCCCTCCCAGTTTGTTATCTCTGCAAACTTTACGTGTACTCTCTATGCCATTGTCTAAATCATTTATGAAGATATTGAACAGAACCGGAACCAGACTGATCCCTGCAGGTCCCCCATCCACAAGTCTTGTTACCCTGTCAAAGAATGCTATTAGGTTGGTTTGACATGATTTGTTCCAGACAAATCTATGTTTACTGTTTCTTATCATTTTATTAGCTTCTAGGTGTTTGCAAATTGATTGCTTGATTATTTGCTCCAGAATCTGTAATTCCCTGGGTTGTCCTTGTTCCCCTTTTTTATAGAGTGGCCCTATATTTTCTCTCTTCCAGTACTCTGCAACCTCTCCCAACTTCCAAGAGTTTTCAAAGATAATTGCTAATGGCTCCGATATTTCCTCAGTTAGCTCCTTAAGTATTCTAGGATGTATTAAATCTGGCACTGCTGATTTGAAGACATTTAATTCACCTAGTAATTTTTAACCTGTTCTTCCCTATTTTAGCCTCATATCCTACCTCATTTTCATTAACATTCACTATGTTAGACGCCCAATCGCTACTAACCTTTTCGGTGAAAACTGAAACAAAAAAATCATTTAGTACTGTCCCCATTTCCTGTTATTGACTCCCCCCTCCCTTGAGTAATGGATCTACTCTGTCCTTGGTCTTACTCTTGCTTCTAATGTACTTGTAGAATGTTTTCTTGTTATGCTTTATGTCGCTAGCTAGTTTAGTCTTACATTGTGCCTTGGTCTTCTAATTTTGTTATTACATGCTTGTTGGGTTATTTTTTTACATTTATCATTCATAATTTGACCTGGTTTCCACTTTTTGTAGGACTTTTTTTGAGTTTCAGATCATTGAAAATCTCCTGGCTAAGCCAGGGTGGTCTCTTGCCATAGAATCATAGAAGGGTAGGTCTAGAAGTGACCTCAAGAGGTCTTCTAGTTCAGAACCCGGTGTTCATGGCATACTTCCTATATTTCCTACACAGTAGGATAGTTTGCTCTTGTGACCTTAATAATGTATCTTTGAAAAACTGCTAACTCTCTCGAACTGTTTTTTCCCTTAGGCTTGTTTCCCATGGGATCTTACCTACCAACTTCCTGAGTGTGCTAAAGTCTTCCTTCTTGATATCCATTACCTTCATTTTGTTGTTTTCTCTCCTGCCATTCATTGGAATCATGAGCTCTATCATTTCATGATCACTTTCACCCCAGCTGCTTTCCACTTTCAAATTCTCAAATCAAACCAATGGCCACTTACTCTATTAACTGATATTGAAATTACCTAAACAAAAAGCAAATTCCATTACAAGCTGAAGAAGATAAGAGAGGGCATCAGTTCAACCAAACAAAACAACAACAACAAAAACCAACAACATTTCAAAATTAGACAAGTATAGATCTAGGAACATGGACAAACAGGTGGAGCTTCAGCTATATGCCCCTTCCATCCTAAATCATTCCACAGAGTTGTTCTTCAACAGCAAAGTTCTCCAATTCTTCAGTTCAAATGAGACCAGGAGTCAAACAGTGTTTCACATTATCAAGACACCAAGTGGTCTTTTGAAGTAAATTCAAACATTTGAACTGGTATAAAAATTTTGTACTGGAACAATAAGAATTTGTATTTAGTTTTTTTGCCAGTGTTGTCTAGTGATTAGATCAGAAAAGTAGGAGTCAGGACTTCTTATTGCATGGCTGGTGAAAGAAATATAAATTCATATATGCCAAAAAATTCAAACAAAATGAAAATTTTTCATGTTGGTCAAACGGTGTTTGCATTTTTTATGTTTTGATGAAAAACTAAAACAAGAAACCTTTGTTTCATTTTGTTTCAAATCTGTTATTTTCATTTTGGTTTTTGAAACTTAGTTTCAAAAGTTGGTTTTTGAAAGTTGGTTTGAAAGTTGGTTTTTGAAAGTTGGTTTGAAAGTTGATTGTTTATTTTTTGGAAACGAAAAAAGAACTCGGAGGAAAAAATTTCCATCTGCCACTGACTTACCGAGACACCTTGGATACAGAGCCAGATGTGAGAGGTCCTGGTGAATGCACAACAATCATGGGGAGAACACAATGACCCATAACATCATCTCATGCAGGGACCAATCATAGGTGCAGTCCCCTGTGTTAACCTGACTACAGTTAACCTGCTACTTTGTACTGCCTCCACAGGGGGCCTTCTATGCTGTTTTGTGGAGCTGTCCAGATACAAAGAGGAGATTTCACTGCTTTGGTGGAAACTTTTTAAGTAACTCACAGTATTTTGCTTTTGTTATTCTTTACAAGTTGTCCTGAGAGTAATGTAGCTTTCCGAAATGGTTGCTTTTAATCTACATCTGGCACCACACTTCTTGTGTTAGGAAGTTGTACACAAGGCAGCTGATAAGAGACTGCTTTTTAGTGTTTGGCCTCATTCATATGATGTAAGGGCTACAAAATGATAATGCCTCTGTCACATAGCAAAAGTCAATATCCACATACTCCAGTAGCTACTGTTGCAATGGCCAGATTGTGCCATCAAGGCACAGGTAGGTGTAGGGGGAAATGTGAAGGTGGGGGTCCATGGACCTTCCTCTTCCCCATTCATCCCAGCTGCCTCTCCAGTGTCTTGAGCCTTGGGTGAACCTAGCAGGAAGCAGGGACCACTCGGGAGAACTCAGGCATTGTCATTACACATAGCCCTTGCACAGGGGCACACCTAATGGAGAAGATTCCCTGAGTGCTCCCCAGTTTCACACCACACAAGAGCTAGGCACAAGCTTGCCTGGAGTGAGCAAACTACATACCTTAAAAGAAATTTGCAACCATTTTCTCCAGTCCAGCAACCTGAAAGTAAAATGGGAAAGAGTAAAAACAACAGCATTGGAATTCAGTTCATGATTTCTATTATGTCCTCAGTTCAACTCATTGTATCTAGACCTTGATGTTGAAGAGATCTCAGAACATTTCAAATGCATGCTGCAATATCTTGGCACAATGGGGAAAAGTTAATCTTTCGACACTGGGAGTCAGATTTTCCTGGCTTCATGTTTGTTGCTGGCATTTGATGCACTGGACTCATCTGCTCCAAGTGCTGAGCAGCAGCCTTAACTGTGAAGTTTCTTGGTTTGTCGCTTTCAGTCAGGCTTTGAACATATCATCTTGTAAGATTTTACATTCTGTGTTCTGCTCACTGGTGTTACTGCATGTTTGATAAGTCTCTCAGTTAATTAGTCTGTCTCATGAGAATGTCTGTTCTGTTTGGTTTGCTTGTGTGCTGCTCATCCATAATAAGATCAGCTTTTGCTTTTCTGTCATCATCAGGCTCCAGCTTTCAGCACTATGCGCTGAGTAGCAGCTTTTAGCTCTTCATCTGATATCCTGTGGTACAGAAACACTTCCAAAGACACGTCATGTCAAAAGTAGCATCTTTCTATCCAGTCCTCCAGAGAGGGCTTGAGAGCTACTCAAATAATAATAATGTTGTTTAATCCATAGATGGCGCTAGTTGTGTTAATACAGATACTTTAACAAGGAAATGACTAAAGTGCCCAGTAACTTCAATCTGTAGCTAGGGCAGTGTTCCTAGCAGACAGAGAATAAAAAGAAATTCCTAGATTCCTTTTTTAACTGTTGAACTGAGCAGCATCTGTCACACATATAACATCAAGATGTAAATTTTAGGTAAATCCTCTTAAATTTCAGATGAAGAATTGCTCTATTAGACATGCCAGGCTAAATTCATCCCTTGTGTCATTCCACTGAGTTCAAAGAAACGACACGAGGGAATAATCTGGTCTATTATCCAAGGTAAAACAACAGATTTAACTATGGAGAGATCTGCTTAAAAATGGATGCGATGATATAGAAAAATATATAATCCTTTCTTACTCTTGGGCAACTGTACTGACTTTGACTTTGCATCAGGGAACAGAATTTAGTCCATAGATTTTAGCTGCTTACATTTAAAAATAAGTTTTGTATGGGATAACTGATAAATATACAGACCCAAATTCTCCTCAGACTTACAGTATGTGCAACGTAATGGCGCTGAAACAAGCCACTGGGATTCCACTGCAGGGATAATTCAGATGCAACACAACTCTGAAGTGACCATCCAGTTTATACTCAGTATTATCTTGACACTTTGTATTTTTAATTGTTATTTAATTGTTAAAATATCACCTGGGGTCAAGTCAGGATCAAGGCTCCATCATGTTAGGTAGTGTATAAACACACAGATTCCTTCCTTGAAGCATTTGCAATCCAAGATGAAGTAATATGCATTCTAAATAAAATATCAAAGATACTGCCACAACTAATGATGGGGGCCATGATCCTTCAAACTGTTTTATTTGGGAACTTTGAATATCTGGCAGGGTTAGGACCAAACTGAATAGTGGATCTGGAATATGTTCATATAGTGCATACAACAACCTTGGTTTTCAAGTTTCAGAAGAGAGTTTGCATTTCACTGTGAAACCGTAGAACGCTCTCATCCTTGGCATTTCTGAGGCTTTGTTCAGTCATACACAATGAGTTTCCTCAAAGGAAAGAAGAAATAGTGTAAATGGTCTTAAAAATGTGTTGCTAATTTATTGCAACATATTGCTAGGTATAATTCAAATTGTCTTTAACAGGAGACATGCATCTTTTTACAAAACGTATAACCTGAGGCTCTGACACAGTGTGGCCGATGTTTTGTGTGTGTATATATACATATACCAGATACTAAATATTCTCAGAATAATTGGCAGCAGCATTTTGGCTGTAGTCACTGTAAATAACAGTCCAGATTTTTTGTTGCCCTTGTGCATTAGCCTGTTGGAACCTACTTGTTCCTGCATAGAAAGTTAAGAATTATCTTACTATTAACTGTTTGTTTTCAATAAAATGTAAAATCAAAGGATCCTTAATAGGGCTGAGCACAAGGATCACTGTAATGGCATAAATGTGCCACGACAGCCTAATTTTTCTGGAAGTTATAAAGAAATTTGTCCTACCCAGCCCTTTTGTATTACACTTTGTAAATCTGATCCTTTCCTTGGTAAATGCATTAACAGAGCTACTTGCCTTGACAGTTCCTTGGCACTTTTTTGGGGCAATTGCGTTAAGAAAGGAAAATATTTCCAGCTTTCTTCCAACCTCTGGTGTATAAAAGTGTAAGTCACAATAATCGTTTAATTGTAGCAAGACATGGGAAGTAACATAGAATTCTGCTCTCATTGACAGGTGATCACTACATGTCACAATGTTATCAATGTTATCTGTTGTCTTCTTTTTAGAAGTACATCCAAAAGTGCCATTTCTGTTAGTTTCATCTTTATAACCATGCAGAGTAATTTCTTGGAAATGCTCCATCCCCATTCATTTCACAAGGGTCAACCACAGTAATTAATACCTAGTGAAAACTCTATGGTTTTAGAAGTTATAGTTATAGCAGTAAACTGTGCTTTCTAGCTTACTGTAGACTTAGGGGTTATTCTCCACTTCTTGAGGACATTAGACAAGAAAATGAATCAAGAAGAGGTTTCTCTTTGTTTGTTCAAGTCAGGGGTATTGACCATGTGTGCTTGCAATGTCATTCCACTGGTATAGTATAGAGGCCATAACAGCTGCATCTGCTACCAGTCTCTGTTTTAGTTGGCAAATTTTGGAATGTTTGCTAAAACTCCGCCTCACCCACATAAAATAGATTCATTTATGAGTGAATGCTGCAGAACTTCCTATCCCAAGAAAATATTCCAAAGGAAATTAGAGCTTTATACACTCTCCTTATCACACCCCCAGCAAAGAATATCAGAAAGATGGAGAGGGAGTGTTAGAATAGTAGTTACTAGGGAAGAGGATCTGGAATCAGGACCTCTGGCCCTGTTCCCAGCCCTGATACTGATTTACTGTGTGACCTTGAGGATGGCACTTAACCTCTCTGTGTATCAATGACACATTAGTGGTTGTAATAATATGTAGTTAAAGGGGTTTTTGAGACTTACTTAAATAATGTTTGACAAGTGTTTGTGGATCCTTGAATGGAAGACCCTATGTAAGCATCATTATTAATACTGTAAAAGTGTAGTTCATATGATGAATACTAGAAAAGCTCATTTTATATATATGTATATAAATATATACACACATACATATATATATATATACAGTTTATATGCATTTGTTTTTCTTTAAGCTGAAGAAGAGTTAAAACTAAGCTTCTGAAACTGTCTGATGTTGCAATCAGCAATTACAGTTCACATGCTAGTGAGTTGGATAGATTGATGGACTTTTGACTCTGAAAATTGAAATCTGCATCTTAATGGCATTCTTTCATGTTAGCAGAGAATGAGCTAGTAAGGAATAAATCTTCAGTTAAATCTTATCCAGATTCATTTTAAGAGTCATTCTTATGATCAAGGTGTTGAAATGCATCGCATTTTCATTTGGTGTGCAGATGTGGTTGGAACAAGTCTGGGTTGTGTTTCAGAAAATCTATAATAAATTAATCTCACTCACTCACTCTCTGAGGTGCTAAAGCTGTGAGTTTTAACTACTAGCTCTGATGTTAAAGAATCACTTGAGATCGGTATTCTGAAGACAGGATTTTTTATCCAGAACTATCTGAAAGGGGATAATTTCATTGAATAGCTCATGGGCATTTAGTGGCACTATAAGTTTTTAGATATACTTTAAACCATGAAATGTACATTAGTTTCTGAGCCAGATGGTGTAAATTAGAAAAATAATCACACATTTGTACACATTCCCTTTTGGAGACCCTGTTTCCACAGCCTGCCATTGGGTTGTGATCCGTATCCAAGGTGTTTCAGCAGAAAGTACAACAAATATTTGATAATATGGAGGTGTATGGGAAGATTTTGATAGACCAGTAAAAGGGCCAGATATCACATGATAACAGCAGCCAAACTTGATAGGCCTTTCTGCAGACCTGTGCAGCCTTGGTATGACTAAGCCAGGAGGGGAGGGGAGCCTCTTCCTCAACCTTTGCCTGACCCTGCACGTCCCCACTGACGTTCTGGTGGATGTGTTGGGATCTGTGTTTCAGGAAAAGACCAATAAGCTTATTTATGCATGCTTTTTAGGAGATGTCTGTTCAGGCCTCAAGATATGCAGATTCCATCAGAACACATCAAGTTAATTAAGTACTCTGGTGACCTTAGGTCTAGCTTTTGAAACATTTTTTCCCTCTTTCTTGAGGTGTTATTGTCTACTAAAAAGAATAAACAGGGGAGGGAGGGAGAGGCGAGGGAGAGGCTTGGATTCTTTAGGATCTCTTATCGGACAAAGTTTCTGGATTCTCCAATGACAGCTGGAAGATCAGGCCAATTGAAAAGCTGTCGCTGTTTCCACTCAAAAGCCACCCCAGACCAGTAATTATTAAGGGTTGAGGGTTCGGGTGTTTTACTAACCTATTGTGGACGTGTGTAAGTGCTTGACCCTAAGTAAGGTATAGTTTTAAAGTAAGAACACTCTTGTGCTGTGTTTGAGCCTAAGTAAAGTATAGCTTTGTAGTAAGAGCACTTTTGTGTTATACTGTTTCTACCAGTCCATCTATTGGCTGGATGACTGTGTCTCCATTTGGCTTATTTCCTGACACCACCTCACACAAAGTAAAGTTACCACAAGCTTTGGGTTGGCAGAAGCCCAGGTTCACAGAGGGGACTAAGTGGAAGAGAATGACCAAAGGCTCTGAACAGCTTTGGAAAGAACCAGAACCGCTGGGCTAAAGCTAAACAACAATGTAAATTCTGTGTAACAGAAATAATGTATCTGGGGAAAAAACCAGCACAGCAAGGGGTACAGATATACCATAGTAAGGTTGAGGCCATCACCAATATGCTTGCAACAACAGACAAGAAAAGGGAACAAAGATTCCTTGGGATAGTGAACAATGTAGGGAAGTTTATTCCTAATCTAGTAGCCCAAACTTCCAACTTGAGAGTGCTGCTATGCAAACATGTCCAATGCACATAGGATGCAAATGTTAATAAAGGGTTTGAGAAACTGAAAGAGTTAATAAGATAGACCCCAGTCCTGAGGTACCATGACAGTAAGTGAAAAATTAAATTATCCCTGGACACATCCAAGCAGGGTATGTGTGAAGTCCTCTTACAACAGTGTGGTCAAAACTGGAATCTACATGTAATTTCCTGTTTCATGCCATGGATGCTAACAAAAACTGAATGTGAGGATGCTCAAATAGAGAAGAAATATTTCAGGTCTTTATTTATGGGATGCCAGTGTTAGCTGAAACTTACCATAAATCACTTATTCACATTGCCAAAAGGGGCCTAGCAAACACCCCCAGGAATGTAGATTATTTTTCAGCTGCAAATATCTAATTTACAAATAGACTAACCTTGGAGATATTGTGGTTGGACACACTTTCTCAAGCATTTGACAAAAGTACAATACAGTGGAGTCCAGATATCATTCATATCAATCTGATTAATTAAACAAACAAACCATCCACCTTGTCTGGTTGCAGATGAAACATGGATTGTAATTGCCAAAGCTACTTGCTCAGGATGAGGCCCTGAAGAAATTGATCAAGGCAATTAGCATAGCATGGCTGGGACAGCGTATTTCCAGCTCCTATAACCAACTGAAGGGGCCGGGGAGTCCTAGACGGAATTTTGTTTCCTAAAGAGTTACAGAAAAATGTGTTACAAAGGATGCATGGAAATCATTTAGGGACAGAAAAATCTAAGCGAAGAGCAAGAGATGTTTTATATTGGCCTCAAACGGTGACATTAAGGAAGCTGCCAAGGCTTGTCACATGTGCCAATAATACAGGCCATGTTAAGCCAACGTTAAGCTAGAGCTCATCTAGCTGCCATAGAAAAACTGTCCCCCTGAAGCAAAATAGGCATATATTTGTTTACATTGACTAGAAAAGACTATGTACTTGTCCTAGACTATTATCCTTACTTCCCTGAGATACCCTTATTAGAAGATACTACAGCCAAACACGTGATTGTGGAGGTCAAATCCATTTTTGCTAGATATGATATACCTGACATAGAAATGTCTGAAAGTGGGCTGAAGTTTAGTGGGCAGTTTTCTGTGAAGTTTGAGTTTAGGCATATAAGCACTAGTCTCCCTTATCTCCAATACAATGGATTGATGGAAAATGGTGTTAAATCAACTAATGAAAAGGGAAGCAGATTCAGACTCTGAGCCATACCACAGTTAAATGACAGGATGGCACCAATGAAACGTGGTGTGTCACCTGCAGACATTTGTTTAACAGAAAACTGAGAACTAGAATGCCCATAATGATAGATGCTGAGCTAGAGAAACTGGGGATTTGCAGACATACAGATAAAGAAACAGATAAAGCTTTAAAAAAAGAAATCTGAGTAGCGGCCCTGGAAGCTACCACTTCACTAATATGATGCAGTGCACATTTATGATGGAAATCAGTGGTCACAAACAACAGTGCTGTCTCATGAGGTTGTCCCACAGCTGGCTCCCCCTTGGGGTACAACGCAGAGAGGGTTCTTCTCTACAGCTGCTCAGGACAGCAGAACAGCTCAGTAAGCTCCGGTGAGGCTCCTCCTACCTAGCCCCTAAATAAAGCTGAAATTGCTATAGCAGGGCCAGGTGCAGGAGCCTACGGAGAGGATCAAACAGCACTTCCCAAGGGACTGGAGACAGATCTGCCCAAATGCAACTCAGGACTCTGGGACTAAGCTATCCACTGCCACCAAACTATGAGTGGGTTTAGCAGATGGGTAAATGATATGGGAAAGGTGCACTTCTCCATTGGACCTTCACACTGGTGGGTGGGAAACTAAGTTACTAGACTGCTGCCAAATTTACATGGTGGAATATTTTAGTTATTACTCATATAGCTCTGTTGTTGCTGGTTTTTCCCAAGTTGGTGCTGTATTCCTTTCCCCACTAGTAACGTTTTTCTTGTTTATATTATAATTTGATTTTGACTATTTTGATTTTGACTATTGTCCCCTGCTTCATCCAATCTTCTGGAACGAGCTCTTTTTTGCTTGAAATTTTTCATATTTCTTCTTAGAGCAGAAGAGAAATTTGGGGGAAAACAGAACTATTTATGAATTATGGAATGATGACAAGCTGATAGGGTTCAGTAAACAAAATATTGCAGTCCTATTTTAGATACTATTTTTTTAATAAAATGTATTAGAAAAATAATAACATTTCTTGGAAAAAATGAAAAATTGGTCTGGTTGGAATATGTTGAACTGAAACAATTTCTAAATTTCAAGGCTTTTATTTTTCCCCATGAAAATAGGTTTTTATTTTTTTGACCAGATCTCTTCTTGGACTGATATTTGCATATTATTTTTTTGAGCAGATCTCTTCTTGCACTGATATGTGCTGCTGGTGAGTAGATAATGCTGTTACTGAATACTAGTCTACAAATACCTTCTGTAGCTGATGGGATGCTCTAGAAGATGTTATGGTCCCACTGCTCTGTGGCAGGATCACACTGTACTGATCGTGGTTACGCTAGCTAACCAAGGCAACCTTTCTTAATGTTTGAAAACAGCTCTGAATCAGTGGGCTCTCGCTGATTATTTGTGTGTGTTGTTAAAAAGTGGTTAAAAAGATATTTAAAGCGCAAAAAAGGAGTATAGAACTTATAAATACTGTAACTGATTTTCAGAGAAAAAACTATACTGAAAGGTGTAAAGAATGTCCTAAAATGGGATCATACAGATGTTGTGTTTTCAGTCTTCTGGGAAATTCTTGCACATTACTTGTGCTCCAGTATCTCTACCTGTTGATCAGTACAGCCAATTATGGACCAGTGAAGATTGTCAAAAGCCGTGTCACCCCAAGCGGCCACTAAAGCAAGCTACTTAGTTCTAAGACAGTACCATCAGGATAAATGGCTTATTTATAGTAGACAGCAAAACATTCTAACCTATAAAATCAAGCCATGAACCTTGGAAAGGCCATCTCTTTGAAACTATTGCATCCTTCATTTCATGTCTTCTTAATTATGCATCTCATCTGGTTAAGATATAAATTAGTCACTTTTCTTTTTAAAACATTTAAAGCATATGACCTCTTTTGTTGTTAGGGATACTAAGAAGTCATCCTTTTCTTATCTGCTATATAAGCCCTTTCTTCCTTCCCATCTACTTATTTATTTACTCTGGGTGAAGTTTACCCCATGCAGGGAAGCCATCACAAAGCCTATGCCCCATTTAAAATCCATGTAAACTTGCTTTTGAAGATATAAGTGTGAATTATGCGATACATTAGCCTTATGCACATGGGTGAATTTCACCCTCTGTGTCTTTATTTTTCATTCCTTCCTCCCTATTAGTCTTTCTCCCACCTTCCCATTCTCTTTCTTTAAACAAAGTAGCTGATGCAGGTCTTTTACACCTTTTCCTAATTAGCTTCTATTACCAGACCATTTGTTAAAGGAAAAATGTTTGGCTAAACAAGAATAATAATGTTGTAACAAGGGTGGAGTACATTTATTGTTTTAAAAATTCCTTCCAAGATTCTCTTCTTCATTTTTAGTCCAAATGTTTAGCCACAGAAAAAAAATAATAAATAGAAAATCCTAAAGGAAAATGCTGATATAAAAGACCAAAAATATTGTTCATCTCCTTTTTCAGTTACAGATTTGTACATAATTGAACAGAAGAATAATCCTCTTCAACCTTCACAATTAATAATGTTCTCTTCATATTTTAGTAAAAATTTAAGAGCAAAAGGAATGACAGTTTGACCATATAACTGATTTTGGAAAGATAATAGGCTAGATCCTCTAACATGCTGCATCTGCTTTGCAACACACTGCCAACATAATCTGACTTCACATCCTGATTAACTCTCTGATGGAGGTTCTCCCTGATGCAAGGAAAATCTTCCAGGGGCATGTACCTGATGTAGGGGCTCTTTCACCATTCCTCTCTCTGCTGCCAATGTAGCAGAGAAAAGGGTGCGTGGTTAGATAAAAGTGGGGACCTGCTTGAGACACCGCCACACTATGCCATTCCATTGCTGAAATATTGTTCCATATAGACACTTTGGCTATGTGTAAGGGTCATGACCCATGGGCCTTGAACCCAGGCCTGCAATAGGTATAGGCTCAGCCACACTCCAACCAGCAACTTGCTAGCAGTAGCTTACTTGAGACCAATGAAGCCTAACCTCAGTGTGAGGCTCTAACTGGCAGAATTCCAGAGTGGCTGATTGGCCCGCTGGCCCTACTTAAGCCAGCAGCAGGAACAGGAAGCTGTGGACTCTGGCTTTGACTACTAGGTTTGGCAGTCCCATCTGTGACATTAAATAGAACTGTGGAAATAATGAAAAATTTGGGGGGGAAATTGTTTTGGATCAAAATAAATTTTCCCAAATGTTTGGTAAATTAAAAAGTTGGGAAAAAGTCTGTTTGGCTAGAATGAAATGTATTGTTTTGATTCCAGGCATTTTTTAAACACTTTGAATGTATTTTTTAAATAAAATGAAGGAAATTTTGAAACAAAAGTCATTTTGAACTGAAAAATCAGAATGTTTCATTTCAAAATGTCAAAATGAAAGGATTAGGGTTTTTTCCCTGAAATTTTGGTTCAGTGAAACAAAGGAATTTGTGAAAAATTTCAGTATCAAAAGAATCTGTATTTTTTTCCTTAAAAGTTCTAACTGAAAAATTTTACCCAGCTCAGGGGTAAATTAGATCTGTTTTCAGGAATGTTTACGGAAAGAGTGAATTTTAAGCAAATATTGTGGAATACTTATGAAAAGGCTATACCAAATGCATACATTTGCAGATATCATATGATCAGTGTGTCCCAATCAAAACAGCTCAAATAGTAATAGAATTATTGAATAATAGAAGCAAACTGCTCTTGAACAAATTACAGAATCGATGGATTCTCCCATTGCTTTGATGGATGAGAGTTCAGCTATTATAGACTTGAGTTCTAGGTTTATTTATTTTTTTATGGTTTCTCACATTGGAAGTGAGTCCATTCCTGGATTCGCAAATGCAGTTGCATGTCTTGCAAATGCAGTCATTGTTGTGCGGGAAGGTTTGAGGCATTGGCCTTATGATGTGCTCTCTTTTCCTGTAGGGACCTCACATGCCACTCCTCAAAATGGACCTGACCTAATGGCATAGATCTCTCCATCTGGGTCTGTCCAGTGCAATGAATTCCCAGGTTTAAGTGTCTTTCTTGCATGCCAGGAGGTGGGCCTTCATGGTGCCTTTATATCTGAGGATGGGCTGACCTTCAGAGATAGTTCCCATGCTCAGTTGGCTGTAGAGCACTGCTTACAGTAAATGGGAAGCCTCCATGCAGATCACATGTCCATCCCCATGAGATAGAGCCCTGAAGTGCATGCTCTTGCTGCCAGGGACTTGACAATTCTGAATGACTTCAGTGTTGGGGATACTGTCCTGCCACTAGATGTTGCAGATGGATCTTAGGCAGAGAAAGTGGAGGTTCAATAGAAGTTTGATGTGGCCACAGTAGAGCATCCATGTCTGACAGCTGAAGAGGAGTGAAATGAGTTCAACAAGATGGTAGCCTTTTATCTTTTCTCCCTCCAGAGCCTGTGGGTGAGTCTGCCAAATGCCAAGTTAGTGACAGGGAAGGCTTCTGATGAGTCACCATACTTCAGGACCATGGCCGTCATGCCTGAGTGAAATGAGAGGATGACAGTAATCATCTTCTCTGAGCAACCAACTTTATGAAAGAGTTTCCATAGTCCCTCACACTTCACTGTGTCAAAGGCCTTATTCAGGTCAAGAAACACTATGTACAGGTCCTTGTTCTGTTCACGAACCTTTTTTTGTGTTTCTCGGACTGCAAAAATCACGTCCACATTGCCACGACCAGCATGAAAGCCACATTGGCTCTGAACACACCAAGTCAACTGAGGGCATGTCTACATAGCAACTAGATTCCTTTGGCTCACCTGTGCTAGCTGACTCAGGCTGTGAGTCAGGGTTCCGGGTTGAGGCTGTGGAGCAGTTTCACTGTTGTGTAGCTTCCAAGCTTGGGTGGAAGCGTCCCAGGAATCAGGCTCCAGCCCAAGCCTGGAATTCTATGCAGCAGTGAAACAGCCCAGCAGCTCAAGTCCCACAAGCCCAAGTTGGCTGGCTGGCATGGGCCAGCCAAAGATTCTTCTTTTCCATGTAGATGTACCCTAAGTGAGAGACAAGACTGTTGAGGACAACCCATTCAAGGACCTTCCCCACTGTACATAACAGTGAGATTTCAGAATGGTTTTGATAGCTAGATATGCTTCCTTTGTTTTATATAGATGGATTATTAAAGCATTCTTTTACTCCTGGAGCATGGTACCCTGTTCCCATATAGTCTCGAAAAGGCTGAGTTTCCTGACCAACTGGGCACCTCCACATTTGTACACTTCAGAAAGAATGTTGTCAGGGCCTGGGCACTTGCAGAATAAAGTGTCTACTAAATTATTTGTTACAAATTATTTGCCCACTTTCAGATGGCTACAAGGCCTATTTTTGACGTTCCTTAAAAATCCATTAAAAGTGAAACACCTATGTCTCCTATATTGACTTTGACCATATATATAATATCTATATTCTATACACTACACCAATATACTCATTGAGTTAAAGTTTCACTACATGCTGTAGGATACCTACAAAAAAATCTCTAATTGAGTGGATACACACCTTCAGGACTAGGGTAGACTATCTGGAATTAGTTCAATAAATATACTGTACTGGAACATATGCCACAGACATTAGTAAACAAAATAGATGGTCTGATTTTTTTTAAATAAATTCATTAACACCTGGCTTAATTTCCTTTTTATGTTGTGCTGCAGGGAAACAGAAGAAGTGAAATATCTGACCATCTTCCAACTGATCTATAATTTTTCTCTTGATGGTTGTTCTAATTAGTAAGACAATAATTTACTCAATGAATTTACCCCCATTTTTATCTTCTAACTGCCTCTAAGCAAGATGTGATTACCATGAATCCCTTATTTAGACTCACTTATGAAATATTTACAATTTTTATTTTTACTCTGTGGATTGATCACTGTGAGTGTTTGATACATAATATTCAAGCTCTGATAATGTTAGCTGTTAATGATCACTTATATCAAATGCTGTTGTTTCTGTTCTGTTCACTGGTTGAATGAGTGTAACTAATGACCAGTTCAACATGAATAAGCCACTGGTCCTTTAAATTTTTCACTTCATGGTGGCAGTTCAGGGAGAAGTAACAAGCACATAAACAGGATCAGGGAGTTTTATAAAATTTTAAACCTTTTCCTTTCTGGGCCACACAGACCATCCCTAAAGAATAATTACCAGAAAAAAATAGACTAGTGTAAGATTTATTGGCTGACTGGAGAGTTTAAATGTAATTTTCTCATATCACAGTTTCACAAAGCAAGTGTATGTCCAGCCTAATGTGAAATGCCAACAGATCTTTAACCAATAAACCCATACTAACCAACCAAAGAGCAATAAAAAAGGGTGGAAATTAATAAAATCTAAAAAATTGAAAACAAAATTTCTACCTCAGGGGTGTTACTCCAAAAAGGGAAAGTGCCAGAGACTTTAAGAAATCCATCAGGCACTAATGATTAGGGACTTTACTATTGATTTTACCTGGAAGGAACTCAGATTCTATGGCGATGGGCACAGTATGAAATCCTAAGATAAATTAAAGTAATTGCCTCTGTGCAAGCACTCTGGCCAGGTATTTTGGGAGCTCTGCTTCCTGCTGTGTAGATCAGTGCTAATTCTCATGGGTTGGAAGTCATTCTTGCACCCTCAAAATATTTCCAGCAATGGCCTTCTCCAGGCAATTCTTATTTGAAACACATGAAATCCCTTTCCCTTTTTTATCATATTTTAGTCACACCACAGAATGCTTGATTCCTATGCATTTATGCATGGCTGGCATGTAGTGACTTGACACACCAAGCGAACTTGGTGGGAGAAGGGGAGGGCATTAAAAATTACAGTAGAATAATCAATGGGGGACTCTGCTTAACATCTTAG
This sequence comes from Mesoclemmys tuberculata, assembly GCA_007922155.1. Lineage (NCBI taxonomy): Eukaryota > Metazoa > Chordata > Testudines > Chelidae > Mesoclemmys > Mesoclemmys tuberculata. The sequence continues at coordinate 44,988,735 of ML675604.1, forward strand.
ATGTCGATACACAAATGCAAGGAGGATGGGGAATAAGCAGGAAGAACTTGAAGTATCAATACATAAGCTAAATAATGACTTAATTGGCATCACAGACTTGGTGGGATAAGTCTTATGACTGGAATATTGGTGTATTGTTCCTGCCCTGTTTCCAGTCCCTGCACCTGCCCTGTTCCCATGCTGCTCCAGCCTTGTTTCCAAACCTGCTCCTGCTACACCTGCTGCTTGCTCTGGCTCTGGCCCCTGTTCCCCCATAGCTTTTTGCTTTGATCCATGGTGCTGCCTTTGGCTTAGGACTCTGTGTTACCTCCAGCTCTGACATTCAGTTTCTGTTCCTCCAGTACTGATCCTCAGCTCTGCCTCTGGCCTTTGACTCTGGTCTACCATATGGCTCTGGGATTCAGCTTCTGTACCCCCGATTCTGACCCTCAGCTTGTTCCTGGACTGTGCTCTGCTGAACCCAGATGTAACCAGTAGGCTGAACTCTTGTTTCCATCACAAAGCCTGAGCACCCACAGCCCAATTGGTTACAGTTTGAGCAGCCCATATGCAGAGGCTTGGGGTCTCCTTCACTAGCTCCACTCAGGCCAGTTTTTCCCTGGTGAAGCAGCTGGGGGCCATAGAGAACCCGGAGTTGCAGGTATCCATGCTGCAGATGCAGAATGCGGCCCTACAAGCCCAGGCAGCTTTGCTGGCCACTCTGCCTCCCAGGAGCCGAAGATCCTACTCCCAGCTACATTTTATGGTAATCAGTTCCAAGGTTTTCTAAACCAAATCTGGCTCCTCTTCTAGCTACACTCCCAATCATTCTGACAGACCATATCCAAGTAGGGCTCATCGTTAGTTTGTTCACTGGGGAGGCCTAGGCCTGGACTTCCCAATTCTTGGAACAGTCTAGCTCCCTCCTAGGCCAGTGGGAGAAGTTATTTTTTAGCCAAGTCAGTTCTCTTTGGTGAACCCCACCAAACTGGAACCACTGAAGCCACACTACAAATGCTGTAGCAACAATGTTGATCAGCTGTCCAATATGCTGCCAAAGTCTGCTGTCTCTCCACTGACAGGGAGTGGAATAAGGCTGCACAGTGTCATCAGTTTTGACTAGGGCTGAATGATGATATAAAAAATGAACTGGCATGGGTCGAACTGCCATCCTTTTTTGACAGCCTGAGCTACCAATATATATTAGAATTGGCAACCACCTTACTGAGTTTCACCAGGAACATGGCCTGGCCCCTCAAGCACTGATGACACCCTAGCCTCTGATATCTCAACTGTGGACCCTGCTTCGGGAACTGGAACCCATGCACATCAACCAGGCTCAACCACAACTGTCTGAATTTGAGAAACACCTATGCCGAACTTAAGAGCTGTCTGTATTGTAGGGGTATCAGACACTTTGCCTTTTGATGCCCTGCAAAGGTCAGACCAGTTTCAGGGCTGGTAAATGCTGATCTCCAGCCCAATAAGGGGGTATGGGCTGGGCTGGACCAGTTCCTTCCCCATCCAGAGACTCTCAGCCTGCATGCATCTCTGATGAGACGGCAGCAACCAGGAACCCACCCTTGATGCATCTCCAACTACCATTTCAGTTCATACTCCTGATGATCCCAGGTTGACTCAAGGGCCTCAGATAACTTCAAGGACCAAGATGTGGATAAAGCCTAGAGGATTCCTACTATGTATAAGAATTCCCCAGATCTGGTCTAAACCATTGATGGGTTGCTCCTGGCTTCATGGCCAGTCACTGACCGGACCACCCCATTAGGGGCCATAACCTTCCAGGGCACTGGGTTGCCCTTCAGTTCAGGTTGATTCAGGCCTCCGACTCTCTGGTCATCCTGGGACTGCCCTGGCTTGCTGCACCAAGACCCCTGTGTCCATTGACAGAAAGGGACATTATGCGTTTGCTCCCAGTACTGAAAGTGATTCTGCCTTCCCAATGCCAAAGAGAACTAGTGACCTCTGAAGCCTATGTCATTGTCCTGGGAACCCCTGCTGTGAGGGAATGGGTCCATGAAACTGGGTGCACCCCCAACTGTCCTGCCTGCCACATCTGAAATACCTTGCAAGTACCACAGACTTGTAGAGGCATTTGACAAGGGAAAGCCAGGCATTATGCCCCCCACAAATACAACTGCCAAATCAAGCTTCTGCCAGGTTCCAAAATTCCCTTTGGACACATATATGCCCTATCCAAACCCTTCATGCCTATCATATCTATCTGCAAAAGAATCTGTAGAAGGGGTTTATCCAACCATCCACCTCTCCAGCAGGTTCCTGGTCCTCTTTGTTGAAAAGAAGGATGATTCCCAGAGGCCGTGCACTGACTGCCAGGCCATCAACAAGATGATGATTCAGAACTGTTACCCACTGTACTTCAGAGGCAGTACCAGGGAGAGTCAGAAACCAGGGTCAGAGTCAGGCTGAAAACGGAGGCTGGAGATCAGGAAGCCAAACAGGGTCTGGCACTGCAGTAGGCCAAAATCTATGTGGTTGCCCCAGCAACTTCCTGGGGAAACCTTTGGGGTTAAATAGGCAGCTTGACCAATCAGAGAGCCACAGAATACTGTAACTCTGGGCCTCAGGCAGCGCGTTCTGTGGCACCTACTCTCCATAATGCTCCCTGGCTGTGCCTCTATCTGACCTCCTGTTGGCACTGTGGGACTACCACCCATCCCAGGCTCTACAGACCCAGGTTCTAGTCCTGGGGTCCTTGTACAGAATCCCTTAAAATCCATCCCCTGTTCCACATCTGACTTCTGAAACCTTTCATCAAGAGTCCCTTCCTACACTGAACTGCTCCTTCTCTGTCCTTAACCGTGCAGGGCTAAGAGGAGTACCTGGTCCAGAAAATTCTGGACTCTTGCTGATTCAGGAAAAGACTCCAATATCTGACTGACTGGGAGGAATATGGCCCAGAGGAGTGGTCAGGGAAACCTGCAGAACACCTCCATGCTCTGAACTGCCTGTGTGCCTTCCACCAGGCCTATCCTGAGAAACCTGGCTTCTGGGAGGTGACCCTGAAAAGATCAAAGTGCTCTTAGGGTCTTGAGCAGCTGCTTGCTTGGTATCTAACTAGATAACCAACAAGCCCTGCTTTGCTGTTTTTGAACTGACAGTGTAGCCACAGCGCCTGATTGGCTACTGGTTTAGCAGCCCTGGTTATCAGCCTGGCACCCACAACAGATCAGTGGATACTCAATACATGCCATACCCACAGTTGCATTTGCCTGCTCCTGTTTCCAGTCTTGTTCCAGCCCCTACTGCTGGCCTGTTCCATCCCTGCTCCTGTCTGCTTCCGGTGCCTGTTCTGGCCCTGCTCCAGCCTTGTTTCCAAACCTGCTCCTGCTCCACCTACTGCTTGCTCTCGCCCCAATCCCTGTTCTCCTCGCACTTCTGGCTTCAATCCTCAGCTCTGCCTTTGGCTAAGGACTCTTGGTTACTCTCTGGCTCTGGCATTTGGCTTCTGTTCCTCTGCTATTTCTATCCCTCAGTTTGTTCCTGGATCCAGCTCTAACCTATAGGCTTCACTTTCATTTCAACCACTAAACCAGTGGTGCAGTGGGCAGTCAGGCTGGTTACAACACCTGTCAGGGATAGTCTAAGTTTCCTTGATCCTGCCTCAGCACTGGGAGCAGGACTTGATGTCCTCTTGAGATCCCTTCGAACCCTACATTTCTATGATTCTGTGATCATAGTCCCATGAAACTGTCTTTGCAAATTTTGGTAACGATCTACTTACTCATGGTATACACTTGTAAGGGGACTGTTGACCCTCATACTGAAACTTAGTAGGGTGCTTTTTGGTTGGCCTTCTCCCAATACCTAAAGAAAAGGGAAGGGCTAAAGAGAAATCAAGATATTGAGACTGACAGTCCACAGGACCACTGGGGAGAGACCACTGTTCCAGGTCAGTCTGATAGACAGGGCAGGCAAGCCAATGAGGGAGTCAGGAGCTGGGGGTCCATTCTCCATGTGAGTGACTTGAGCCAGAGTAGGGCAGAGCTAAGGAGAGCCACAGCCTGAACTGAGCTGGAGGCAGAGCATCAGCAGCCGAAACCAGAGAGGCCAGAGAAGGAGCCCAGAAGGCAGAGCTGTGCTGGAGACAGAGGAGCAGTGCTGAACCAGAGGAGGCAGAGCTTGAGGTTGGAGCAGCCCAGAGCAGGGAGCTGGAGCAGCACAGACCAGACACACCAACAGTGAGCCAGGACTGAGCTACAGAGGGAGATTCAGGGCCAGAGCCAGAATAGCTGAATCCTGCTGTGACATAAAGAATACTACAGCAAAGCATGGCAAGTAGCTGCAGAGAGCAAGGTGGGGACCCTCAGCTGAGAGGGCCTAGTGCAGGGAGAGATGGCCAGACAGGAGGGCTTTGAAGGCCAGACTAGGAGAGGGAGACATGAACTCTACATGAGGGCCAATAATGGGGGAAGGGGGTTGGTGTGACAGCACACTCTGAAAAGAGAAAAGTAGTCATTCTACAGCATGTGTGTGTGTGGGGGAGTTGTGTGTTTGAGGCAGAAATATTGTTACTGCACATCAGAAAACATATGAATAATTGACAAACTCTGTGCATGCAGAAGCAAAAGGTCTTTCCTTCAGCCTAGTGCTTGGAGGCACAGAATCAGACGAAAGGAAGGGAGCTCAGGAGGTCATTTAGTCCAACCCCTGCTCAAAGCAGGACCAACACCAACCAAATCATCCCAGCCAGGGCTTCATCAAGCTGAGCCTTAAAAACCTCTAAGGATGGAAATTCTACCCCACACCCCAGGTAATCCATTCCAGTGCTTCACCACCCACCCAGTGAAAAACATTTTCTTAATATCCAACCTAGACCTCCCCCATTGCAACTTGAGATTTTGTTCTGAGACTTTGTTCTCAGACAAACAGACTTTGTTCTGAGACTTTGTTTGAGAACTTTGTTCTGTCATCTATCACCACTGTGAACAGCCTAGCTCTATCCTCCCTGGAATCCCCCTTTAGGTAGTTGAAGGCTGTTATCAAATACCTACTTCCTCTTCTCTTCTGCAGACTAAACAAGCTTAGTTTAGTTTAAACCTCTCCTCATAAGTCATGTCCTCCAGCCCCCTAAACATTTTTGTTGCTCTCCACTGGACTCTCTACAATTTATTGACATCCTTCTTGTTGTGGGGAGGCCCAAAACTGGACACAGTACTCCAAATGTGGCCTTACCAATGCCAAATAGAGAAGAATAATAACTTCCCTTGATCTGCTGGCAATGCTCTTACTAACGCAACCCCATATGCCATTAGACTTCTTGGCAACAAGGGCACATTGTTGACTCATATCAACTTGTGCACTGTAACCCGCAGGTACTCTTCTGCAGAACTGCTGCCTACCCAGTCGATCCTGTCTGTAGCAGTGCATGGGATTCTTTCATCCTAAGTACAGGACTCTGCACTTTTCCTTGTTGGATCACATCAGATTTCTTTTGGTCCAATCCTCCATTTTGTCTAGGTCACTCTGTATCCGATCCCTACCTTCCAGCGTATCTACCACTCCCCCCAGCTTAGTGTCATCTGCAAACTTGCTGAGGGTGCAATCTACTCTGTCCTCCAGATCATTAATGACAATGTTGAACAAAATTGGCCCCAGGACCGACCCCTGATGCACTCCTTTATTAATGGCTGCCAACTAGACATTAAGCCATTGATAATTACCCTTTGATCCCGATGATCTAGCCAGTTTTCTATCTGCCTTATAGGCAGAATACATATATCTAATATCTTAATGACACTAGCTGAGATTAGCATTATGTAGGTAGGTCATGTACATGATTTGGGTTTTGCAACAACCTGTATAGATTCTAACTTTCCAGGTCCGGTGGACATGTCACAAAGGTAATCCCTAGGAGAAAGCTCTGTGCAGTTTTTGGAGTAGCCACTCTATTGTCTAATTGACAGCAGTCATGCATTCATCTCTCCCAGCTTGCTTATTAGCACAGAAGAGTCAAGAAGCTGCTTGGTGGGAAAAAGGCTTCCCAGAAGAGGAGGTGGTCAGAACGCTGAGTGTTTATGTACAGAGGGAAAGAAATACAATAATATATAAAATACAAAATAAGTTAGTGGTATGGACCAGCAAAAGCCCCTTTAAAAATCCAGGCCACTCTTTGCAGTTGTCCTACTCCTTGGCAAGGCAACATGAAATTATGTCTTGTTCTTTTCACATGCTACAATGATAAGAGTTCTTTCAGTTCTGTTTCTTTATTTTGAGTTCCTAGGCATTGAGTTGCTGAGAGACCTCCCCTGGGTAACAAACATTTTCATGCTAACATAATTGCAACAACAGAGAAGCTCCACACATAAACACACAGAATGTGCTTTCAGAGCTTGCCTTTGCTACATAGCAAAGGGATTAGAAAGCAAGTTGGCTCACGTGTGTGTCTATGTGACATTAATTTGGAACTCTCCTCTCTTATTGCTGGCGGCATTTGCCCATGGTGTCACTATATCAGCCTCCTCCTTCACTCATTTGGCTGCAGCACATGACCCACGGTCACCCCTGGTCACACGCAGGATATGTGTGGCAGCTGGGGAACGCTAAACCATCAACCTCTGGGATGAACTTTGGCAGTGGCAGCACATGGGCTTACTGCTAGGTCTCTTGCCGGCCTCTCATATGGCGTGTTGCCTGGTTCCACTAGCGAGTGTTGTCTGCAGCGGCCTTGTGCAGAGTCAGGTTGCAGAGCCTCGCATGTCTTTCTGGATGACATTTTGCTTGGATGCACTTTTGATTGGAAAGAATCTTCATCTCTGATTTATTTTGTTGTTGTTGGAATAAAAGAACCTGCTCACTCAGTCCAAATTATATTAAGATAAGGGAGTATTTTCTCATGTATTGTCATGTATTTGGTGCTGATATGCATTGGCCTAGTCACTCAGAGTCACTCTTATGTATTTTGACCATGACTGATTGCTGAAATTTCATTCTCCAAATTATAGTGTCTTTTTCTTTTAGTAGACATTTTTTTTCTGAAACTCAAAGATCCAAATGACCCTTAGCTACTGTAAACTAGCTTTAGGCCATTTTAAGTCAATGGACTTACACCCATATACACTAAGGATCTGCCCCAAGATCTCCCTGCCACATCCACAGAATTCTTGGAGAGAATGACTGTGTGATAATGACTGGTGCCTAAGCAACAAGGGCCTGATTCAAAGTCCTAGATAGAAAAACTCACATTGACTTCACTGTGTTTTGGATCAGCCTCCCAATGCAAAGGATTGTGGGTCACTCCCATCCCATGCCTTTGAGCTTGGAAGAGTTTTCCCTGTGCCCTGTGTTAGCATCTGGCTGACCTGATCTTAATGGTAGGGACTTAAGCCACAGACCTTCTGACTCTAAATTAATCACATCACAATCTCTGTGGTTGTATTTAAAGGTCGTTATAAACAATAGCACTGATTTGTAACTGCCCACATAGTCACTGGCCTAATGGTAGTTAAAAACTCTCATTTAAAAGTCAGTAAGCATAAGGGAACGTTTAGTTCCCTATTTAAAAATATTTAGACCTTTTTTCTTTAAAAAAAAATTATAAGACTGGCCAAGTAAACGAAAAAGCCAAAGCAAAAGACAAGTTTTTAGTATAATTTTCTTGCATGAAGTTATTTATTCATGATATTGTTGGCAAGAATAATAATTAATAATAATCTTTTCTCTTAGCTGTGTTAAAAACATCTCAGATAACACTATAGCTTTTCACTTCAATAAAGCTGTTCTTTCAGGCTTCTTGTCTGTTTAGTTTCTTTGCTGTATACTAAAACCGGTCTGCAAGATCCCCATAGGGACAGAGAAAAACTACCCACTGTAGGCAGGTGGTCTGTCTTTGAGCACTTTCCAATTGGAAACATATGTCCATGAGTGTTAGGAGGCTTCTGTAAAGGCAGAGCAAAACTGAGGCCAAGGAATAGTTGAACTGCATAGGCAAAAGCAATACAAATACATCAGATTAATTTTATTCAATTCTTTGGTATTTTATACCTGATAAGAGAATTAGTTTGATCAGTTTTTCGCTCAGTCTTATAACTTGTGTTGATAAAGAATTTTGACCTGATTCGAGCAGCCCCACCTTCAAATATCCTTGTTTTATTGTGCCCCAAGAGTGTTTGGTATTGCTGCTTTGATGGCATTTGTTGTCAATCCTAGGTTCTGGTGGAACCTAGTGTTCTAGGATATCAAACTTCCTACTTGTTTTTCCCATATCTCCATAGCCAGCTGAATATAATGGAGCCACTTACACAAGCAGGAAAAGAAAATATGCTTCCATACATCAATTCACCAAAACTACTTTATGGGAATGGATGGATAAAGAAAGTAAGAATAAAGTTCCCCAGTAGTAAATGGACCACCTTTTCTCCAGTGCAGAGTAGTGCTCAGTGCACTAGGGAATGGTGTTGCTGCAAGGGAATCCTATAGGGTACGTCATCACTATGGAATTAGCCTGGGCTCTTACCTTAACGCACTTCTGATCCACACTCAAAATCTTCTTCCCTGAGTTTAGTGATGCTTTAAACACAGAGCCCTGGTCTTATCTATTCAATGGCCCATCTCCAGCTGTGGCCATCCCTGATACTTTGGAGCAAGGAGATTAAAACGAACAAAAAACCCACAAGTTGGGTTGTGGGTGGTAGGATAGGAGTATCCCCTCCTCACCCTTCCAAGTAACCAGCTGACACTTTGAAGCAAGAGCTTTTATGAACATAAGATATAAGCCTAGAGCAGTGTTTCCCAACCTCTTCCAATCCAAGACACACTTAATAAAAAATTTGTGTGGTTCATCCCCTACCCTTGTACTAAAGTTATTAAAATAAAACTTACTTTTAATGAGAAATTTGAGCTTGCCTTGATGTGCAGAATCATTTAATCATGGCAGGAAATGTTGACAGTGCAACTCAAGAGCTCTTGCTCCTCTGCTCTCAGACATACTCTGTTTTTGATGTAAATCAGGCTTGAAAAACTTAACTTGCACAGGTACGTTGTTGAAAATGACAACACAATGGAGATAGCGCGATCTGAGATTCCTGGTTATTCCTTTCCCTTCATCAGCAAGAATAAAGCCAAAGGCATGTTGCCAAACTTAATCTTAAAAGTGTGGTTTATCCTTAATTCAGCAAGTTGCTTTTGAGACATTTTTGTAAAATTTTTAGTATTTTCTACTGCAGAACTCCAAGGATGTCAGACCCAGCTGGAAACTTCTATAGGAGTTGAAGGAAAAACTAAGATGAATTTTTCTTCCAGAGTTTTCAAATGCTCAGAAATGACATTGACCAAAACACTGCCAATAGCATCTACTATGTTTGCCATGAGGAAACATTTCTATTGTGCCTTTTGCTACTTTTTCACACCAGAAGGCTAACTTAGATTGAACCCATGTGGTTTATCCATGCAGGGGAGAAGATTCTTGTTTGCACGTTGCATTTTCCTGCTAAGTTCACTAGTGTGGTGGAATACATCAGACATGTAGGCAAGTTTTGCACACCATACCACAACAGCGCCAAGTCCACCTAAACTGATTCCTCCAAAGTTCAGAACATTTTTAACTCCTCTCTCAGCTCATACAAACATGAAAGAACTTTTCCATGGAAAAAGTAATTCTGTATGCAAAAGTAAACTGCTCCCATTTCCTCACACCGAGAAAAGATGACATTTTAAAGACTGTGAGTTTATTAAGTTCAATGTCATTAGTGCTCCATTCAGCATTAAGAAAGTTCTTTTGGCAGAGTTTTGGCCACAAGAGCTACACAGTGCAAGAAATAGTGCGTTACCAGCACATTAGGGTTTTGTTCTTTGCCTTGCTCACAAACCCCTTCACTTTGGTAGCCCAGTCTGTGCAAATACTAAGGTCTTGTCTACACTAGAAAGTTTTGTCACTGCTAGTTACATCGATGAGCAAAAAGCACTATAATTATAACACTTGTGCTTGTCCGGCAGCACTCGTGTTGCTGAAGCACATCCACAGTTGTGCTATCCCACTGTGCAACTCACCAACTTGTGCCACTACGAGTTGTACGGAGGTGGAGAGGATTGCAGTACATCATGGGTGTGGGCTCAAGGTTTTTCAGCATTTTTAAATGGTCCCAGTTTTCTGAGTCCTGCCATCTCTATCTGAAAGGATGGATCCCGCACTGCTCTCCACTGTTGTTGTCAGTGTTCTGAATCTGTCATGGCTGGTCATGTAGTATATCATGCGTTCCCAATCAGAACTCGAATCTGAGGCACCTGACCTGCTATGTGCATGCAAACAAACAATGCCAGATAACTGTTTGCATTCATGGAGCATCTGCATATGGTGCACCGCCATTTTTGCTTCCATGAAACAAGCAATGAGTGGTGGGATTGCATTGTTATGCAGGTCTGGGATGATGAGCGGTGGCTGCAGAACTTTCAAATGTGCAAAAGCATCTTCATGGAACTCTGTGCAGAGCTCTCCCGTGCCCTGCAGTATAAGGACACCAGAATGGGCGTTGCCTCTCAGCAGAGAAGCGCATGGTGATCGCTATGTGGAAGCTGGTAACTCCACATTGCTATCGGTCATTCGCTAATCAGTTTGGAGTCAGGAAGTCCACAGTTGGAGCTGTGTTTTCACAATTGTGCAGGGTCTTTAATCACATTCTGCTATGAAAGACTGTGAGTCTTTAAAATATGCATGGAAGAGTGGATGACTTCACCGTGTTGGGATTTCTGAACTGTGACAGGGCGATAGATGGCACACATAGCCCAATTTTGGCCCCGGATCATCTTGTGACAGAGTACATCAATAGAAAGGGGTACTTCTCTACGGTACTGTACACACTTGTGGATCACCATGGGCATTTCATTGACATCAACACGGGTTGGTGAGATATGGTAAATGACGCATTCATCTTCAAGAACTCTGGCCTGCACAAAAACTGCAAGCAGGGACTTTCTTTCCAAACCAAAAGATTCCAACGGGGTATGTTGAAATGCCCATAGTGATCCTAGGAGACTCTTACTTCCACGGCTCATGAAGCCTTATATGGGCAACCTGGATAGCAGCAAGGAGTGCTTCAATAATAAGGTTAGCAGATGTCCAATGACTGTTGAATGTGAGTTTGGCAGGTTAAAAGCTCGTTGGAGATGCAGTTGTGGCAGATTAGGCCTAAATGAGGAAACTATTCCCATGGTTAGAGCCGACTGCAATGTGCTCCATAATATTTGTGAAGCTAAGGGTGAAACGTTTTCCTCTGGGTGGAGTGCAGAGGCAGATCACCTTGTGGCTGAATATGAACAACCAGATGTAAGGGCTATTAGAGGAGCACAATAGGGGGCCATATGAATCAGGGAGACCTTGAGGAACTCTTTTGACAGTGAGCACTGGCAAGGTGTCTTTGAAAACAGCACTGTGCCATGCTATGACTGCTAGCCAGCTTGCACTCTGTATCAAAGTAAGCTGCAACCACTGTGAGCAAGAGACAAATAAAGATTTCTTAACCTTTACAGAGAATGTCTTTCTTAAATAACAATTATTCACTCCACACACAAAAAATTATGCTGGAGGGTAGTAAGCAGTGAGGGGTAGTGTGAGCTATGACAGCTGGGGTTAAGTCCAGCTATCTTTCTGGAAGATGTCTGAAGGGGTGGAGTGAACAGGTTACTGAAACAGGCTGGGAGTTTGGTAGGAATGTGTGGGTGGAGTTTGGGGAGGGCATGGAAAGCAGTTCTGGATTGGCTGAAAGGAGGAGTGAACACACATGAATTCAGTCTGCAGTGTTATGAGTGACTTTAGCAGCTCCTTTTTCTCCTTCATCACTTTTATCATGTGCTTGTGACCTGCTATCACTCACTCCTGGTTTCCTTCCTCTCCTGCCTATCAATTTTCTGATTTTCAGACAGAGTGTCTCCATGCCCTTTTTTTTCCACCTCAGAGGACTGGAGGAGTTCTTGGAATATATCCTCTTTGCTTCTCTGTAGTCATTTTCTTATCGGCCACAGGTGCTCGGCAGGTGTAGAGGGGTTTCCCCTCAAGGGCATTTCTATAGAAGCAATGAACAATGAACAGAAGCATTACTGTGAGTGCAATAAGAGCAGTGATTCATTATTGTAAAATACACTCTTTCTTGGTGTCCCCTGGCAAGCACACAGTTTGACAATCAACCAGGGCCTGGTGAGTTGTGCCTGGGGGGATTAACACACTTTTCTGCTGGATTGCCTAGCTGAACAGGGGAATAGGAAGCACAGGCAAATGTAGCTACTCTTGTGCATTTCTATCTCTTCCACCAACTGTCTACTGCAACCTAACAGGACAGCTGTACCACACGTAACAGAGCAGCATCAGCTAAAAAAAAAAACACTTATCACTTATCCGAGCCTCCCTCGCCTGCATCCTGCACATCAGAGCTGGAGGGCTGGAACTAGCTTGAAACCTCCAGGGTCAAGAAAAGGTTCTGGTTCCCCATGTCAACAAATGACCCAGTCCCTTGCTTTGCATCATCCTTCAAGTTGACCTCCTTGTCCACAACTTCTTCATCAGGGTTGAGTCTGGTGTTCACAGCCTCCAGGCCTGTAGAGGTTTCCATGTGTCTTTTGGCAGTGGAGGTGGGATTGCCACTGTGGATAGCCTCAAACTCCTTGTACAAGTGGCAGGTCTTTAGCTCTGCGCCAGAGCAATGGTTTGACTCCCGAGCCTTGCCGCAGCTCCTTGATTTTCACACATTGTGTCCCGTTCAGAGCCTTCTCTGTCATTGAATTAGAAATTTGACCATACATACTGAAGTCCCTTCAGCTAGAGCAGAGCTGGGACTGCACAGCCTCCTATCCCCAAATGCTGATCAGATCCAGAACCTCTGGTGTGCTCCAAGTGGGAAAGCGTTTGGTCTATGGAGCCACCATGGTCAGCTGGGAAGATGAGATATGAGCAAGATGTGAGCTCTCCACCCCGACCAAGCAGGAAGTGGAATTTCAAAAATTCCTGGGACTTTAAAGGGGAGGGCCAGATGGCTGCAGGGCAGTGGAGTTCAAACTGATGGCCAGAGCAGTCAGGATGGGCATTGTGGGACACTCTCTAGAGGCCATTTACCATGACATAATCAAGTGTGGTGTCTACACCAAGTCTTGGTCACTAAACGTTTGGCACAAAAAGCTCTACGCCTCTTGTCGAGGTGGTTTTAGTTTGTCTCAAAATCAGGGAAGTTGCGTCGGCGGGGTGGAGGGAAGGGTGATTGTAGTGTGTACAGCACCACTGTTTTGGCACAAAAAGCTGACTTTGGTCAACAAAAGTCTTTAGTGTAGACCAGGCCTAAGACTGTTTTGCCCAGTGCAGTTCTCCCCCCTCAAGGTAGACCATTGTTACTATGAAGATTGTCTGACCTAGCAATTGTGTGACCTAGCAATTGTTTATAAAATACAAGTTTTCTTTTATACTATCTCCATCAATGAACCTGAAGTTAGCCAAGAGTTGATCATGATCACTGACATCTGTTGATTCATCAAAATGCAACGCAAATTTTCTGCTTGATTTTCTTTTTTTCCCTTGGAACAGTCTTGGTGTCAGTTCACATGTCATCAGTGCAGCAACTTATTGTATTATCTGAAAGGGGAAATGTTTGTGATTTCATTGACTGCATTTGCACCTAACATTACTCTCACCATTTCTTTGCATGCTGATAAAATTGATGTATGAGGCTTTTTTTGCCTTTTCCACAAGCTCAGTGGATAGCGTTTCATCAGAAACAGCGACAGTCTTTCATCATTTGCACTTGTTGTTCATTCAAATCCTTCAAACACTCAGAAGAATATTTATCCTTATTGAAAAGGGAAGGACATTTGCTTTAAAGGAGTTATTTTAACTTACTTGGAACCATTGCATAGTTTGAGAGTTTCTCCTCATATGTGAGACTTTATGGAAGAGGGCAAGATAGCTCACCTGTAAAGAAAAATCAAAATTACAAATAACTCTCACAGTAGCATCAGCTCACTGCTTTGACTTTGTTATATTTGTGTCAGCTTCACTGAATATATTTCAGGAAATATTTGTCCATTTTTGAGTCTTCAATTCAAAATTCACCCCTGAAACTTAATGGTTGATAAGAAAACACGGCTTCCATGTGAATGGTCAAGTCATTTGAGTGCAGCGTGATGTAACATCTGTCTCACATGAGTAAACCCGAAGAACAACAGCTCAACATGCAACTTGGTTCTGAGACTAATTAAAATAAATCTGAATTTTTCCCCTCACAAGTGACTTCCAGAATTCTTTGGCACCCTTGTTCATGCCTGCCAGCACATGAGTGTGCTGTAGCACACTAGCTGACAAACACAAGTCGAGAGAATGCTGCTCTATACCTGATGGCAATGGTCCCCAAGCAACTGTCTGCTAGCTGAGAATTGGTGGAGTGCATTAGGGCTTTGGTCACACCCCATCTTGCCACTCGCATAGCCATGTACTAGGCTAACATAGGAGCTGCTCAATGGTCTGTGGGAATGCTGGATGGGATGGGAACTGAGTTACTGCAGAGAAATCTTTTTTGGGTGCTGGCTGGTGAGTCTTGCCCACATGCTCAGGGTTTAGCTGATCGCCATATTTGGGGTCGGGAAGGAATTTTCCTCCGGGGCGGATTGGCAGGGGCCACGGAGGATTTTCGCCTTCCTCTGCAGCATGGGGCATGAGTCGCTTGCTGGTGGATTCCCTGCAGCTTGAGGTCTTCAAATCTCACTTTTGAGGATTTCAATAACTCAGTCATGGGTTCGGGGTTGTTATATATGTGTATGGGTAGGGTTTTGTGGCCTGCCTTGTGCGGGAGGTCAGACTAGATGATCATATTGGTCCCTTCTGACCTATGAGTCTATGAGTCTATGAGTCTATGAGCTGGCTATTCTGGCTTTAGACCAGCTGAGAGCTCCTCCTTGTCAAGAAAATTCTCAGTCTGCCAGATGCACCCAGTGTCTAGCCTGTTTGCACCCCCTAAGTAGCAAAAAGGGAGAGAATTTGACCCTATATTACAAAAATAAAGGAGTTATAAAAAGGCATAACAATAAGGAACTGTAGATGACAGCCATGGAGAAGATGTTTCCCATATGTGTGTATGTGTGTGTAGATATATTATAAAGTTTGCACTAGAATAAGATCCTGCTACTATAGCTGTCAATGGCAAGGCTCTCGTTGACTGCAGTGGGAATAAGATCAGGCTCCTGTTGCACACGACCATGCACTTACAGCCCATCTTGATAAAGGCCTGGTGCAGCTGAGATCCTGAGATTTTTTTGTCACACTGCCAAAATAGTTAATGTAATTGGAGTGTGGATCCTTGAATACATTTTTTGTTAAGTTGTGAAGTGCACTAACTGATAAAGCAATTAACTTCCAATGCATCAAATAGCAAAATACCATAGAAGATGGAATACTGGTGACTCATGTATTTTCTGTCAATGTAGCTGCCCAAAATACTTTTCCTAAAACACTGCAAGCCCTTAACAACACCTGAACAAGAGAGGATTAGCTGCACTGTGAAGAAGAGGTTTGAAAGCTTTGCATTAAAACTTATTTGTTGCTCTAAGGAGTATCTGAAAATCCTACTAGCAGCCTATCTGCATCCCTAGTTACCTAAATATTTTTCAAAAGCTGGCCCTTCAACTCTTTGTATCTCAGTTCCGCATGTGTAAAATGTGTCACTGAACTTCCGTACCTCAGAGGGGTGACACAATGATAAATACCTTAAAAGGTGTGAAGTGTTTAAATATTATTGTAAGGAGAGCTGTAGATGATAGATGAGAATCAGACCCCAAATATTGATAATCTGCATCTGCAATACTTTACTGCCTTGGAAACTAAAAATTCCACCTCTCATGCAGAAAGGGAAGGTCTGTTTTACAGGAACTCACTTTTAATAGAAATGCACCCCAGAATTCCCCAGTTGGATAGGCAGGATTGTTTAATTCTCGAATGCCTGGATACACAAAGGGACTTAAATGTTACAACACTCAATGTCACAATGTCTAGGCACAAAAAATTTACTGGAACAATGGCATCCACAAAGCCTGAGTAATGCTCCTAGCCTCCCTATATAATGAAGGGGGAGAGACAGGCCTCTAAGAATGGGATCTGCAAAAGCCAGAACACTAGGTATGGAGCCATCTAAGCTAGCCAATGGGAAATGCTGACCAGAGGATGTGTTCTAAGCCCCTCCCTTCTCACAGATTTAGGTGCCTAAGTCTGGGCTACAGGAAGGTGCCCATCTCTGGTTGAAATCCACAGCTAGGAATCCCTCTCTTGGAGTCATGTAGCTTATGCCCCTAAGTCAGTTCTTGTGATAAGTAATTTGGCATCTGCCTCACTCCATAAAAAATAGCTAGAGAAGGTGCTATAGATATCTAGTTTAGTCCAGTGGTTAGGGCACTCATGTGGGATATGGAAAATCTGGGTTCAAGTCTCCCCTGTTGCTCAATAAAAGAGAGGATATGAACCAAGGGTCTCCTTCTTCACAGGTGACCACTCTAACCACTGGAGTATAGGATATTCTGATTTGGGTTTTTTCAGTGTGTCCTGTAAGAGAGAGTGAGAGACATAAATAAAGGGAGACTAACTGTATAGGCCAGTGACCTGCCTGGAAAGTGGAGTACTATGGTTTCCTTCACCAGCTCCAATGGCTTTTTAATTATTTATAAACTCTTTCAACAGGAGAGACTGAGTCCTCCCTGTCAGACTATCCCATAGCTCTATGGTTAGAACACACTCCTGAGTGGTGTGAGACCAATGCCTAAATCTTTTTTCCCCCCCAACTCTTTTGCCTGAGAGAGAAATTGACCCTAGGTCTCCCACAGCGGAGATGAGTGCTCTAACCACTGGAGTAAACATTAAAGAGAAATCAAGGACTCCTCTGACCAGATTTTGAATGGAACCTGATTGGATATGCTCAGAGGCTGCCTACTGGGGCTGTGAACTCTGCAAGCAACATAGGCAGTTCTATGCCTATTTTGCCCTGTGGATCATGGGTTTAGGTGGGAGATAGGCATCAAGATGACTGAGGCAGCAATGTGCATTCCCAGAGACTGAAACTTAGGTGGTTAGGGAATTTTTACATTGAAAATGTCAGCACTTTCAGTGTTCAGCAGTAGCAGTCAAGCAGCTATTTTGTGTATTGCACTGGTGCCTAAAACGGGGACTTCTACACCTAAATCTAGGGTTTCAGTGCCCAAGTATCTTTGTGGATCTGAGCCTTGGATGGTATTTGCAGCCAGAGTAGCACAGGATGGCTAGCTATGTAAGAGTAGTTGGGCTTGGCCTGTGATGGATTTGCTACTCCCATGGACACCCCAGCAAATGCAATCGGTAGGCTCAGCTGAGAAGAAGGTGGGTGATTTTCCTAAAAGGCTGAAGAGTACTGTGCTGAGAGAGAATGAGTGAGCTTTAAGAGGGATTCTATTGACAGGAGAACTGCTGAAAGGAGGATGTTTTCTGTCACTAGCCCAGAGAGAGAGAGAGAGAGAGACCGACCAAGCGACCGACCGACCGACCGACCAAGACCAAGAGATATGGGGGGTGATGGTAAAAATCTAGCCTGGGAAGAGGCAGACAAGGAGAAGGGCTCTAGGGAAGAAGCATTAGAGTGAGTAGTTAGAGGGGAGCTGAGCCTCCAGGGACAAAGCCCTGGGGTAGTGCTCTCTAAAAAGAAGGGAGAAGAATACTGCAGAACCTAGGAGTGGGCTAAGAGAAGTATCTGTAAAGAATTGAGCCACATGTTATATATACTTTCCACTTTGGTGAGTAGAATTGAAGATGAGTCCTGGTGGGCTAGAAGATTGTGTTTATTGCTTTAGATTTGTGAGACAGTATTTGATTTGTACTTACACTAAAAGGAGGAAGAGAAATGAGTATGAGTAGATTAGAGGGACAAGTCACTACACCAGAACATTGGAGTCTGAAGGAGAGTTGTTGCAGCACTGGATCTTCTGTGAGTGGATGCTGCTGGGATAGCTAGTCTATGACTCAGCACTAGGCTTGCCTGTTCAGGTTTTCCCAAGATTGTCTCTCTTTTGAGGTAGCTGTAAGAGTGCTCATGGTGCCAGCTGTTCAGTTTTAAGAGCTTTGGATCATCTTGGATGTCTTTTTTTTTTTTCAAAGTACCTGAGAGTGGCAACCCTTCTGGATGGGTGAGGCAAAAGACTTAGTTTCAGTATAATAAAGAGACTATCCAGAAAGAATGGAATGTGGTGTTCTTAGAGGACTTTATATTTTTTTATGTGTCACTTTAAAAAATGCAAACACTGAAAGAAGATAATGCTTTGCATTTACACAGACTTCCCATCCAAGCATCTCAAAGTACTTGTTTAAAATACTGACAAATCAAGCTTCAGGACACCCTGGTCACATAACTGAGTATTGTCTCCATTTCTTATAGATGTGGGGGGGAGGGAAATGAGGCACAGCTTAAAAGGGAAGGAGAACTAATAACTGAGGACATCAAGAAAGCGGAGGTGTTTAAAGCCTATTTTGCTTAAGTCTTCATTAAAAACGTTAATGGTGACCAGTTACTCAACACAATTAATATTCATAACAAGGGGGAAGGCATGCAAGCCAAGAATGTTTAGATAAATTAGACATATTCAAGTTGGCAGAGTCTGATGAAATTCATCCTAAGGTTCTTAAGGAACTAGCTGTAGCAATCTTGAGACTCATGAGAGGATGGGTGAGGTCCAAGAGGGCTGAAGAAGGGGAAACCTATTACCTATCTATAAAAAAGAGAACAAAGAGGCCATGTGGCATTATGGATCAGTCAGTTTAGCTTTGTTACCTAGAAAGATATTTGACTGTTTAATAACTTCCATCTGTAGGCACCTAGAGAATAAAAGGATTATAAAGGATAGTCAACATGAATTTGTCAAGAAAAAATCATGCCAAATCAACCTCTACCTTTCTTTCACAGGGTTACTGTCCCAGTGAACAGGGGAAAGCAGTAGCATGATCTGATAATCAAACTAGGGAAATGTGATTTAGATGAAATTACTATAAGGTGGGTGCACAACTGATTGAAAGTCTGTACACAAATAGTAGTTATCAATGGTTCGCTGTCAAATGGGAGGGTATATTGAGTTGGGTCCTACAGAGGTTGGGTGTCCCTT
Source organism: Mesoclemmys tuberculata (assembly GCA_007922155.1). NCBI lineage: Eukaryota > Metazoa > Chordata > Testudines > Chelidae > Mesoclemmys > Mesoclemmys tuberculata. Next base: position 45,007,830 of record ML675604.1, read on the forward strand.
GGGGTTAATATTAATTCATATTTTCTTTAATGATTTGGATAATGGAGTTGAAAGTGTGCTTATGAAATTTGCAGGTGATACCAAGCTGGGAGGGGATGCAAGTACTTTGAAGGACAGGATTAGAATTCAAAATAACCTTCACAAATTGGAGAATTGGTCTGAAATCAACAAGATGATTGCTCTCTATATATACGTCAGAGGCATAAATACTAGAGAGGGAGAGGAATTATTTAGGTTCAGTGTCAATGTGGACACAAGAATTAATGGATATAAACTGGCCATCAGGAAGTTTAGACTTGAAATTAGAGACAGGTTTCTAACCATCAGAGGAGTGAAATTCTGCAATAACCTTCCAAGGGGAGCACTGGGGGCAAAAAACCTAGCTGGCTTCACAACTGAACTTGATAAATTTATGAAGGGGATGGTATGATGGGACAGCCTTGTTTGGCAGTTGACTGATCTTTGATTACTGGTGGTAGATATGCCAATGACCTGTGATGGGACATTTGATGGGGTGGGTTTTGAGTTATTGCAAAGAATTCTTTCTTGGGTCTGGATGGTGAGTCTTGCCCACATGCTCAGGGTTTAACTGATCTTCATATTTGGGGTTGGGAAGGAATTTTCCCCCAGGGCAGATTGGCAAAGTTTCTGGGAGGTTTTCACCTTCTTCTGTAGCATCGGGCATGGCTCATTTGTTTGTGGATTCTCTTTACCTTAAAGTCTTTAAACCATGATTTGAGGACTTTAGTTATAGGTTAGAAGTTTATTACAGGAGTGAGTGGGTGAGGTTCTGTGGCCTGGTCAGACTAGATGATCATATTGGTCCCTTCTGATCTCAGAGTCTGAGTCTATGAATGAATAATAGTTCACTTAGAAAGGAAAGCTCAAATGTAGAACTACATAAGGGGAAAACAGGCTAGGTTATAGTATTGCTCAAAAGAATAGTAATTCAGATTGAATAATTAAAAAATATGATACAGTAAAAAAGGCTAATATCACTCTGGGATGTATAATCCGGAGTTCTGATCTACTTGATAGTGATGAGAACGCAGCTGGAGTGCCGAGTCCAATTCTGGGGCCCCACGTCATCTGGTTTATCCAGATCTTTCCTGGTGTCCCAAGAGAAGCAACAAAAATTATAAGTGTTAGAAAATCTGGTGTATGAAACAGGTTAAAAATATCTGAATATACTTCTTCTCTCAAAATGAAACCTGAGGAGAGGACCTGACAATAGTCTTCATATAAGTTAAGCACTGTTATAAACAGGACTGTGATCAACTGTTGTCCAGGTCCACTGACGTGAAATAAGTAATGGGCTTAATCTGCGGAAACGGAGATTTAGGTTTGATATTGGGAACTTTCTCATCATAAGGGCAACTCATGGAATAGGCTTCCAAGGGAGGTCATGGAATCCCCATCATTGGAGGTTTTTTAAGAACAGGCTGGAGTAACACCTGTCACAGATGGTCTAGGTTTACTTTGTTCTGCCTCAGCACAGGGAGCTGGATTTGACTTTGAGGTTTCTTCCTGTCTTACATTTCTATGATTAATATTCACTGCCTGGAAGAAATACGCAAGGGATCAAAAACCAGCCTTAACTATGGCTAAAACATCTTGTAGAGATGGGCTACAAACAGGGGCCCAGGTCCTAAAAGGTATTTAAAGAGCCTAATTCTCATTGATTTCAATCACAAGTTTACCACTTGAATTAAAGGAATAGTTGTTTTAAGTGTTTGCTGTAGAAGGATGTTTTTCTTTAGTTTCCATTCTGCCAATAGTAAGCAACGTACTCACACAATCATGCCCAGATTTTTCAGAAGAGCTCACCATGCAAAGCATGGAGCTCTCTTGAAAATATTGGCCACCTTTTCAGGTGCTTTTGCAGGAGAAGCTCTTTTGAAAATCTATTTCATAGTGACCAAGCCTCCTGCCACTGAATTAATGGCACACCTTTCCTATTGACATCAGTGAAATCTGTACTGGGCTCCCAACAATTCACAGCACAAATCATTAATAGCTTTGCTTATTTAAAACCTATTTTCTTTCAGCTGTTGCTGGCACATATATTTCTTATATAGAAAGTTTGAAGTGGGAGTGCAAAGGCATTTTTAAGATAGAGGGAGACAAAGAATGAATTGTGGTCAACATTTCAACTTGGTAAACTTGTAATGACCTGCAGCTTAAAAACTATTTGACCACTTCCCTTCATTCTGTTCTCTTTTGCCTTCAGAATACATCTGGTAAGACTCATGACAAACTATTTTTCCAAGCTGAAGTTATGGGTAGCTAAAACAGAGCCTTATAATGAAAGCTACTTGCAACCTTAACAAGGCAGAAGTTTGACAATGCCTAGCAGTTCATTCCTGTGAATGAAAAAGCAGATACGCCAGTTTGATGTATACCATGTCCCACAGCACAGCATGCAGCTATTCATTTCTGTCCTAGTAATTTTATATTTAGTCAGTTCAATTATTTTTCAATTTTGCTAAATATGGAAAGCAGAAAATCTATACCAAAAAATAAGTAAATTCAGGATCACAAGGTTTGTGTTTGCAGGTGCCTAATGACATTCCCCCAGAAATCATTCATTTGAATTTAAACAATCTGAATTTGCAGTCATTTTCTTTAATTATGCAGCATTTTGCATTTCTTTCAAAGAGTCAAGCAACAGCTTGTATAGCTTCATGCCTTTTACTTTGGACCCCACAGGCTTCTTGGAACTAATATGGATTATAAAAAGATTTTTTTAAAGATAAACAGGTGTTTAGTTTATAAGCTCTAAACAGATGGTTTCTGTGTTCATAAACACAGACCTCCTGTAAGAGGTGCACATAGATTAGGGTTTGGTTAATATACATCCCATAATTTATGCTCTTGTAGTGAGAAAAAAATAAACAGGATCTCCTCCCACCATGATCATCAACACTGATGGATACAGATGGTTCTTGAACGTTTTTTCTGTGTAATTTTGGAGTCTTCAAATTCCATCAGTCTGCAAAGGACTTCCTGACCTTCAGGGTGAAGTTTATTGAATAACATTGAGTTTCTATGAAAAAATCCCCTCCTTTTCTGCAGAACAGGTGGAATTATAAAGATCCAAGATTATACCACAGCAGGACTATCAAACTGCAGTTTACAGAAGAACAAAAACTCCTGCTTTTACCACTGAGGATTTACTACCCTAGTTTGTACAGGGCACTATCCATGTTCTTTCTCCTCTGTCAGAAACGTTTGCCCTATGGATTATAACAGTATTATTATGATAATACTATAATTATTGGCATATGCAAAAAGCAGCAACAGTGGTCAAAGTTGTTTACAAACTACTAATTATTCATCACAGCAGTTCCATGAGGCAAGTAGATTAATATTATCCCCAGTTTATAGATGGGAAAGTTAAGATGGAGAATTGGAGGCTTGCTCAAGGCAAGAGGGAGTCAGTATCAGAAAAAATTCAGAGCTCAAGAGTTCCTAATTCTTAATCTTGTATTTTAACCACTAGCCCATACTGTTTTAAGAGTCAGAGACCCCACTGATTTTAATGGGATTAGGATCAGGGTCTAATTTGGCTAAAATGTGAGTTTCTAGTACAGTTAAATATGTGAGAGTTAATCTAGATTCATACCACAGTGTAACTAATAGCAGAATATGGTCGAGAGCTATTCCAGGCATCTTACGAAGGGATATGAGCACAGTGCGTGTTAACGCAAGTCAGTAGGCTCACGTCTGATCTATGAATGACCCTGCAATGCAGACAATGCTAGTAGTGATAGTTGGCAATTTTAGCAGTGCATTTTCTGAGGATCTCTAAGCGCTATACGAATGTTAAATGCCAGCCACACTCCAGTTAGGCAGGAAGTTTTACTAATGACAGAGCTGTGAAGACAGCTCCTGAGCATTAGACTACAGGGCTCCCCTGCAGCATTAGACTACAGTAGATCTAACGGTGCCCCTTATCGTACTATCTCATGGCAAAAAGAAACTGGGCAAAGAACTGAGAGCTGGAAAATGCCATAGTTAACAGTAGCTAGCCACTGAAATTGGCTAGTTATCCAACAGACAGATAGCGTTCGAGATAGTGTTCTCAAATCTGAAGGAGGATACCAAACAGGATGCAGCTGGGTCTGCTTCCTTGTCGATAACCTATAGTCCCACCCATCCTTGGGCTCAGAATAGGGAAATCTGGGATGGGTAGGGGGACTTGGGACCTCACACTCCACCAGGTCCCAGCCCCGAATCCTGAAATCCTTTGACAGCATGGGATGGGCTACACTCTACCTATATCCTGCTTGTCTTCCTCTGGGCCATTTTCTGCCCCACCCAATTCCTGAAATTGGGACATTGCTGATGTTCATTTATCGTCCTTTGCTCCCAACCTCAGAGTCTCAGGGATGAAGCAGGCAACAAAGCTGTGTCAAAAATAGATGCAAGATCAGGACTAAAGATACAACTTCTGTTACTACAATAATGCCTACGATCATTGGAAAATCTTGGGGGAGGGGGAATGTCTGTGCTATGATACAATTTTGTATAAAGCCAACAGTAATCAGTATTTTCTCATTGATTAGAGATTTCTGCAGTTGGACAATCAACCAGATTTTCTAAATCTTTTTAAAACAAAAAAGAACGTTGAAGCAATAAAAAGTTTATTGGATCTTTCGTATGAAGGACCTATGCCAAATTTTTTTTAATTTCCTAATTGCCTGAAGTTAAGCTCCTAATGTCATATTTAGGCATCTGAATTTAAATTACCTGAATTCAGAAGCTCTGAGCACCTACAAATCCTACTGAAGTCAATGGGAGCTGCAGGTGCTCAGTAATTTTCAAAATTAAGCAACTTTTATTTGGATACTTGCACGTGGCGTTAGGAGCTTACCTTCAGGTACATCGGGTTGAAAATGTTGGCCCTAATTCAGAAGGAAGATCTTAAATTGGAAGGAAACAGCGAAATTCCTAAAAGCATTTCTAAGCTTAGCAACCAAAAAAATCTGAGTTAATGCACTAATAAATCAAAAAGTAAGGAGGCTGTTCAAAGCTGGAGAATACCAGAGCCAACTTCCTCATATGTGAAAGTTGCAAATGTACAGATGTTTCTTCATTCTACAGTCATATAAGAAATTAGAAACGAGCAATAATTCCATCAATGATATCACTAAAACATTGCAATAATGGATAGAAGGAGCTAGTCGAAATGGCTCCCATGTTTTTTGTAACTTCAGCAAATCAAAACACAGGATCGAGAGTCTGGAGTATAAAGAGATTTAGCACTCCTAAATCCATGTGGTGTACATACCATAACATAATCCATGTGTCCCTACTGAATATTGGTCTGTGATTGTATCTAGGTAGTCTGCTGAAATCATTAACCACAAAAATTAAATTTGACAGTCAGTTTCATTCTGGGTATTATATCAATAGCCAAGATCATGAGCAAATTCAAGTTAATGATTACTGGGGGGATATTTATTTCAAGTACCTTTAGAAAAAGTATGTGATCAATCAAAGAAAAAAAGCCAGGGGGCCGGGGGGGGTTGAACCATTTATAATTTGATGTACTGTAAAATGTACTGAGGTAGGAAACATATTAAACTATAACTGTGCAGAAGAACATGGAAGCTCTGTGAAAATATAAGACAGAAAGCTGGCAATCAAATCTTAATTTACAGTAGGACAATGGAAATACAATAAAAATTAGTATTTTTAATTAATTATACTTAACAATGTACTGTGCTTCACTTTACACTCTCCTCTCTGTTTGCTTATTCATTAACACTTGGGTGTGCAAGTTTTGATTCCCAAGAATGTTTGTAGAGTGTAAAAAATAAAAAATAATAGCATGAAAAATACTTTCTCTGAAAGTGTTTTTGGTGGCCATTTTGAAAGTTTATTGTAGTGAGCAAGGAAAAGGAAGGGAGATGTTTAGGTGGGTGGCTATGGAGAAATTTTTTAAAGGATATTTAAAACTGCCATGAATCATGTCAGGCCTTGTCAGCCAGAGACCCAGATTATGGCACTAGGTGACATGGTGGATCTTTGTTCTTTTTCAGCATGCACGTAAAGACTGGGAATAATTACTAGTTTTTAGATGTGGTTAATCTGGCCAACAGATTTCATGCAAGGGGCTCTTGCAATGGCAGCAGGGATGTTTAGCTCTAAGCTGAGAGGTCATTCTCCTGAAGCCTGGCAGCCTTGGGCCAATAGGATTCCCAGTGTCTGGTGCCCAGGGTTGGGGAGAATAGCCTAAGAGATGAATTACCAGACAAAACATAGGACTCATGAAACAAATGCCTAACACATCTCTGAATTGCTACTTGCAGTATGTTATCCTTAACAGGTAAAGACACGTTGTTGGCCAAGATGATGGTCCGAAGAAACATTGATATACTTTGTGTGCAGGATGCTGGCTGGTTATGAAATACATTCTGAGAACTGGGTCTGGGCTGTAAATTCCACTACTCAGCTGGTAGAAGAAGGAGAAATGATGGTTCACAACAAACTTTGTAAAACGGTTCAGGAAATCACCAGTGTGAATGACCATTTAATGGCTGTCCAAATACAAGTGAAGGAGTGAAGATTATTTATGGTATCAGTATAAACCCCAGATAAAGGCTGATATGATGAAGAAAAGGAAGAGTTTAGGCAGGAGCCTGCAAAACTTAGCAGATATCCTGGTAGATTTTGATGTTCATATGGGTGCAAACTGATCAGGCTATGGGCAGATATCAGATGATAGGTATTGGGAGCTGCTCTGTCTAAACAATCAGTGGGTGATTGCCAACACTTGGTTTAAGAAAAGAACAAGTCATCTTCACATATATTGAAGTGGTAGATTAAGCCTGCAAATAGATTTCTTACTAATTTGGATGAACCAGAAGAAGATGGGTAAGGAATATAAGGCTACTTCGAGCAAAATAGTCACACCCCAGCATGAGCCGTGGGTGGCAATGGTTGCCACTGGCAAATGGGTCTGACATGACCTTTGCTCCAACAAGATACACATTTTGATATGGAAACTGCATGACATGACCACAGACAAATTTAAGGAGACTTTTGCAGGGTGTGAAACAAGGAATATACAAAGTGTAACAGCAGAAGAGGACTGGTGTATCTTTAAAAGAATACTGATTCAAGATGCTGAGATACTATGTGGATGCACTAAGCTGGATAAACCATGATCTCATGAAGAATGAGGAGGTGCAGAAAGCAGTAAGTTATGAAAGAAGCCAAAAATGTGATGGGAAATATCTCTTTGGAAGAAGCGGTTGCTGCCTATTGAACCTTCAAGCGAGCAGCAAAGCAATCAGCCAGAAAGGCTAGAAACCTAGCTCTAGGCAAGCTGTATAATTAGCTGAACAAGTGTCCTCAACTTGCCAAAAAGAAAATGTATGCGATTACATGGAAAAGGAAGGAAGATGTAGTGAACACACCATTTGAAAAAGATGCAGGGGGAAGTTTGCTTGTGACAGCAGACACAGTAGATAACTGGTGGCAAGAATACTATGAGGGTCTACTTAATGAGAAAACCCCTTAACACAATGGCAGTATAGCATATGAACTGTTAATCTTGGATGCTGATCACTTACCAGAGACAGATGTCAAGCCTACACTGCTGAAGATGGCCTATGGAAAAGAAGCAGGTTGGAACAAAGTCATGGCAGAAATGATCAAAGCCTCGAGAGAGTTGGTGTATATTCACTCACCCAAGTTCTATACACACCATTTGGAAAGAGAAGAAAATCTCAGCAGAATGTGAAAGTCCATATTAGTACCTATGTACAAACAAAAAGATGACATACATGACTGCTCAAAGTACTGAGAAATTGTTACTGTCCTACTGCATGAAATGGTTAGACAGAATCAGTGAAAGTCACATTCATTGAATACTGAAGCACATTTTAGGAAAGGAGACATTTGTTTTTTTACAAAAGGAAAAGGGACAACAGTATATTCATCACTGGACAAGAAGTTGGAGGGAAACTTTAGAGATATGTTTGTACAAGATTATAATTTAGAGGGGCTCCCTTGTAAGGTACAGTGTGAAGAATACAGGAGTTTTGAGAGACGCCATGGAAGCAAGGGCTGAGAACATAATGCAGCTATGTATAAGTTCACCGCAGCTGGTTTAATAACTGGTACATCCACTATTGCAGGAGAGAGGGAATATATCTTCTGGGAAGGCTTGCAAAAACTACATTTTTATAATTATATTAAACTAGCTTTTTAGGGCTACTGTGTTAAATTGTACAAATATAACTGCCTATTGTTGAATATTCAGGGCTCAAACCTGCCACAGGAGCTGGTGTGTGAGTGGATGTAGCTTTATACCACCTTTGAAGCTCCCATATGCAAATCCTGGGACCAGCTTCAGGGATGTTCTAACTTGTAACTGGGTATAATGGCCCCAGAACAGACTACTTCAGTAGCTGGTGATTGCCAGAGTACAGCAATGCTTTGGTCATGGCCCTTTCCTAATACTATACCCTATGCTGTGGTAAAGAGAGGATTGCGTAGGGCCTGTTACTTTACACTAGTGTTCCCCTTTTCTACAGAAATCCTTATCATTTTGGCTAAACCAGCTGTGCGTGAACTGTATGCTGTGCGTGAACTGTATACTGTGTGTGAACCTGTATGCTTTGTCTTAAATAAATATCACTGTATGACGTATCCTGAGGCAATGTTACTATTTTATTTAGTAAAAATAAGGTTGCAGGCAGCACAGTGGGCATTACCCATATTTCAGTTCCCTCTTGGCATCTTCAGATGCTCATTTTTTTAAAATAAAATACAATTTAAATTGTGTTGACAATTTAGGAAAATTTTTAGTTATTTGGATTTCATGCAATGTTTTGTGGAGGATATTCAAGATGCAGTCTTCTTCCTCTCCTCCAGTAAAATTTCTATTTAAAACCAATAGGAGTTAGGCACTTAGTGCGATTTTCAAAATCACCTATCTGCATCTTTAAATTCATGAACACTGTGACAGTCTGTATCCTGTATTCATCCTTTCTTACAAGACTGATAAATTTTGTACGAAGTATGCCTTGTGAGGTATCACTTGAAAACTCATAATTTGCCAATCATTATTGTGCCAATAAAATATGTGTGGCAGCACTGTATGCAAAGTTATAGGATTCTACTGCATGGCATTTCTGAGAATTGCTCCAGAAAAAAGCATGCACAGACCAGTTTCTCAGAGACAAAAGAAACACTGACACCTCAGCCAGCTGTCAATAAAATTAAATGGATGATCACCTATTTAAGCGGCCATTCTTTGGCATGAAGAAGGATGTGAGTCAGAAATTTACATCTTGGCAAATAGACTTGCTGTTGCCTGAACCCCAGCTGGAGATGATTCTTAAAGAAGAGAAATGCTATAAGAAAGGAAAACAGAGGACACAAAACACTTCTGTCTCCTCATTTCTAATCAGGCATCAACAATGTTTGAAAGACAAAGAAAGCATAATTGAACTGGGGGAGTGGTCCTGGCTGACGGATTCCAGCCAGGCTGCTGTAAGCATATGGTGAGAGAAACCTTTTAGCTTTGAATTCACGTAGCTTGATAAATTAGGTATTAGTCTGTGTTTTACCTTTTATTTCTTTGTAACCAATTCTGACTTTTATGTCTCATTACTTGTAATCACTTAAAATCTATCTGTAGTTAATAAGCTTGTTTTATTGTTTTGTTTAAACCAGTGTGTGTTTGGATTGAAGTGTTTGGAACCTCCATTTGAAATAACTGGATTTATGCATATCATTTTCTATTAATGAAACGATGGACTTAATATGAGCTTGTTTTGTCCAGTAGGGTGCTGGGCAATACAGATGTTCTGGGGACAGGGCTGAGACTGAGAATTTGCAGATGTCACTCCGCAAAATAAATTCAGGAGTGACTGGCTAGTGCACTCATATCATTCAGCTGAGAGTGATTTTTGCATGGGAGAGTCTGTGTGTGAACAGGCAAGCAATGTGAAATGCACCCAGGTTGAAGAATTGAGAAGATACAGCTGTTCAACCAGATTATAGCCTGAGGAATGTCACAAACACCTTTAAAAATCTTGCCCCAAGAGCTTGTCTTCTGCACGTAGGCTATGAATATGCTACAAGCGCTATAGCTATGCCTCTGTAACATGTCACATAGACACTTGCTACAGCGACAGTTGAGGTTTTTCTATCACTGTGGTAAATTCACACCTCCCCAAGAGATGGTAGCTAGGTCAACAGAAGAAGTGAGGTCTTTCGCTGACCTTGCGGTGTCTGTACTGGAGCTTAGATTGGTTTATTCACATGTGTTAGGGGTGTGAAATTTTCACACTTCTGAGCAATGTTTCTATGTTAACCTACATTTTAAATGTAGACCAGGCCTAAGATAAATAGATGCAGTTCTCATTCAAATCTATGAGAATTTTCCTGCAGGATCAAAGCTGAAGAGAGTGTGTGTATTAAAAATCTATTCCTAGTGAATCTGTTTAGTTGTATTAGGTACATTGAAGGTAAAAATTTCAACTGTGGTTGGTTACCTTAATTTAGGCATTTAATGTCATATTTAGGTATTAAACCTAAATTAGTTTGACTTCTAGATTTTGAAGTCCAGTGGGAGCTCTGAGTGCTTTGAATCTCTGAAAATCAGGCTCCTTATTTAAGGCCAAAATTTTAAAAAGTGACCAGTGACAAATGGATGAAAAATAAAATCTCTCGATGTGTAAGTAATGAGCGCATTTGAATGCTTGTCTGACGTGGCCTAGTACGTACTTAGTCTTAAGCAATGCAGGGAAAGAGAGCTGGAATAGCCTTCAGTCTCATTTCCATTCCTGCACAGTGAGCTACGCAAAATCTTCTGTCCATGTACTATTCATGTACAAGGACTGTTCCATTGTTGTATGGAGTGTCAATATCTCCCAGGAGGGGGATACAAACTTGCCAGTCAATAGGGCTGGCCTGGAATGTTGGAGGGGAGGAGGAAAAGGGCTAGTGCATGGCACACTCTTTGAAAGGGTGTAGAAGAGGCTTGCTTCAACCCTCATTCTTTCATTCTCCTACTACAAGACTGTGTCTCAAGTACTATAATCTAGTACTGTACATTAATGCAAAGGACACATACATCTTTTGTGTTAAACATGTAATAATTTCCAATGTATATATCCTTTCCATTATGCAACACTGGTTTGCTACATTGATTCCATTACTGGTATAGGGGGGAGGAATGCTTTTATCACCCACCATTCAGCAAATTGTGATCATTCCTAGCATGTATGTATGAGCATTAGCATTAGTTATTAACAAATCACCATCCAGCACTATGGGAAGGGCTGGATGGGTTGCTAGAGATCCTGGTACTTGGAGGAATCAGTAGGTGATTTCATCTAGCCTTTTTGATTCGACAGACATTATAGCTGTGATAATGAGATTACTGATAAAGGTCTTTGAAGCAGTTCAATTTTGTATTTCACTGCTGCACATGCCATAAGGAATCCTACAAAAAGTGGAAACATGGATGAATTGCTAAGGAGGAGTACAAAAGAATAGCACAAGCATGTAGGGATAAAAAGAGGCTGAGGCACAAAATGAGTTATACCTAGCAAGGAACATAAAAGGCAATAAAAAGAGTCCTTTAAATACATTAGGAGCAAGAGAAAGATGAAGGAAAGTATAGGTCCTCTACTTAGTGGGGAAGGAGAGCTAATAATAGATGACATTAAGAAGGATGATTAAGGAGTGTTTAATGCCTATTTTGCTTCAGTCTTCACTAAAAGATTAATGGTGACCAATACTCAATACAAGTAACACTAACATCAAGTGTGAAGGAATGCAAATCAAAATAAGAAAGAAAACATAAAAGAATATTCAGATAAATTAGATGTAGTCAAGTCATCAGGGCCTGATTAAATTCATCCTAGGGTACTTAATGAACTATCAGAAGCAATCTCAAAACCTTTGAAAATTCCTGGAGGATGGGTGAGGTCCGAGAGGAATGAAGAAAGGAAAACATAGTAGCTATCTTTCAAAAGGCGGAAAAGAGGACCTGCGTAATTATAAATGAGATAGCCTAACTTTGAACTTGAAAAGATACTGAAAGAAACTATTAAAATGATAAATTTGTAAGCACCTAGAAGATAATAGGATTATAAAGGACAGCCAGCATGGAGTTGTCAAGAGCAAATCATGCCAAATCAGCCTAAAACCCTTCTTTCCCAGGGTTACTGCCTTAGTGGATGTTGGGAAGCAGTAGAGATGATATGTCTTGATTTTAGTAAGGCCTTTGACAGAGTCCACATGACATTCTCAAAAGCAAACTAGGGAAATGTGGTATAGATGAAATTACTATAAGGTGGATGCACAACTGGTTGAAAGTCTGTACACAAATAGTAGTTATCTATGGTTCACTCTCAAACTGGGATGGGGTTGATCCTGGGTCTGGTACTACTCACTATTTTTATTAATGACTTGGATAATGGAGTTGAGAGTATGCTTATAAAATCTGATGACACCAAGCTGGGAGGGCTTGCAAGCCCTTTGAAGGCCAGGAGTAGAATTCCAAACAATTTTAACAAATTTGAGAATTGGTCTGAAACAAACAATAGTTTGTGCAATAGCTCTGCTGGTATAATAGCTCTGCTGGTCAAATTTCCCCATGTAGACAAGCAATAAGTGAATGAAATACTCTTAAAAACCACCTTAAAATGAATTGAAAGCTGAGTGATTCTCCTTCAAAATGAGTGAGATTTAGCAGTTCTGAGCAGTGGAACATATTGCACAAAATACCTTAAATTAGCAATACGTAGGCCTTGGTTGGCAGAAGCCTGAATACTATTTTACAGTAAATGGAAAACAAATCTATACTGGCATTTTTCCAGTCCCTGGGTCCCATCTTGCCTGGTTTTAGGTCCCAGCAGTCTGGTGGGATTGTGTCATTCTTTCAGATGCTCGTTTTGCATGGGAAGTAGTTGTAGGTGAAATGTGATGCATTATAATTAACATCAGACACTGTGGCTGTCTGCAGCTACACAACTTTAAGTAATTGTTGGAAACCTTGTTTCAAAAACAAGGAGACCCCAGCATGGGTGGGGAAAGTGGAGGCATCTGACCCCAGAGGGATTGAGAGTTTGTCATTTTAAAGGCGTCAGCACAACGGTCCTGGACTCTGAAGTCCTCTGTCTGTTCTGAGAACAGATAGGTCCCAGGCAACAGCAGCAGATGATTAGGCTATGTCCACACTACCAGTCGTGTTGGCATAACTTTCGTCACTCAGGAGATGTGAATAAACCACCCCCCTGAGCGACATAATTTACTCTGACCTACGGTGCTGATGTGGACAGCTCATGTGGCAGCAGAGCTTCTCCTGCTGACACAGCTATTGTCACTCATGGAGGTGGTATTAGTTTGCCAATGGGAGAGCTCTCTCCATCGGCATAGAGTGTCTTTACCAGATGCACTACAGTGGCATAGCTGCATCAGTGCAGCTGCTCTGCTGTGGTGCTTCTAGACAAGAAGAGAAGGCTCAATTTTATAATTACCATCCTATTTAAACAATCCAATTCCCTGAAAAGGTTTCCAGTCGCAAAGCCTGCTTTTTGATTTTGTGACAATTTCAGGCAAAATATCAGAAAATTTGCACCTGCGGTGCAATTGCTAAAAAAGTCCACGATTTCACAGCTCATTGCACTTTGGACGGGAAGAGGCAGGAATTGCTTTTATGATAAATACACCCCTTTCAAGGTTTATGACTCGATTACAAATACAAAGACACTGAGTATAAATTAATTGTTGCCTGACTAGAATTTTGTATTCTAGATGTCTATCATATTGTAAAATGGTTTAAAGCAAGTTTTTCAATATTTTAACTGTAACCTTGATAAAGTTGTCAATTGACATGCACAGCCCTAGAGCATTCAAATACTTCAGTTTGGCTTAAAATACAAAATGTTAACAATACTGTGTGACTGATTTTTCAAAAGAATCTGTTACATGCAATTTCTGTAAATATGTTAGTGTTATGGAGTTAGCCCATAAATCTATAGGTCCCTGAGTATAATGGACACAAATGTGCTATGCAAATGAGTAAATATGTAGGTTGCAAAGTTTGTATCAACTACATAAACAGGGTACTCTCATTCTTTAAGGCTAGATTCTTCAAAGGAATAATGAGTAAATATTTTTTGTTCTTGAGTCTGCACCATTGGAGTCAAGGGGGACTTGTGATTGTCTTCCTTGTGAGAAGAATCAAGCCCAAAGAGAAAAAAAATGTCATTTGTAAACCTTAGCTCTTGTGCTCCATAGTTTTTATATTAAGTTCTAGTGTTTTCACATAAATGTTGGCATAGGTACATAGACATGAGCCTGACTCTAATTTCCTATGCACCTTTTTGACAATTGAAAAGTAATGGTTATTTTTTCCACATGTGCGTAATGAAATACTGCAAGAAAACTAGCATTTCTCTTGATATGAAACAGGAAGCTCTGGAAATTTTGCTAAGAAGTATGTCCTCTTAGGTCCTCATCCAGCACTCATTGAAAAGGATGGAAAAACTCTTACCAACTTCAGTGGGTATTGGCACAGGCTTTAAAAGCTTTATGTCCCAAGACTTAGATCCTCAAACATATTTAGGTACCTAACTCCCATTAAAATCCATGGAAGTTAGGTGTCTAAATGTCTTCAAAGTTGGGGCTCAAATGCTTATATGTCTCACACAAACCTTCCTGAATCTTAAGTCTCCTACTATACTCTGTCATATTAGATATTTTTTCCAGTTGCCTTTAAAAGAAAGGCACATTACTTTTCAAGCACAAAGAATAGGTTTCAGACAGAACGAAATGGGGAGGCTCATCCAAATTATCTGGCAATGTGTTCTTCCAATGAGGAGACCTGACTTTCAGTGGAGTCAGAAATTCCACAGCATTACAAACAGAGTTTTGTTGAAGAACAAAGCAAAATAGGCTGCTTTTAACATGATTCCTTTTCTGTGTTTTCCTTCCTGAAGATTGGTAACTTTTGAACTACAGCAATTACTACAGCTTCTGTTTTGTAGCAATTAGTTTTCTTCCTGTTATAACACATACAATATGGTAATGGTCAAATGAGAAGCTGAAAGATTTTTCTCTCTCGTGTGTTTCTACAGCACAGAATGTAGTGTGCTTTTTCCCCATCCTTATAAAGCTGATCCTAACTGGACCATTGTGAATGTGAGCATTCAGTGACATTTTAAAAGGGCTCTTCTGAAGTTCTTTCAGGGTACTTTATTAAAGTTGCATAGTATTTTGCACTTTGTAATACAAAATAAGTAAAATTAGCATTTCTTACCCCATTATTTAGGTTCTGAATTGCCCTTTTTCAGAGAAACTTAAAAAAAAACCCATGGGGATGAAAATACCAGGGTTTGATACTGAAACATCAGTTTATTCACATTGCAACATTGTTTCAGTTGCTTGAATTAGCATCGCATTGTTGACTCATGCTGTGGTTGCGATCCACCACAACTCCCAGATCCTTCTCAGCCATGTTGCTGTCAAGCCTGTTATCCCCTATTCTCTATTTGTGCATTTGGCTTTTCTTCTTTAAGTGTAACACCTTACATTTATCTTGGTTGAATTTCTTTTCATTTTCTATAGCCCCATTCTCCAATTTATCAAGATCCTTTTGAATTTTAGCTCTATCTTTCACAGTGTTGGCAACCCTCAATAGCTTAGTGTCATCTGCAAATTTAATCAGTATGCTCTCTATTCCAACATCCAGGTCATTAAGAAAGATGTTAAATAACACTGGACCCAGAACAGATCCCTGTGGAACCCCACTCGAGACATCCTTCCAATCTGACATCATTCCAGTAATAGTTATTCATTTGTGATTGTTTAACCACTTATGTATCCACTTAATAGTAGTTCCGCCAAGCCCGCATTTCTCCAGTTTACTTATCATAATGTCATATGGGACTGTGTCAAAATGGATTTAACTAAATTAGTTTCTAAATAGATTTAGTTGAATCAGTATAAGTGTCTTGTGTAGAAGAGACTCTAGATCTAATGTTGATAGATTGATGGAAGCTACCAAAACTCTCTTGAGTGAAAGAGCACACTCTGTTACTGAAGCCCGGTTTACACCTAAAACTTAGGTCCACTTAAAGACATAACTCAAAGCTATTAAAAAATTTAATAGAATCATAGAACCATAGGACTGAAAGGGACCTCGAGAGGTCTTCTAGTCCAGTCTTCTGCAGTCAAGGCATGTACTATGTAATAATATCTAATGGTCTATGTAATAACTAGACCATTCCTGACAAGTATTCGTCTAACCTGTTTTTCTTCTAGGTGTTTCCAAATTGATTGCTTAATTATTTCCTCCATTATCTTTCTGGGTACTGAAGTTAAGCTGACTGGTCGGTAATTCCCCAGGTGGCCCATATGCGGTAGATCTAATTTACCTCGATTTCAGTAAGGCGTTTGACACGGTTCCGCATGGGGAACTGTTAGTTAAATTGGAAAAGATGGGGATGAATGTGAAAGTTGTAAGGTGGATAAGGAACTGGTTAAAGGGGAGATTACAGCGGGTCGTGCTGAAAGGTGAACTGTCAGGCTGGAAGGAGGTTACTAGCGGAGTCCCTCAAGGATCGGTTTTTGGAACGACCTTATTTAACCTTTTTATAACTGACCTTGGCACAAAGAGCAGGAATGTGTTAATAAAATTTGCGGATGACACGAAGCTGGGGGGTATTGCTAACACGGAGAAGGAC
>ML675604.1:45031430-45047964 GCA_007922155.1 Mesoclemmys tuberculata
CTTGACGGACAGGCGGGGGGTTTAAATCCGGGCTTAGCTGGGTTTGGAGCGGCGGCTGCCCTTCCTGGGGCCTAGCCGCTGGGGAAGGTCCCTGCACCTTCCTACACTGTGATATAATTCATTAACTGAGAAAGCAAATCTGATGTCTTTGGTTATCACACAGCTGAGGCCAAATAACAATATGTTTATATGTTGGCCATCTCGTGAAACAAGCTTTCCATTGTTTCTGAGCTAACCAGCTGAGTTGCTGGTGTGAAATGAGGCCACATACAGCCTTCTAATCAAGGAGCATACAACCAGCATTTACACTTGGATGACAGAATTAATCTGTGTGTCAAGGCAGTGCTTAAAGCCTTAGCTGCCAATTCTACCCTCTGGGAATTGCATCTACGTATCAGAGTGCAGACCTGGGCCCAGAGAGAATTAAAGAGACATGCTTGTGCTTCTGTGCACAGCCTGGCATGCCTCTGTTTTATAACACTCTGTTTTTCCTCCCATCAACATCCCCTGCACATATTTGCCTAGGGGGCTGGCCCCCAACAGAGTACTGTTTGAAAGGAATAAAGACAACAGAACTGGCTTGTTAAACATTTGACAAGTGTCTGTGATATTTCACAGCTGGTGTGTGAAATGCCTGCAGAAAGACTGAGCCTGGGGCAAGTTCACAGTTTTCCATCGAGAGAGAAAATACCATTTGATCTGGACTTTTATGCTGCTTCATCCTTTTGTCTGAGGAGATAGGTGCCTTGTAGCTACCAAAAATAGCTCTTGTGAGCTGGGTGAAACCGTGTTATGGGTTGAAATTAGTGGGCATGAACACGCCTTTCAATTAACATGACTGTAAGCATAAGACAAAAGGTATGTGTGAACCCTCCCAGGAGCCTTTGACTCAGGATGTGTGTGTATGAAGAGAGATTACACAGAAACTGAACTCAGAAAAGCCTGAAGAAGCAGCTGAGAACATGGTCGCTGACCCATGCACAGCTACAGACTGGGGACCGACAGGCTAGGCAGCAGTTCTGCAGACAAAAACCTGGGGGTTACAGTGGATAAGAAGCTGGATAGGAGTCAGCAGTGTGCCCTGGTTGCCAAGAAGTCTAATAGAATATTGGGCTGCATTAGTAGCAGCATTTCCAGCAGATTGAGGGAAGTGATTATCCCCCTCTATTCTGGCATTGGTGGGGCCACATTTGGAATACTGTGTCTAGTTGTGGGCTCCCCACTACAAAAAGGATGTAGACAAGTTGGAAAGAGTCCAGTGGAGGGCAACACAAATGATTAAGGGGCTGGAGCATAAGACTTATGAGGAGGGGCTGAGGGAACTAGGCTTCTTTAGTCTTCAGAAGAGAAGAATGAGGGGGATTTGATAGCAACCTTTAACTACCTGAAAGGGGGTTCCAGTGAGGATGGAACTAGACTGTTCTCAATGGTAGTAGATGACAGAACAAGGAGCAATGGTCTCAAGCTGCAGTTGGGGAAATCTAGGTTGGATATTAGGGAAAAGCGTTTTCATTAGGAGGGTGGTGAAGCACTGGAATGAGTTATCTAGGGAGGTGGTGAAATCTCCATCTTTAGAGGTTTTTAAACTGCAGCTTGACAAAGCCCTGGCTGGGATGATTTAGCTGAGGTTAGTCCTGCTTTGAGCAGAGGAGAGGGTTGTACTAGATTACATCCTAAGGTCCCTTCCAACTCTAATATTCTATGATTCTATGACCCAAGATGAAACCTGGGAAGGGATTTTTGGGCAAAGGTGAGCTAAATAAGCTGTTTCTGCCATTTGATGTACTCTGTGGTCAGAGACACAGGACTTTGTACATTCTTTGTAAAACAAAACTACATCAAAGAAATACCCATCACAAATTTCTACTCCGAACTGGAACACCCACAGGGTCCCAAACTTTAACTAGTCACTTGGGTTGAAAAGGGGCAACAGATAGCTTCTTTGTGCTCTCTCTCCTCTCTCCTCCATCATCCTCTTTTTGAGCAAAAACAATGAGAGTTCTGTAGCACTTTAAAGACTAACAAATTTCTGCAGGCAGAAGCTTTCATGGGCTGTAACTTACTTCCTCAGATGCATGAAATAGAAATCAGATAGGATGTACATATATATACATCCAAGGGTAAGAAACAACAATGGGGAGGGTAGGTGTTAACAAAGTCTATTCAGTTAGAGTAGATGAGGCCTATTACAACCATTGATTAGAAGATAAGAATGTGTGAACAGTGACAATTTCTTCTTGTAATGAGATAACCATTCCAAGTCCATATTCAGACCCAGTTTGATTGTGTCAACTTTGCATATGAGTTCCACCTCTGCAGTTTCTCACTGAAGTCTGTTTTCAAAGTTTTTTTTGTAGAAGTATGGCATCTTTCAAGTCAGCTACAGAGTGTCCTGGGAGATTGAAGTGCCCTCCTACTAGTTTATGGATGTTACCATTTTTTATGTCTGATTTGTGTCCATTTATTCTTTTGCATAGTGACAGTCCGGTTTGGCCAATGTACATGGCAGAGGGGTATTGCTGGCACATGATGGCATATAGTACATTAATAGATGTGCAGGTGAATGAGCTCCTTATGGCGTGGCTGATGTGGTTAGGACCTGTGATGGTGTCACTAGAGTCGATGTGCGGGCAGAGTTGGCAATGGGGTTTGTTGCAGGGATAGGTTCCTGGGTTAATGTTCTTGTTGTATGGTGTACGGTTGCTGGTGAGTATTTGCTTCAGGTTGGGGGTCTGTCTGTAAGCAAGGATAGGCCTGCCTCCCATGGCTTGAGAGAGTGAGGGATCATCTGCTAGAATAGGTTGTAGTTCCTTAAAGGTGTGTTGGAAAGATTTTAGCTGGGGGCTGTAGGTGATGGTCAGTGGTGTTCTGTTGTTTTCTTTGTTGGATCTGTCCTGTAGTAGGTGACTTCTGGGTACCCATCTGGCTCTGTCAATTTGTTTCTTCACCTCTAGGTGGCTATTGTAGTTTTAAGAATGTTTTATGGAGATCCTCTAGGTGTTTGTCTCTGTCTGAGGGATTGGAGCACATCCAGTTGTATTTTAGGACTTGGCTGTAGACAATGGATCATGTAATGTGTCCAGGGTGGAAGCTGGAGGCATGAAGATATGTACTGTGGTCAGTTTGTTTTTGGTATAGGGTTGTATTAATGTGACCATCCTCTATTTATATTGTAGTGTCCAGGAAATAGATTTCTTAGACTGGTCCACGCTGGGGTTGATGGTGGGGTGAAAATTATTGAAATCCCAGTGGAATTCTTCAAGGGACTCTTTCCCAGGGGTCCAGATGATGAAAATATCATCAATGTAGCATATGCAAAGAAGAGGTGCTTGGGGATGAGTTTTAAGGAAGCGGTGTTCTGGGTCAGTCATAAAAATGTTGGCATATTGTGGGGCCATGCGGGTGCCCATAGCTGTGCCACTGACTTGAAGGTACAGATTGTCTCCAAATCTGAAGTAGTTGGGGGTCAGGACAAAGTCACAAAGTCCAGCTACCAGGTGTGCCATATCATCATCAGGGAAAATGTTCCTGATGGCTTGAAGTCCATCTTTGTATAGAATGTTGGTGTACAGAGCTTCTACATTTATAGTGGCTAGGATGGTGTTTTCTGGGAGATCACCAATGGATTGTAGTTTTCTCAGAAATCCAGTGGTATCACGAAGGTAGCTTTGAGTGCTGGCAGCATAGGGCCTGAGGAGAGAGTCCACATAGCCTGACAGTCCTGCTGTGAGAGTGCCAATGCCTGAGATGATGGAGAATTGTCTGATAGCCTCCTGTTCGTAATCCAACCTATTCATGATGATTACAGCACTTCCTTTGCCTGCCTCTTTGATTATAATGTCAGAGTTATTATTGAGGCTGTGGATGGCATTGCGTTCTGCACAGCTGAGGTTACGGGGCAAGCAATGTTGCTTGTCTACAATCTCAGTTTGTGCACATAGGCAGAAACACTCTATGCAAAAGTCTAATTTGTTGTTTCGACTGTCAGGAGGAGTCCATGCAGAATTATTTTTCTTGTAGTGTTGGTAGGAAGGTATCTGTGGGCTAGTGTGTTGTTCAGTGGTGTGGTGGAAATATTCCTTGAGTCGGAGATGTCTGTTCCATCAATACACAGCCTCAATTCTTTCTTTACACCTGTTTTCCTCCATTCCTGCTCCTGCTCCGTAGAAAGTCTCAGATCACACTGAGGCCTTGTCTATACTTGGAATTAACCTCAGTTCAGCAGCTGGTGTAGCTGCACAGGTGCAAATTGTAGCAAAGGAGAATCTCAAACTGTACTGGTTTCAAGCAACAGTGTATTGAACTGGTGCAAATCATTGCTGTCTTTGTCATGTGCTGGGTTTTGCAGTAGTGCATACAAAAATATTGAATCTCATGTGTAATTCCCACCACTACCTATTTGTCTTCTCCTTCCTCAACTCTGCCGTCTAACCTGGCAAATATATTTTATTTCTCTTCCCAACTGACTCATATGTCTTCAAGCCCTGTTGCCTGTTTTTCACATTATTGTATGCAGTTGTTGTAGCTGTGTCAGTCCCAGAATATTAGCGAGACAAGGTGGTGGTGGTGATATCTTTTATTGGCCCAGCTTCTGCTGGTGAAAGATAAAAGCTCTTGAGCTTACACAGAGTCTGCCCTTACTATTTGTGCTCTTCTTAGTGCCAGGACTGCTACTTTTTGCATGCCAGCAAGAGGAAGGAAGACTCTGTGTTCCCTTCCCACCTCATATGGGCGATGGATACTCTCAGTATTGCTAACTCCAAATGTTTCAAAATCATGGGTCGGGCTCACCAAAAATTATGTGATTGGCTTTAAAGTCATGAGATTATGTAAAAATAATAGATTTGGTGTTCTTTTTATTTGCCTTCTGCTTTTTGAGTGTGTAGGGTGCATTGGTGTCACATTTTGAAGCTCTTTCCACAGCCTTGAGGGCTAGAAAACTTACTTTTTCTTTAAGAATGAGGGCTGAAATCATCACATATCCCTTGACTCCAGGAGCTGGAGCATTAAGGAAAACAATATTTATCATGAGACTCAAGACAAAATCATGTGAATTGGCAACACTGCAATCTGCTCATTGTGGTTTGATAAGGCTGCATCTTGTATAGTCAGAAAAGGAAACTTAGTCTGGGCCCACATTTTCACAGTATTGGCACATGGGAGACTCCCTGCCAAAAGGTGCCCCCTGGCATTGTAACAAAATGAATCACAAATGAGAGTCAAATGTTTATGGTGGATGAGACACAAAAATCTCCAGGCTTCCTGCCATACAGAAAATGCTTGTAAACCTTTTTTGTGAGTGGAGTCCTAACAAGGTGCAGTTATTTAATGCTGAGGATTTGGAGCTAGGTCATGAGCTCCAAATAGGCTTCGCCTTATTTTCATTAGTGGCAGGAATGCAACCGAATGAGTGGTTTCCCTGTTGTCAGCATGCCTGCTATTAAAGCCTAAAGTCTGTGTAATGACCACAAGAAGATAAACCTAAAACTCAAATCTCTTTCCTCCTACCCCTTCCATTTTTCAGACTGGACAGTAATCCTGTGGTATTTTCAATGGAAATACCAAGAGGAGAGTGCTTACAGAGGTATTTCCATCAATAACACTCGGAGAAGACTGCTGCTTAGGATATTTAACAACAGAGAAAATAAATGATCTTTTATTTATGCCAGTCAGAGCATTTGGCACAGGATTAGATTAAACTGAGAAACTACATTTGAGGGGGCTGGAATTGAAACAAAACAGATTTGTTCATTATTATTAGCATAGTGTATGCTATTCTTAACAATCTGAAAGGAGCAGGGGTTAGGTACATAAAAATCTAGATCGTTGATCTCTTGGACTGTGGTAGGTGAGTGCAGAACTTTTGCTTGCCTCTCTTGGCCAGCACAGGTCTTTGAAGCTGGCTTCTGTTTGCTTCTGCTCCATTCTCTGGCAATTTGACAAGCTATCTGATGTGCCCTCAACAACCCTGTGGGGAAGACATGTGAGTGCAAAGAGGCTGAATGTATTCTGTACCTCTCTCACTGAAACACACTGAGAACCTCAGAGCATCAAACCTTTTCCTGTTACAGCTGGAAAAATGCCAAGAGGCTTAATCTGCTACCCACTGCGTATCACAGAAATGAAATGATTTATGGAAATGCCAGAATGAAATATAAGTCGATATAAAGTTGTCAGTTAATAAAGAAAAGGTTGACAGTTGGAAAGAGTTCCTTCATGCTGAAGAAATTTGAAAACTATATATCGTGATCCGTTTTGTTTTTTTTCTTGGAAACTTATGAAACAAATAAAAGCCTAACTCTCTCTGTCTCTTGGATTGTTGCTTAGAAATATTGTCATTTTTTCTCTGGCTTCAGGGCTGACTAAGGCATTTGCAAAGCAGCATATGTGATTTTTAGCTTACTTTCCAGAAGACTTACTGAGAGAAAGACCCTGAGGAATAAATAGTCTTTTGGTAGAATTACTGTTCTGTCCTAAATAATATAAGGGAGGAAAAACATACTTCCTCAAGAGGATCTATATCTTTTTCATATGGACTTTGTTTAAAAGAAACAAAATGGGAGCATTATCTAGTGGTTAGAGCTGAGGGTCAGAACTAGAGCTGTGCATATCTTTTTGTAATGAAAGCCAAATCATATATTTTTGTGAGCCTGGGGCGAGCCTTTTTTTTTCGTATAGCTTTTTTCACGATCCTACAAAGTTAATCTGATAGTGAAGTCCTAGAAGAAGTTTTGTTTTCATTATGCAAGCAATAATCCAAAGGACAGAGAGAGTTAGGCTTTTATTTGTTTAATAAATTTCCAGCAACTTCTGGTCCACATCTCAAACTTAGGTCAACCTAGCTACTTCACTCAGGGGTGTGAAAGTCTCCGTACAGATGCTGCTCAATTAATGGAAGAATTCTTTCGTCATCCTAGCTATTGCCTCTTGAAAGCCCCTTCTGTCACTGTAATAAATGTCTACACTATGGCTACATAGCTGCAGATGTGCCACTGTAGCGCTTGTAGTGTAGGCGTACCCCAAGAAGCCAAAAGTGGACCACAATATATACAATATATATATAATATATAAAAGTGGAAAAGGACCACAATATATACAATTTTCAAATTGGCCTGATCTTTCCTCAGAGGTATTCTGTAACCAACTTCTTAGTAATGCCATGATTAACATTTTGTTCATTATTTTTATTTTGGAGGTTCTGTTACAAGACCCAACCTGTTTTTTCTCTTTTTTTTTAACTTCTTTTTCCACACAAAGCTTTTGTGACGACCTCTCCTTGTGCTAGGAGATGCGCTGTGACGTGTCCAGAGGAAATCACTTATGTTTTCTCTACTGAGGAGGTAAACGTTTTGGCAGATCTAACTTTCCTCTCGTTTACATCAGTTTTACACAATAAAACTCAGTTGATTGAAGTAGAGTTATTCCTCATGCACACCAAAGTGAATGCATAGAGAAGTAAGCCTTCTCACTTGGGATCCACCAAGGGATATATTAACACTATAAAGGGTGTCATGATCATATGACACTTGTGCTACATGAGGCAGTGGGCCCATCACAGGATATACTCTATATCTACACAGATTTGGTAGTTAAATCATCCCCATGACAGTGCACTGAACTACCACATGACCTCTGGGTCAGCTCCACTGGTTATCGGTTTTATGGTGATGTTGTCAGAATTTTAACACATTTTTGTGAAGATAAGGGTTGTTATATTCATGTGATTATTTATTGTCATTAGTTTAGGTGCTATAGATACAAATAGGGTCCAGCTCATGCATAATTGAAATACAGCCACCTCAGGGGTGGAACATAGTAAATGTTTAACAGAGCAGAGCAACACAACCATATGAAATGAATGGTCTACTTCCTTTTTTCTCATTATAAAACTTTCTGATGCAATTTTATTTTGTTCTGTGTGTGTGTGTGTGTGTTTGTGTGCACACACACACGTGCAAACTGAGGATGTTCATACTGCATTAGTCAGCAATTAAAAAATTAGCACAAAAGTTCTGAGGATATATTCTTGCAATTTATTTTTTAAAATTCAATTAATTTTCATTTGGAGGTTCTGAACAATGCAACTAAAACATCAAGATCAAAAAACTTTAATGGATTTTTCTGTGACTGTCCAAATCCAAAGTCAAAATTTGTTTTAAATCATTTGATACTGGCAAAAAAGAAAGCTTCTGGCCTGAAATTTTATGTCAAGTTTCACCTCAAGCTAATGAAAACAAGTCAAGCTGTAAAATCTTCAAAAAAGGGGATTATGGAAAGGGTGACAAACCCTTTGCTATAGCTGCGTGGCTGGGGGTGCTTTGAAACAGTTTAATGGAGCATTATTGATTAGGATATAAAACACTCCAAGTAGTAAAAGTAAGAAAGTGCCCTGCTGTTTTCAATTAGCATGTCAGTCCCACAGGCATGTCAGGCAGACAGTGTTTTATTAGTGCCTGGTCATCTACTCTGCAGGAGCCAGTGCCACATGAACAGTCTGTGGTCTACATGCTTCACTTCTGACCCTCCAGCCAGACCATTGCTATGTGCCTCTTCAGAGCTACAGCAGCAATGTTTTGCAGCTGTTTCCAAATCATGGGTGGTTATGCTGCTCACATGCAGGGAAGAAGCTGGGTATGGGGAAAATATTTGTTTTTCTGTGTAATTAAATATTTCCCATACTTTATATAAAAGGACTCACTCTTAATAAGAGGAAGTAAGCGTGCTCCACAGTCTCATCACTTTGAATTTAAAAGTAAAGGAATCTGACTTCTTGAACAACGACATGAGCCAATGATTGAAGAAATGTATAGTAGAGTTGTATTTAAGAAGCCACAGTGCCGCGTTTAAGGACATGAGATGAAATCTTGGCCCCATTGAAGTCATTGGCAAAACTCCCACTGCTTCAGTGGGGCCAAGATTTCACGCTTGGTCCTGCAAACCATTAGTTGTGTGAGTAAGTTAAATGGTCTAATTGTGTACATAATGACTGTTTGTGTGAGAAAGGGTTAGCAGGACTGGCCCAGATACTATGCATTTTAAACGTTTAAAGGAAGAGGCAAATGTGGAGTGCTATAAAGGGATTGGAAAAGGAATTTGGCTTTGAACAACTTGCTTCTGTTTAGATTTGGATTTGTCTGCAATCTCCTCATGTGTTTTTAGAGTATTCCAGGGCAGCTTCAAAAAATCTATATACTTTAGAACACCAGCAAGTGAAAGATTCTGATGGCTCAAAAGTGCAGTTTGGTATCTAGAGATGATCTGGACTTCTTCTTTGGTCTAGAACTCATGCTGGAAACAATGAGGTGTTGCAGATTTCTTCTTTCTGTGACGTGCCACCTTCAGTGACATGCCTCCTTAACATGGTCACTTCCTTCCACCCTTCAGAAACATCCATTCTATATGCTTCCACCCTCTTTTAACAAGCCCATTTCTCCAGTACCCTCTGAGGGTATGTCTACATGAGGATAAAACACCCATGGTTGGCTTGGATCAGCTGACTCGGACTCTCAGGGCTCAAGCTCCAGAGTTGAAAAATTGCTGGGGACGTGTTTGGGCTCAGGCTGGAGCCTTAGTTCTGGGACCTTGCAATTTTTCAGCTTTCCTCAAATACTGAACCTTCCCTCTTCCTTTCCCCACAATAAATAAACCAACACTTAAGTTAATGCACATCAAATGTGACATCTTGCCTCAGGCCCTGAGCCAAGCATGAATAAGCCTGACTAAAGCCGATGTGATTTCAGAGACATTGGCTATTATCTTTGAAAGCTCATGGCAACAGGGGGAGGTCCCTGATGACTGGAAAAAAGCAAGTATAGTGCCCATCTTCAAGAAAGGGAAGAAAGAGGATTTAGGGAACTATAGGCCGGTCAGCCTCACCTCAATCCCTGGAAAAATCATGGAGCAGGTCCTCAAGGAATCCATTTTAAGGCACTTAAAAGAGAGGAAGGTGATCAGGAGCAGTCAACATGGATTCACCAAGGGAAAGTCATGCCTGACCAACCTGATTGCTTTCTATGAAGAGGTGACTGGTTCTGTGGATGTGGGGAAAGCAGTGGACGTTATATACCTTGACTTTAACAAGGCTTTTGATACGGTGTCCCACAGTATTCTTATCAGCAAGTTAAAAAAGTATGGGTTGGATGAATGAATTATAAAATGGATAGATAACTGGCTAGAGCAAAGGGCTCAATGAGTAGTGATCAATGGCTCCATGTCTAGCTGGCAGCTGTTCACAAGTGGAGTGACCCAGGGGTCGGTCCTGGGGCCGGTTTTGTTCAACATCTTCATTAATGATCTGGAGGATGGAGTAGTTTGCACCCTCAGCAAGTTTGCAGATGACATTAAGCTAGGGGGAGTGGTAGATACTCTGGAAGGGAGAGATGGGATACAGAAGGAACTAAACAAATTGGAGGATTGGGCTAAAAGATGAGGTTCAACAAGGAGAAGTGCAGAGTCCTGCACTTAGGACGGAAGAATCCCATGCACAGCTACAGACTGAGGACTGATGAGCTAGGCAGCAGTTCTGCAGAAAAGGATCTGGGGGTTACAGTGGATAAGAAACTGGATATGAATCAGCAGTGTGCCCTGGTTGCCAAGAAGGCTAATGGCATGTTGGGCTGTATTAGTAAGAGCATTGCCAGAAGTTCACGGGAAGTAATTATTCCCCTCTATTCGGCATTGGTGAGGCCGCATTTGGAGTATCGTGTCCAGTTGCGGGCCCCCCACTACAAAAAGGATGTGGACAAGTTGGAGAGAGTCCAGTGGAGGGCAACAAAAATGATAAGGAGGCTGGAGCACAAGACTTATGAGGACAGGCTGAAAGAACTAGGCCTGTTTAGTCTGCAGAAGAGAAGAATGAGGGGGGATTTGATAGCAGCCTTTAACTACCTGAAAGGGGGTTCAAGGGAGGATGGAGCTAGGCTGTTTTCAGTGATGGCAGATGACAGAACAAGGAGCAACAGTCTCAAGTTGCAGTGGGGCAGGTCTAGGTTGGACATTAGGAAAAGGTTTTTCACTAGGAGAGTGGTGAAGCATTGGAATGGGTTACCTAGGGAGGTGGTGGCATCTCCATCTTTAGAGCATTTTAAGCTGCACCTTGACAAATCACTTGCTGGGATGATTTAGCTGAGGTTAGTCCTTCTCTGAACAGGGGGGTTGGTCTAGATGACCTCCTGAGGTCCCTTCCAACTCTAATATTCTATGATTCTATGAAAGGTCGAAGGTAAGAACTACTGAGAAAACCCAGAAATAGGTGTCCTGGTGGTACACCTCACATACAGCTGAACAGTAAGATTTAGTGATAGCCCCTGGGGGACCAGAGAGAAGAACTGTGCTTCAGGAAGTTCCATCTCTATCAGAGCTTGCAGTGAACACGGGTAGTTGTGTGCACTGAACTGTGCCCAGAGATGGTTTAATTCACTCTATCCAGCATCATCAGGCTCTGAAGGCCAGTGCAGAGAGGAGGTTGGGTCATTGTTTTTCCTCCTCCTTCCCCTCCCCATCCTTTCTAAAATACTTTTTTTCCTCTGGAGTGCTTGGAAGGAGCACATCCTGTGCATCCCTGACCACAGCAATTGCAGTTGTTCCTGGCTCACGTGCAGAGTGTACAAAGGGGAGGCTACCTGAAACCTCCCCAAACTCTACATATGCATTTTAAGGCTAGGGCGAACCTGGAAAGCATTCAGTACTGTGTGATGTGGAGGGAGCAGTGCTGCCTTTCAGGTGACAAGTAAAACAGGTCCTTAGCCATTTCTGACAATCACAGATCCTGTTGCCTTATGCTTGTATCTCATGATGTACTTCTGAACACACGGTCCTGTATTATTGTACCGAGGGGGCATGGCTTTCTCAGAAAGTGACAGGGTGAGCACCCTACCCACCCCCTGCTGAACAGCCAGGCCCGCCATTCCAGAAGCAGAGGGGTAGGACAGGAAGTATCAAGAGAATGCCCAGTAGGTCAGTTGAGTGGGAAATGCTGGAGGAGAAGGATGTCTCTCTGCCACTGCTGAAGCTCGAGTGCTATAGCACCAAGGAACTTCTGGGGCTGATGCTAGCTGTTTACCCTGGGAAGAAGGAGGATGAACCTGAGACCCAGACACCCCATGGAGGATGTGTAGGAAGTAGCCCAGGGACAGCTGACTATAGTCTGCCTTGCTGCCTGAACCTGAGTTCAGCATGTTTTGGCTGGCACCCTACCCTCCATCACTGCTAGAGCTCTGGTCTGGGAGCTGGTGGAGTAAGATGGGCCCAGGTCCCCCTACACCCTTCTTCCAATCCCACCCCTCAGGCGGCAGCCACCCCACAGGAGGCCTGATTGCTGGCTATGCCCTGCCACCAGTCCCAAACCCCCTACACTGCTTGCTGATTCTGCCCTGCCAGAAGGCCAGAGCTTCCGAATTCTTTGGTGCACCATCTTGCCCAAGGTCCTGAGACCATTTAAGCCTGAGCGCCTGGGCCACCCGAGCTAATTCCCCTTTAGTTTTGTTCCTACAGAGGCACCATAGCAAGGGGGTGTGGTTTCCCTCCCAGATGGAAAGGGAAGGATGACCCCAACCTCCTATAATTATATACAAGGAATCCTTAATGACTGGAATCTCCTTAATGAGAACTTTGGAGAAAGGGCTCTTTTTATGTACAAATTAGGGGGCTACAGAAAAGAGTGATGATCTCCTGTAGCTAAAATGTGATGAGGAGGGAATATCTGCTATAGCAACTATACTAAATAGGAATTTAGATGGGCTACTTGAACATTCCTTGCCAGACCTTTGTCTTAAAGACTGGGGTTTCTTTTAATATGTGGTGAGTGGTAGTGGTAATTATTCTCTGGCTCTGTCTACACTGTTGCTCAAAATATTATAATTCCACAAATGTTAGGAAGATTGTTAACCCTCGTGTAGACAGGACAACAGCTGCTACCATCTGTTGAGAGCAGTTTTAATCAACATGGTCTTGACCTTTTTGGCAGTGAAGACACAGTCTTAGGAATGGAGTGAAAATGACTTTCTGATAACATAAGGTATGCTCGGACATTTAAGGACACAGGGATGCTCTCATGTGAATTTCTGTGACTTGTACAAAAAGCACATTTTGAACCCAAGTTGCACCAGTGAACAGCAGTCTCAAGGTGTTAATGGATATCCACACTGAACTAAAAAAAAATGTGGCACTAAATATGGGACGCATACCATGGCATGTGACAGCTGAACCAAGGCTGACTTCAAGTGTATTTGAACCATACATTTCACATAATTGCTTTCATTCCCAGAGATCCCAAAGCACTTCATCTACCTGTCATTCACCTTGCATAATCATTTACCCTGTGCAAAATATGACCAAAGTGCATGTAAAAGGCTACCATATCACCCATTTTGCAGTGGGGCAAATGACTATACAAGGTGAAAAGCTTGTAGAGAAACTGGCCCTTAATTTCTGCTCCACAGTCTAGGTCAGGAAGTCAAGCATAATGAATCCTACTGAAACTAAAAGGATGTTGTAAAGAGTACACATTGTTGTCCTCATTCTTCTGAAAATTACATTTTGGAATGCAATTGTGGTTCTGCCAGCCTTTGTCATGTTGACCAGTACCTTTCTTTGTGAGTAGTCCCACTATTTTAAAAAGGAGTAAGGGGAACAGAATTGGGGTCTCTATTAATGTTACAGATGATGATTGATATTATCACAGTGAGAAAGCAGTGGTTGTTATGAACAATCAGACTCCCCTACCTCAGTCAAACACTTGTTTCATCCTTGCTGTGTTTCCTTATTCCTCTTTTTTTAGATAGGAGTGGGGGGTTGACTTGATGTTATATGTGCTGGCTTACTATAAAGTTGAGTTGCTTTGTTTCCAAAGCACGGTATAATCTTGCTGTTCCATAGCTGTATAGATTGCATGACAAGTCAAATGTGGGTTGAATGGAGTGCTGCCATCTTTCGGTTATTTTAGGCAGATACATTCACAAATTACAATAATATATTTTCCTGCTAGTTAAGAATGATGCAGACGTTTCACTGAACAGCAGCTAACTTGGATGAAACCATTTAGGCAGTTGGAAGTCTAACTGTGGCTTGTATGTATATATACACATCTCAGCAGAAAGAATAGAATCTGTCCATCTGTATATTATAGCATTGCATTGTTTTTATTAATTTTTTTAAATTAAGGTGTATGAACTATGGGAGTGAAGTCTGAACATTTCATATATCTCTACCATAAGGAAACAGAGGAGATTCTTTTTATAGGTAACTGTAAGCAATAAAAGTGTGGGCACACATAAACATACACAATCAAGGGCTACTGGATTACACCATGGTAACAAGAAAATGAAAATTTGGCATTTCATTATATCAGAGCCATGAGAGGTGGGGTTATTCTTAGTCCCAGTTATTCAGATAACTTATTTCCAATTACTGTTATTGTCATTATAAATCTATATTGTTCTCTTGACCCACAACTGGACAAAAGGCAACCAGTGCAGATACACTGAGTCCTGACAGGAGTGCCTCCCCCGCCCAGCCCTGCCTTTCTTCAGGGCCTTCCGGAGCTGAAGCTTGAAATTCCTCAGCTTCCCCAGAGACTTTCACCACCAGCAGGAACCAACTGTCAAGTCTCCCTATATCCTGTACCAGATCTGAGGGGACCTTGATCCAGGACCCTGGGTCATGGTGAGAGCCTCTAAAAGCAAATCCTCAAGTTCATCACCCAGTTTCCTCAGAGGCCCCTCAGTGGTAGCGAGGGTTGCCAGACTTGCTCTCCCACAATTTTTTCACTGGAGCCAAAGAGACTCATTCCAAAGGCATCCATGGCAGGATTGCCGTCATCTGGACACCATCAGTCCCCCTTCTCAGTGTCTTCTAGGGAGGAACTATGAAAGCCAATAGCTTCCCTAGAGTTTTCCAGCAACCCACAGATGCTGGGCATTTCTACTATGGTCTCAACATCACAGCACCTGACTGACCCAAGACTTCAATCAATTATTGACTCTTTTCTTCCATTGTGTAAGACAGAAATGCATAAGAGATATTAGCCCTCCTGCAGATCTAAAATTGGGGTTGTGGAAGACTTCCCCCAAAGGCATGTTATTATTCCATAAGTGTCAATTACAGGGGTTTATATGTACCTGTGAGCATCCAATACTGGCCACTGTCACAGGTTCATGGATAAAATGGGCTCTTGGTCTGATCTGATATCACAGATTAACTCAGTCGGTGCAAATTCTATCTTGCCAGTGTCTACAGTTATGGATCATTAAGGATACAATTTTGTCACAGAGGTCATGGAAGTCACGAATTCCATGACTTTCGAGGACCTTCATGACTTTTTCCAGGGCAGAGCAGGAGTGGCAGTTGGCCCCAGTGGGGCTACCAGAGTGGTGGTGAGGGTTTAGCCCCAGGGCTTCTGGAGCAACTGGCTAGTGCATTGACCCTCTGAAGCGGTGGCCTGAGCCTCTGGATCCAGAGCCCCCACATGGTGTGGGGAAAAGAGTACACTTTACTGGGGCCCAGAGGCCCTGGGGGGCCTGACACAGGCTGCAACCCCCATTACCAAGAGGAAAAATATGTTCATGGCTCATGAGATTGTATGTATGAGATGAGGGATTATGATATGTGTATGTGGGAGAGGCCCATGTTACAAGTTTTTACTGGGACCAAAAAAATTATGCTTGGGCCCTGCCTGGAGCAGCAGCCAGGGTTAGATCAGCCCCTCTAGGGCTGGAGTAGCTGCCGGTGGTCAGCCCCCAGCAGCACCCTGACTGTTAGTCACCCCCTACCACTCCAGGTGGCATTTTTAGTAAAAGTCAGGGACAGGCCCCAGGCTTCAATGAATTGTTGTTTATTGCCCATGAGCTGTCCCTGACATCTAGTAAAAATGCCCATGACAGTATTTAAACCTTAGGGATTATCAGTGGCACGGTTACATATATCTCTGAACATCAACTACTGGTTCAGGATTATTATACTATGTTAACAACCAGCCAATGATGGGATTATTATTACTCAGGATTATTCCTGAGTGTAAACCAGGCCTGTGAATACACCTCCATCGCATCATTGGCTGATTGTTAACATAGTGCTTTCCCCTCAAATCAGAAATTAACAGGTCCCAATTTGCCTCTCAGTGCTCATAGACTCATAGACTCATAGGTCAGAAGGGACCAATATGATTATCTAGTCTGACCTCCTGCACAAGGCAGGCCACAAAACCCTACCCATACACATTTATAACAACCCCGAACCCATGACTGAGTTATTGAAATCCTCAAAAGTGATATTTGAAGACCTCAAACTGCAGGGAATCCATCAGCAAGCGACCCATGCCCCACGCTGCAGAGGAAGGCGAAAAACCTCCAGGGCCTCTGCCAATCCGCCCCAGAGGAAAATTCCTTCCCGACCCCAAATATGGCGATCAGCTAAACCCTGAGCATGCGGGCAAGACTCACCAGTCAGCACCCAAAAAGGAATTCTCTGCAGTAACTCAGTTCCCATCCCATCAACATTCCCACAGACCATTGAGCAGACTTATCTGCCGATAATCCAA
>ML675604.1:45048364-45405676 GCA_007922155.1 Mesoclemmys tuberculata
TACTAAAAATAACCGTGACAAAATCTTAACCTTAAACATGAGTAAAAAGGTGATTTGTTTATCTTGCAGTCCTCCGCCTCACACACAGCCCATCAGCCGTCTTTGCAGAGTCAAGCAAAAGTGGCAGCAAACCAAGAGACTTTTGTTGAAACTTTCATGGATTTACTGTATGAAAAACATGTCAGTATTAGAGGTGATCTGGGCGAAATTCAGCTCCAGCATAAACAGGCTCAATTTTGCTGACACCAACAGAGCTGTGCCTTCTTATACCTGGCCTTCGCTTGGTCCTGTGACTTCTGCTGAAAATAAATTAAATACCCTAATAGCTTAAACAAATAAGAGGGATAAGAAAGGGAATGTCTCAGAGAAATCAAGGCTCAGCTGATCTTCAGTGCGATTCTGCCTTTCCCTAGAGGAAAACAAAGGTGTGACAAGATTCTGATGATCACCAGATGACTTAGGCAGTGATGCTATCAGGAGGGCTTTGGGATGTATGGTCACTGGGGGGCATTCATGGACAAGAGGACTGTTCTCTTGGGATGGACTTCACCTGAGAAGGGAGGGAAATGTAGTGTAGGATGGAGGCCGGTACAACTGATTAAGATAACTTTAAATTAGGGAGTCGGAGGAGATAATTGGGAGATGCCCAGGTAAACTCCATGCCTGATTTTAGCATTGAGAAGGAGGAAAATGAAGTAAGCGTAAACAAGGTCAGAGTGTCGAAATGGCATGCTCCCTGCTCAGCAGCTGAAAGAGGGACACGTTATTTGCATGGGCTTTGTATTTGAATGACTACAATTAAGTACTCAGCATATTGCATAAGCACACTAGGTGTTGAGCATGATGGGAAATGATCGATGTATCTGGTATTGTGTTACAAGTCACTCTTGTGTTAACTGCTGAGGTAATGAAATGTTGTCCTTCGATTGTATGAACAAATGGCATCAGATCTGTGTTTATCCTGTTCTGATGACAAAATAACTCTTGCCAGGATCGGTTAGCATCTGCAGACCGTGGGAGCCAGGAGCGGTTAGCACCTGTAGATGCCAGGATCGGTTAGCATCTGTAGACAGCAGGTGGGCCTGCAGACAGCAGGAGCCAGGAGCGGTTGGTGCCTACAGACAGCGAGAGACAGCAGTGGAGACTTGGTGAGACCTGGAGGTGGCAGGAGGTAGCAGTGGAGAAGGCCTGGTCAAGCCTGCATCCAGCAGGATCCTGCAGAGAGGGACTGGCTGAGCCCCAACTGAGAGGTGGATATTGCAACTACGACGGTCAGTACAGGGGACAGCAAGAAGGGAGAGGCAAAGGACATACCCCATACTCTGGGTTGGGTTTGGCTCACTGAGTTCATTAATTCTGTTTACACTGTTTCCCAACGCAGTACTGTGTTACTTCCCTTCTGTAACTAAAAGGTTTACTTTCTACACTCAGACTCTGTGCTTGCGAGAGGAGAAGTATTACCCTTTGGGGTGGGCCCAGGGGATAGTGTGTCATTTCCCAGGTGACTGGTTGGGAGCTCGAGCCAGTTTGGTGTTGTATCATTGACAGAAACCCTAGATAGAGAACCCGTCCCTTGCTGCTGCTGACTCTGTCTGGCAGAAGGGTTACATAATAAAGGACACAGCAACGGGGAGTAGAATGGACATTAAGAGGAAGGGTAGTGTAGATACCAGGCTAATAGGTGATTTTGGCAGTAGAATGACTGTGCCAAGTCAGATAAGGAACATGAGCGAATCCAAATAGCAAGAATTAAGATTTTTGTATACCAGTGCGAGAAGCCTAGAAACGAAATGGAGGAACTTTATCTCTATATGTTCTGACCTCCAGGAGGTAGCTTTCCTTGCTGATCCCTCCCATCTTCCACTCCTTGTAGGCTTTCTGCTTTCTATTAATCACCTGTATGAGACTCTTACTCATCCAGCTCGGTCTACAACTCTTGCATATGAATTTTTCCCCTTTCTTGGGATGCAGGCTTCAGATAGTTCCTGCAACTTTGACTTCTAATTTCTTTACAGTCTACCTCACCACTAATACACAATGCTAGAGGAGAGCAACAAATACGATAAAAGATTTAAACCTGACCTATAAGAAAGAGTTTAAAAAAAAACTAGACATGTTATTTTTGGGAAATGAAGACTGAGGAAGGACATTGGCTTAATTTGCAAAAAGGGTCATTTAGATTAGATATTAGGAAAAAACTAATGCACTGTTGTTCAGCCACAAATTAAAACAATAAGGATAGTTAAGCACTGAAATAGGCTTCCAAGGGAAGTTGGAGATTTTTAAGAATAGGTTAGAAAAACACCTGTCAGGGATGGTCTAGGTATACTTGATCGTGTTAATGAAGAAATCTGGATTCAATGACTTCTCAAGGTCCCTTCCAATCTTATTTTCTATGATTAAAAGCCTTTTCAGAATTCAGGTTAAGAGGTGGCTTGATTATGGTCCCAATCTAGGAAGCAGATATCTGACATTATAGAACTCTTTAGTCTACCAGACAAAAGCATAACAAGATCCATTGGCTGGAAACTGAAGTTAGACAAACAGAGATTAGAAATAAGGCACCAATTTTTACAGTGAGTGTAACCTTTGGAATATTTACTCCCCTTGAACAGTTATCTAGAGACATGGTGGATAGAGACAGGTGGGAAATGGTTTTCTTGTCCCATGAACATTTTCAAGCTAACAAAAAATTTCCCATCTTGAATTAGGCTGAATAGTCTGAATCAATTTTTTTCAGATTTTGGGGTTTTGAATTTTTTTTAGGTTTGGGTAATTTTGATTGACTCAAACTGATTATTTTTCAGATTTCAAAATGTTTCATTTTGATTTTTACCTTTTTTCTTTAACTTTGTTTAGTCTACAGTTACTAATAAATAAAAAGTAATTTTTACTAATTTTTTTTTGCAAATTTTGCAGATCAAACATGACAAAATAGAATGTTTTGGTCATTTCAAAACATTTTTTCCACAAAATTTTGAGGCAGAAGATTTGTTTAAAGTAACTCTGTTTCTCAAACTGATCTGGTTTTGACGAATTTTTTTTTTAAGTTTGTGAAACAATTGCTGACAGCTCTGGCGGTAGATTCTCCATAATTGGAAAATTTTAAATTCAGATTAAATGTTTTTCTAAAATATACACTGTTGATGGGCCACAAATTATTGGGTTTGCTACAGTAATCATGGGGAAAATATTCTATGGCCTGTGTTCTGAAGGAGGTCAAACTGCAGGAAGTCAATCCCTTTTAGCCTTAAAATCTGTGAAACCAGACAATTACAGAAGGAGCCAGGAGCAGCTGCTGGGAAATTTGAACAGTGTCTTCCCATGAACTCTACTGAATAGCTCAATGAGATAGGGCATCCTTGCCAGCTAAAGGATAAAAGCACATGCTAATTTCTGACCATTATGTCATGTTCAAAAGTGAAGATAGAAAGTATCCTGCTGTGACCCTTCAGATCATGTTGTTCACACCATAGTCCTGCATTGACAGCAACACTGACAGCTGAACATAGAAATGTGCTTTGTGGTTAAGGTTAGGATAAACCTATGTGGAATAATTTTTAATCAAATCAAATTTTTTTAGGTTTTCCTCTATTTTGATTTTGAGGGGGGTTTCTAATATCAGCATGGACTGCATTTTCTGATTTGCAAAATGGCATTCTGAAAGAGATCTGTACTCACCATTGGTGGATAAAACTCCGCGACATAGTCAGCGGTCCCTCGAGTCAAGGATGATCTCTTTTACAGGGTTTATTTTATATGGGTCCTTTGGTGACAGAGGAGTCCAATCTTGTTGGCAGACATTGCAGGTGGTGCTGGAAGGCTGACTGGGCCACGATTCCTGCATGACAGTTGTCTGTCCTTTCTTTTCTGGTATTTTTCTGTGACCAGGACAAGGCAATTTTCCTCAAAAATGGTTGTTCCTTCTCTGAAAAGTCTTCACCAGTTCATTCTATCTTGAGCTACTGTCTCCCAATGTGTGATGTCAATGTCAGATCTCTTGATGTTTGTCTTGAGGGTGTCTTTGAAGCATTTCTTTTAGCCTCCTCATTTCCTTTCTTCTTTGGTGAGTTGGGCATACAGTAATTGCTTTAATAGGTGTGCATCAGGCATGTGCCTGAAGAGCCCACTCCAGCTCAGAAGGTGCTGGATAATCAGGGCCTCAACACTGAAGACATTGGTTTCTGTGTGGACACTGACTTAGTATGGCAATCCTCCCACTTTATGTTGAGGATCTTATGAAAAAAGAGCTGGTGCTGGTGTTCCAAGTTTTTCAGGTGTTTTCTGTAGGTCACCCAAGTTTCACAGCTGTAGAGGAGAGTTGGAATTACCACAGCTTTATAAACTAAAAGTCTAGTGTGTGTTCTGATATTGTGGGTATTGCACACTCGGTGGAACAGTCTGCCAAAGGCATGGCTGGCACAACAGATTCTGTACTGAAGCTCAATGTCTATGTTTTCCCTCTGTGAAAGATGGCTTCCACAGTTGGCAAAGTGTTCTACATTTTCTAGTTCTTCTCTGGCAATGTAACTCTTCCTTGGTGGATCTGATGATTGACTGGGAACAGGTTGATGGAGAACTTTTGTTTTGCCAATGTTCACGTTTAGCCCTAAGATTTTGTAAGCTTCTGAGAAGCAGCTGAGGGCTCTTTGTAAATCCTCCTTTGAATGTGCAACTACAGTACAGTCATCTGCATACTGAAGTTCAGTTATTGTTGTCGATTTTGTTTTAGATGCCCTATGGCAGACAGTCTCGGATTAGCATTTTCATAGCTGCTAGGAAAATGAAGAAAAGAGTGTGTGCCAGTATACAACTTTGCTTTTTGTCAGTTCAAATGGCAAAGGGCTCAGAGGTAGAGCCACTGCACAGGATGGAGGCAGTCATCTGGTCATGGAAGAGTCTTATAATGGTGGTAAATATACTTGGGCAGTGAACTTTGACATGATTTTCCACAGAGCTTCATGGTTGACAGAATTGAAGGCTCTGGTCAGATTGATAAAGACAATATACAGCTCCTGGTGTTGTTCTTGACATTTTTCCTGAATCTGCCTAGCTGCGAATATTTTGTTGATGATGCCTTGTAATGGTCTGAAGGCATATTGGGACTCTGGAGTACTTCCTCTGCAAGCGGGAGTAGACAATTCAACAAAGATTCTACCAGGAACCTTCCCAGTGATGGAGAGGAGGGCAATGCTTTGTAATTGCCACAGTCAGCCCTCTCTCCTTTTTTAAAAATGGTGATAATGTTAGCATTGTGTAAATCAGAGGGGATTTTTTCAGTGTGCCAGATTTTAAGGAACAGCAAATGGAACTGGTTTGTCAGTGTTCCCTTCCCCCATCCCTCTTTCAGTACTTCAGCTGGTAAGCCATCAGGATCTGATGCATTATTGTTCTTCATTTGCTTAATTACTTTATGGACCTCCTCAGGTGTTCTCACCACATCCAAGTACTGCACAAGGGTGGAGATGGGAAGAAGAGGCATTCAAAGGAAACCTGATAAATATTGAATATATTTATATCACTAAAGCTTTGGAATGTCCTTTAAAGCAACAGAAAACACGTTTACTGAAGTACACGGGGGGGAAATGCATGCAGAGGTGATGATGAGAAATATACAACAGGTTTACAGCTGGAAAACAATTTAGAGGCAATGCAAGTCCCCAGCACCC
Organism: Mesoclemmys tuberculata; assembly: GCA_007922155.1. Classification (NCBI taxonomy): domain Eukaryota; kingdom Metazoa; phylum Chordata; order Testudines; family Chelidae; genus Mesoclemmys; species Mesoclemmys tuberculata. Next base: position 45,054,034 of record ML675604.1, read on the forward strand.
AACTGAAGTAGCTCAGTCAGATAGTAGGCAGAAGCATGGCAGGGGTGGGGTAGGAGGAAGGAATCCTTGCCTCAGGTCATAGAGTGGCTGCTGAATTACTCCATGGACACTTCAAGGCTTCAGTGCCCCAAACAGTCCTTAGTGTGCCCTCTGTAGGGCGAAAGGGAGAGTGGTAGATCCACATAATGCCAGAAGCTCTGACTGACACTTTCTCTCTGCATGCTCCCACAATCACAATCCCCTCCCTTTGTACAAAGTGTTAGCCTTGAATTTCTTCCAAGCATCCTTCTGCATATTTGAGGAAAGACTAGAATGTGCCCTTTCCTTAGTGTTTGATCCACTATTTCTGCAGTGCCCTTTCACTGGAGGGATTATCTCTCTATGTATCAGATGATAGTACATTTTCCCTAGTTTCTGCAATGTGGACTGGGTGCCTGTCAGCGAGAAACTTGACTGAAACCACCCATTCATTTCTTATAGGCCATTAACCAACTATCAGAAGGCCGACACTGACCTGCTGTCATGATCTTTTAGCAGCCCTCTTCACTTTACTTGGTGTTATATGCCATAGGAAAAATTAAGAAAATATGATGATTATATATGACTTTACAAAAAAATGTTAAAACTGTGCTACAGAGAATCCTTAAAATCATTAGCTTGGAGAAAATTATAACATTTTAAAAAGTTATTTAGATGGTGAAAATTCTGTTTTTGCCAAGTGTAACTACTGCTTTCAATACCATACAACCAAATACTGTAATTTTCACTTATTTTTGCTATGGGCCTTGGAATTTTTTAATGTGAGTGGTGTTGTTCTTTTGCTAAACAGAATCTCTGAACTCAAATGTCCTTTATGTGGGAACGTAATCTAAGCAAAAGACATTTTGTACATGTTGAGAATTCACAAAACATTTTCTCTTTACCTTTAATGACATGCTGTAAAATCCTTGAATGATTCAGTGAGAAAAGAATCAAGATAAAGCGGGTCATTTTACAAGGTTGGGGATAATAAACTTTGCAGTATGTGGAATCCACAGTACTTTAGGAGTACTCTCTAGAGCTGTGATAGTTAAAAACTGTCTGTAAGCGTTCCACTACATAAATCTTGTTTTACTGTTGTATAACTCTGCCAAAATAACCACTCTGAATTGCTAAAATTTAGTATAAAAAGATCTTGGTATAGAAGTGATCCTTTGAAACTCAATTGGAATTACCATGGTTTGGTTGTTTTTGAGGTAGCAAGACAGAGAAATGGTTTTTAGATGGGTTTGTTTAGCTCCTAAATGGCTTACAATTAAAATATAAATTTATGTCATATTTGTAAATGTTCTTTTTAGGGGCAGGGAGGGGGGCGGTAGCTGAAATACTGGGTTTTAAATAGCAATAGCAAACATTCAAAATTAGTTTTCCTAAGATTTTTAGTATGCAGAACTTATCTATGCTCAAAATACAGTAATTCATTACTTTTTATTAATGCACGTGTTCTCACTGAGGCAATATATTGTTATGGCAGCAAGTGGGTCTCTACAGTCTGCCTTGTCAATGATCTGTAAATTAATGGTTGGATCCAAATCGCATTTAAGTTATCGGAAAAACTCTTATTGACTTCAGTGGACTTTGGTTTGGATAAGGCCCTACATGCCCTTGACATTATGCATTGAGGCCTAAGGCACTGATGAAATAGATCCCCCACGACAGTTCAGTTGATAGAAATACTGAAGCACCTGAAATCAAACTTAGTATGGTATCCTACATTTGTGCCTACTAAAGTTATCTTCTGCTAAATTCAATTTTAAAAATAAAATAAAATAAAATTAGTATTTACATGGAATTAAAAAGCAAGTGTTCACATTATTTGAAAAAAGAAGCAGTTAAAAATAGCCACAAATGTATATTGTGCGTATAGTCTCCAAAGGTGAAATTCACTCCCATAAGGTTTATGCACTATTTAAATCCCACTTCCATCTTATTTTGAGTTTTAAGTAGGATGTAACTGCTGCATAAGCAGTATGCTGGCCCCTTGCCCAGGGGTGCATTTCCTCCATGATTTACACAGTATTTACTACATATTTGTATTCAGGTGGCTAAATGCTATCATAGGACTGACATTACTGAAAACTGTTGCATTTGATCACAAGCACAACAATCCAGAGGGCTGTCCCATATTTAAGTTTAGCATTGAACTCTGTGTAAAAACCATTATTTGGAATCCTTTGTATGAAAAAAAATATATCCTGGTAACTGAAGCAAAAAGGCTTTCTCTTGAAAGATATCCAAGTCATGTGGCAATGGTAAAGAATCACAGAAAGCATGCAAATTCTTCTACCACTGAACAAGAAAATCTATTAAAATGAAGAAGTTGCACTGAATTGCACTGAGAAAGTAGGGCAATCGGCCAGTTATCTCAAGTGCCTATACACAGACGCAAGAAGCCTGGGAAACAGTCAGGAGGAAGTGGAAGTCCTGGCACAATCAAGGAACTATGATATGACTGAAATAACGGAGACTTGGTGGGGTAACTCACACAACTGGAGCACTGTCATGGATGGGTATAAATTGTTCAGGAAGGACAGGCAGGGGCGAAAGGGTGGAGGAGTTTCACTGTATGTAAGACAGCACTATGATTGCTCTGAGCTCTAGTATGAAACTGGAATAAGCCAATTGAGAGTCTCTGGGTTAAGCTTAAAAGCAAAAACAATTTGGGTGATATCGTGGTGGGTCTCTTAGGCCTGGTCTACACTTACCTTTGGGATTCAGCAGCAGTCGATGGGAGATATGCAAATGACGTAAATCACTTGCATAGCTCCTGTCAACTTCGCGGCGTCTGCTCTTCTGTGTTGAAATGTTTTTCACTAGGTGGGTGGTGAAGCACTGGAATGGGTTACCTAGGGAGGAGGTGGAATCTCCATCTTTAGAGGTTTTTAAGCTGCAACCTGACAAAGCCCTGGCTGGGATGATTTAGCTGAGGTTAGTCCTGCTTTGAGCAGAGGGCTGGACTAGATGACCTCCTGAGGTCCCTTCCAACCCTAATCTTCTATGATTCTATAAAATGATACTATCTGTAGAGCTACCCTGTTTGTCTCTGCTTCATAGTTAAGCCTTTGCCTTGAATCTTTACCAGCCTTCCTCTTGATTGTGTTCCTTCTCACTTAAAGAAACAGTACATATAGCCTCTCTGTCCTCTGTTCAATATTTTCTTACTCATGATGCTTAGTTTTTATCCATTCCTTTATTTTTGAATAAAAGTATCACTCACAGCTTCCACATGGACCGGTCCCATCTGTACACATGTTGTCAGTTACAGTGCCCCTGGCTGGACCTGAACCCATCAAAGGCTCAATATATTTTACTATCAATCTTCTGAACTAGGCTGTTCTTCCAGTCTGCTAATAATAACAGGTGTAAATAAAACTAGCCATGAATCTGAGCCATTCCTTGAATGGTGAAGCAATGATTTATCATTTCATGTGGTTTGTTAAAGCATTGACGCTGCTAACAACCGCTGTACAGGCTTGGGCACCTGTGTCCATGTTAACTAAGTGTGGAAGATATACAAGGTTTCTCATTTGTTCTGAGGCATGTTATCTTTCTCTATGCTGTACACATTTTTTCAGACAGTATCTACCACACTGAAAACTCTCTCCCACACTCAGAATCTGCACAAGATCAGAAGTTCTCTATGATTCCAACAATCTAATGTGGAGTACCTAGAAACAACAAAATACTCCAAAGTGTCTCCAGCTGATAAAGGAATTACTTTTCTAAAGACAAGGGAGCAGTAGCAGAGCTGGCAGAGTGTGGATAGTATCACTTAATGGTTCTTTTGTCCCAGAAAGATTCAAGGTCCCTAATTATGCAGTTTGGGAGGCAGCTGCTGTAATACCTAATAATTAATGTTTGGATCACACCACACTTCTCACTTCTGGGCAGGATGGGTAATGACTCCTTACGAGTTTGGAAGCTGTTTCCACAAAGATCAGTGCAAGTTTATTATGTTGAAGTTTAATCTTTGATCTTGCAAAGAAGCTCTGCTATTACTTGAGATAATCTTATCATTATTCTGCAAACAAAAAGGAAGTGCTGGACAATTGTAAGTACAAAATGGCTATCATGCATTTCAAAGAAAGAGTAGAGGCTTTCACATAAATCTTTTTTCTCTTACTGTGCCATCATTTACTATTGTTAATTATGAATGGCACGCACAAGAGTAAAAGTAAGCCAGTAAAATAGTTTACAGGCAAAACTTAACTATCCTAATTCCTCTGGCCATTTTAGCATCTTGCTGTACCTCACTAACCATTTTGCTTTTCAAGTGATCTCACAGGATACTAACAATGCAGATGTCCTCAATGGATGTTCACTCAAGCCTAATAATTACAGATTAAAGAACACTCAATTGATGCATTGTATCTGTTAAAACTAAGCCACACACATTTTGTTCTCAAAGGAGATTTGGCTATGAGCTTCTTTGTTCTGAGGAAACATAATAGAAAGTAATAGCTGATGATGTAGATCCCCAATGAAGACACAAGATTTAAAATTACAGAAGTGGGTAAGCAATAAAAAAATGCCCTTCCATCTCTTGAAATCCATGAGGGACAAAAGAGGAACATATGCAAAATGTATGAATCAAATGCATAAGTTGACAGAATACGACATATGTTTCCTATCAAAGTAATTGATTTATTTTCTGACAGAATAGAATAAAATAATTGCATATGTAAATTTTTACAAGTTAGACAAGCCATTAAGAGATAAAATCACAAGATGTTACCCTATAGCTGTAAACCATTCATCAGGTAGATGGGATATTATATATGTCTCTAAACAGCACTGGTAAAATATTGGAGAGAACTTTATAAACAAAAGGCAGGCAGCATGGGTTATGAAGCACAGGTGTCACCAGTTCTTCCATTTGAAGGCCCATTGTTAATCAGGTTGTCACTATCTGCAGCTGCTGTAGTTTGTGGGTATATCTACACCAGACGTGCAACAGTGGCACCCATACAGCTACATTGCTATCCTGCAGACATGTTTTATAGCAACAGAAGGGGTTTTTCTATCACGTAGTAAATCCACCCCCTCGAGGTGATAAGCAGGTAAATGGAAAAATCTTTCCATCAGCCTAGCTGCATTGAAATCTGGGATTAACTAGGATTTTTCACAGCCCTGAGAAATGTATCTAGATTGATGTAGATTTTAGGTGTAGCCCAGGCCTAAGAGTGATCAAGGACCACAGTTGTTACCAACTCTTCCCTGTGAAGGCCTGTTTTTAATCAACCTGTTGCTTTCCACAATTGGTGAAGTTTGAATGGTATGGAAACCAAGTTTCATATCCCAGAGAGACCATAGTGGCAAGATTTGCAAGCAGGGGAAAACTATTTCACATAATATATTTGTAAATTCATTTTCAGAGAATTCTGGGCTTGATGGACTTTATGGGTTGTTTCTAGACCTCAAGTTAAATTTTACAATAAAAATACGGCACAGCACTGATATCAGTAACTGCAAATCTCACTAAAACAGGAATTTTTCCTTTCATATGTAACTTACAATCTCCTTGCCTGTCTCTATTAATACTGCTTCAAATGATTCCTGCTATCACTGATAATTTTAGGACTCCTAGGCCCCAGTTCCTTCTGTGATTGGGCATCTGCCCCTCACTGGCCAGAAAAGGGTTAGAAGGGCCCTTGGAAAAGCAACCAACAGGAAAGAGCTGCATGGCAGCCAATCAGGCTATAAGGAGGCCAGGCTATAAGGAGCAACAGAGTATAGGAAGGACAGTCTCTCCCAGAATCTTGAAGAGGAAAGAGTAGAAGTACCTTAGGCAGAGAAGTAGCTGGCTGCTAGGAATCAGGAGAGCCAAAAGCCCTGAAGCAACGGTAGAGAAGGTACTGGGGGCTGTGAGGAAGCAGCCAAGGGAAAGCTATAGAGGAACTTGGGGAGATGCAGTAAAAGGCTGCTACATATAGGGTCCCTGGGCCAGGACCTGGAGTAGTGAGCAACCCCAGGTCCCTCCCCCATCCCCAATTAACATAGGATAGGTGGCAGGACTGCAGTAGCCACCATGGGAAGTGGCCTAGAACAAAGTACATGATCCCTCAGAGCGGGGGGAGCACAGATTGACTCAAGCAGAAGGCCAAGTCATGAGAAGGAGGGTCGAGTGGAGACAGGACTGAGCATTTGACACTGCAGAGAGAGAGGCGTCTGCCTGTCTGAGGGTTGGTTCCCCTGATAACCAGCAGGAGGTGCCAAGGCAGGGAGTCACACAGTGCCACACTTCCTAATGACTCCTGCACCCCTGGGTGCAGCAGAGAGGGTAGCAATCAGGAAATTAGTTATAGCTTCCTGAATCTCTCTGTTTACTGCTGAGCACCCACTAGGGGAGATCCAAGGGACCATATGCAAACTGACAAATGCTGGAGCATGTCATGTGCTACCCAACATGTTCCCTGGACCAGGGGCTATGTGGAGGGAGGCTTAGGAGCTGGCTTTACCAGCTCTATGCCAGGAGTATCCCCAGTGAGAAGTTTCAGATCAGTCTCTATTTCATAAGCAATGCAACAGAAGTAGTTGGAATCTGTATCCTACAACTTCCTACCTGTTATATTCCCAGTGATGACCCACTCAAATTTAAATTCCTTGAAAGCATTCTCTTAAAGGAGCTCACTGTCTCTTTTCCTCTTCTAATTTTAACAGGCACATGATTACACACATTTAAAAAAAGTAATAATAATAATGCAGCTAGGATCATCTAGAGCTACTCCGACCAACCATGAAGGTTGGTGTTATGTATATTATTCTTTCCATAGTGCCAGTGCCTGTTCGAGTTATCCCATTTGTAAGGATCTGGCCCATTGTGATTACCTACAAATTGAAGTTGCATTGCATGGGGGTAACTTAGTTAGCTCAACCATTTTCTTGTTCCAGTTCATGAACCTTCCGGCTCATAATCCCTCTACAGCAGCTCCAACATGCCATTCCATTCTGACTAATACTGCTGAGGCTGGCTGCAGTGTAACAACTAATTGTTCAATATCTATGTTTTGAAAATCTAAGGTTCCTAATTCCTGTGATGATATTTCAATTTGGCCTCATTGTCTCTGGGAGCAGTCAGGATCAGAACATTTTTGGGAGGTGACTGAGAAATGCTAAGATATATATTCTTTAATGACTTGATAGGCTTGTTCAAATGACTAGACTAAGTTAGGCAGTTTTTGCATTTAACGTTTCCTGGAATAGTCTTTTTGTAAAGAGACTTAAAAAAAACAAAAAGCTTTAGTATGAAAAAGTCTAAAAAGTATTGCGTATGGAGAAAAGATGATGGCAGTAGTTAAGTGTGGGAGAGCTGTGCATTGTATATGTATTTCCTAAGGCATTAAAAGAGTTAATATATTAATTCTGTTCTTGTTGTTTTCTTGGAGCGCCAGAGATGTTGGTATATTGAGAATTCAAATCACTTTCAGGCTGTCTCCAAATCATGGAAAAGACATTTAAAGCTTAATTTTATTTGCTAGAAGAATTGTGGAATCCAAATTTTGTGGTAAATTTGCCACATCAATAAACAGAGCTGAAGAATTGAACTGGATGATTTAACAGGTCCTCCTAACGTTCTCCATCACCCCATCAATGCTTGGAGCAGATTTTTCTTTACATTCTAACTGCATGAGACGTTTCTTTTGAACCATTTTCAGTAATATTGATGAAATAAGGAAAAGTAATAGTGATGGGCAGACATTTTTCTGTTTTTGCTACAGTTGTTTAAAACTGGGTTGTTTGTTTTTTTTAATGTATATTCTTGTATTCCCCATTGCCCACAAACAAAACTTCTAGCTCCTTTATATCACAACTAATTTTTGGAGATGTTGGTTCAAGTATGCTGATATTCAAATTTGGCAAAGTAAGAACAATTCATGCTGATAATTCTAGTATTAGTTTTCATGAAGTGAGAGTGCCCACATATATATATATACATGGAAATCAATTTAGGGAGAGCAGAGGATGCTGAAGTCTATATATGTGAGATCTTTACAATTCAACAATATAGTATTTTACTGAATTTGTAAGCTGCCTTTAAATAAGGGGAAAACAGTTTTTTAATTCATAAGAAACAAACCCATGTAGGATCCAGCTAGGTGGCCATTTATAGACTCTGACTTGTAATCAAGGTACCTTTTTAAAACTCCAGTTACAACTGAACCTCCCTATGGTGAAGTCATTTTTTTTTAACAACTTTACCAAACATTGTTCCTGCCTTCCACTAAGATTGTTCTTATGATGCTATGACTGATTCCCTTGCCACCTAGAGAGCCACTGGTGCTCATCTCTACAACATGTTAAATATCTGTTAGTTATTGGGGTCCACCAAGCAAATTGCCCAATTCTGCCAAAAGTGCCAACTGAAAAACCAGAAGGGAAAAAGTGAGTCTTTCTCCGCAGATCTTCAGGCAAGATGGTAGCATTTCTGTCGCTGGTAGCTACAGATGACTACAGGAAATAGTTATGCACTCACTCATACTAGGGATGATTTGGTACATGCTAATTCACTATGAATCTAAACAAGGTGTGTGTGACTGGCAGGTGCCAAGCTTATAACGGGGTCCATGCAATCTTTCCACAGGTAGGAAGAAGAAAATACTTTTGATGAAGTTGTAGTCTTTTCTGCTTATCGTAACTGAATTCATATGCCTACTTGATCGGCAGGGGAGGGATCACTTGATAAATTGCCCTTTCTGTTCACTCCATCTGAAGCACTGGGTACCAGCCACTACTGGAAGACAAGATACTGAGCTAGATGGACCAGTGGTCTGACACAGTCTGGCCAATCTTTTGTTCTTATATTCAAGCATGCTATCAAGTAGTGTAAGTTAAACAGCTGAAGATGCAGTTTTCATTGCAAAACCTGAAACAATTTGGGACCTGCACTTTGTTTCACTACAAACAGATCCAAGTTCTCCATAAGCAAGTATCCACTGCTTTTTTTCAATAAGTATTGCAGTGAAACTGTGTTAAACATACTCAAAAGTTCCCAGGGCAGTCAGCTGGCTTCATGGGCTTTAGAATATATATTAAGGATGCAGATGTTTGCTATATGTGAAGAGAAAGTGTATATTATTGAACTGATTTGGAAAACACTTTAACCACATTTAAGAGGGTAACAAATAACTGATTTAATAGAATGAATTTTAAATAAGGAAAGGTTTTTGTTTTTTAAGGAATGTTTCTCTTGACAAGCTCAGATTAGCAACCTTCTCAAAGAGCCAGAACGCTGCCAGTGCTTTTGTTGCTTCACGGGCTCCTTGAGTTTTCTTTCTCTCAAGTGTTTCTCCAAAAGAAAACAAAAGGAAGCAAGTTTCCAGTTCATTTTTATTCATTGGAAGTACCATTTTTCCACATTATTCAATGTGGTAGGGTAGCAAAAAAAAAACCATTTAACTTCTTACCCTGCCCCCTGACCCTGAATACTCACTATAAATATTAGGGAGCAAAATGTAATTGTGAATTATACATCCAATAGAATGGAAAGTGTGAATGGTCACTCTTGGTTTAAACCACAAATGTATTCTGAGTACACGGTGTGCTTGGAAAGGTTAGCTTGGAGTCTTTTCATCCAGTTCAGAGAATGGAACACTCCCCCACCCATTTCCCTACAGATTCCTGCTTCACATTTAACAAGCATGGCTAATTTTCCTCACATACACTACGGCTGGGTCTACACTGACAGCGGCAAATTCGCCACCGTCACATCGATTGCTCTGGATCGACTGAGCGGTCTGTGTAGACGTGCTCAGTTGATCCAGGAAGCCATGCAGGAAAACCACCCCTGTAAGTGGAGTAGCGCTGCGTCAAAGGGAGCGCTGTTCCCTTCGACGCAGCGCAGTACGGACGTGATTTATGTCACTTGCATATCTCCCGTCGACTGCCGCCAAATTGCTAAGATCAGTGTAGACCGGGCCCTAAAAAGTGCAAGCTATTAACAGTTGCTAGGGGTTTTTTAACTAAAAAGGCGCATGTAAAAGGAGCAATTAAATCCCAGGAGATGCAGAAATACACACCTTTTGACTAGCTAAGGAGAAATCCAGAGACTGCATCACTCTAGGGCCCGGTCTACACTTACCTTGGTGATTCGTCGACTTTGCAGCGTCTGCTCCGCGCGGTGATCATACTGCACTGCGTCAAAGGGAACAGCGCTCCCTTCGACGCAGCGCTACTCCACTTACGGGGGTGGTTTTCCTGTGTCGCTTCCTGGATCGACTGAGCGCGTCTATACAGACCGCTCAGTTGTATCTATACAGTTCTATACAGATCGCTCAGAGCAATCGATGTGACGGCAGCAAATTTGCCGCCATCAGTGTAGACCCAGCTTAGGATACAGTTTTCCACCCCAGCATGGCCAGCAAACTTTGCTGCCTGGTCTTGGGGTAAGGTTAGAGCTGGGGTTCCACCTCTTGTCTACCTCTCCCTACTCCTTTTGAGGCCATCAGACACACCCAGGGACAGAGTTGTTCATGAGCTCCCCAGAGTTCAGAGTCTGCAGTTTCTCCTGGTCCTTAAGAAGACTAGGGCTAGAATTGTGGGAGGGCACTTTATGCCCTGCACTCTGCTGAACACCAAGCACACACTGGTTTAGATGGCAAAAGAACCCAGGAATTCTGCCATCCAGCTCCCTGCTCCAAGTGGTATACATATGTCCTCCCTTTTGGTAGTATTCAGAGAACAGGGTTAGATATATGGTGATTATGGAAACCTATATTTTTCCCTTCTATGCTGGTTGAGAGGAAATGGAAGCAGTCAAAATGAAATAATGGATTTTTCTTCTCTTAAATTTTTAAAAAGTATTTTGCTGGTACACAGTTTAATTTAAAAATTCCATTGCAGACTGTGGAGGACTTCTAGTTTACCCAGATCTAATATGTGTGTTTTATGGTGCAACTGCTAGATCATAGTAAGTTTATTAGCAAGAGCTGAATGAGAAACAATTTTCAAATTACAAGTCACACACATTTACTTATTCTCAAGGAAAATACAAACAGTAAAAAAAACCAAAACCCAAAACCTTGCATCACGATTGGAATAGGAACCAATATTGCTCTTCTTCAGAAGTTGTCTAACAAGAAAGAGTGGAGTTTTTATGATAGTTTTAGGCAGGAAATTATTATTATTTGATAATGCAATCATCCTCTAACTGTAATTTAGTCATCTGTCTACTGAGAAAAGACAATATGACAAACTATATGCAATTACACAATAAGGCAGTGAAGAACATTAAGAGAAAAATGAATTTTGTAGGGAGTCTTTTCATCTTCTGTGTAATATAGAAACAAAAGGTGTTTAAGTGAACCCAACCTAAAATTTCTGAATGCCCTCAATGACTTCCATCAGATGTGCAAGCCACCAAGTGATACTGTGATGGTGCATTGGCCCCACACTGGCATCTACGGAGTTAGAGCCCTAGGAAGGCTGTGCAAGAGTCAGCCAATTAGACGGGCTGAGAGGAGCAGCCAGTTAGGACCAGGGAGGCCCATATAAGAAGAGCTGCAGGGCAGAGCAGGGTCAGTTACCCCCTGGAGATTAAGGAGGAAGCAGTTAGCACCCTAGACAGAGCTGTGCTGCTAACAGGGACTGAGGGAGCTAGAGCAAGCTCATGGATAGCTGCTGATATTGGTAGACTGAGGCCCTGAGGCAAGGGTGAGGAAGGTGCTGGGGCCATGGGGAAGTGGCCCTGGGAAATGTACTGAGGTGCTGGAGGGGACGCTTCATGTGGCTGCCATCTATGGGGTCCCTGGGCCATGATCCAGAGTAGTGGGCTGATCTGGGTCCTTTCCCATTCCCAGCCACCACTAAGGAAGTGGTGGAACAATTGAACTGCAGCACTCACCCCAAGAAGGGTGGAGCACAGATCATGACATGGCTGGACGGCTGTGTCACGAAGAGGACACCACAGTCCCTGGAATGACGTGGGTCCAGGAGCAGAAGTGACAGCAGGTGAGGCACCATTTTGGAGACGGCGTACTGACCTGCAGAGCTAATCCCCATGATGGCCAGCAGGAGGCGCCAGTGCCGTGAGCCAAACCCTGTTACAGATATGTTTTTTTAAACTGTTTTACATTTGAGAAATGTACCTCAGCCAACATTTTTATTGTATGGAAAATATAAGGTCTTTTCTATGGAATTCCACTTACTTGAAGCCAAGCACTACTTTGGAACAACAAGCTTTTATCAAACTATGGCTGGGTCTACACTGATGGCGGCAAATTTGCCGCCGTCAGATCGATTGCTCTGGATCAACTGAGCGGTCTGTGTAGACCTGCTCAGTTGATCCAGCAAGCGACGCAGGAAAACTACCCTAGTAAGCGGCGTAGTACTGCAGTGTGGACGGCGTGCAGAGCAGACTCTGTGAAGTTGATGGGAGATACGCAAGCGATTTACGTCACTTGCATATCTCCCATCGACTGCCGCCGAATCCCGAAGGTAGGTGTAGATCGGGCCTAATAGATCAGTAGGGAAATTAACAAGTACTGAAGTATTGAAAGAGAGGGAGAAAAAGGCTGCTTGTGCATTGTAGAAGAGAACCATTAGTAATTGAAATGGGGTAGTCCACAGTCTTGCCAGCCCCCAACACAAACAAATCATGAGATTTTAAAAAAAGAATAAACTTGTGTTCTTTTTCTTTGCCTTCTGGTTTATGAGCCTTTGGGTGCATTTGGATCATGTTTTCAAACTTTTCTCCACAAGTAGGAGAACAACTAGCTGAGATTCTCTTATAATCACAAGGCTTCAGGCCTTTAAGAAAAACACCAAATAGCATGAAATTCATTATACAAATCACAAGCATTGACAACCATGAATTGGCCATGCTGTTGCAGGATAGGGTGATTTAGTTGCCATTGGTCCTACTGTGAGCAGGATGTTGTACTAAATGACCTCCTAAGGTCCCTTCCAACCCCAGCTGTCCCAATTTTTATAGGAACAGACCTGATATTTAGGGCTTTTTCTTATACAGGTGCCTGCCACCTCTGACCTGATTTTTCACACTTGCTATCTGGTCACCCTATTTCACAAGAAGTTTTGCCTCAAGTCAATACTTGTGGTATACTGCACTGTTGCAGTAGCATTGTCCTGTGACTATCTACCCCACGGTTCCTAGCACAGCTTCTTGAAGCTGTGGCTCATGGAAGTTTTCCAAAGACCTACTGGCAGCCCAGTGTTTTACAGAACAGGTCAAATTCCCATTAACTCTCTGTGACGCTCCTATAAGTCCTCAGGAATTGACTCCATCACTGTTTTTATGTACAGTAAAACTGACTCAAATAAGGAGACCTCACAGTATTCTGAACTAAAGTATCTTGTGACTACTAGCATCAAGTGTTCCTGTTTTTGTCATTTTCAAAATAATTTCCTATTAGTGATAAATAAATCTAAGATGACTTCTCCTTTGGCTAGTGTTTACTTTCTGGATTTATAAAGTTACTTTTTATATCACTTAGGAATCTTTTTAATTATGAATATTTGGCTACAACTGTTACTCAGCAGATTTCTGGAAGTTAAAATATCTTGTGGTTTCAAACACAGTGGGAGTTTTCTTAGTATCTTTTTTTCCTTCTCATTCTTCTAATCTTGGTGGTCTGTAGCACCCATTGTTATTGGTCTGCATGACCCTCTGTCATTGTTCCTCTCCTCTTTTGCCTTCCTGCTATGCAAGGAATTTCACCGTTGTCTCTTGATAGTAGCTCACTGGCATTGTAAATACTTTTGACTCGTTACAAAACCCCTCTTTCTCTGTCTCTCCTGTTTAGATTCTACCCATCAATAATGATGTTCCATTTATGAATTTCCATAAGATTATCAAGAAGTGATCTCAGTTTTAGGGTGAGTTTTGTGATGTGGACGCATCCAGTTTAAATGGACTGAAGCTGTCCATTAACATAAGCCACTAAATAGTATCAGTCCATCTGTAGAATATGCAGGCATATATATCTATATAAATATAGGTATAGACAGATAGATAATGACAGCATATAAGCATTATTTCTTATTGGTGAAGGCTTCCCTCATCTTCCCCCTCCCGCTGTTCCATAAGACTTCTATTCTAGTTTGGATATTAAAAGAAATGACACAGTTAGGATTCTTTTCAATTTACCTTTATTTTTAGTTATAAACTTGCTCTTTTGTAATGCAAGAAAACAAATTCCAGACATGAATTGCCTATAAACATAATTTTCTTATTTTCCTTTCACAATTACTCCTACTAGTAATAGCAAGGGTTTTCCCTTGTGGATTATATCAGTCCACAAGAGACTTCAGTAACAACTCGCTGCTGCAAACAGTTTGCATTCAAGGACTTTTGCAACACATTATCCTATTAATTATCTCGCAGGGTTAGGCCCTAAAATACAGCTTTCATTATCATGCTGATGGCATTGGTTTTACTACTGTTATTGTTTATTTCTAAGGTAAGCATCACCTTCCTATTCAGAAACCTAATTTCCTTCAATTTGTGACCCATTTCAAATAAATTAAAAACTAAAGGTGAGACAAGTTGTGGTTTTGTTCTTCCAAAATGAGGGATGCTTCATATCTGGGTTCCATTTTATTCACTCCAACAATGTTCAGTGGATTTGGATAAAAGGTCCAAGTTTTGTTCCATTTCTAGATCTGGCAAAAACATGATGGGTTGAAATTAAATTCTATTTTTTCCAAAGTGTGAATAGTGTTGAATAAACCAGATTTCATACAACTTTTTACTTCTGTCACTCCCATAACTCAAACCAAACTCAAATGTGAACTTCTTTTTCTACTTTCAAAGAAGTTTGGTAAATGTTTTTCATTCCGACTGCTTCTAACCAGATGCAGAATTAGCCAAAAATATCATGAGAACTAATGCTCTCAAGCTGTGAATGAGGAAGGTATCAAAATTGTATGAGTAAGTTTAAATTTCATTGAAACACATGTCCAGAAAACCCCTGCAAAAACAAAGCTTCATTATGGGCCTGATCCAAAGCCCATTAAAGATAAAGGTAATCTTTCCAATGACTTCACTGAAGGCCTGAATTTGTATCTTGAGATTTCGCTCATCATATTTCATTACATTTTTCTTATCTTTTTTTTTTTTTTAAAGTATCAGTGGAAGCGAAACAGAGCCCAGGAAAACAGCCTGAATTGAACTTCTCTTTCTATAAGTGATTAAAGAGAATGAAAATGATTTAGAAGGCATTGCATATGGAAAAGATTTTCAGAGGAAAGCCTAAATATCAGATTTTCTTCAGTTAAAAATTTATTTTGTACAAGGGAGTTTGTTAACAAAATGGAGACGACAACCTTGCTTTGTATGTTTTAAGAAAGTATCAGGTTCTTCCTTCTGACTAGTTTCACCAAGACAAAATTCTGCTTTTAGAATTATCCAACAGTGCATTCCCTCTGTGTGTCAATCTCCCATGAATATCATAGATCTACATGCTAAGAGTGTAGAACACTGATGCGCATAAGAGTGCAAAATTTTGTTTGCAAAGTGCAGGTTTGGTTTTTGTTAATAGCACATTAACAAAAGCACTGAATCCACCTAATCTGAAATGCAGTATACATTCTTTCTCTATTCCATCTTTAAAAAAGAGTCTAATAAAGAAATTAAAGCAGATCATAACTCTTACTGGCATATGCTTTAACTTGTTCTAGTAAGAAATGCAATTCCATAAATACATTTGCTTAATTTTGTAGCAAGTTTGAAAGTAATGAAACAATAAAATGAGGTTTAAGAGCATAGGTCTCAACTAATTGCACATTTTTTGCTATCCTGGCTTTTACTGAAGTTCAAACTTTAGAAAAGGATCAAACAGTAGCAAAATGAGTGTTGCCAATGCCTGTTATGATTTGTCCTACAAAGACTGCAGTGAGACGAACTTGTATAGTTAGGGAATTCGGCACCACTATTGATGCCATCAACTTGGGTAATCTTTGGCAGAAAGCCCTTCTTGTTCAACAAATACCAGATTTACAGCTAATCCGTTTAAGGTTTTGAGTACAATCTACCATACAAAATCAAGATTCTTTCATATACAGGTGCTGAATTTGCTTGCAACATTTTAAGCTTAAAATACATTCTCTGAAAATTCATTTAAATACCTGATTAAGGGAAGTCTTATGGTGAGAGGTCTTTCAGACCAAATTGCACATGTCTAATCCTAACTGATTTATAAGAGATTTCTTTACCCTACCTTCATTTTATTCTCATTCCTCAGGAAAAACATATAGTGGCTGCATATGAGTTTTTATACATTACTTATAATATTTATTACCTTGCCCATTGGCTAAATATTAACTACACAATATTTGTGGTTGACCTTTAGTTAATAAACAGCATTTTAATGTTGAGTCAGATACAGATTTTATTATAACATATTGTACTTTCACTGTACATGTAACTTGTGTGAAGTGTGACTGCGACCCTTATAAAATATATCATCGCTTCCTATAAGCTCTTTCCTTTAAAAATGTGGGAAACCCAGAGAGTTTGGGAGTTTTGTGAAACATGTTAGGAAATGGTCTAGATGTTTCACTGAATTTATGGGAACTGCTGTCAAATGAAAATGACTTGGTATGTAACTATGAATGTATTAATCTTTTTTAAAATCAAATACATTGTTTACACATGTGCCATGAGAAACTAAATACCATTTTGTTAATGGCATTGGTGGTGATTTTTAAACCTTCTCTCCAGCTGTCTCTATCTTCTGTGTATGCTCGCTTACTCACACAAAATTTTAGCAACCTGCTTAGAACTTGGAGGAAGGCGCACAGATTGCAAGAGGGAAGAATTTGGAGGAGACACCAGGAAGGTAGACTGTATGGCTTAAATACTAGTTGCAGTTGCAGCACCTCTGGAAATAATTCTTTTAATAAAGAACCAGTTTAGTTTCACAGACATGTTTCATGTTCTTATCCAACACGCAGTATATGAAACAAATTTCCACTCCAAGCACCATGTCTCTCCCTCTCAGCTGTCATACTATTTCTTTCACATGACAGGCCCTTTCCCTCTCATTTCCCAATCTCTCTTTTGATCCCAGCTCCTAAGCTTTCTCTGTCTCAGCTGCAGAACTAGTCCTTTTCAGCCTTCAGGACATCTTCCTCTGTTAGCAGTCCCCCATTTTTCTACCTCTGCTCCAGATCTTTCTCTGTTGAAGCCTCTTTTTTCATATTGCTGTTGTCATTGGTTGAATTCTCTACACCTCCTCTCCAACAAAAGACCTCTACCTCTAATGATGCAATTCGTGAGTGTTGCTGATCCTTGTAAAAAATAGGTATCATCTGATAAGTATAGGACTGACCACAGAGTTGAGATTATGCAATGGCAGTAGAGATTGACTATGCCAATACCTATGCCCAATGTCTGAGCATGCCCATTGTGAACTAGATGTTTCCAAAAGCCTGAAGCACAGTCAGGCTAAGCTGTGTGATTGTATGCTAAATAAAAGAGTCATAACTTCTTTCCCACCATCCTGTATCTTGATAGGTTACTGAATATTATAACTGTCACTGTCACTCATATGGGACATAATTTTCAGACCCTTACTCTCCAGTTGCGCACATGCAAAATTGCACAAGCACATACATATGCTTACACTCTGTAGTACAAACATTTGCATGCACACTCAAACTACAGTTTAACATCTGTGTTAGAATTTACATTATAAAATTTAGTAAGACAAAGAATTTGTACCCAAAACTTACACATTTGCAGGTGTTAGAAATGTAAACTTTATTTGCATCTGTCTAGGTTCAGGTATGTGAGAGGGAACTATTTTGTGCACACAAACAATTGAAGGCCAAGAGACACAAGGCTTCAAATTTGGTACTTAATATTTCAGTATTAACACAATTTCTGTTACTTATACAAACTTAACTGATGACCAAACTTGGGCATGTAAAGATATACAGCAACTGCAAAACATTTTAAAAGGTCTTCTAATTGCATGCTGGCTAGAAATGGTAACATGTATTTTATTTTACTAAGCAGCCTGTCTTTTTTCATCCCTCTATGTCCTTTGGAATTGGATAAACTAGTCCATTATGTTGACTTATGAGAGCCCACTTAAAACAGTGAACAAAGATCAATCTCATGTCAAAACAAATCAAGACACGGTTCGTCTCTAATAGACTTTCCTAGTATGGACTATTTTGTGAACATTGGTTCCATCATGTGTATATTCTCTTAACTCTACTTAGTAACAAGTAAACTGTTTACAGTTATGGTCCACAGTGGAACTTCCTTAAAGTGATATCGCCTTTTTTCCCCCACACAATAAATTAACTGTGAGCAGAGGCTCCCTTTTGCAGTGCATTCCAATATTGCAGTTCCAGTAACAATTTGGAATTTTTATTTTTCTTCACTGTGAACTGCAGCTGGGCCAAACCACAACCCTGGATCTGAAGACCCCTGAACTTTGGGCAGGGAAATGGAGGGGGGAAGCAGAATCCAGATCTTGACACAAATTCTGTTTTTGGCCTATCTCTACTACAAAAAGTGTCTGAATCTATCCGAGTTAACAATAAGCAGGTTCTGGATGTATTTCCACATGCAATCATAAGATGACAGAGCTCATGTGCTTTTTACATGATTGAAAAATTTCCCCAGCTTTCTCCCTTCACTTATAACACTTGTAACACCACTAACTTCAGTACAATTACTGCTGAAGATTGGAACCAAGCCAAATATATATAATATATGGTAGGTAAAGCTAGATCCCAAAGTTACCTTTTTGCACTAGCTCCACATAGAAATCAATTTTCTGGCACACAGGGGGATTACAGGTATCCCGCATGTCTGCTCAACCAGTGGTTGAACTGGCTGTCTTCACAAGGGTTGAATATTAACCTTATTTCTGTTTTTTCTGGATAAGGGATAATATGGTGGCAAAGCATGATTCTGTAGTGACCCTATCTAATCAAGATGGGAGTGATATTGCCAGTCAATGGGTGAGCTGCATGATTTAGACTGTAAACTCCTTGGGCCAGGGACCATGAGTTTGTTTTTTGCTATAAAGAATTACACGTATTTCTGGTGTTATGCTAATATTAAAAAATAATTCAGTCCTCATTAGTGATCAAAATGGAGTAGCCCAATGGGGCGCTGTTGAGTGGGTGGGGATTTAGAGGAGAAAAGGAAAGATCCTGAGGGTATCCCCAAGTAGCTAGACATATAAAGTTAGAGACTCTATATAATTCACAATTTCAATTATTAACATTTTATTGTTAAAAATGCTACATTTCACTCTGTGTGACATTCATTTCCCTAAATGCTCACAGCATCAAATAAATTATTATACTTCATTCATTTCTTGGACATATTCTTATTTTAACAATATGGCACCTGCTTTCACAAGCACATTCTATCCCTGGAGATGTATCACCTGAAAGCAGTAAGTAAATTACATCAAAATTTCTGTCAAAATTTCTCTCTCCAGCAAGTTGATTAGAGGAGACAAACCTCCAACTCTAACAGAATGACTGGTCCTTTGTTAGAGAAGAATTACTGTATGTTGTAATTTGTTTCCTTCAGTTTCTGCTGTAACCCACCCTCTGCCTGGTCCCACTTGTTAAGATTTTGAAGGGATTTGATAGAATGAGAACAAGAGTAAGAAGGAGTCACATCATATGTAGCAGTCACAGGAACTTGGCAAGGAGTTTGCACCTAATTGAGATGCTTTGCTGGCTGAAATGCCCTGGCCTCTTGCCCGATCATTGAACTCTTTGGAGCAATCAATAAGGTCATTAGTGTGCAGGTTTAATACCAAGTGACCTTGGACTGCCTTTTTCTTCCTGGGAGTAAAAAAAAAAAAAAGAAAAAAATATCACCTGCGTACTGTAGCATGGGAAAGTGACACTTTAATCCTGCTGTTTTTCATTCCTTTGCCTTTGGCCTATGTCATGCACTTTCGCAGATGACTGACTGACCAGTAAATGAAGATTAAATAATTTCTTTAACAAATTCATTGGCTGGTTGAGCTTCCTGTTTGCCACATTGTAAATAAGGGTGTTGCTGACTTCAAAAATACTGGTCTGATTTCAATTACTTTTTCACTGATGGACTGAGGAACAGGTCCTATAAAAAGAATCAAACTGAAAATTCACACAAAAGCCTAAGTACCTGGAAATAAACCTCACCTGTCTGTGAATTTTGATCACATCCTTTTTCATTTCCCCCTCTGTTCTGCCAATATGCTCTTTTCAAGTGTTTAGTGCTTTTTCATCCAGACATATCAAAGCACTTTACAAGGCATAGACTAAGTACAGATTAACTTTAAAAGTTTATGCATAGACTAACTTTGTCGAAGTCATAATATTGTGTCTAATGTTTGGACACCATGGCGATAGCTAGTGGTATCATTAGAGACAAATTTGGGGGTAGGGAGCAAAGTTGTGTCAGCATCCCCACTTGTGCGTCCCTACTGAGGCCATGGTTGCTCTTGGGGGTTGATGGGCTGGTCCCAGCCTGGAGGGGGGCAGAGAGGTGGCATATTAGTCATATGCTGGGCAGACTTAGGGGGCCATGGGCATGGGCACTGGAGGTGGTGGTGGGGGAAGATCCAAAGGTCCCCAGTTAAACCCCTTTCCCTGTTGGCATGATGGAGGTGTGTCTGGGCCAAATATAAGTGGTGATGCAACTCTGCACAGCTCATTGCAATGCAACTCACTGACATTTGGCTCGGCCACCCAATGGTCATTATGAAAGGGTGGCTGGGCCAAATCTCAGTGAGTGGTGTTGCAACCTGGTGGGCCCCAATCACTTTTGTAGTGCTTTGGGTGCTCTTGACAGTGGGTGTGGGAGGGGTGTGTCTCACCATTGGCTAGTGTGGGGCAGGGGTCAGGGCCCTGTTCTCTTTGTGCTCGGCTCTGGCCTTGGCTTGCCACTGCTGCCTTCTGTCTTGTAGGTGAGGCATGGGGTGGTGCTGATTAATGCAGCTATTAAAAGACCTTGCTTGGCCTACCCCATAGTGGCCCTGGAGGAGACACCGGAGCACTGGCTGATGAGGACCTATGAAAAGCTTAGGGGACAAACCAACTTGCGTGTTGGGGGGGCAACTGTCCCTCCACCCATTACAAAAGACATCCCAGTTGATAGGTGTATTAGAAACACCTAAGACAAGTAGCAAAACTTACTTAACTTGCCAAAACACTGAGCCATTTATTTTTCCTCCTGCTCTCCATTTTTCTTATTCTTTGTCACTGCTGCCAACACAAGTATTCATCTTGTAACCTGAACCTCTTTTCAGTAATTCCTGCAGTGCACCATGGCGTTCTGAGGCTCCTCACTACTACCTGTCCTTAGTGTGAAGGAGTCTTGTCAGTTCCTGCCATGGCTCAGCTCCCTGAAACCAACAGCCTATGGCAGCACAAGCACCGACTTCCAGGCCTCCACAGGCCTTGCTCCCTTTGTGCAGGTTAGTGAATGGCACCTACCATCCCCCGAATCCTCTCCTAGCATTCCCAATAGTGTCCAGCCCCTTATCAATTCAACACTTGCAGAAATACCAGGCCTGCTCGTTCCAAAGGACCACAGCACAAGAGCTTGAAACATTCATCTCAGAACCGCTACTTTGCTTAACACTATTGCACTGAGTTATAGTGAAAACAAGAATAAGTTTAGTATTAAAATCTAGAAATTCAAGAGCTAGCGAACAAGGATATTGGAAACATGGTTACATATAAAACAAAATCATAACATGCTTTCTGGAGACTAAACTTATCCAAGAGGTTAACCTCCTGTCTAAAGAAGTTTCTCACTCAAAGTCCTCTTCAGCATTTTCAACCAAGGTTGGCTGAGATCCCATTTTCATGAATGCTGTTTACCTCCTAGGTGCAGGATGTTAAGCAATTTAAAGAGCAAATCTTTAATGTATCTACCCTCACCTCATCCCTGTGAGGTCGGGAAGTATCATTATTCCCATTTTATAGATGGGAAACTGATACAGTCATGTAATTAGTAACACCAGACTCTGAGTTGCTGAGCTGAATCTATAAAATATTATATATTTTGATCTTCCTAAAGTTCTGACTGAGTCTCCTTACACAGAGCCCACAAACACCCCATGGAACCAGAGATTGAAGAAGAAAGTTCAGAACAAAAGGGGTAAAGAAAAAGGAGCAGCTGAGAGCTCCACCAGAGCTGAGAAGCTGGCAATGCAGCAGATAACAAGAAGAGATTTCAACAGCGATATCAGCCTGTACATGAAAATGAGCAGCTTCACTGAAAAAGAAAAGAATCAGAAAGTGTGTGTTTTTTGGGTTTTGGTTTTTTTAAATTATTTTTTAAATATTGCAGGGCCAGACATAATAGATGTTTTCAATAGTATGCAGTTAAGTCAGGCAGAGAAAGCCTGTAAGAAGACAGTTATGCAGAATTTTGAAGACTACTATGCACCCAAGACAAATTAAATTTTTGAAAGCTATAAATTTCACATGAGAACTCAGAGAAAAGGAGAACTGTTTGAAAAATTGATGGTGGATCTCCAAATAATGAGCCCAACATAACTAGGGACAGCTCACAGCTTCAAAAATCAGAGATCCAGTAGTGATGGGTATTCGAGATTCAAATATTCGAAAAAGACTGTTGGAAGATCCAGATTTGGACTTGGCCAAGGTAAGAAGAATATGTCAAGCAGCAGAATAGAGTGGCACCTTTGGAGGGAAAAAAATACACTGCTTTGTTGGACAGACTCAAAGCCTGCATGCAAAGGGAAAGCACAAAAGCAGTACAGAGCAGAAATGTACAACAAGCCTGAAAAAAGTGAGTTTTCAAAAGAGAAGTATCTTGAGTACAAGATAAAGAATTACCTAAAGTGTGGATGCAGAGACCTCAGCAGTGTCCTGCCTTTGGACAATATTGCAACAAGTGCAACACAGTCAATCATTTTGCAAGGGTGTGCACGCAGGAACAGCCAGAGCACAAAAAGAAACAATGCGTGCATGCTGTGTATCAAGAGAAGAACAGTGTTAGCAGTACAGAAAAAGAGGTTTCTTTAGGAGCATTGAATGATGAAGCCGCACCAAATGTTTGGACTATTACCTTGGAAAAGAATGGAGTTTTTGTGACTTTTAATCTAGACACTTGTGCTCAAGCAAATGTGGTAACAGAATATATTTTAAAAGGTCTGAAGAAAAAAACTGGGTATATTAACAATAAACAAGTAAAGTTAAGGGTTTACATTGGAGTGATCATTCCTACTCAATAATGCCTCCTGGATTGCACCCTCAGCAAGTTTGCAGATGACATTAAGATGGGGAGAGTGGTAGATATGCTGGAAGGTAGGGATAGGATATAGCGTGACTTAGACAAATTGGAGGATTGGGCCAAAAGAAATCTGATGACTTTCAACAAGGACAAGTGCATTTAGGATGGAAGAATCCCATGCACTGCTACAGACTGAGGACCGACTGAATAGGCAGCAGTTCTTCAGGAAAGGAACTGGGGGTCATAGTGGATAAGAAGCTGGATATGAGTCAACAGTGTGCCCTTATTGCCAAGAAGGCTAACAGCATATTGGGCTGTGTTAGTAGGAGCATTGCCAGCAGATCAAGGGAAGTGATTATTCACCTCTATTCGCACTGGTGAGGCCACATTTGGAGTATTGTGTCCAGTTTTGGGTCCTCCCACTACAGGAAGGATGTGGACAAACTGGAAAGAGTCCAGTGGAGGGCAAAAAAAAGATTATTAGGAGGTTGGAGCACAAGACTTCTGAGGAGAGGGTGAGGGAACTAGGCTTGTTTAGTCTTCAGAAATGAAGAATGAGGGGGGATTTGATAGCAGCCTTTAACTACCTGAAAGGGGGTTCCAGGTAGGATGAAGCTAGGCTGTTCTCATTGGTGGTAGATGACAGAACTAGGAGCAATGGTTTCAAGTTCGATATTAGGAAAAGGTTTTTCACTAGGACGGTGGTGAAGCACTGGAATGGGTTACGTAGGGAGGTGGTGGAATTTCCATCCTCAGAGATTATTAAACCCCATCTTGACAAAGCCCTGGCTGGGATGATTGAGTTGGGTTTGGTCCTGCTTTGAGCAGGGGGTTGGACTAGATGACCTCCTGAGGTCCCTTTCAACCCTAATCATTTGTGATTCTATAATACCTTGGGCATACGGGAACTATCGGTAAAATTAAAAATAAGATTGAAATACTATTTGTAATTGTGCCAAGAAAAATGTGCCTATCCTAGCCTTGAAAACATGTCAAGCGCTGGGGTTAGTACAGGGACTACACTCATTAGAGGGATAAAGGGGCCCCATGAATTGAAGAGCAGTTTTGGGATGTCTTAAAGAGCATAGGAAAACTGACAATAGATTATCAAATTGAATTGACAGAGCCTTATTATCCCATATTACATCCCCCTAGGAATGTTCCTCTAGCCCTGAAAAAAACCTGAAAGAGGAACTAGACAGATTATTGGCACTAGAGATAATTATGAAAGTTGAAGAACCTAAAGAATGGGTTTGTTCATTAGTAATTGTAGACAAGAAAAATTGAATCCTTAGGTTATGCTTAGACCCTAAAGAGCTTAACAAATATGTCAAAAAAGCACATTTTCCCATGCCCATTAGGGAATAACTTTTTGCAGAACTGGCTGGTGCTAAATATTTCTCCACGTTGGATGCTTCAGTAGGATTTTGGCAAATCCCCTTAGATGTGATTAGCACGTAGTTGTGTACTTTTAATATATCATCTAGAAGATACTGCTTTTGCAGACTGCTGTTCAGCTTAGGATCTACACTGCTGATATTTCATAAGACAGTGCAACAAATATTCAAAGGTATAGAAGGTGCTAAGGTATAAATTGATATTCTAATGTAGGGAAGAACAATAAGAGAACATGACCACAGGTTACAGAGAACACTGGAAAGAGCTACAGCAGTTAGATTAAAATTAAACAAGCAGAAATGTAAATTTTGGGTCTGAGATATCACATTCTTGGGAGAAAGAGTCACAGATTATGGAGTCCAAATATATCTTAATAGAGTCCTGGCAATTACCAATGTGCCACCCCAGTAGACAAAAAATGGGGAGCAAAGATTCTTAAGATGACCAACTTAGTGGAAAGTGTGTACCTCATTTGGCTAAAACCAGGAACCTTAGTGAACTCTTGCACATAAATTATCAATGGACATGGGATGCCAATCTAGACAAGGAATTTGAAAATTTGAAACTACTAATTTACAGGATTCCTCAGAGAATGGAAGAGTGGCAATTTTATTACAAAAGTATGATGAACGCTGGAAACCAGCAGTGTATGCTTCTAAGGCACTCACTAAAACTGAACGTCAATACATACAAATTGAGAAGGAGGTTTTAGCTTTGGTGCATGGTTGTAAGACATTTCATATGTTCATCTACGGATGACTAGTTATTGCTGAGACAGACCATAAGACTTTAATATCCATTGTAAAGATGGGACTGGCTGACACTCCTCCCACAATACAGAGGTTGATTTTTTCAATTACAAATTGATTTACAAATAGACTATAAACCAGGAAGAGATTCAGTGGAAGCGGACATTCTGTCTAGCGGTTTTGACAATGAGGTAGCAGAATATGATTCAGAAGATGATATAGTGCATGTGAACCTTATAAAGAAAAATTATCCAGGCTCTGACAAAATGTGGACTGCATTTGCAGCAGCCACAGCACAAAATAAGACTGTGCAAAGAGTGATCAAAGCTATAACAGCAGGTTGGCCTGGACACCATATACCTAGTCCATATTTTAACTTCAAAGAAGAACTTCCAGTGATTGAAGGTATTTTATTTAGAAGCAACTGAATAACTGTCCCCAAAGTGTTACAGCCTGACATATTTATTAGAATTCATTAAGGACATTTAGGAATTGAAAAATACAAAAGAAGGGCCAAAGGTGTGTTCTACTGGCCTCTAATGAATGAGAATATAGAAAAAATGTGAAATGTAAAAAATTCCAGCCTAAGCCAGTGAAGGAGCCTATGCTGGTATATCAGGAAACTTCAGATGCTTGATATAAAGTTGGCATTGATTGATTCAACTATGCTGGTAAAGATTGTTTTGATGTTAGGCTATTACTCATGCATTCCACAGATTGTTTTACTGGATGATACCATGGTGTGATGGGTTGTTCACTAGCCTGGAAGGGGTTAATGAGGCTGATAAGGGGCCAATTAACCAAATAGGTTACACCTGAGGGGAATTAGGTGACCTAAGTAACCTGTTAGATGATAAAGTACAGTTGAAAATGAACAGGCATGACTAGTATAAAGCCAAGAAGTTGGCAGAAGACAAGGGCTGCAGTGAGGGAGCCTGCAGCCATTCTCTGGCCATTAGGCAGGCAGGCAGAGAGAGAGAGAGAGAGGATGTAGGAAAAGGCTCAGGGAAATGGCAGCAAGGTTTAAGATGATCCAGACCTTGGCCTCTGCTTCCAGCGTCTCTGAGCTTGAACCCACAGTAGAAAGCAGGCTCAAGTTCTCCTACCACCCACTAGGAATAATGAATAGGAAGACTGCCTGAGACAGTTTGTGTGGAGAGACTCTGATACATCCCCAGAAGAGGAAAAGACATAGTGGCCTGGCTGAAGGGCCATGCTATAAAGAGGGAGCAGCCAAGCCATGAAGAGAAAGCATCCTGAATCACAGAGAGAGGCCTGGTCTACACTTACCTTCAAATTCGGCAGCAGTTGATGGGAGTTATGCAAACTACACAGAGTAGCTTGCGTAACTCTCGTCGACTTCATAACTCCTCTTCCACATGGCATCTTCACTGCGCTGCGCCACTTGAAAAGGTGGTTTTAACGCATCGACTCCTGGATTGACTGACCACTCAATCGATCCAGATAGATGATCTCACCGTGGCGAATTTGCTGCCATCAGTGAAGACGTGCCCAGAGAGAGAAATTTCAGGGTGTATGGACAAGTGACAGAAGAGGCTGTCAGAGCTGGAAAGAGCTGGTTCCAAGAGCAGCCAGGAGGAAGTGCGTTAGTGGTGAGTGAACTCCATTACACACAGCAAAGCATTTAATAACACACATTAAATCAGTGTGGCTAGACATGGTGTGATACTCCTGGATGCTCAGAGTAAAGTGAGTAAGGACGGCCAGATGAAGCTATCCCTAAGTATATACAACTCCACACTAAATGAGAAGCTCAATTCAGTCTTAATTGTGAAGTCATTACTGCTGTCTCTATAACCTAATGAGGTCAGGTAGCAATCTACTCTTTTTAACAGACAGGATGAGCAACTTCTCCAGGCTGGGATAGGTCCTTGGCCTGTTTCTCTTTGAATGCAATTAACTCCTTCCCTTCCTGACACAGGGCCTGATTCAAAGCCCTTTGAAATCAATAGAAATCTTTCTATTGATTTCAATGAACATTGGATCAATCTCTAGGGGTGGAGTTGTGAACACACCATTACAAATGGGCTTAACCAAAACTTCAGAGCTGAGCACCACTTTGGTTAAGAGGACCTGATATCCATTTCTGGATCAGATATGTGTGGCCTGGGGCCACCTAATCCTAGCACCAAATCTTGTTTTAATTAGCAAACATTAGGAACATTTGTGTTTCATGTAGATTTGACCAAAAATGGAATTTCCCATGGGAAAGAAATTCTATTATTTCAAAATTTTCATCTTCTATTGGGACAAACAATTCAAATATCAAAACTTTTAGCAAAAAGTTCCCAAAAAAATGTTGAGTCAGAAATCTCAAAATGAAAAATACTGAGACAATCAAAGCAATACATTTTAAAACAAATGTCTGTTTAGAATGTGTTTTTTTTTTCATTTAGCAATTTCCCTTTAAAAAAGGTCAGAAAATTTAATCAAAATGATATTCCTGACAAAATCAGGAAAAAAATTTTCATCAAAGAATTTCATCAAGCTGAGCAACCTCTACTCCCTTTGTCTTCAGTGGGATTTGTTGGAGGCTGCCTGCCATGAAAGGTTGATATCAATTGGAATTGTAGTCATTTTCCAAAAATGAGTTAAAAGACATTTTTGGTACTAAGCCATTTATATTTTGGTCTTATAATAACATTTTACCCTTTAAAAAAAATTCTCTCTTCTTAATGCTGTGTAAAAAGCCCACCGGGACAACAGGGAAGAATGATGGACATTACCGTGGTAAAAGTAAATCTGACAATACACAGAATACTGTCAAATACACAAAGCAAGCAAACTGGAAAAACAGCATTTCCTCTAAATTTTCAGTTACAGTAATGTAGGTGTCACTTGCAATATTAAGAGGTAAAACATTTTCAGACAAGAGTATCATTTTTAAGTTAGCAGAGTCCTTTTAAAGTGACGTCATCTAAATTAAAATGCATTTACAGTGGTGATTATTGGGACAGCTTATTGAGGCATCTCATTTTTCTGAAGACTGCGGGGGAAAGCAGTCATACAATGTCACTTCAATATAACATGGGATAGTGAATCTAAAGTAGAGTACTAGCATGATCAGTCACACGTGCAGTTCATTTTACGCTGACAAATCTTTTAAGACAAGGTATTAAATATTTCTTAAAGCCAGATAATGCTGATTCCTGGTATAATGAATCTTGTAGCTTATTTCAGCTGTAGACACATTAAACTAAGACAATTTTAGCTGCAGACACACTAAAACTAAAATTATGTCTACACTGATGGTGGCAAATTTGCCACTGTCAGATCGATTTATCCAGTTTGATTGAGCGGCAGTGAAGACAAGTCAGTCAATCCAGAAGTTGATTATTAAAACCACCTCCAGAAAAAGCATAGCATTGTGTTGGTGCATCACAGCACACAGAACAGAAGTTAGGAAGTCAACGTAAGTTACGCAAGCCACTCTGCATAGCTTGCAGAACTTCCGTCAACAGCAGCCAAATTTGCTGGTCAGTGTAGACCAGGCCAAACACATTGCTTTGAGTGTGTATTTCCTGTCTTAACTGGAGGGGAAGTGAACAACAATCTGCTGGTGTCAAAATCTGAACTCATTTTTTGGAGTAGAAGCCAAAGTTCCTAACTTGACCTAAAGACACTTGGCCAATTAAACTGATTAAAACATCCATCAAGCAACCATGTCACTTGCATACACAGATCTGTGCTCATTTGGGGGTGTTTTCCAGTCAGATGAATGGTAGAGGATGATATCATTTCCAATTATTTCTCTTCCTGATGTTCAAAATATAACCCCTTTCACTTCCATGACAGAATGTTTCTTATTTCCCACAGTTCTCTTATTGTTCTCTAGACAACCAAACATCTTTTCCCCATTGTTTGCTAACTGGCATTTCCTCTGAATTGTGTTATAAGGGAATACACTACCTATCCTGCACAGAATACTCATTTGACATCTGATTTGTTACACAGAACATGGAAAAAGTGCTGCGTAAGCAAATATTTTAAAGTTGGAATAAATAAAATAGCCTGGGGACAACCAGTTCTGTTGCTGTCAGTGAAAACAATTGAAAATGTTCACCTTATAGCCCTAAGACAGTCATAGCTGACTGGGATATGTTTTCCTCTGATCCTTAAAAGCAGTTCAGGCAGTTCAATGACTGAATATTTTCTTCCTATGTTCTACAGAAATCTAGATTATTCACTGTGAGAAAAACTTTCCTCAATTTACCCTGGCACCTCAATGAGGCAAAAGCCTTTTCTTCTATGGGACAGAACCATTTACAGATAAGTAATGCAAGACAATTCAATTAAGCGCTACTTTTTCTTATATGCGTGCTTTGTAGAGGACGGCTGAACAAAGACTATTGAAATGATCATGAAACTGCTTAGTTTGACAATAAGCAATAAGTGGTGTTTATGACTTCTATTTGGTATGGAGCCAAATGCATGCTTAGCTTTGATTATCACAGACATACCATTTACTGTAATACAAAAGGAGAAGCATCTCTAACATAGCTACTTCTAAAAACATGCTGAGAGTGGAAGAAAGTATACAAGCAAATGTTTTAGGGCCCAAATCATCAGTGAAAACTATCAACGCCCCTTTAAGTCATCATCAAAAATCAAATGATTAGATTCTGATCCTAATAAAATTTTAAAAGTTCAGTGTCAAATTAGTTAAGGCTTTGCCTTGAATTTTTGTACTATAGAGGCCTAAAAAACTGCATATATATAGAAATGTTTTCACTATTGGTTTTAAGAAAGTTCAGAAGAAATAATATGGCTTTTTTATTTAGGAATTCTCATGCAGAGTGGTGAAACCAAAGATAACAGCATTGAGCTCATGGAGAAAAATCAGAAGTGAAAATGATACTCAAAAGAAAGGGAAGCAGACCAGTCAAGTTTAACTGTCCAAGCTGAGTGAGAAACAAAGAGTAAACCAATAGCATAAATGGCACAAAGTAAGTTAGATGTTAGGTATTTTTGGAAATGTAAATAAACTTCAGTATTAATAATTTTAACATAAGATTTTTATCTTTACACAATCACGAATATTTCAATCTAAGAAATCCTTTTTTGGTAAATTTTAGCCCCACGGTATGGAAGGTGATGGGTTAAACTCATTCATTCATAGGTTGTAACTCCTGCTGTAGAGAACAATGATTTTATGGCTTAATAAATGCTTAGGGCTAGCCAGAGCCCAGAATAGGGGGTAGTAAAGAACCATCTAACCCCAGAGGGATTGTGCCTTTGAGGCATAAGTGCCTCAAATGTTCCTGGGTGAGCAGATGAAAACTTTGTTACATAACATTTGCAACACAAAACCAATTTTACTTTTCAAGTTCTGTGCAAATTTTGCTTGGTTCCACAAAATTCATGGCCAAAAATAAAAATCATGTTTTAAAAAAGTGAAATACTAGTATTTCACTTAGAAGTTTTTTATTTTCCACACTGAAAAAAGGCAGCGTTTGGCAATGAAATCTCCCCCCCCCCCTTTTTTTTAACCAAATGTTCTATTTTCAGTTTCACCAGTGCAGAAACTTACTTATGATGTCATTGGAAATTTCACTCAAGGGCGATATTGAGACTACTTAGTGTTTTGAGATTCTCACCAACTCTTCCTATTTTTTCTTTAACCAGGAATACATCCAATGCAATGTTATCTATTAATTCTCCTCTTTCATGTGCCCCAGGTGACCAAATCTAAATCCTTATGGTACATGGGGATAGCATTTGCTCTCCCCCAAATGCCAAGAGAGCAGAAAGCATACAAAGTAAACAACAGAAGTATCTTTCCAATATAAGAAAACTAACTACAAAGAGACAGCTTAGTTCTAAAGTCAGGTTGACTTCAATTACATCACTGTGAACTTCATAAAAAAAAAATAGGGATGAAAAAATCAGAGCCAGATGACCAGAAACATGGAACCAAATTGACTTGACTTGCATCAGTGGATGGTGGGGCAGAATGAGGGAAGAGAAAGAGAACAAATTTAAGACTGAAACCCTGCCAGATCGCTCACAAAAATTTGTGTCCCATTCACAAGAAGCGCCAAAAAAAAAAAGCGCCCTAGGGTCTGTGCAGCCATGATATTCTTCTCCATTGGTTGCAGGGAGCTTATTTTCCCCTTATATCAGAGTTGAAGCCATCTTTGGTTCTTCTTGGGCCAAAACTTTTCACTGAGTCCTTCTTCTCAGTCGCAAAGATTTCCTATAATCTACAAATGGCACCATAGGTGAATCCAGGCCTTTGCTCTATTCCAGGCTCAGGCCCTCAGATACAATGGAGCAGCTGTCTCCTACTTCATAATGCCCAGGATCATTGCTGCTAGTCTTCACATAGGCCTTCCCAGGCATCTCCAGCCATGACCTTCCAGACCTCTTTCCCCAGCTCTCTCAGCCAGGAACCATGTTAGCTGTAGCCCACATTCCATTCTCCAGTGAGCTACTCCACCCTACTGCTGCTCTCCTCAGAATTATCTCCCTTCCTTGCTCTGACACGACCCATATTATGGGAGGTTGTGGTGTTTCTGGGTTCTGTGTAAGAAGACTCAGGACTTTAGGAAGATTGGAATATATCATTTATTATAGATTCAGCTCAGCAACTCAGAATCTGGTGTTACTGCTTAGATGGTTGTATCAAAACTGCTTACAGCTCCCTTTAATGTATCTATTCAGCTAAACTGGATACAGCCTTTAAAGGGACATATCCTCACATCTCCCCTTTTCCAATTAAAGAACTTAGACCATTTGACTATGAGTGTCTAGGACTCACTGTAACATGTGTGAATTCAGTCTTACAGTTTTAACGAATTCATAATCTGCAAATTTTGGACTGTTGTCTGACATCCGAGGAGTAAGATACTATGCAGGATGAGTAAGACTGATGGCACCTGGAATTTGCAATGACATTATAAAAAATGCACATTTTTCATTTACTGAGGTATTTTTTCAGTGTCATACTGTCTCCTTAAGAATATATAAATGCATAGAAAAATTACATTTCTGAAAATTGGCATTCACTGTCTCCCTATTTTTTGATACTCCATAACATAGTTGCAAAGATGCTTGATGATCTATTTATGTATCTTTACACCTTATGCACACAGTACTTTCCAAAATTGATCTTTACTCAGAATATGAAAAACACCCAACTAAACCTACAACCAAAAAACCAAAACCTGCTCAGGGCTTGTCTACACAGGGACACCCAGTAAAGTTCATCCAACTTAACTAAAGTGAGAATTTGAAGTGGATTTGTTAAACAGTATTAAATCTCTGTGTAGACATTTTTATTCAAAATTCAAGTGCCTTAGATTGGTTCTAGTTTATTTCAGTTTGGAAATGAGAACTTTGCTTTTTAGTGAGATTGTTCTTTGGGTTTGTACTCTGCCAACCTTAACTGTATATTAACACTTTTGAAGGGCTGGGGGTGGGGTAGGGAATATATAAACAGGAAAGGAAAGTAGATTGGAGGGTTTAAAAGGAAAGTGTTTTCTGTCTTCTAGTACAGGGAGGTGATAGCCAGGTGATTCCCAGACTAAGTTCTGACCAGGTAGCACAAAGTGCTTGGGGAAACTGACTGCTGGTATCTTCTCACCACAGGACTGTACTTCTTGCCGCAGACTTTTAATTTAACACTGCTTTATTTGCTCATTACTTTGGATTCCTCTGGCTGAAGCAAGCCTGTCTATGTTTGTCTGGACCAAATAGAGGAAAGCCTTTGCCTTAACTGTACGTGCTTGCCTATGTGGGGGAACTGACTGGAATAGCTATTCTACAAGTATTCTGGAATAACTCTCTATATGGATGCACTTTTCCCAGAATTATAGTGTCCCCTGGGGGTGGGGGGACGAGAGCTATGCCACTGGGCTGCACTTTAAATTCACATCCTACCTTCTTTCAGAATAACTTCCCTGTGTAGAAAAGCCCTAAATTGTCCAGAGCAGAGGCTGTCTGCAGAGAATTGTGGTATAATAGTGTCCTTTTTGTTACGTTTTCCCATTTTGCTGCTACCCAGTGTTACGCTCCTGAAATATCTTTCATACACAATTATAGAAATATAGGCTATCCGTGAAATTCAGATCTAGATCAGAACACGGATTATAAATGTCCTCAAAATTCAGGGATATTTAGACCTGGGGGCTTTTGGTTGAGCCCATATTTTATCATGATACCAAACTGCTGTTCTATCATAGCTCCCTGCATAGACATTCTGAATCAGAATACAGGCAATAAAAACAAACTAGCTTAGCTTCTCAGGCTCTGCATCAGCTATGGTTATAAACACAATTCATTGGCAAAATCAATCGCTGGACTTAAACAAGCTGGACTTGTTGAACATCTGCAGAGATGTGAGAAGTGAGGTGCTTTGCCAAGTGCGTGCACAGAAAGCCTTGTGGAATCTCTCCAGTGCTAATTCTGATCATAATTATGCGAACTGTCAGCAAAACTGGAGAAAAAAATCATCTCTCTGTAGTTCATGAAGAAGCAAAACCTTTTGCTTCAAAAAATCTTCAAAAAGAAAAGGCAATTGTTCCAGGTTCAAAACCATTGTTTCACCAGTTATGTTACAGGCAACAACATATATGAGAAATTGTGATCAAAATTATTATGGCTCTGATAGCATTAAAACAGATCAGAACCTAATTACTATAGGTACCACCTCACTGCTGATATATGGGAAAGTGTTATTTCATTGTACACAATTCATCATGTGACATTTTGTTGGTGCTGTCTTATTGTGTCCCCTATTTTCTTTTCTCACACCATATTACTTCGTGTCCCCATTATTCCGTTTACCGTTCCTTAATAAGCATTTCCTGAGTCATACAGTCATACATGTAGTCATTATGTGGAAATATTGTATGGGTCATTATCTCCTGGAGCATACAGTCGAACGATAAAAACCTCTACAAACATACAATAAATTTAGAATTTTTAATGGTTTTTGTGAGTGAGGTTGATGGACATTTCCGAGGCTGCTACACAAGAATGACAGGAACACCTCTTGGTATTTGTTTAGAGTGCATAGTGATACCTGATACAATTACTAGAACATGAAAGTGCAATCTTCATTTTGTATGAGGCAACCCCATACATTATAAAACCTGCTATGTGGTTATCTGTAACAATCTGTAATGTGTTTCTGTATTTGAGAAAGGTATATATTGAGAGAAAAGCTATATCTCCCCTCATAGAGATGGTAAAGAAGTATATAAGGATCAACATGGGGCCTGCTCATCCACAGCAGGGCTGTTCTACAGTCTGTAAGACACCGTATCTGTTTAGAGTGGAGGGATGTAAATTTCCAACCATAATGTACAAAGCAGTGTTTAGCCATACAACGCTGTATTAATGTAAATCAGAAATGTATGGCTTTAATGCAATTCTTTGAAAACATATACTGCACGAATCACTTTGAAACAATATTTTCCTGGAAGCTTGCCCCTGAAGTCAGCACTTCAGAAGGGATAACGAAGTAGCCATAATTCTGATTCACTGAGACTTAAAAATTTGACCCTCCCCTCTCACCCAAAGATCCATCTTCCATGTTGAATGGATATGGACATAAGTAGAGCATGGTGGATACATGGATAAAATCTGGACCGAGATAGTAAACATAAGCAGTATGTCTCCAATTTTAAAAATCACCTTAACTGGCTCCATGTCATGTTCATAAATGGAGAACCTTTCTTTTTGATTTTTTTAATGCACAAATTTATGACATTACAACTAGAGCTGGGGTGAGAGCCAGTGCAACCACTAGACAAACTAGGCAGTTGCCTAAAACAGAAAAATTTGCGGTGGGGGGTGGCGAGAAACTGAATGAACTATTAATGAAACTGCATAAGTGAATAAACAGGCTTCAGTAGTAGGAATGAAAGGCCAATGAGGATGTACAATCGGTATCATAATATTCTCTCTTTTTTATGTAAAATAAATCTGTAATTATAAATTCAGAATTGTTATTCATACTAATGGACAACATTCATTTTTGAAAGTTAATTGTGGGGGGGAGGGGCAAGGCTGAAGGTTCACCTGGGGTGCCCAATGTTCTTACACCGGCTCTGGCTGAGGTGAACTGTGTAAAAAGATATAGACAAACATTTATTTGAATAAAAAACATGTATTCATGTACATGGTATCTAGAGACCTTTTGTCTTCCAAAAAACATTGGTAGAAGTGAGCTTTTTGTTTGGATGAACATTTGCAGAAAGCAAAAGTTGAAGGAATTCTCGTGCGAATATGTGCTCAAGTGAAGCTTTGCAGCAGAAGTATCCATCTGGCCATCTGGAAGTCCCTTTGGTTTTTTTCCTGTTTGTAAAATTATCAGGCATACAATCAATGAACAGAAACAATACTTTGTGACTTTGATGGCCAATTCTACACCACTAGTAATGAACAGTGAATAGCTGAATGAATAGCCAAAGCAAGTAGTTTGAGAACGAATTTCAGGCTAAAATCTGAGTGAGTAAGGCCAGATGAAGCTGTTGTGAAGTATATATAACTCCAAAGTAAATGAGACGCTCAATCTGATTTTAACAGTGGAGTCACTGCTGTTGTCTCTACAATCTAATGAGGACAGGTAGGGATCTACTCTTTTTAACAGACAGGATGATCAACTTCTCCCGGCTGGGATAGGTCCTTAGCCTTTAAATGCAATTAACTCCTTCCCTTCCTGATATAGGACCTGATAAAGTTAGAATTTACCCTGCAAATAAAACCAGCACAAGACTTCTATATGATCTATTTTGAGGACATAAATGTGGAGTAAGTGATGCACAGATATTGTACTGGTCCTCTGCACAGGGATGAAAGGCACACAAAGAGTGTGTTTGAATAATGAAGGAGACATTTGTAAAATATCTAACTTGTGAATGAATGATAAACAGAAATAAGGGCTAAAGTCCTACATAAACTACATGAAATATTACTAAATGTCAAAGTAGATCATTTTTCTGTAACCTGTGTCCTTTCTTACTATTCACTCACCTGGTGTATATTGTATCTTCCTTTGCAGAACTGGTCAAAAATCTCTATTTTCAATGGAAAAATTTTGAACAAAACTAAAACTGTTTAACTTGAATTTTTTCACTGGATGCTTTTAATCGTTTTTTTTTTCGTACTGGAAAAGGGAGGGGAAGGAGGACGTGTGAGTGTGTTGGGGAGGGCGGATGAATGTATGTGCAATGACACTACTAACACGTTTGTAAGCACTATTATATAACAATGAAGAGACCATTTTTATTTCTGCCACTAGAGGACGACATGAAGAATGGTTGCCTGGGTCTCATAGCATGACAACAACATCACTTGCAATGCTCCTGCTGTAAATCTGAATGCAATGCAGCAGCACTGCTTTCATCCTTCCAAGGACACAAATAGCAAAAACACATCTGTTTCCATGTCTGTCTGCCAGCAATTCACCCAAACATGCTCATGGAACAGTTTTTATGTGAATGCATAGCAAATGTTTGATCTGAAAGAGAAGGGTCTTCCCCCTGCCCTTTTCTGTTTTAACTTGGTTCGATATTTTGCAT
This sequence comes from Mesoclemmys tuberculata, assembly GCA_007922155.1. Lineage (NCBI taxonomy): Eukaryota > Metazoa > Chordata > Testudines > Chelidae > Mesoclemmys > Mesoclemmys tuberculata. Next base: position 45,090,957 of record ML675604.1, read on the forward strand.
TTTCCCTTACTTAAAAAAAAAAGAAGTGGAGAAAAATGTCAGCCCCAGCACAGACAGCAAGAAGGGCAGAGCAAGGAGGAAAAAGATTTAAAAACCTAAGGACATGGCTACACTAATGGAAAATGCCTTTAATTCAGACAAGGTTTAAGCATATAGAAAGAGTGAACAATCTGAGAATTATAGAATGATTTGCTGGGATTATATGCCAGGTAGTGACTGACCTGGCATGTTGTTGGGATCCTTTTTAGCCCTGAGTTAAAAACGCAACAATGCCTGAAGGAGAGATTCCATCCACCGCATGGTTCTTTTTCTTTTGGACATTTTAGATCTGGCTGCTGCATGACATTGTGGGGATGCACAAGGATGCAAATTGTCTCTCATTGTGATATGATACCAGCATGATACAAAGCAAGATGCTGAAGATATAAACAACAAGAAGAATGTAACTGGCTGTTGGTCGCCAAGAAAGCATTTACCCAGCTCAGCTATCATTGTTAGTATTTGGTACATCTGTACTTGGATTTTCTTCAAAAACCACTAAAAATTACAGCTGGAAAAAAAGATCCATCTGTATTCGTCTGTGTTCCTTTAACGGGAAATTGTGTCTGGGCAGTCTTCTGCATAAAATATTAATATCTCATATTGTCTCTGGATTTCAAAGCAAGTTTATTTATGGCATTTTCCATTTAATGGAGCAGGGAGAAAAGAAAACAGCGCAAGCTGAATGTGTAGAAATATAACAATATCTGAAAGAATGTAATTTTTAAAGGGAAAGAACTTTCCTGAGCTCTTATTGCATGATTTCCAGTGGGAGCTGTATGTGAAGCCATGTTCGAAGTTTGAAAGGTTTCCTTTTAAATAAGAAGGAGATAGAAATTTGTGCTGCTTTCTTTTAAAAGAAATAGGAGAGCTATTGAGTCTGATTCTCCTATCACCTTCTCCAAAGTAACTCCATTAATTTTAATGGAGTTGCTCCTGACTTACACTAGTGTAAGTGAAATCACAATCAGGTCCATTCATTGTACTTCGAGCCCTTTCGCTTTGAACAATTACATAATCAACAAATACCCTCAAGATAAAAATCATGGTCTCAATTCTGAGTTTCCCCCATCCTTACACTGAGCACAGAAGTATGAAGTTTAGAGTAGGTGTTTTTAAGCCATCTGAGTGCTCTCTGTATTCAATGGCATCTAGGGACCTGCCTAGCCCAAAGCATAAGTTAAAGCAGCCCCAAAGCTGCTTTAACATACACTCCCTGTTTCCCATGTCCTCCTTTGTTCTAAACATAATTTAAAAATGTAATTAGAGCATTATGTTTGCTATAGTGATAGGATCTATACAACTTTTAAAATAAATTACAGAAAAATTCCAAACCAATGGTGAGCCATGTACCTCAGTGACACACCTTAGTTCTCTCTGGAAAAGGAAAATTCTTCAATTGCTAGAATATTCAGTTTCTTTAGAGTAAACTGATCTGAGTGGTGACATGTGACAGAAATCTATAGAAAAGATCAGACCTTTATGGAAAAGTCATATGGACTGTAATAAGGATGTAATAAACCAATAGGTTTCTACAGAATTTAATAGGTTTCTATAGCAATTATTTTGAAAACATACCTAAACCAACAGAGAATCATAACTGTCCATAATTATCATTCTTTAAGTTCGATAGGACTTTTCCATAAAGGCAATCACCCACTGCAGAATGGGATGTGAATTTGGAATGGAATTTGTTTGTTGTGCAAAAAGGTGGGTGATATAGGTTGCCTCTTGGTTCTGTCAGGTTGTCAAGCAGGGCTGGATGAATCAGCGGTCTGTGTTTTCTGTCTATAGCAACAAGTTCAGAGAAATGAAAATGTAAGAGAACAATTCTTTTACTGTTATGTTCCACAGCCAACATTGCTGACTCACTTGCAAATCAAAGCACATCACACCCTCAGGAGTGCTAATAGTTAACTCATTGTTACCTCTCCAAACAGGCCTAAGACATTAGTAGTGAAGGAAGTAGTGAGGGAAGTAGTGGGGGCAAATGACTTATCTGGCTTTAAGACTAAGCTTGATAAGTATATGGAGGGGATGTTATGATGGGATAGTTTAATTTGAGCAATTGATTTTGGATTATCGGCAGTTAAGTCTGCTCAATGGTCTGTGGGAATGCTGGATGGGACGGGAACTGAGTTACTGCAGAGAAATCTTTTTTGGGTGCTGGCTGGTGAGTCTTGCCCACATGCTCAGGGTTTAGCTGATCGCCATATTTGGGGTCGGGAAGGAATTTTCCTCCGGGGCGGATTGGCAGGGGCCACGGAGGTTTTTCGCCTTCCTCTGCAGCATGGGGCATGGGTCGCTTGCTGGTGGATTCCCTGCAGCTTGAGGTCTTCAAATCTCATTTTTGAGGATTTCAACAACTCGGTCATGGGTTCGGGGTTGTTATAAATGTGTATGGGTAGGGTTTTGTGGCCTGCCTTGTGCGGGAGGTCAGACTAGATGATCATATTGGTCCCTTCTGACCTATGAGTCTATGAGTCTAAGAGTTAATGAATCTAATATATAACAAACAAAATATTAGATGAGAGCTGAATTAAAATCATCAAACAGTGAGGATTTAAACTAAGAGTAGAGTTGGAATGGTATAAATTAGCTCTGAAAAAGAATTGATTTTCTGCATGATAATAATCCAACTCACTAATTTGGACTAATACATGTGTTTGGAGCCACTGGCTTTAATTGTCTGTAAATAGATTAAAAATATAACTCAGTTTAATAAGAGGTGAACTGAATTTCATGACAGGAAAGAAGATTCTCTGACCTTCTACAAGAAACCAGCAGGCTATCAGCAACCACACCAGTAACCAATGAAATTCTTAAGAAATATAATCCTGACCCCATTGAAGACAGTGGCAAAACTCACATTGACTTCAGTGGGGCCAGGATTTCATCCAAAGAGCTTGATCTAAAGCTCATTGGTGTCAAAGGGAGTCTTTTCATTTATGTCAGTGAGCTTGGATCTAGGTCCCAAGTTAGAAAACCATTACATTGTCAGAACAAACTTTCATTGACATATCATATCCAGAGCACATGACCTGGCTTCTAGCAGTAACTGCTTCTTCCTGTCCTTTAAAAAATTGAAATCTTTTTATTACTTGATAATCATTAGCAGCTTCAAATACACTTTGCAGAATATTATATAGTTTCCCCTAACACCTCCCCCACCGCAATTTACAATATATAGTTCAGGGGAAAAGAGAGGTCTTTTCTAACATAAAATGAAATCAGAATGTCAGAAATTTCCACTGTGTTGTAGGCCCCAACACATCCTGCTGTTTATTTCATAAGTGTAACAGTGTAAGTATCAGCTGGCAGAGAAAATAACAAGTGATTAAGATTTCCAAAGCAAATGTAATAATTAATATATAGCCAAAGGACATTTTGTGTGTGTGTATGTGCATGTGTGTGGATTACACATGCCCACTAGTTTCAAAAAGCAGGGACTATGTTTATTGCGTACATAGCATTTCTTGGTTTAAATGCTGAGAAATGTACATATGATTTCCATACTACATCCCATATAATGTCTCCATGCTATTTTTTTAAAATTTTATTTTACCAGTTTAAGATCCTCTGTAAAATAATGGTCTTTTAACTGTGCCTTGATAAAGACCATGAGGCTGTGACCCTTGGAGCATTGATCAGTGCCTTGGTAAAGGTTGCAAAGCTCCAACCCTTGGAGCTTAGATCAACCCAGTTGTTTGAAGTCTCTGTGTGGTTAATGGCTCCCTGGTGTGAGGGGTAGGGCTGAGCTGAGTTAAGCAGGAAAACTTCATATAAAAAGTCATTTGCTAGTTGAACTCAAGAGCTAGTGACAGAGACAGTTAACAGGAGAGTTTTGTACATAGTTGAGAAGGAGTGTGAGAAGCTGTATGTGTGATTTAAAGAGTACCAGCAATGGAACAGAGGTGGGGACCTAAACAGATGTGCCAGGTTTTCTTTCCTGAAACCAGAAGACACTTCCTATGCATGAAATGCAAGTGGTGGATGTCCTAGAGGAAAAGATTCTTGTATTGGAGGAGCAAATAGAGATGCTACTGAGAATTAGAAAAGCTATAGACACTCAGGATTTCTGAAACCTGCTGGGTGATCTGCAGGAATGTGAAATGGAATGGAATGGAATGTGAAAATCAATGGTTATAACCTCTTTAGAAAGGGGCAGTGGGGAATGGTATTCTATGTCAAAATAGTAATTACCTGTTTCTAAACCACCAATAACTCCAAAAAAGTGATCTTGAATGCTTATGGATCAATGTCCTTACAGATAAAACACAAGTTGGGACATTAATTTGTGTCTGCTACAGACTACCAAATCATGGTAAGGAACAGGACAACCAGCTCTTTACACACCTATATATAATGTGTAGAGAAAAAAAGGTGTATAATCATGGGGGACTTCAATTTGAGTGACATGCAGCATAGCATGTGCTACCAGCACTGAAACTGCTGTTGACTGACTAAACACTAGGGATGACAATTTCCTAACTCAAAAGTGAAGCATCCAACATGAGGGAATTCCGTATGAGATCTTGTCTTGACAGATAAAGAGGAATGGATCACATAACGAAAATTTAATGTTAGCTTAGATACAAGTGATTATAACTTAATCACATTTCTAATGTGCAAGCAGGTTAAAATGCAGACCAGCGAAATATAAACTTTGTGCTTTAAAAGGACCAATAGCCCATAATTGTTTTTAGCTTTGTGATAAGTCATAACTAGGAGGAAGAATTTAATCAGAAGCACTTGAATGATAATAGGGACTTACTAGATGCCCCAAAAGCCATAATCCCACAATTGAGGAAGAAGGCCATATTGGTTAGGAAACCCAACTGGTCTAGCAGAGAAGTGAAGAGAGCTATAAAAATATAAATATACAACAAATGGAAGAAAAGGGAAGTAGTTAGTAATGAATATAAATCAGAAGCTAGGAATTATAGAAAATTGATGAGGGAACCAAAGGAACACAATGAGAAATCTATGGCCAGAAGAGTTAAGAAGGCTGAGGCATTCACTGGATCATTGATGTTGATTTTCAAAAGTTTTTGGAACACTGGAGGAGTTCCAGAGGATTGGAAGGAAGCCTAAAAGGGTAAATGGCATGACTGAGGGCAGGCCTGTGAGTCTGGTATCAATTCTGGGCAAGATAATGGAGTGGCTGATACGAGACTTGATTCAATAAAGAATTAAAAGGGGGTAATATTGTGGACCGGGGCCTAGTGTGGATCACCACTGAGAATGTCACATTCAGGGCAGACTGTAAGAAACAGGGTAAACGTACCCCAATTATCCTATAATTAGATTCACCAAACCAGTTACAAAATGAGCTTCTGCAGCACCACACTGGTTAACAAGAAGCCCAAACACAGTCCCCTGAGGCAGGTCAGCCCTTATCACCACCTAGACATCTGGTCTTTATGATAGGAGGTTACTGAAAACCAAATTCATCATACATAAAGTTCTTCTAATCCCAAAGGATCAGCCACCTTCCCAGTCAATATATGTCAGATCTTACGCAAAAAACCATGCTTGTAGTGAAGTCTTTAGTAACTCAAAACTAAAGGTTTAATAACATAAAAAGAAAAGACGAGATTATAAAATGGTTAAGGAATCATATACATGACATGAATTGATATTCAGAGTTTTCAGGTCAGGATAATAGTAGTGATGTTAAATCTGATAGCTTGTAAAAAGTCTCCCTGGTTCACCCAAGCATGCAGAGGGTCATTCAGTCATTTTTTCAAAGCTTCCTTAGAAAATCACACTTCAAGCAAGAAGCAAGAAAGAAGACAAAACAGGGAGGTCACAGCTTGAAATTTATAGTTCACCTCATGTGCATGGAAAGTTACTGGCAAAAGAAGGAGTCTCCGATCACATATCCTTATCACATGTCCTTACATGCTTTATTGAATCAGAGGGGTAGCCATAGGCTCCATGCTGTCTAAGGCATCCTGAGAAAGGGCTTTCTAAAGAGTTGATTCCCTTCAATGTCTCATAATCACATGGATGGCCCATCAACCAGGGATGGCTAGTCTGAATGTAAATTTGCCTGGGGAGTATCACCCAGCAACACAACATGTTTGAGATACAACTACATAGCAAATATTCATAAATTCAGATACAAATATGATACATGCATATAAACAGTATTATCATATATAGCAGATTACAACTTTTCCATTGATACCATGCATGACATACTTTGTATCAGATTTAGTGCAATTGTGCAACAGTAGTGATACACTGGTGATTGTAACAGTAGTGTGCACCTGGCTATTATTTTTTCTATACACCATCACAAACATAATTAATGCCAATGAATATGGGTTTATGCAGAATAGATACTGTTTTGGGTGAAATTACAAGTTTGATTGATACAGGTAATAATGCTGATTTAATATGCTCAGAATTTGACTTGGTACCACATGATATTTTGATTTAAAAAACTAGAACAATATAAAATTAACATGGCACACGTTAAATGGATTAAAAACTGGCTAACTGATAGGTCTCCAAATGTAATTGTAAAGACTGAATTATCATTAGTAGTATGTGTTTCTACTTGGGTCCCTCAGGGATCTCTACTTGGTCATATTTTACATTTTTCTTAATGACCTGAAAGAAAACATAAAGTCATCACTGATGAAGTTTGCTGATCACACAAAAATTGAGGGAGTGGTAAATAGTGAAGAGAACAGGTTATTAACACAGAGTGACCTGGATCACGTATTAAGCTGAGCCCAAGCAAACAATATATGTATTAATATGACTAAATGTAAATCTATACATCTAGGAACAAATAATTTAGGTCATACTTTCTGGATGGAGGACTCTACCCTGGGAAACAATGACTCTGACAAAGACTTGGGTGTCATGGTGGATAATTAGCTGAACATGAGTTCCCAGTGTGATTTTGTGGCCAAAAGGGCTAATGTGATTCTTGAATGCATTAACAGGGGAAACTTGAGTAGGAGTACAGAGGTTATTTTACCTCTGTATTCGACATTAGTGTGACAGCTGCTGGAATTCTGTGTCCAGTTCTGGTGTCCACAAATCAAAAAGGATGTTGAAAAATTGGTGAGGGGTCTCTCATAGACTCATAGACTCATAGGTCAGAAGGGACCAATATGATCATCTAGTCTGACCTCCCGCACAAGGCAGGCCACAAAACCCTACCCATACACATTTATAACAACCCCGAACCCATGACTGAGTTATTGAAATCCTCAAAAGTGAGATTTGAAGACCTCAAGCTGCAGGGAATCCACCAGCAAGCGACTCATGCCCCATGCTGCAGGGGAAGGCGAAAAACCTCCGTGGCCCCTGCTAATCCGCCCCGGAGGAAAATTCCTTCCCGACCCCAAATATGGCGATCAGCTAAACCCTGAGCATGTGGGCAAGACTCACCAGCCAGCACCCAAAAAGGAATTCTCTGCAGTAACTCAGTTCCCATCCCATCCAGCATTCCCACAGACCATTGAGCAGACTTATCTGCCGATAATCCAAAATCAATCGCTCAAATTAAACTATCCCATCATAACATCCCCTCCATAAACTTATCAAGCTTAGTCTTAAAGCCAGATAAGTCATTTGCCCCCACTACTTCCCTCGGAAGGCTATTCCAGAACTTCACTCCCCTAATGGTTAGAAACCTTCGTCTAATTTCTAGTCTAAATTTCCTAATATCCATAGAAAAAGCCATAAGAATGATTAAAGGATTAGAAAACATACATATACAGATAGACTGAGCTTTTTCAATCTATTTAGCTTAACAAAGAGAATCTATGAGTACCTGTATGAGGAACAAATATTTAATAATGAACTCTCAAATTTCGCAGAGAAAGGTATAACATGAACCAATGGCTGGAAGTTGAAGCTAGACAAATTCAGACTGGAAATAAGGCATACGTTTTTAACAGTGAGAGTAACTAAACTTTGAAACAATTTACAAAGGGTCATGGTGGATTCTCCATCACTGACAAAATTGGATGTTTTTCTAAAAGATATTCTCTAGGAATCATTTTGGGAGATTTCTACAGCCTGTGTTCTACAGGAGGTCAAACTAGATGATCAGAATGGTCTCTTCTGGCCTTGGAATCTATGAATCAATGAACTGTAGGTGGTTGTCTACTTAAAAATATTCTAAAAATACCTTTAAGATAACCACATGTACAAAACAACTTGAACAAATGTACTTGGATCTGAGTGCCTACATTGTAAGGTGCACCTGACCATTCGATTAATATTAAGATCATTTTTGTTAGTAGCCACTTAAATTTAGAAGTATTGAAAAGTGAGCATTTTATACCTAAAATACCATACATTATAGAAGAAGGTGAGGTGTCATGCCAAAAGTAATAGAGTATGTTCAATATAAGTCAAAACACTATGATGTCTAGGAGATACACACAGTGGAACTCTCTTACAGGGTGATATTCATTCCTGGGCCGAGAGCCAGCTCAAAGCCTTTACCCCTCTTTATGAGTATGCCCAGTTAAACCCTCAAATTAAAATAAAAATATATTACTTACCTGGAACTTGTTTTGACCATCCTTACAAGTGTAAATTTTATCCAGGCTGAAGTAATTTTTTTCCACAGAACAACTTCACTGTAAACACTATAAAATTAACTGTAAAGTTTCACTTTAAACCAGAATTGCTGTCTGCACAGTGCAATGCACTGACATTTACTGTACATGACTATAAACATAGTTTCTGTGTATCAGAGTTCATTGGATCAGGGTCCACTGTAAATGAATGGGTACCCCTGATAGAGGGTAGAGAATAGCTTTCTTTTTCTAGTGCCTTATGGTAGATAGACAAATAGTCATTCTGCATGTATTCCCTTTGAGTTATCAGAAAGATTAATTATATGGATATTTGTAATTGGATTAGTTAATCAATATGATGATGCTGGCAGACCAGATGCCAACTCATGCCAAGGTTTCAGGCCTCACTGAACACTTACAAATGCACAAGTGGAAACCAGTCTTGCTTACCTGTGTGTTAGCAGTATCAATAGAGAGATTAGCTGTTAAGATGATAAGAATGTGTTTAGTGTTTAAACTTTATAAAATGCTTCTAGGATGCTGCATGTATTGATCAGATTCATAACCTCTATAACTCACAGTGTAAAGTTATATTGAGTGTTTGCATGGTAAACCTTTGCAATAGTGTAATCACCAAACAGGAAGCATTCATTAAGGTAAGGGCTTGTGCTGCATCCCACTGAAGGCAAATGAGATATTGTGTAGCAACAAGGAGAGAGACCCTGTTGATTGCATTCCTAACTCCCTCTAGGAAGCAGACAGCTACGCGTGAACTCATTCCTCAGTCTGGACTCTGGAGTGGAGGGGATAAAAATCCTTGACAAGGAGAAACTGAATCTATTTTATGTGGTCTGAACTCTGAGGGGCAAACATCCCTAACCATAAGCAGAGATCTCCCCATGCTTCTTGGCATGCACTAGCCCTGAAAAATATTTTGAAATGACAGATGACTACAACTCTGCCACCTTTTGAATCACAGACTGAAACTCATTTGTGAATATATGCTTGCTTGCTTTAATCTGAAAATAACTCGCATTTCTTTTTCCTAGTTAATAAACCTTTCCTTAGTTTATTAGAGGATTGGCTAGAATGTTGTCTTTGGTGTGAGATCTAAGGTACAAATTGACCTGGGGTAAGTGGCTGGTCTCTTGGGACTGGGAGCAACCTGAATATTATTTTGTGATCTTTATTGAAATTGATCATTTATCACATAGTCAAGCTTGCCCGTGTGGCAAGATAGATTACAGCCTCCCAGGGGACTATCTACGACTCCTTTAAAAGACATGGTGGTATTTTTGGAGTTCACATTTTTACAGAGTTGATGAAATCGAATGATAGGACATTTGGGGTGTCTGCCCTGCTTTTTGACTGTCTGTCCTAAGATTGGCATGCTTTGGTCATGAGACACTCTGGACAACATGACAAATATCATAAACCAAATTGCTGGGCACTGCTCTTCTGAACAGCCCCAGGTTATAGCCTAAGTGATGCCTGACTCATTGTACAGCCAGACCCAAGCTGTTTTTCATGGCTGTTGGGAAGCACTAGTTTAAGAGAACTTTGATATTTTTGTCTGCCCAGACTATTTGAAATTTGAACCTGCAGACATGTTGTACCTGTATTCATTGCCCTGATTGCCTCAAAGGGAAGTATTCCATAAGTATGTGCTCTGTTCTTTTGAACTGCAAACATCTGCCTCAAACATCTGCTTTTAATCAAATTGAAACAAATGGTTTACTTTAATGGACAATATGGCACAGATAAAAACGACTGGTGGTACTGTATTGACTGCAAAGCCCACAACTTTCTTCTTCCTACTCAGATCTTTTGCCAAAGAACCCGACTTGCCATTTAAGCTTTCCAGCAATAACCAGAATTTTATGGCCAAAAGTTCAAGGGTTCATACTGGAAAGGTCATATCTGAATCCTTTTTGGTTTAATTTTGCCCATCATTTTTCTTCTCAAGTAATGTACAAATATTTCTTTAAGAATACAGATCATGTTGTCCATGCAATGTTAAATTATAGTTTATCTTTTCTGATGGTCCATGGAGGTGATTGTTTAGTTTGGAATGCACTGCAGGGAGTTAAGCACATAATTCTTATTAACAATAATGACAACTGCATGGCTACTTCAAAGTGCACCATGATGAAAAAAATACTCTAATATCTCTGATAAAAATATATGATTGATACATAGCATATATGAAAGATACATGGAAACACATGTCAGGGATGGTCTAGATAATACTTAGACCTGCTTTAGCACAGGGGACTGGACTAGATGACTTATCGAGGTCCCTTCCAGTCCTACACATCTATAACTTCTGAAGGCCAAGTTATATAGGTTTATCAAATACCATGTACATTTATGGTTCTATGTAAGTAAGTATAAGCTAATTGATTTCAAGATTTCCCTCCTGCTTAGACAGCGCTGCCTCAACAACATAAGTACAGTTCAGTAATCTCTAACTATCATAAAGTGGATGTGATGTTTGAGTCAAACATTAGATTATTTGGAAAACACTAGAATTAGGACAATGAAAATTAGAGTTCTTCTATAAAACATTGTATTCTAGTGGTTAAAGCAGCTGACTGAATGGCAGGACAACTGCCACTGAATTTCTGAATAACCTCTCTGTGTCTAGGCTTACCCTTCTGTAAATTATATTTAATTCTGGTGACTAATTATGCCGTCAATTAGAACCATGCAGTCTCAATGACTAAGGGCAGATTTTGCTTTTTGTGCCTGATAATACAGAATGTCATTAAGTTGTGGCAGCAGCATGGAGTGTTCTGCTATGACGAATGCCATGAAAATATTTGAGACACATTGTGGATGAGGCATTGTCTTTTACTGGACCAACACAGAAGTTGGTTCAATAAAAGACATTACCCCACCCACCTTGTGTCTCTAATATCCTGGGACCAATATGGCTATAATGCTGAATTCATGAAAAAAATATTTAACTTTCTGGCACTGGGAGCCTAGATAATAATTTAATTACATAAAAGGCAAAATACTTAGTTTCATAGGTTATGTATGTGCCTAAAAGAGCCTGGTTTTTAAAAACCTAATAAGCATAATCATAGCAGACAAAATAAATGTTTGGTGGAGGGATGAAGGTTAAGTCTCAGGTTTTTTCTTCTTACTTTTATGCCCAGGAATTCACACTGGATGGTGTTAAAGAGTACCTCTGCATTGCAAAAATATTTGTAACATGCTTACATTCCTCAGACTGCTGGAGCTGACAGCTTTCAGTATGATTATGAGCATGAATGTATACTGAAGTGTTTTGTATTCTCTACCTGCACACCCAGCACAAAGCCATGTAGATTCAGAAATTATCTGTAGATCCACTTACGTGGCCTAACTAGAGGCAGCTTAGCCCTTCTATGTGGAGACAACCATAGAAACACTCCTAGCAAAAAGGCATCGTCACCTACAAAGACAACTTTTTCTATCAAGCCTGATTACTTTTTTATTAAGCTTTTTTGGAGATATCAAATTTGAGATCCTGTGGGTTTTAAAAGCAAATAGCAATTGCATGCCTTTATAGATTTCCTACTGAACAAGTGCTATATTTGTCATAAACATCAACATTTGAAATTTTTCAAGTCTTTATAAGCAAACTTGTCTGGCATCAGATCCTTGATATCATTTGATCCATGCAAAAATAAACCAGTGTCTCCCACAGAGGTAAGAAAGAATTCAGGGAAACAAATATTTATTTTTCTACATAATTTTACCTTTTTTTAGGACAATAAAGGTTTAATGTGAGTGATTATTAGTTGTTTCCATAAGTATAAATGCACTGTAAAGCCTTCTTTATCCATTTTGGGAACAGCTTAATCTGTTGTTCATTTTATCAAAAACATATGATGTAGCTCTTTAGTGGACAGGCTAAACAAGAAGTATGTCTTGTAATCCCACATAGTTCAGAGGGGAAAGAATGCAAGGAGCAAGAAAGGACTCAACAATGGGAGGTGCTGAGCACCCTCACTTCTTGTAGTCTTCAGTAAAGTTGAGGGAGCTCAGCACCTCACTGTATTGGCTCAAAAGATTTTGCTAATCTTAAATGGGATTGCTGACTGTTTAACCCTTTTGTGTCATAATACAAGTTTGTAACCTTCAGTAGGCTTTAGAGTTGGCCCAGAGCCCTTTCCATATCAGAACTATATCTGCAGATGAGATTGCTGAGAGAAAGGGTATAGAGAACCAAGGGCTATGGATGGAGTCCTTAGGGACCCACACTGGCAAGGCTGTGGGGAGGAGGAGTACCCACCAAACGTTGAAGGAGACATTGAAGGAGCCATCAGAAAAGTAGGAAGAGAACCAGAGGAGGACTGAATCACAAAAACCTATAGATGACAGGATTTCAAAAAGAGCATGGTCAAATGTGTCAAAGGTAGCTGATTAGTCAAGGAAGCTGAGTATGGAGTACTGGTTTTGAAACATGGCCAGGAACAGTTCATTAGAGTGACTGGAGAGAGCCATTTCCAGGGAATGTGGCAAATGGAAGCCACACTGGGGGAGAAGCCTAGAAAGGAATTATAAGAAGAGAATATAAGACAGCAGTTGTAGAGAGCATGTTCAATGACAATGGAAATGGAAGGAAAGAATTTCAGTGGGAAGATGGTTGTCTAAGGGAATATACAAACAAGGTTATAGTTGCGTAAGGAATAATTTTTAAATATAATGGAAAAGCTTTTCACAATACTGATTCTACCTTGGTATTGTAATGATCAGAGAACTGGTCATTCCTATTACTGAGACAATGTGGGTGAGATAATATCTTTTATTGGAACATGTATTGGTGAGAAAGCAAGTTTTGAGCTGACACAGAGCTCTTCTTCAGGTGACCTGAAGGGGAGGGAGTGTAAATTAAAATCAGCTTTTGGAGAAATGGTATGGACTGATAAGGGGTTTTCTCTTCTAGGTCACTGGTCCTATGAAGACACAATTAGGCAGACATGGGTTGCAGTGTTTTCAGTACGTTGATGACATTCAATGGTAAGTCTCTCTCACCTAATACAGTTCAGTACCTCCTCCAGTGTCTAGTTAAGATTGGGCATGAATAGAAGCAAGCTTGCTGGGGCTCAACATCAGATTAAAGTGAGGATGGTGGGTTGGGGCAAGCAGCTGCTGGAGATGGTAGAAGTAACATCAGTCCATCTGACTGAGAGAGTACATCTGCCATTAGTTCCTGGGGTTTGCAACTTAGGGTTAATTCTAGGCCACCCACCTACTGTTTGATAATTATATTACAGCAACAACCCAGTCAGCTTTTAACCATTTTAGAAGGTTGTGACCTTTCCTTTTGGAGATGGACCTTGCCACTGTTTTCCAAGTCTATTACCTCAAGATTAAACTATTGCAATGAGCTTGCCATGGCACTACACTGTAAAGCCATCTGGAGACTCAGGCTGATGTAGATTACAGTGGCTTGCTTATTGAGAGAGACACCTTTCTGGGACTATGTGACACTGGCTTCTCATTGGTCTCTGCATGGAGTTTAAGGTGCTGGTCATGACCTATAAAGTCTTAAATGGACTAGGACTGGCCTCTCTGAGGAATCTTCTCTCGTGTGCTGTATTGCCACAGCTGTGGTCAGCAGGGGTTTTTGAGATGGATTCCTCTCATTATAGAAGAGAAGTGACTACTTGTAGGGCATTCTTTGTGAGGCCTCCAGGAATCTGGAACTTGCTCAGCCTCTTGATCAGAAATAGTCAAATAGATGCTAAGGCCAGAGGGACAATTGTAGTCATCTTTTCTGACCTCCTGTATAACACATGCCATAGGACTTGTCTGAATAAATTCTTCTTTGAACTAGAGCATATCTTTTGGGAAAAAAAAATCCAATCTTGATTTAAAAATTGTCAATGATGAAGAATCCATTACAACCCTTGGTAAATTGTTCCGGTGGTTAATTATCCCCCACTTTTAAAAATGTGTACCTTATTTCTGGTCTGAGTTTGTCTAGCTTCCAATTCCAGCCACTGAATCTAGTTATAATTGTATCATCTAAATTGAAAGGTTCTCTATTAAATTTCTGTTCCTCCATTGCGTGTGAGGTCACGTGCATACATGTGAGGTGATGCCTTGACAGAATTGATGCTGGGGTACAATATTTGCTGGGGCTGACCCCGGCAAGCTCTGGCACAAACTAAGCTCTGGATATGTTTCCAGCAGAGTGTCACTCTTCTGTTATCTTCCTCAAAAAGCCTTTCAACAGCTATTGCACTTAAAAGTAATTTATACAGTGCTTTGTCTGGTTGACTGATACACCTACCCACTTTGAATGGCTTTCCAATATTAACTAGCAAGGAAATATGTGAAAAGCTAACATCTAGCCAGATTCTAATTTCAGACACATACCGATGTATGTCTTGTATTTTAAAGTGTGAAGTGTCCTTGCCATTTCAGATGTTGGATGGCTCTGTGTCTTCAGATCACAACTGATCCTCACTGTATTTTTTATCTCCATATAGTTTACTTGGCTATTCTTTAAAGAAAAATAAACAATAATTCCACTGAGTTTAACTGTATGGTAAAATATCTGCTCACATAACATTGTTAGGTATAATTCTCTTCTGACATTTCCCCAAATATAGTAAGAATTGCATAAAAACCATTAAATGAATGTTAGGAATCCAAGACTTGAGCAGTAAGAATGTACCTACCACATTTGGTGGGAAATATGTTCAGTAAAGCACCTCACAGTATATTATGTTTTAGGGTCCTGGCTTTCCACTCCTGGAGGTAACACTCATCCAGCAGATAGAGAGTTAGTTGAAGAACCTGATCGCGCTCCCATTGACTTCACTGCTAAAGATGCTGACTACATGTTTGTGGTATAGCTCCTGGAGCAGAGACACAGAAAGGTGCAGCCCATGGTGGAGGGTCACAGAAGGGGGTCTAAATCACCTTTTTACCCTTCGGATTATGGGCTGCTCTGAGGGTGAGTGTGGTCTCTGCCCTAAAGAAGAGCAGCCAGAAACTGCTCTAAATTATGGTGCCTCCTCACACAGCTCTCTATGGACTGCTCTGGAACCTTCAGCATCTGAGAATGTCCATTGATATGTAAATTACAGGGACTATGCTCATACCTCTGGAATGCCTTCTGTGCCAGGGGGTGCGAGAAGGCCTGTAGAGGTCAGTGTATTGCCCCAGTCTTTTCTAGCTAAGGAGATTTTATTGGTCATGAATTTAGGGACTAAAGACCAGAATTTTTGCTTCAAGCTAGGAACTTGTCTGTTGGAAATGACAGAGGAGAAAGACCTGTGTGTATAGGTTGATCGCAGGAAACTATGAGCCACTAATGTGATGTGGCCATGAAAAAAGGCTAATGCAATCCCAGGATGCATCAGGCAAGGTGCATTTCCAGTAGAGATAGGAAAGTGTTAGTACCATTATACAAGGCACTGGTGAGAAAGCATCTGGAATACTGTGTGCAATTCTGGTCGCCTGTTTTTAAGAAGGATTAATTCAAACTGGAACGGGGAAGAGAAGGGCTACTAGGATGACCCGAGGAATGGAAAACCTATTTTATGAAAGAAAACTCCAAGAGCTTGTTTAAACTAACCAAAAGAAGGCTGAGAGGAGATATGACTGCTCTCTATAAATGCTTCAGAGGGATAAATACCAGGGAGGAAGAGCAGTTATTTAAGATAAGAGCCATTGTGGACACAAGAAAAAATGGATATATACTTGCCATCAGGAAGTTTAGGCTAGAAATTAGATGAAGGTGTCAAACCATCAGAGGAATGACATTCTGGACCACCTTCCAAGGGGTGCAGTGGAGGCTTCAAGACTTAGTTTGATAAGTTTATGGAGGGAATGGTATGATGAGACTGCATACAATGGCATGTAGCCAATTTGCAACTGCTAGTAGCAAATATCTCCAGTGCCCAGCGATGGGACGCTAGATGGGGAGGGCTCTGAGTTACTACAGATAATTCCTTCCCAAGTGTCTGGCTGGTGGGTCTTGCTGAAATGGTCAAGGTCCAATTGATCACCATATCTGGGATCAGGAAGGAATTTCCCCCCAAGTCAGATTGGCAGATACCCTGGAGATTTTTGGCCTTCCTCTGCAGGATGGTCACTTACCGGTTTAAACTAGAGTAAATGGTGGATTCTCTGTAACTTGAAGTCTTTAAATCATGATCTGAGGACTTCAGTAACTCAGCCAGAGGTTAGGGGGTCTATTACGGGAGTGGGTGAGCGAGGTTCTGTGGCTTGCATTGTGCAGGAGGTCAGACTAGATGATCATGATGCTCCCTTCTAGTCTTGAAATCTATGAATCTGAGTCTAAGCATTATACATTACCACAGCAATGTACAGGTCCAGTAATGGGAGGGAAAACACTGCCTATTTTTACTTGATAGAATTAGGAGCAAGCCCAGAGTGTCAAAAATAGTAAAGACTCAGCTAAGATAGAGTATTTAACATTAACCTGTATTTAGACAGAGGGAGTGTCAGGTGTAGGGAGATCAGACATAAGGATTTCCATGAGCATTAGCTGCAGTGGAATACTGTATTTAGTTTCTGGACCTTATTTATGCATAAGGAAGACAATTTCAGGTGAATCTTGGATGGTGAAATTTCTCTTAAAGTATAAGACACCAATGAGATGATATTACCAAACATGAACCGTGTATCCTTGTCATTTGATCAGCTGTAGGGAGTCACCCTGCAAACAGCCATTGCGCTGCACGCACAACGTAGTGTGGGGAAACCTTTGTGTTATGGTTAGCCATGGCATATTTTAATCGTATTTTTTAAAATAATTTCAGTGGATAATATTGATTATTTCTGTGCATTTTTCATATTTTATCAACTTAAATTGTCACACTTGTGGGAAATTATGAGGGTGGTCACACAATAATTATTGAATGACAGTAGGTGCTGAGACTCAAAAAGTTAAAATTTTATAACCATAAAAAAAAAAATTTTCAACATCCCATGTCACAATATTGTCACTTGATGATTCTTGTTCTATTCATTCCCTTTGAAGCATTGTCAGAATACTGGATACTGGGCTAGATGGACCATTGGTCAGACCCAGTGTAGTCATTCTCATTTTCATATGTAATATAAAAATCGAACTCTGATAAGTTCTCAAGAAGCATTTTTCTTACTTTGGCAATCTGTAAATTTTGATTATTATAGATGGAAATGTTTTTTCATGAGTTTGTGTTTGTGTATGGTGAAACTGACATTTACCAGTAAAATTCTCATCCTTTCAAGCCTAGTTATATTGCAATCAAAGAAGTTACATGCGAGGATAGGAGCAGGGGTTGAGTTAAAATTGAGAGCAAAGGTCCATGTCTCAGCAGTTTATTGTACTTAATTTCCTGTAGGGTAAGTTCATTATCAGGCCCCTGTGGATATGATTGTTATTTAGCACTTCATCCAGCCTCCTTCTAAACCCTGTGAAGCAGCAGACCTAGGGTCAGGCTGTCTGTAGGCTTTACCTTGTTCACAGTCGAAGGGAGCATCATCTTCATGACAGCAAGCTCTGGCTTCTCTAATAGATGTTAATTGCATTTCCTCCTGATCACTGGGTGGGTGGAATCCATGTGCTTGTACAAGTTATTACTTAGTCTGATCTGTCAGCACATTCCTGATGAAAAGAGCAGGTGGACATAAAAATAGGTTAAAGAAAGCAGGAGTTACAAAAAACAAAAGTAATTTCTCAACAGCTTTGATGGGGAATATAGGCTTTGAGTTTAGAGGTTGTGGAACTTTGACTCAGATTCTTATTTATGGTCCTAATAGACTTTTGCATGTTCCTGTGTGATAATAGTGCCTTGGGCCCTCAGCTCTTTCTAATGTTTGCTGTGGAATTGAGGCTGTCTCTCATGATGAACAATTCTATTTGACACACAATTAGGTTTCACTCTGAGGTGAGGTGGATCTTTTTTAAATGTTGCGGAATTGGTGTTTTTATGGCAATTTTTTTAATACGTTTTTTGTTGTTTTTTTAAATACAAGATGGTTTTGTCAATGAACAAGGAGAAAAATGTATCAAAAGTGAATATCCTTGGTTTAATTAATCTTGAATCTGATTTCTGTGTTGTTCTTGAAAGGTTCCCTGACTTTCCCCTATCCTCTGTATGTCTGTGCCCATAACTTTCACAAGTATAACATGGCTCCTGTGTTTATAGTTCTACAGGTCCCTTTAGGCTCAAGGATGCAGGATAATTTTGTGACTTGCATGACATAATTTTATGACTCACATGACTGGCTTGCTGATAGACTAGAACAGATCCATGGTCCATCTAGTCCGACATTCTGTCTACTATAGTGGCCCGTACCAGCTACTTCACAGAAAGGCGCAAGAAGCCTCATAAATGCCAATTATGGGATAACAGCTCAATAGGGGAAATCACTTCTTAACCCTTTCTGTTAGTTATTGCATGCCCTGAAGCCTTCTTTGTGTATTTGACCCTATCTAATGCAACTGAGAATATTCTTTGTATTCCTGTAAATGTTGAAGTCTGTTTTTGAATTCTTCCAGTCTTTTGGCCTCAATAGATTCTTGTGAAAAGGAGTTTCATTTTTACATGAATATTTCATTTTGCTAGTTTTAAATTGGTCTCCATTTAATTTCATTAGGTAGCAACTTTGTCCGAAACTTATAAGAAAGAATAAATAATAGTGCCTGATCAGCTACTTCCATGCCATGTTCTTGTATTTTCCCTAACATGTCACCTCTTCTTTGTCTCTTCTCTAAACTGTATATTTCTAATATTTTCAATCTCTTCTTGCATGAAAGCCTTTCCATTCCATTAATCATGTATTTCTCCCTTCTCTAGACCTTTTTTATATTTTTGCTGTATTCTGTGTGAGGAAATTACCAGAATTTAGTGCAGGATTCAAGGTGAGGGAGTATTGATCACTTACGTATTAGCATTGCACTATTGTCAATTTTATTCTCTATGCCTCTACAATTACAACTTAATATAGCATTTGCTTTTGTGGGGAGTGGAGGGAGTGGTACGTCGTAGGAAACAATGGTTGATATCTCCAAAGCAAGATAATGTGGGTAAGAATGTCACTGGAAAACTATTCCACTTGATGATTAGTGCTGCAGCAAAATTTTTGGATGAATAGTTTATGTACTGAAAAATGCAGTTTTGGCTAACCTGAAGTCATTGGCAAATTTCAACCAATAGTTTCAGCTGGGGAAAGGTTATTAGGGGTCACATTCAGCAAATTGGGTGTGTCTATCTCCCTTCATAACCTTAAGCATTTAGAGAACTTGCCTGGGATGTGGGAAACTCAGCTTTGAGTTCTCACTCTGGAGCAGGGCATGTCATGGCAGTCCCCTTTCCAGGTGTGTACCCTAACCACAAGGCTATAGACAATTTTGCTCACAAGCGCTCCTGTTGAAAAGCTGTTCACTTTGTATAAACACCTAAATAGTCATTGGAAAAAGAGAGAGAAACTGACTCCATAACCTGATGATTAAAGCACTCACCTGGGAGATAGGATATGTGGATTCAAATCTTCTTTTATGTCTGATTCAGAGGAAGGATTTTAATCTACATCTTTGACTTCAAACTCCCAGGTGAGTGCTGTAACCACCAGGTGTGAAAGAATATACGTGTGTTCATATCCTAGACACTATTGTAATAATTTTTGTACAGGGCATGTCTTGTAACGTTGTGACATTCCCCTCTGCAATCTGGACTAGTATATCACTGTGTCACTCCAATCCCCCACTCCTGGAGTGTGTCTCACTTGGCTTTGCTGTGTGAACCCCCACTCCTGGGCAGGTCATGCAGAGCTACCAGCAAGCCAGTTGCCCCCCCACCCCCCCAACCCCCCCCGACTCAGTGAGTAAGTGCCTCTACCCGGCCACTCATGGGATTATGCAATGGTATGATCCCCAGTCAAAATCCCCAGTCCCAGATGCAATCCTAAAAACTGCCGTTTTACAGAATTCAGTGTTGCCCAATAGACTATCAAGAAATTGATAGGCACCAGCTGTGTCACTTTACATGAAGTTTCTACACACACCCAAACCACATGCACTGGTTTAGATAAAACGAACATATAAATTGATTAAGTACTAAAAGATTTGAAGTGATTATAAGCCAGAGGAAAGCAGGTCAGATTTAACCAGGATGAAATAAAAGCAAATTTCATTCTAAACTAAACTTAACACTTTCAGCCACCTCACTGTCTTAGATGGTTCTCAGCACAGCCTGGAAGGTCAGCCTCCAACCAGGCTCTCCCCTGTGGTCAATGCTTCAGTTGCTTGATGTGATTCGTAGTGGGGTTGCAAGAGAGAGAGAACCCAAATTTTTCAAAGGTCCCTTCTCCTTCTTCTGGGGCCCCACCTCCCCCTTTCAGGGTCAGGTGACCAACAGTATCCCTGCCTGGTCTTCTCCAGGTCCTGAGTCAATGAGCATCACTTATCAGATGCTTAAGCTAGACGTTGTTCCAGGAAGAGCTGGGTTGTTTTATGCATGCCTTAGTAAGGCGTGACCTACCTCTCTGCTTTTAGTGTTTGCCTGGATCTACGTCGAGCCATGAGAGACACATATTTGGGAATATTACATAGCAGAACTTCATAACTATACATATGACATTGCAAGAAACATACTATCATAACAATAATGTGCATTCCATAAACAACTTACATGACATACTTTGCATTAAACAATACACAATTACACTATAAACATGAACCTAATCACACCACAAGGGTGTATATGGGGTGCAGTGTGTCACAAAAGTGTCACTTGAAAATTCATAATTTGTTCATCAGAATCGTCCCGATAAAATGTGTGGCAAAATTGTGTGTAAAGTTTTAAGATTTTTTGATATGATGTTATTAACACATGCTCCAAACCCGACAGCCCTGCCCAAACAGAGGTTGTCAAACAAGGCTGTCCTAGACAAAGGAATGTGTGCTTGCTTTAATTTGCATTTAAGCATAAAGGGACTCATCAAGTAGGGAGAGAACAAAGAAAACTCAAAGAAGTGAGAAAAAGCCAGCAGGGAACATTCTTTGTCTCCTAGTGCCCAGTTGAAAATGTTTTCAAGAGGGGGACTGAAATTATTAAAAGCAGAGACAAACACTCCAAGGACCCCTCTCACTCCCTGCCCATTGCATTCACTGCATCTGAAGAGACAAAGGACTCTAGTTGAGGGGTCCTGACCTACAGAATTTGGTCAGTAAGACTGCTGAAAGTATGAGGTGAGAAACTTTGCTTGACTCTTATAGTTTAAGTTAGGCACTAGTAAGTTTTATGTATTTATTTTTTTGTAACCGTTTCTGCCTTTTATTCTTCATTACTTGTACTCTCTTTGTAATTAATAAACTTGTTTTACTGTTTCATCTAATCTAGTGTATTTAAACTGAAGTGTCTGGGTAACTGTTTGAGATAATAAAATGGCATATTATTAAAGGAATAATGGATTTATTGTACTCACCAGGAGAGAGCTGAGCAGTACAGGACATATATGTCTGGGGGAAGAATATGAGGCAGGTTGTGTGTTGCGGATAACCCTGGAATACAACTCACTCTGGCTCTCACCAGCCTTTAACCAAAGGGTGGCTGGCAGGCTGCAGTTACACATAGACACTCAGAGTGTGGTTTGCATGCTGGAAGGTGGCTCAGTTGAGCGATACTTCAGCAAAGCATTGTAAGGTGCCCAAGGTTGCAGGGCAGGTGTGAAACAGCCCCAACTAGTCTGTGGACTGTGGAGACTGTGGAGTTGTTCTCTTGCTTTGGTCCAATGAATATTAATTTTTATAGAAAATGAACATCTTCAACTAGAGAGATTGAGAGTAGCCCATCTAAGAATTATTTATAGCTTGTTAGTTAAGGCACCTCTTGGCAACGTGGGAACTGAGTTCAAGTCCTGGCCCCAGCGTGGGGATTTAAAACTGTGTCTCCTAAGTCCCCGAAGAGTATCCTAACTGCTGACCTAAAGATTTTAAAGAGGTGCATGTGCACACACTCATGATTTCCTGAGCCAAACCAGACTTTTCCAATCTGCTGACAAATTTCAAACATTTTCAGAACTGAAGCAAATATTTTCCCTTATTTGTCAGTTTGCTGACTAAACAGAAAAAATAATTATTCTCCCAGCTGTGATGACATTGATCCTTTGATGGACAGGACAATGCTGCAGTGACTAGTGGGAGAGAATTATGAGAATATAGAGAGAGTGATGGTGGGAGCTATACCAAAGCAAAAAATCAAGTTATGCAGATGACACAGTACCATGTGTTTACACTGGATGTGTTTACACTGTTCAGGCAGTTCTATTTTTGCAGGTACCTTGTGTCTGGCATTTTTACATCTGTTTGTCTTCAGTGGCCCATCACTACGGTGAGGGTGACTTCTTGAATTACTACTTTCAAGATTGAGACATATACGAAAGGTGCTTTGTTATATATATCAACCAGTGTTGTGACCAGATATCTGATTTAAAAAAAACAAAAAGCCAAAAAACAAGTTTGGCCAACGTCTTTCAAGTTTACACACTCTGTGAGCTCAGAGTGAGTAAGCCGGAAAGCTTGTTTCTCTCACCAACAGAAGTTGGTCCAATCAAAGATATTACATCACCCCCCTGTCTCTCTATGCATATGATTGTAATCTGGTTAATCCTTAATCTAAAATGTCCCATCAATCATTTGGAACCAGAAGAGAACAGTAATCTCTCTCATTTGTTAAATCTACACTGTATTCCTACACGGTGACAGATACCACAGCAGAATGAATTAAACCACCTCTGAAGAAAAATCTGGAGAGCAGAAATGCTGGAAAAGACTAAGGGATGGGGGAATTAATCTCTGCATTGATGTTAGGGCTGGCACAGAGACCAAGGGGAGGGAGCGTCATTCAGGGATTCTAGATGCTGGCTTAGCTCCTGATGCAGACAAATCCTCCTGTCATAACTTGGTGGTATAACACCTTGCAGCAGTGGGGATTCTCCAGGATATAGGGATGGCCTGACTACAAAGCCACTGTGGCTGGAGCTAGATCCTTCAAGGTGCTGAGCATTCTGTCTCTGATCCAGCTAAAGATTGAGGCATGTGTTTAATTTAACACATCAGAGGGAGTACACACATGCTTAAAGTAAAGCATGTTCATAAGTAAGTGGCTTGTTGGCTCAGATCAAGGTGATCAGTACCTTGCAAGAGTGAGCCTGTGGCCCCTTGACAAGAACTTGTTTCTTTTAGAACTGTGCAAAAAGTTTACAACGAAGTTATAAAGAAATGTATTGCCTGTGTTGGGTTGTATTACCATCTCAAACTCAGAACATATTCGTGGAAGGCATTTTTAAGGGCATGTCTACACTGCAGTTAAACCCTTGCAGCTGGCCTGTGTCAGCTGACTCAGAATGGTGGGGTTTGGGCTAAGGGGCTGTTCATGTGTGGTGTAGATGTTCCAATGTGGGTCCCTTTGCCCGGGCTCCAGCCCAAGCCAAAACATCTACACTGCATTTAAACAGAGCTGTAGCCAGAGCCCCAAGAGCCAGCTGTGGGTGTTTAATTGCAGTGTAGAGATACCCTAAGGGTCACAAGCCATTTAAGAGAAAATGCTACGAGGAGAAAATTATAGCCAATGTAAGTTCTTGCATCAGCATCATTTGGAATTCGTGGTGTCATCAAGAAACTGATGAAATTCAGTTGGTCTTTGAGTTTGGAGGTTCAGCTCCAGTCATGAATAACCTCCTGGTTTTAGAACAGATCAGGGTCAACCGGTCATTTCAATCAAGCTGCACATCTCAAAGCAGAATGTTTGGAGGGAAAGATGTGAATCTACAAAGAGGGAAACCACGGAAAATGTTTGCAATTACCTTTGCAGAGTGAAACAGCTCAGCTTTGAACATCTCAGTTTGTTCTGTAATTATCACAACAAGTCAGCAAAAATATGAAAGTCTGTTAATAGTAAAACCATGATTTTCATGTAGTTACTGTATAGAATTGTAGATTTGTTTGACTGGTCCCTTTGGCCCAGTCAATGTTCTCCAATTGAAGATCAAAATAAGTTAATCATCTGGAATGTAACAATCTTTTAAAAATTGTTTTAATGAATTTTCCTTTAGAAAATTGTTGTTGTATTTTACTTCAATATCTAGAAAAAAGGCACTTTGACAGAAAGATAAAAGGACAAAACTATTTCTTTGTATAAATGAGCCACAGAAAAAAATCAGATGGCAAGAAACCTAGACATGAACAATAATATTCAATGAGGGGAAAAAAACAACCAAAAATAATGTCTTTTCTCACTCTAGTGCTACAGCTAGGAATTAAAAGGCACAATTTTTTCAAAAAGGCTATGGAGCCCTTGCATGCATGTACTGCCTTGTGTTACTTTAATGCATTATTAAATAGATGGAGGGAGGCCAATTTATAGATGAATCAGCATTTTTTACTTTTGTTTTTTTTAAATGTTCAGCTATATCATTGTATTTAACTTTTTTGCATTATGTAAATATGGGGGAAAGAGCTATCATTGTTCATGCTTATAAATAAACATACTACATGTCATAGGAGATTCAAACACTTCTTTATTTACAAACTAAATATCCCAACTGGTTTAAGAGGCATTTGTTCTCACTGATAACTAAGCTCCTGAAGTTTTAAAAATAAACCATTCTGTGTAATTTGAGTACAAAAAAAAGCATTTGAAATATTTCTTAATACCATATATTCATACCTTAAAAATAAAAACAGCCAAGTGGACTTTTAGAAAGCTTCCCACACACTAAAATGCTTCCTCTGATCTAAAAAGAAGCATTACAAATTTCATCCTGAAAAATCATTTTTAGGGTAAATATTGCAAATGAATGAGATGGACCATCTTCTGTTGGTGAGAGAGAGAGAGAAGCTTCCAAGTTTACACAGAGCTCTTCAGGTCCTGAAAACAGAGGTCTCTGTAAGTTTGAAAGCTTGTCTCACCCTCTCTCATCAACAGAAGCTGGTCAAGTAAAAAATATTACCTCCCCCACCTTGTATCTCAAAAACATTTATTTGTTCTATGGCCTCAGTACTGCAATATGCAGTGTAGTTGTTGCCCTATCAGTCCTAAGATATTAGAGAGACAAGGCAGGTGAGGTAATATCTTTACTTGACCAACTTCTGTTGGTGAGAGAGACAAGCTTGTAAGCCACACAAAGCTCTTCTTCAGGTCAGAGATCCACCCCCACACATTGCATTACGGGATGAGGTTTTGGAGCTTATAAAAGATAATTGAGTTGGTTTGTTTTCTTTCATGATGCCAAAGCACCATTAGCACCCATTAGCACCATCAGATCAAAAAAACCTCTTCTAAATTAAGAAAATTATGTACGTTCTGATAAGTATACTCTGAATGATATTTTGTTAACCGATTATGAAAAGCTGCTATTACTGATGCCAAATTGGTAATTGGGTGTATCACTTTAAATGCCAAAATGAAACACGAGCCATATTTGATCTCATATTTGAATCAGTAAGGGTTGCCTTCCATTTTTGTCCCCCCAAAATTCCTGTCAAAATATTTTTTTACTTTAGTTTTTCGTGATTATGAGAACCCATAACTCTTGTCTGTCTTCCTTTATTACAGTTACATTATTGTAACTAAAGGTATGCCTTCACTGCCATGGCAGCAGAGATTGATGCAGCGGGGTTGATTGAGTGGGTCATGAAGACGCCATTAATCCATCTCCCCGAAAGGAGTAAGGAGTAAGGCTGTATCAGCCGGAGGGCATCTCCCATTGACACAGCTCAGTGAAGACACCGTGGTATGGCAATGTAAGTAAGTCGACGGGAGATAAGCAAGCTATGTAATGTAAGGCTAACGTAATGTAAGGCTGAACATAAACTTCAAATTAAAATAAAAGATCGTACTTTAAATGTGTTCTGTTTTTCTTAGACACAGCTGGCCAAAATCTGCCTTGAGTTCTACCTTTTTTAACCTCAGCTAACTGCTTACACTGTGACGTTATACAGGCTATAAATCTGTGTGGAATTTGACCCAGGACAGGAATGCTAAATGGAAGTGACAAGAGATTACTTGATATTATTTCTTAACCACAGATTTTGAGGGAAAATATGGGATGACACCAAGTCCTCCATTTGCAAAACTTCCACCTGTGTTGTATGCAAGAAATACATGTCAATATTCCCAACACTTTACAGTAGAGAAATCCAAATCACGCACTTAAATGAGAGCACAGAAACATGCAGGAGGGCATCAGGACCTATGCTGAACTATTTAAGAGTTTGCTTTTTTTTAGCATAAATAGAGACCTGATCCAAATCCTACTCAAGTCAGTTGGGGTCTTTCCACTGACATGAATGAACCTGGATTGGGCCTTAAGTGCTTAAATCCACGTTTAAAGTCAGTTGATGTAGTTTTTCATTTAAAAAATTATGATTTATTGGAAAGCACTGTAGGCTGGATTCTTCAGTCCTGATGCTTGCACAACTCCAATGGGAATCTTTATTAGTCTGGCATGTGGCTTTAAACACTCTGTCTGTAATGTGCTGTTTTCCTATTTCCTAACATTTAAATAAGAAGAGCTATCTCTTTTGAAGTCTTTTTGAAAATGTTTAACTTCAGGGGTTTAAAAATTTCATTTTTATTAAATGTTTTCACAGTAAAAACCACAAACGTATATAGCACAGACAACTGTGACAACATAAAAATGTTCTCCTCCCGTCCTCCTCTTAAAACACCCCCTCTAAAACCCAAAATCTGTACTGAAACCCACACCCCCATTCACATTGTCTTTATTAGAAACCACATGCAGACTTACAAGGGTGGAATTTAGCTTTTAAGTATTTTATTTTAAAATGAAACCAGAATAAGACAACATAGAACTATATAAATCATGCCTAAAATAAACATAATAAACACATCTTTTTCATGTCTGATCCACTAAACTTACATACTTTTTCTTAGCAAGAGAGTCAAGTTCAAATGATAGCGCAAGTAAATATGAAGAGGTTGTCAAACCTCCCTCATAGGTAACAAAAGTAAGAGAGAAGGGGATTTATCTTATTAATGGAGTGTACGGAAAGGGTTAGACTATGTCTACTCTACAAGCGGTACAGCTCACTGAAGCAGTTTTTCTGTCACTGTAGTAAATCCACCTCCTTGATAGGCAGTAGCTAGGTTGATGGAAGAATTCTTTCACTGATTTACTGTTTTCTATAATGGGGCTTAGGTTGACTTAACTACATCTCTTAGGGGTGTTAATTTTTCACACCTCTGTGGGACATAGTTAAGAAGACCTAAGTTTTATGTGTAGACCTGTCCTTAGTTTGTTACCTGTTTCAGAGGCACAGGTACTTAACAGATATAGTTACAAACCAAAAATAAACAGTATCCAATAAAATGGGAAAAGGATTCATGAAAAGTATATTTTAAGGCAGTTAACTTTTTAAACTCTGCATCCATAAAAATCGGTTTTTGTGCACAGTTCATTTTCTATTTGGTGACAGAAGCCATTGTTTTATTTAGAAGTCTTTTACAGGGTACAGATAGAAGGGAATATGAATGTTAGTGATTAAGGGGACAAAAATTGGCATGCAATTGCAAGCACAATTTTAATTTTTTTCTCATAAAGCTGATGATACCTTGCTATGCAATTGTGCAGATGAGTATTTTAAGAACACTCAGTAAATAAATTGAAGGAGGCAGGACACTGTGTTCTTGTTTTAACAACCAAGTCCTTGTGCTCTTAAATTTGAGACAGTTGTCTAAGAGATTGACATATGAAGGATAGAAAGATTTTTACAAATATTTTGGATTAAAAACAGTGAGAGCATGCAGACTTATCTACTGTAAACAAACTGGTAACATGAACCCTGCACATTCTTCATTCTCAGTCCTAATATTATTACATTCTCATTTTGTTTTTATTAAAGGTATAGATAACCTTAAGAATTGAGCTCTATGTAAATACAATAATGGACTAAGCTGACAGCCAGTACTTGTTGGAAATATTCAGTGTGGGAAAGTAAATTTCATAAATGGGGTTGAGAGGTAGTCCGGGGAGAGGGGGGAATCTTGGAGATCCTTTTTGAACATTGGGGCTACTTTCAAACCTGGGCCTCAAGTCATCTGATCCATTCATTATACCATAATCTCCTGATGAAAAAAAATCTCAGGACCACATGATAGGATTTAGCATGGAAAGAAGCTCAAGTCTAGTGGAAAAACTAACAGAGGAAATTCTAAAATATGGGTCAATGTCATTAGGGAGATTTTAAACTCTTGAGAAGATTTGGGTGCAACAGACTAAGAGGCTAACACTCAGTTATATTTGGAATCTGTCACTGATTAGCCAGGAACTTTGAAATAGAACTTTAACATCATTTTTTTTGCTTGCTTAAGGCCAGCATAAAAATGATATGAAACAAAAGAGACTAAATAATGAAAGGCCTATCATCCTTTGCTTATGACGGAAAGTAGAAGATGCTGAATTTCTCTTTTCGGAAAAAGATGATGTCAGATTGTGAGTCAGCAGTGGAACAATGAAATGAAACAAACGACGCTATTTCCAAAGATGAATAAATGTTACAGTCATTGGAGGTGACTCAAAAAGAGAAAACAAATTAAAGAGCAGATTTTTGAAGATGAGCTTGCACAATTGTGCACCCACAATTCCATGTGCCTAATTTGTACACTCAAAGAGTTGACTGAATAAACGTAACAGTTGAATAAAAAGAGAGATTGCCAAATATGCTGCATGAAGGAATGTGGAATTGGCCATCTGCACAAACCAATCAGATAGCTGTGCACCTAATTTAGCACATGCACCATTCCATGTGCCCATCTTTGAAAATCTATTCCTAAGTGTATTCAAAGGGCTCACAGCTTTGATCCGAGTAAGCACTCTAATGCTTATTCAAAGCTCATTTGGAGTACCTGGCATCTGCAAAATTGAGCTGGAAACCTCGCAAGGCCAGCCTTTCTTGTGAGATCTCCAGTGCTTCCTTTATTCTGGTCAGGCCAGAAATTGCACAGTATTATCCCCCACTATCCTCCCCACACACAACTGCACAAGTGGGGAGGCTTTGTCTATGCCATCAGGGGAAAGGAAACTCTTGGCCCCTTTAGGGATTACCTTGCTCTCTCCCCCCCGCCCTGCCCCCCCATTCTCATGGGCACTGAGCCTCCTTGTGGGCTTGAGGAGAGGGGACTGGTAGCAGATTGGCTGGATAAAAGGATGCAGCATAGACCTATTTGTTCCTGTGCACCCACGAGGAGGGCTTATAAGCTATTGCCCCTGCCCATGGACATCATCCTGTGCTGGAAAGAGAAGTTCTCCTTCTTTCCCCAAGTGAGTTTTGGGGACTTGCCATGGGTATAATGCTAGTCACCTGTTTGGAACTAGGAACTAGTTGGCCTGGAGGGGTAAGGTGGTGGAGTAGGAGCCCAGGAACCCATCTATGTAGGTTATGTTGTAAAATCTGTTCTGTTGCAACTTGGCAGCTGCCCGGTGCAGGCATTCCCTCAGTAGGGGTCTAGTTTCCTCATAAATGGGAATCAGAAGGATTAGGAGGAGGCATCCCCTAAAGAAGGTGGGGAATAAGGCTTAGGGTCCTAATATCTGGTACAGCAGGCAGAAAACCCTCTTAAATGTCCTACAAGGGAGAGAGATGGGACCCTAGGAACAGTTCTGGGACAGTTTAAGGGGATTGGGAGCTGACAGCAGTCCTCCATCAGGTGGAAGAGAAGGGCTGGGGCCTGATGACAGTCTTCCACCAAATGAAACAGATTACAAAGGAAGGCTGACTTGCACTGGACAGGTTATTGCTAGCTAGTTCCCAGATGGGTTACTTAAAAAAGGTGCAGCCTAGTTAAACCACATTCCTGGTGTCCTGTCTTTCTTTTTGGAGTGTCTGAAACAAAGGCTGTTTACACAGCAATTTGGAACATCCCATCCCAATCAGAAAAAAGAAATCCATAAAGGAATGTAAAAAGGGAAATACTGTATGAAATGCACAGCCATCTAGAAACCCCTTGTGCTACTGGGCTGCACACCTTGGCCATTCAGACTTCATGGTGACAGTGGGAATAGAATTTAGATGTTTCAGCTCCAAATGCTCAGGTCATTGGCACTTAAATGAAACAGACTTATTGCTTTATGCCCAGCAAAAGCACGGAGAAGAGAGAAAAATTCTGTTCACAGAATAGTCCTTATATTATGTACTTTATTACTGAACAAAACTCCAGTTAACCTAAATAATAGTTCTACACGGTGTTCATATGCACAGTGTACACTACAGGCCTGAATCTCATCACACTTACACCAGTAAAACTCCACTGGACCAGATCCTCAGCTGGTGTAAATCGACATTGCTAGACTCGATGCTAGTGGAATTAGTCCTGATTTATGGGGTAAACTGAAAGGAGAATTAGGCCTTGCAGTTCTGCAAGGCTGATCCATGAGACAGATCTTACTCTTGAAGTTTATTCCGGGGTGTCTTGCCGAGTTCAGAGTCGTTATGTAGAGTATAAACCAAGAATTATGATAGATAATGTAGTCCACATCATGTACTCACTGGAGTGTTGCATGCTTGGTATTTTTGTTCTGTTTTTATCTTCACCATCTGCACATTTGTTAACCTTGTTAACCCCTGGCTGACATCCGTAAAATGGCTCTCTATGGGATTTAAAGGACAGATAAAGTGTTTGGTACCCCACCAAGCTTTCCTGGAGAGTGGCTGCTGCAATCTTAAACAAAATATTACATAAAACATTATTGGATGTTACATTTTTTTTATCCCACCCCTCAAAGGTAAACAAACAAAAGGATCTTGTCTTATTTCCATTTCTCTTTGTGCACAGTAGGAGTGTAGGAAAGCAGTGTAACTACCTCGGGTGCTTGACTAAAATCAAGGTTAAAAGTTCTTAGAAGAGGAGATTGTGCAATGCATGTCAGAGGAGAGCTCCAAGATAAATGCAGTTCTTTAACTACATACAGGTTTGGTTTCACACAAATACATTTGCTAATTTAGGGCTAGATTCTTGCTTCATATGAGTCAAAAAACGTTTTCTCTTGTTTACTCACACCAAGGGCAGCCACATTGCCAGTTCTTGTTCTCTCTGGGAGCAAGGATAAGCTAACATATTCACACCCCCTGAGCCCTGACCAGAGTTATTTTATCTGCTACCCAAAATCCACAAGCCTGGGAATCCTGGATGCCCCATCATCGCAGGCATTGGCACTCCCACAGCAGGACTATCAGGCTATGTGGACTCTCTCCTCAGGCCCTATGCTTCTCCTATGCCACCAGCACTCCTAGCTGTCTTTGTGATACCACTGACTTCCTGGGGAAACTATAATCCATCGGTGATCTCCCAGAAAACAGAAATCTCCCATCCTAGCCACTATGGATGTAGAAGTTGTCTACATCAACCTTCCACACAAAGATGGACTACAAGCCAACAGGAATATTTTCCCTGGTAATGATATGGCACACCTGGTAGCTGAACTTTGTGACTTTGTCGTGTCCTACAACTACTTCAGATTTGGAGGCAATCTATACCTTTAAGTCAGTGGCACAGCTATGGGCACCCGCATGGCCCCACAGTATGCCAACATTTTTATGGCTGACCTAGAACACCACTTCCTCAAAACTCGTCCCCAGGCACCTCTCCTTTACCTACTCTACATTGATGACATTTTCATCATCTGGCCCCATGGGAAAGAGTCCCTCGAACAATTCCACCAGGATTTCAATAATTTCCACCCTACCATCAACCTCAGTTTGGACCAGTCCACACAAGAAATCCACAGCAAATCAGCAGCAGATTATGACACCCTTCATGATGGCCAGCAAATAATAGAATTGGAAACAAGAATTTTGTCAATCTTTGCCCTTCCCCACTTGCTTTAAAAAGAGAGTAAGCAAGTGCAAAATACTCACTCACTCCTGCAAGTCCTGTTCCAACATACATGTCGCCCATGTACGGTGTAATGTTCTTACTCCTTGGATGTTCTTACTCCTTGATGCAGGCACGTAGGTCAAGGCATAACATAGAACTCGATGTATTGGTATTACAAGAGTGTAGGGGGTAAGGTATGAAGCAAATTCTTTCCCTGAGTCAACAAAACAATACATTAAATGACAGGAGAAACAGATTCAAAGGATGGCACCTCTGTTTAGCTGTAGCATGGCATTTGTGGAAGACATTGATGCTTATTTTAGGTCATATCATGTCTACCCTTAGTCCTCACTGAAACCCTCCTTAGGAGTTCCACACATTCATCAAGGGCCCTGTGCTTCTGTACAAAATTAGTCTGTATAAATTCAGTTGCCTTGTGTTTGTCCTGAAGTATTATAAAGCCTTACAGAAGTTAAAAAATAGTTCCAGGGTTTATGGTGTAGATTCTCATCTCTCTTTTGACTCAGCATATCAAGGAAAGAAGTACACCTTTATTATATTTTCAAAACCTAGAATATTTAGCATGGAGAATTTAGCATGGTTGGTATCATTAGTGCCTTGAATTTGGGTGGTACATAGCCTACCTTCATACTTTATGTTTCATAAACTGAATGTGACAGGTATAAGGTTTGCAGTGAGGTTGTTTGAGAGGGATGTCATTTTTTCTACACTTTCTCACACAGAGCCCTGACCTCTGCATATAGTAAACAGGATCTTTCTTTTTTGTCCACTGTGGGAATTGCAACGACAGAGGAAATATTGTTAATTTCTGTAAGAAATTATGTTTGAAAGTTCAGTTTACTGTTTTCAGAACAATTATGGGAAGCTGCTGCAGAGCATGTCCTCTATTATGCCTCATGGGAAATGCTCCAACCTTCTTCTTTCAATAATTTCCACCCCACCATCAAACTCAGCCTGGACCGATCCATACAAGAAATCCACTTCCTGGACACTACAATACAAATAAAGGATGGTCACATTAATACCACCCTATACTGAAAACCAGCTGACTGCAATACATATCTCCATGCCTCCAGCCTCCACCCTGGATGCATTACACAATCCATTGTCTACATCCAAGCCCTAAAATACAACCAGATTTGCTCCGATCCCTCAGACAGAGACAAACACCTATAGGATCTCCATAAAACATTCTTAAAACTACAGTACCCACCTGGAGAGATGAAGAAACAAGTTGACAGAGTCAGACAAGTACCCAGAAGTCACCTACTACAGGACAGACTCAACAAAGAAAACAACAGAACACCACCGGCCATCACCTACAGC
The DNA here is from genome assembly GCA_007922155.1 of Mesoclemmys tuberculata. Classification (NCBI taxonomy): domain Eukaryota; kingdom Metazoa; phylum Chordata; order Testudines; family Chelidae; genus Mesoclemmys; species Mesoclemmys tuberculata. The sequence continues at coordinate 45,124,756 of ML675604.1, forward strand.
CTCCAGCTAAAATCTCTCCAACACATCTTTAAAGATCTACCACCTACCCTAGCAGATGATCCCTCACTCGCTCAAGCTGTGGGAGGCAGACCTATCTTTGCTTACAGACAGACCCCCCAACCTGAAGCAAATACTCACCAGCAACCGTACATCATACAAAAAGAACACTAACCCAGGAACCTATCCCTGCAACAAACCACATTGCCAACTCTACCCGCACATCAACTCTAGTGTTACCATCAAAGGTCCTAACCACATCAGCCACACCATAAGGAGTTCATTCACCGGTACATTTATTAATGTAATATATGCCATCATGTGCCAGCAATGCCCCTCTGCCATGTACATTGGCCAAACCAGACTGTCACTGCGCAAAAGAATAAATGGACACAAATCAGACATAAAAATGATAACATCCATAAACCAGTAGGAGGGCACTTCAATTTCCCAGGACACTCTGTAGCTGACTTGAAAGTTGCCATACTTCTACAAAAAGCTTCAAAATCAGACTTCAGTGAGAAACTGTATAGCTGGAACTCATATGCAAAGTTGACACAATCAAACTGGGTCTGAATAGGGACTTGGAATGGTTATCTCATTACAAGAAGTAATTGTCACTGTTCACACACTCTCACCTTCTAATCAATGGTTGTGAATAGGCCTCATCTATTCCAGCTGAATGGACCTTTGCTAACACCTACCCTCCCCATTGTTGTTCCTTACACTTGGATGTATATATATACATATACCCCCTATCTGATTTCTATTTCTTGCATCTGATGAAGTGGGTAACAGCCCACGAAAGCTTATGCCTGCAGAAATCTGTTAGTCTTTAAAGTGCTACAGGACTCTCATTGTTTTTGTTGTATTCACCTTTGTGCACCACAGGCTAGCACTGGGGAAATGCAAACTGTGTCTCTATAAGGGAGGTGTAAGAAATTTGCCGCACCAGTGCCTCTAGAGTCATTCTGCTTGCCTTAACATTCATTAGGTAGAATGGCTCCAGCCCAATGCTGGTGCAGTACAGCCTTATATGCACCAACTTATCATTATGGCTCTAGCTATTATGCACCATGTGAGAGCTCTTGTTTTGCTGCTGGCTTCCTAGTACCAACATGTAGAATCTTGCTTTCATCAGATGTTTTCTTTCTATAACTATTTCAGTACAAAAGAACATGTGTATCATCAAACAGAGCAAAACATAATGCAATCCATTTCCCCATAACAATGAGGGGAGGCCTAATGTGTTGTTGGGACTGGTATGTGATACAGTATCTCTGTGCGCCACACATTCCCGGGACTGAATAGATGCAATTGGTAGAAATAACACTACCTAATAAAATGAGCAGGCTGCATTTCATCAGACATCTATTACTGTAAAGTTTAAACAGATTTTAGGAGTCTTGGTTTCTACAAGAGCTACAGTTTTGTCATTCTTTTGCCATAGAATCATAGGAGTGTAGGGCTGAAAGGGACCTCAAGAGGTCATCTAGTCCATTCCCACATTCTGAGACAGGATTAAGTATGTCATAAGGAATTAATGAGCATTAAGTGACTGGGTGGAACCTTAGGGGGCACAATCCAAGACTATAAGTGGAACTGGTTGGAAATTTTCTGATTAAATGTTCTTCTGTCGGAAAATGCCAATTTATGAAAAGTAAAATAATCTTTGGAAACAAGTCACCTTTGACCAAAATTTGTTCACAAAGAAAAATTGAAAATAAGCATCTTGATCACATCAAAACATTTCTTTTCAGATGTGACATTTAGATTTTCCATTTTGAAACAACTTTTTGTTTCAATTCTTATTTTATATTATAAAACATAGTACAAAATTTGAAAAGTCAAAATGGGAATGAAACATTTAAATTGTCAAAATAAAATGTTTCAATTGGCTCAATGATTTTTTTTCCTGGAATTTTGTTTTTCAGGCAATTTCTAAATGCTTTGTGTTTGTTTTCCATTTCAGAACAGAAGAAAATTTGAAATTGCAAAACTTCTTATGAAATGAAAAATCTGGTTCTTGCTCCTATCTCTGCAAAACAGGTCCATCTTGAAGACCCTTACCATTTGCTCTGCTTTAGAGGGGTCCAACTGAAGATTCTTTTCAGGATAAAGTCTTCTTCAGTCTTTGTGATATAGGCAGGGAACTGGCTTGATATACAACCATGCAACTGGCTACTCTATTTATTCTCCCCTTTTGATGATTCCACAGGATGACATCTTGCAGTGAATTAGAAATAAACCTTTATCACTTTAGATATAACAAAAGTTATGCTGGAGACATAAAGTGAGACATGTTGAATAGTACTGGAATACTTGGTTAGAGAGAGAAAGGTTCTGCAAACCTACAGAACTCATATGTTCTTGTGTCCAGTGCCATCTTTAGAAATATTGTCTCTACTTCAGTGAAATTTTGAATAGCTCCAGATATGAGATTGCCATGGCAAGGGTTGGAATTTAATTGAATCTATCCTTGTTGAGGATTAGATTTTGCACAGCCCTGCATAAGGCGTGGTGCATAAACTGCACCAACTTGAGTAGCAGCATAAGAGGTCATTCTGACTCCAGGCTTCTCTGATTCACAAGTCTCCCCTGCTCCAAAGGAGTTGTAATTTGCTGCTGAAATGAATCAGCAGCAAATTATGACACCCTTCATGATGGCCAGCAAATAATGGAAGTGGAAACAAGAGTCCTGTCATTCTTTGCCCTTCCCCATTTGCTTTAGGAAGAGAGCAAACAAGTGCAAAATACTCACTCACTCCTGCAAGTCCTGTTCCAACATACATGTCGCACATGTAGGGTGTAATGTTCTTACTCCTTAGATGTTCTTACTCCTTGATGCAGGTGTAACCCGTCCGTGCCCAGGGTAGCCCACTGATAATGCCAGGGTCAGGGCAGGCTGTAAAAGGAGAGCAGATTCTCCCAGCACTGGTGGGTGACACTCAAGTCAGACTTCCCAACCAGCCACAAACAGTGCTTCTGATTCCCCCACATTGGTTATCAAGAAGCCACTGTGCAAATACACACAGCCCCCTTTACTGCATTTCAGTCTCTGGCTCCGAAACTGACACTAGGTCCAGTAAAGAGACCAGTTATTTAAACTCGATGCTCTTTACTAAAAGATTCCCTCTGATCCCAAAGGATCAGCCACAGTACCAGTTCACTATAAGTTTGGATCTTACCCAAAATACCACACTGCCGGCCAATCCTTTAGTAACTAAAACGAAAGGTTTATTAGTAAAAGAAAAACAAACAGTAAGAGAAGTATTAAAGGCTTAAAGCAATCAGATATATACAGATGATTTGAAAGTCCATACACAACAGGTTTCTAGAAGAATTGTGGAGTTGCAGGCTTGTATAGTTCCTCTGGTATACAACCAGTACCTGGATGGGTCTAAGTCCTTCAGTTCAGTTGCAAAGTGTGTTGATCCATAGGTGTGTCCGCAGCTGGACAGGAACAAAGACAAAATGGTTTCTGTGGTTTGATCTTATATACCCTCTGTCACTGGCCATGCGGCTTGTGGAACTTTACAGGAGCCCAAATGGAGTCCAGAGTCACATGGGCCAATCCTGGTAACTCTTCAGGTGTGCCTTTATTTTCTTCCTGGGCCTTTGGCTTCTGTAAAGGTCTTGATGGGCCATTAAGCGGGCTATTGTCCTGTGGCCTCTCTGTCTGGAGTGTGTCTTCTACAGCACAGTTTGAAATACAGGTATATCAAAGATTTCCATAACTTTCCTCCCACATATTACACATGAACACAAATATTATCTTCTTGCTCAGCACATTATAGCCTTTCTAACAGCACCTGACATGGTATGTCTCACATGAATCACTATGATTTTGACATACTGATGTCAAATAACACAAATGCCCCCCCCTCCCAATCCAGTCCGCATGACAGCAGGCATGTAGGTCAAGGCATAACGTAGAACTCGATGTATTGGTACTACAAGAGTGTAGGGGGTAAGGTATGAAGCAAATTCTTTCCCTGAGTCAACAAAACAATACATTAAATAACAGGAGAAACAGATTCAAAGGATGGCACCACTGTTTAGCTGTAGCATGGCATTTGTGGAAGACATTGATGCTTATTTTAGGTCATATCATGTCTACCCTTAGTCCTCACTGAAACCCTCCTTAGGAGTTCCACACATTCATCAAGGGCCCTGTGCTTCTGTACAAAATTAGTCTGTATAAATTCAGTTGCCTTGTGTTTGTCCTGAAGTATTATAAAGCCTTACAGAAGTTAAAAAATAGTTCCAGGGTTTATGGTGTAGATTCTCATCTCCCTTTTGACGCAGCATATCAAGGAAAGAGGTACACCTTTATTATATTTTCAAAACCTAGAATATTTAGCATGGAGAATTTAGCATGTCTGGTATCATTAGTGCCTTGAATTTGGGTGGTACATAGCCTACCTTCATACTTTATGTTTCATAAACTGAATGTGACAGGTATAAGGTTTGCAGTGAGGTTGTTTGAGAGGGATGTCATTTTTTCTACACTTTCTCACACAGAGCCCTGACCTCTGCATATAGTAAACAGGATCTTTCTTTTTTGTCCACTGTGGGAATTGCAACGACAGAGGAAATATTGTTAATTTCTGTAAGAAATTATGTTTGAAAGTTCAGTTTACTGTTTTCAGAACAATTATGGGAAGCTGCTGCAGAGCATGTCCTATTGTGCCTCATGGAAAATGCTTACACCTTCTTCTGTGAGTGAATCTCCTGAAAGCAGACAGCTCTTTATTGAGAAGCAATATCAGATATGGGACTCCAAAGATGTCTTTCAGTTTAGAGTGACTGATGTATAATAGCTTTCATTCACTTTCTACAATGGTGTAAGAAGCCGAAAGGAAATAAGTCACTGAGTAGAGAGAAAAAAGTTGGCAGGAGACATATCTCTTCTCAAAATTTTTTAGTCGTGAACCTTGGGCTGAACAGTACATTGCACATATTCATTTTTAATAGTCATTTGGAATAGTGTTATTGAAAATACCAATACTGCATTTCTCTTGAGCATTACACCATTGTGTGGGCTCTCTGCCAAAGCAAACTCTCATCTTTCTGAGGAAATGTATCATTCTCAGTGATTATATAGGTCCCTGGGTTATTTATAATTGAATTATCAGGTGCATTGTGAGCAACACGGCCAGTTGGTAATGGATCATGAAGCAAGGTAGGTCTCAGAACAAAATAGTCTTTAAAAACTCAGACTTTTTTATTTTTGTTATTTTTAAAGTTAAAAAGCAAAAGTTGGTGTTACACTGTGAGTGCCTGCCTCAGAGCACACTGTCAGAAAATAGCGCAGCTATCTCAAACTGGGGGTGTACACTATAATTAGATTTCACTACGTCAATACCATATGTGAACTTCTGGATCACTATACCAGTTTTCCATTGACAGTCCCCCCTCAGACTCTCTAGTCTATTTGTCATCCAGACAAACTGGACTTTGTGCTAAAAGGTCACTTAAAACAAAAATTATACCACATCAGGTTTCTCCCAGTCCCAAGAAGCCAGTCACATACCCCCGGTCAACTGATACTCCAGATCTTACATCCAAGAGAATGCTGATAGCCAATTCTATAGTAAATTAATTAAAAGTTCATTAGCTACCAAAAAGAATGTGAGTTATTGAGAGGTTAAAGTTGGTAAAATATATGTACAGGTGAATCACAGTTTATGATTCCAAATGGTGGCAGTGATGTAATAAACTACCAGTTTCCCAAAAAGTCTTTACAGGTTACCCAGATTGTCTCTGGAGAATCTCCATTTTGCATCTGGTACACTTCCCTGTAAGAGTCCAAACAGTTCATAGATGAAGGATTTTTCCATGAATCCCTATTTACAGCATCTTCTGATAGAACAGTGGGTGTACTCACATGGGCTTTTCCTTTGATGAGGGTGAGTGAGTAATGCACTTTGAGTATCTGACCTCCAGTCATCACACACAATGGCCTTTTACTTTGGAATTAGCACCTATTCTGATAAAGTCCTTCATTAGCATTCCACAAGGCTTCTTTGATGTCTGATGAGTTACTTAGTTACAGGGGTATGTACAATGTAAACGTTTGCTGTTACATTACGACAGGACACACATAAGTCAAAACAATACATGTAATATCCCCTTAGTTTTTTGAAGTTTTAACACCCAAAATACTTATATATTTAACAATCACTTTGATCTATGCTAATAAACAAGTGAGTTGGCCTGAATACACTCTGACGTGACTAGTCTGCCAATGTCACAGTTGGTTTCACTCTGTCCTTTCCAAAATCAGGCTCTATGGCGATCAGGAAAGTCCAGTAACCTTTGCTGCAAAGTATCTTAATTGTGGCATTATCAGACGTGTAATGTTCAGCCAATCCTTTGCAGGCTTTATGTCTGATTGAAACATAGGCCTGATCTAGACACACTTGTAATAAAATAACTAAATCAGTTTTAATTCACACCTTCTCTTATTTCTTTGCAAGTCTGTGTAAACCCTCTCATTTCAGAATAAAATATTCTTTCAATTTCAGTACATCAAAGTAGGACACTTTTATCCAAAACCATAAGTGTCCACACATAGACTAATATGACGTGTGAATTAAATTGATTCAGGCATTTTGCTGCAGATTTCTGTATAGACCAGCCCACTGTCAATAGGAGCCAGGTGAGTCACCGGGGAAGATACTCAAGCTAAGTAATTAATGCATAGCTAGCTGAGTAGTTATACCAAACACACACATGCCTGAGTGCTTCATGATGCTTAATGTTGATGCCCAAGTACCTTCAGCTAATTAGGAAGTGTGAATCTCGATCACACTTCTTGAATGCTGTGGTTTTATATTTTTATCAATTTTCTAAAGCCCCAAAATACTGTCATCCAACAGGCTTCATATATGTGTAAAACAAAATGAGAAAATAAGAAGAGTTTAGTTATACAAAGATGGGTTATCTAGAAAAGTCAACCAAATTAGAATAAGATTAAACAAAGCACAATTAAGGCTAACTTCTTCCCCTTCTTGGGGGCACATAGAAGGTCTGAAAAGGGATAGAATCATTCCAAAGTTTGTCTTAGCTTTATATAGAAAAGCCCTATTCTAGTGCATCCGCTTTTACATTATCACATCTTGATATGGATAAACTTTCTTTTATCCAGCAAGGCTATACTTATATGTGAAATGTTAATGATCTTATATTAATGGGTACTTTACAGATTTTCCAGACATCAGATAGCTGGGGCCTTGTAAAACTTGCCAAGCTGGAGTTTGACAAAAATATCTTCTTGAGAAGAATATCAATGTATCCAGAACAGTACCCCAGGGTGCAAGTTCTTCCAGAGACAAGTTCTGCATCGTTAAGCAGTAATTGCTCATGTATTGGTTTCAAATACTAATTATGATGGATCACAGGGTAAATCAATGAGAGTTTTTCTCGATTAAGGACCATAGAATTTGGCCCAGACTTCTTACAATTTCTGTTTTCAAAGCTCTGAAGAATTCATTATGATTAATGTGTTTCCCTGGCTGGCTTTTCTTAAATCTTTGTTATAATCCTCTGTCTTAGGTTATTTTTGATAAATAGTATAGTAATAATTATTTAATAACATCCTACCCCATATTTAAGACTTTTATATATAACCTTTTTTTAAAATTTGATCATCTAACAGGTATTTCTTCTCTTGTTACATTTAAAATTTCTCTCAGCAATTTGGCACTAAGTATTCTGTAGTTATAAACCATATTTTACTTGGATAATATCATTCAGGCTTTGTGGACACTTCTCTAAACTTTGTTTCCAGTTTATGGCTATCCAGTTTTTATTATGCAACACTAGACAAATGTCTTCCCCTTGCATTTATAACTCTTCATTAGGGCTCCAACTCAACATGATATTTAAGCATGTGCCTAACTTAAAGAATATGAGAAGTTCAGTTGACTTATATGGAATGACTCACATTAATTATATATGAACAGCTTTCTCTCCTTGTTCCAGCCACTCTTAAAGTGACATATTTTGTTATTGCTTCAATTATATACATGGGTGAAAAAATCTGTAGCAATAAAAATGAAAAAATAAGTTTGCTTTGGATTCTTGGATAATGAATTTTTTAAATAAATGTATATATATAATATATATATGAGGCAGATATCAAGTTTCTACAGAGTCATATTATATACAATTATTATTAATTTCCTCTTCATCCCTCATTGTCTCATTCCATTTTTCTTCTCATTGTTCCCTGTAAAGTTTCTCAGTCTTTCCATATTCCTTTTCCAAAGTGTATTGTTTAGCCTTCCAAAAGTGTGCAAATTTGGTTCAGATAATCATACAGAAATTCAAAGCTTGCCACTATATTCCCAAATTTCTTTGATCAGAAAATCTTGTAAGTACAGACTTTCTCATGAGATTTCCAGTCCTTCCAGGTACCAGCTGCTTGGAAAATGTGAGAATGCCCTTTTTTGCTGTGTGTCTGTGCTTTCACTTCCACTTCTGTCTGGAACTAAGAGTCATGTGGAAAACAAGTTGATGGAATATTTCCATATGTCAGATTCATTTTCACCACTTTTCATTCAGATTCTCTGCTGGCTTATTTATTATCCAAACTATTTTCCCCACTTCTAAAACTTCTGTCCTCCTTTTCCTCTGCTGCTCATGTTTTTATATGGTGTCTTGTTCTATTTCTCATGTTCTATTTCTCTTCTACTTCTTCTACCTTTTTCCTGGTTTACCTTTTTCTTCCTTTCTGTGCCATTCTTTCAGTGTTGGTTCTTTGCCTCTAGCTTGGATATCCATTCTGTGTTTCTTCCCATTCTGGGCCTTTGTTTGCCCTACTCTTTGTCCCTTCCCTTCATGTCTCACTGTGTGTCCTATGTCTGCAGCAAATGAAATGTGATCTCTGAAGTACTGAATTTTATACATTTCAGTTAGCTCAAATCTTATATATTTACAGGTCCAAATTCTGCTCTGAGTTAGATGAATACAACAACCAATGACATCATGGGGAATTACATCCACGTAACAGCACACAATCTGGCTCACTGATATTAGCAGGGAACAAACCGAGGTGGGTTATAGTACAACATACCAATGATTACTAGTCTACAGCAATGACTTCAGTGGCTCCAGGCAGCGGGAATGAAACACAAGGAAATATGAGCAGAGAGAGGAAAAGGGTAAACTGTAATAGGGTAAAAAGAGAAGACAGGATGTAGAGTCAATAAAGATGTGGGTGAGAATAAAGAAGGGGAGATAGATCTTGTGGTTAAGGTAATGGCATGGGTTCAGAGTTTTGGCTAATTCCCAGCACTGCAACAGTCTTCTTATATGATCATGGGCAACTCATTTAATCTCTGTGTGTCAGATCCCCATTGGCAAAAATGGAGAGAATGATTCTTTTTCTGTTTAAACTGTAAACTCTTTGGAGCAGAGACTTGTGTGTTTGATCTATGATGCATATGTTTGTTCCTTGTCATCCCTGGGTTGAACCACCACAACCAGGGACAAACGCTTGTGTCCTGGAATAAATGTTGGTATCCATATATTAGCATTTACATTTTGTTAGATGACGTGTTAAGAGGTAATCAACTAAAACATATTAAGATATGACCGAAATCTAAGGCCTAAAAAGGGTCCAAGTGATGACAGCAAATATGGGGCTTTATCCCAGTTCTTCAGAGAATGTGAAACTTGAGCTATTTTGCCTGAAATTTTCTCTGCAATAAAGATCAATGTTTCCATTTGAAAATTGCGATTCCGTCCTTTATTCTTAATTATTTAACATTTATACTGTGATAGCAACTAATGGCCATAACAAAGTTGGGCTCCATTGTGCTAGACACAGTTCCCTCACTTTTTTTAGTTCCTGCCTGTTACGCTCCTTGTTTAATTATGCAGCAGCTCAAAAATGCGCTAAGTGCTTGAATTCTCATCCTACAGTGATTCCTCATTAGAATCAGTTTATAATTGTAATTATTCAAAATGAAGAGCCAGCTGGGACAAATTTAATTAACTAATTCATCACTCTGGAGATAAACCCAGACCAAAATGGCAGTTCCAGACACCCTTGAAGTTTGTTGGAAAACTTAGGGTCCAAGACTTGAGCTCATGTCAATAATAAGCCTTTCCCTTTGTGATTGGGTCTGCCAAAAGGTTGAAAGATTCCTTAGACAGTCTGATCTGTTTGGAAGCAGTTGATGGTTTAAGTTTTCATTTCCCCCTAGGTGCTCTGAAAATGAATTGTTCTGACAGTTCTTGATTGCTGAACAGTTATATAACTACATGCTGTTCTCTTCTGCTGCATCATGAATTAAATTTGAGGAAGAGCTCAGGATTGCAGAGAGTCTAAGAGAAAAAAGAAAAGTATATTTGTGCACAGTTTAGCATAACTTTCTCGCCCACTTTCCATATTTCTCTTGCTTTTTAGATTGTTGGCCAAGACAAATTTGTGAACCTTTTGTGTTTGTACAGTGCTATTGTCATATAAATCAGAGAAATAGTCCTAATAAATAACTGAAGACTAAGGCCCTAATCCTGCAAAGAGAATCCTGTGAGCAGACCTTTTTTGAAACCAGTGCCGTGCAGGGATCTATGCCGTTCTATTTGCAGGATCAGTGCTCCAGTCTGCAATTGTTATTGCAGGATCAGGTCTTAAAAGAGTATCCGTGCTTTAGAGAAACTTTTGTATCATAAGGGCCTCCTGCAGGAGGATTTCAAAATAGCTACACAGTGCTATTTATTTTTCAATGTAAGTAAATATCAACCACAACCACCCATTATTTGGCTGAAGTTGTCTTTGTAGAATAAAAGACAAGCATGCCTTTCAACACTATCTAAAGATGGCAATGTGGTAAAAACATATTCCTTAATGTTTGTGAGATGCTTAGATAGTACATGGCCCAAATCACCATGAATTTGGTGATTTTTTTTTTTAGATACCTTTGGGAAATTTGTTTAATTTTGATAGGTTAAATTTGATATCATTTGCCATATTTTATAGCTGCATTCACTCCCCGAATTATGGCTGTGTAGCCTGGAAGTGTGGCCTCCCTCGGAGATTGACAATGAGGCAGAGCCAAAGCCCCTCTGGGGGTAGAACCTGGAAGTACACCCCCACCTGACTGGAAGCAGAAAGGCGGGCCAGGAAGTATAAAAGGCAGACCTTCCAACTCAGTGAGGAGAAGGTGGCTGAGGGAGAAGGATGTCTCTTCCTGGGTGCTAGGGCGAGGGTCTGGACCTGACCGTTATAGTGAGAAGAGGCTGCTGGAGCTGCCAGCTGCCTGGGGCCCTGAAGGCCTGCCAGAGCTACTTGACCTTGTGACTTGGATGAGCTACCAGAACTACCAACCCCTTGCAAGTCAGAAGAGACCCCTGGACCTTGCAACCTAGATGAGCTGCCCTCCATGGATGGCTCCGAAGAGTTCCCAGACCTGCTGTCGAGCAACAAGGCTGAGGGATTCTGGAGCTTTCCTCAGACTGAGTATCCCGAGGAAACGGGAGTGACTCGGGGCTCAAGGTACTCTAGGGAAAAGGGGGAAGGAAGGAACCCAGGGGAGCCAGACAGTTGTCTGGCTGCTTTATGGCCTGTAGCCAGATCAGAGCATTTCAGCTGGAGTCCCGCTGACCAGGACCCAGTGATAGGACACAGTGAAGTCAGGTGGGCTTGCATTCCCCTTCCTACCCTGACCCAGGGGTGATCCCACTACCAAGTGCTAGAGACTGCTTCCCTTCTGCCTGCTCCACCCTGCCTAAGGGCTGGGGCTTTGAGCTGTTTGCTCACCCTACTGAAGTCTAGACACTATCCCTGTTTGTTTGGCCCACCTGGCCTAAGGGCTGGGGCCTTAAAAAGTTTGCTTGCCCTCCTGAGGGCTAAAGACTGGCCCCTTTTGCCTATCCCACCCAGCCTGAGGGCTTGGGCTATGAATTGTGTGCTCATCTAAGGAGGGCTCAAAGCCTCCTACCAGGCTTGCCCAGCCCCGATGGTGGATCTGGGCCCTCAAGATACTGGGTCGCCCTACCTGATGATTGGCAAGGCTGAGGAGACTCACAATTTCTAACTTCCTTTCTGTTAGAGCTCCCTTGGAGATTGACAGCGAGGGAGCGCCGCTGGCCCCGCCCATGCCAGGGAACCTTTACAGGCTGTGCCACTACATAATGCTGAGACCTCATTTCTTAACAATTGCAGAGTTGCAGACTTTTTACCCTTAGAGAGCAGCCATTGTTTATATACATATAAACACATATATCAGTTGGGGCAGCACGGCATATCTACAAGGATAAAGTGGAAGCAACTGTCTTCTACCATTTGCCAATTTTGTGGGCACCCTCCTATAGGCAAGGCAGGATCCAGGTGGAATTCATGTATCTTTAATACTGGCAAAAGTACAGTAACTCCAGGGGTCCACTTTTGAAGGTAAATTGATTTCACTCTTCTAATGTATGGTATTTCAGAGCCTTTTGAAAAACACAGTGGCAAAGCTGCATCCCTTTAAAGTTGGGTTATTAATTGAAAACATGCCCTAAGTTATGGTTAGGTGATTTTTAGTAAGGAGAGCAAAAGGTATGTCCAGATGGGAATAACTGGCTATGCAGGATTTTCTTTTTATTAGAAAAACACTATCTATGATGAGAGAATACTTTGTAATGTCACATCATATGTTATATTAATAACCTCCTTTTCTCAGTTGTACACCATGAGAAACTTTTGATGAATGTAACGCTTGGTCCTTTTGTGCATGTTGGTTATTTTTTCTTTATTTATTGTGGATTTAAAGTAAGATGAGGAAAAGCCAAGCTAGTTTAGCAAAGAAGGCTCAATCCTGCAAACATTTACATGGCACAAACTTTACTCAGGTAAGGAGACCCAGTAAGTGGAACTACTCGCTTGAGTGGTGGTACGTCAGGCGCATTGTGCTTGCAGGATTGAGCCTGTGATTTGTACAGTAACTCAGAAGGTTCCAATTTCTACCCGTCTTTTTATAATAAATTCATAAACAATTTCATATACAAGTTATTGAGGCTGCTTACGTATGACAATGCAAACCCTTAAAAGCAAGGAAATACCATATCATGGGGAACCTCTTAGTTGTAATCAAATTCCCACACAGCAGGTGTCCCCTGACACTGACAGACACATCATCATAAGGAACTTCCTTCTGCCTCCAGCTGATAAGAAAGCACAAACAACAACGCTAGTGCATACAGTACAGAAAGCCGCAGTTGCAACCGTCAGCTGCATCAGCACACATTCAGTTGACATACGTGCACAAGTTAAAAGTGCAGTGTGATGTGAGTTTGTAAAGGAAACCGGAAAGGTTTGTCGATACGTAGCCAAATGTGCAGTTATTTTCCCCAGAATTAGAAAGGCAGATATGTCAGCATCATAAACTTATATAACACCCTTTACTGAAGCACAGAATATGTAATATGATAAGATGTCAGATAGATATACCAGGGTTGTGTTGCTTTACAAGCGTCTAGCACAGCTTAGTGAGATTTCTGAGCGTAAATTGACTGTCACATCCTGCTAGCAGAAAGGAGTTTATGGGTTTCTGTTCCTGCCTAAAGCACTGGGAATCAGGAGAAGAAATGTCTGCATTCATTGCAGGAAAAACATACATCTGGATATTTGTGTGTCCCCAGGAAATGTTAGCAAAGGAAAAGAAAGACAGGGTCAGAATGGAGCAAATTGACATAGCAATTTAGCTCTTAAAATTAATTCCTAATTATGTCATTAACTATACATTTGCATCATTTGCAGGAGCTTGAAATGAAATGTTTGATACTGTGCCTGTCCTATAGGAAACCCCTGAGAAGGACAGTAGTCTCATGGTGTTATCACTGTGTTCCTAAGTTCTAACTGAAAGTTAGAGGGAAAGGTTTCAAAGCCCTTGACTTAGAGATAAATTCAGATCATTTTGTTTCCTTTTTGGTAGTATACTGTGTACGAGAAGGCATGATAGGAAGCACTGCAAGGTCAGCCATGCTATATGAGTCCATCTGCACAGAAGTCTGTGGGAGATAAAGGTTCCCCCTTTGCCCAGTACTGCTCAGTGTTCAGGATTTTCCTTTGCTTTATAGTGTTTAGTGGAGAGTCTCACATTTATTACAGCTGATAAAAACTAGAGGCTCTACAGAATTGCACTGGGAGACTTCATGAAGTCTCGGCCTATGAGGTACGACTACCTGCAGGAATTGTGTTTGATATCTCTTCTCACATTTTTTGTGTGGGAAGTGATCTAAATTGTATATCCTTTTACCATCCTTTTACCCTCCCCACTCTAAATATCATTGGGGAATAATCCCAGTTACCTAAGGGAGTAGCTGTCAGTTCAATATTCAAATTAGTTACCCCAGGCAAAATGAATGGGTTTGGAAAAACACCACTTATCAGCATTTAACGGCTATGCCAAAACAGAAGGGAGGTCATTTAAAATGTTACTGGAAATGAAAACACAGTGAGCAAAAGTAATTTTAAATCAACACATCTCACCAATTCTCCCATCCTCAACCAATTAGCCTCAAGTAAAATAACTGGCATATGGCATGTCTCATAAACAGACTAACAGAGACACAGTCCTCTGTCTAAATTTTGCCTGAGTTTTGTTTTGTCAGCCCCTCTGTGCTCTTTCCCTAAAGTAGCCAACACCAACACAGGCTGAGTAGTAATCAAAGCCTTCCAGGCCCTTCCCCAGTCACAGAATCATAGAATCATATAAGATTAGGGTTGGGAGGGACTTCAGGAGGTCATCTAGTCCCACCCCCTGCTCAAAGCAGAACTAACCCCAACTCAATCATCCAAGCCAGGGCTTTGTCAAGCCACACCTTAAAAACCTCTAAGGATGGAAATTCCACCACCTCCCTAGGTAACCTTGCCACCCTTCTAGTGAAAAAGCTTTTCCTAATATCCAACCTAGACCTCCCCCACTGCAACTTGAGACCATTGCTCCTTGTTCTGTCATCTACTACCATTGAGAACAGCCTAGCTTCATCCTCCCTGGAGCCCTCCTTCAGGTAGTTAAAGGCTGCTATCAAATCTCCCCTCATTCTTCTCTTCTGCAGACTAAACAAGCCTAGTTTGTTCAGCCTCTCCTCATAAATCATGTGCTCCAGCCCCCTAATCATTTTTGTTGCCCTCCACTGGACTCTATAATTTGTCCACATCCCTTCTGTAGTTGTGGGCCCTAAACTGGACACAATACTCCAAGTATGGCCTCACCAGTGCTCAATAGAGGGGAATAATCACTTCCCTCGATCTGCTAGCAATGCTCCTACTAATGCAGCCCAATATGCCATTAGCCTTCTTGGAAATAAGGGAACACTGTTGACTCCTATCCAGCTTCTTGTCCACTGTAACTGCCCAGGTCCTTTTCTGCAGAATTGCTACCTAGACAGTCAGCCCCCGGTCGCTAGCAGTGCATGGGATTCTTCTGTCCTAAGTGCAGGACTCTGCACTTGTCCTTGTTCAACCTCATCAGATTTTTTTTTGGGTCCAATTCTCCCATTTGTCTAAGTCACTCTGTATCCTATCTCTACCCTCCAGCATATCTGCCACTCCCCACAGGGTAGTGTCATTTGCAGACTTGCTGAGGGAGTAAGTCCACCTTTCTAGGCCAAGATGATCTTCCCTGGGCCCAGGACATCAAGCCCAATGGCATCCTGTTGCCCCTTCTCATGGTGAGCAACATGAACAGTACTGGGAGAGGTTTAAAAGAGGAAAGGGGAAAATCTGGATTTCTACTTCTACATATAAGGACAGGAACTTCCAGTGCCTTCTCACTCTCACCCATGATCATGGAAGGACCTTCTTGGGGTTTTGGGCCAGAAGTCTCCCTCCCTACATGGGGAGCAGCTGTAACAGCCAGGAGGAGCTCACAGGGATCAGACTATGCGAATCTCAGAGCCTTTGTGCTCCTTTCTCAAATCATCATGTACCATGGCAGCAGACTGTCTTGTGTGTGATAATGGGCAAGTCACTTAATGTTATATCTCAGTTTCCCATCTATAATACTTCCCTGTATCTCAGAGGGGGTTGTGAAGATAAATCTACAAATATCTGGGATCTTCTCAGATACTATACCAGTTCCCAAATTCTCTAACCTTTGACAGCTGAAGGATATACATTTGAATTTCCTAATCCACTGGGCTCTAAGACTTTAATCCTTCAAAGTCACCTTAGTGACTACTACGCCTGGTTGAGCATCAAAACTGCGCAAACAAATACTGGCTAAAGTCTGTCTGCCAAAACATTTCATTTCAGGCGGTTAGTTTTTTTACCTCAGGCACTCTGGAGAAAAAACAAGTTGATTGAATATTAAGACAGCTGCCAGACTCAGTTTATGCCACAGGGACCATGAAACGGTGGCCATGGAATTCAAAACCCAAAAATCTACCTAGTGCAGGAAACAGGAAAGATGAATGAGTCCAGTGGAGAGAAAGGAAGAATGTTTCAGGCACGGCAGAGCTGGGATAAATATTCTCAGTGGGGTGGGACAAAGTGGCCTTGGTTAAGAAAGGGAGTCGCATGTTGCTTGTCTTCTTAGACTACAAGCTGTTTGAGGTAAGGCCTGGGTGTGTGAATGCCATTTGCACGTGGTGAGTGTTAGCAGATTACAGAAAGCAATAATCAGAGTAATGGTGGGGAAAAAAATTCTGAGGGGCCTTCAAATTTTGCTGTATTCAAACTCATGTTACTCTTAATCTTCCCAAGAGATGCACAGAAAGGAAAACAATTTTAAAAAAGGATAACAGTGTTTTTGTTGCAGCTCAAAAAACATTCAAGGGTGGCCAATGCTTTGTGTTGGTTTTATTTCATCTGTGGTGGTTTCTCCCATAGTGAGCACCTCAGGCAACAAGTGTAAGGTAGATTATCTGCTTAAGAATGGTCATATTTGTTTAAGTTGCATGTACAGAAGAAGAATATATTTTCCACATACTTGTACTGTGTTTCTTGTCAGATAATATTAAGGCTTTGTACAACTCCCATAACTAATAGCTTCAAGAAAAGAAACAACATTTAAAAAGGTCATGAATAAGGGCCACAGTACACAGTTCTGTAACTGGAGGGAATCTGCCTCAGAGAAGGAGCTAAGATTCCTAGGGAAAAGGTGAACCATAATATCTAGGGCAAACGGATGAGCTGTGACAGAATGTGATTAAACACATTACAAGTTCGGGTCTGGTGATGGTTGATGGAGCTGTCTCTTTTGGAGAATATTTAAAATGACATTGTTTGTCTTATGAAACAAATTAAATCTACCACATTAGTACCTGCAAAGAAGTCCCTGCAGGCAGCCCACTTTTTAATTTGGGATGTTTAAAATACTCAATCCAGACTGTAGTTAGAACTATTTGTGAGAGAACGGCAAAAGGTTTGTAAGCGTTGTTTAATTCTACTTTGCATCTTATAGTTTGGGAGCTGTTTATCCAAGCTGCTGGTGTGGAAACAGAGTTGGAAATAATGTGAAAACAAACTCAGACTGGGCTGGAAATACCTTGCAAGAGGCTATTTTTGTGCTATTTCCTCTTCTTGTCTAAGCCTTAAATAGGAAGTAGTGAGAATCACAATACTTTAAGTTACTGAAATTTTTCAAACCCCCCAAAAAGGTTGCAATTTTTGGTGAAAGGAGGTAGAGATTCTTATCTAAAGCATGCAAATATTCCCATCTTGGGCTTATGCAGGCCCACTTAAGATCATATGGAAATATGTGTCTTTTCATCACAAGGCTTTTTTTAAAAGTCAAAGCCAAATGCTCTGCTGCTGCAAACTGGCCCAACTCTGTTGCCTTCGATGGATCTGCACCAGTTTACACCAGTACAGAATTTGGCCCAGAGTTGTTCTTGTGATAGTAAAATATGTGACTAATAAAGTTTCCCGTTGACCGAGGATTACAAACGAATGCCCAGTAAATAAGTCTCTTAATTTTCTGTTGCTCAGGAAGAATCCTCTTTAGATGAACGTAAGGGGCTCTCCACACTGTGCCTAAGAAGTGCTGTTAGTCACAGTATCAGCACTAGCAATACTGTGGGTTTGACGTGTTTGTGTTATCTGGCCTTGGGGTGATAGGAGAATGGTCCATGAGAGAACAGAGTAGTCTGAATGGAAAAAGGGCCATAACCTTTGTACTGTAAGATAAGCAAATCGGATAATAAGCATCTTGCACCTGAGTCTGTTATTAATAAATAGGAAAGGATTTTACAAAAGGAGCAGGAGGCATCCCACGGTGTTTTCCCTACAAACCTTTTTACGTCTCTGCAGCTTTTTTGAGTCTAGAGGTTGGTTTTGCCAGCAAATTGTGTTTATAACAATAGCTAATGCAAGACATGGGAAACTGAGCAAGCACGCGTTCACTGCCTGTGTCCTGAGTCAGGATGTGCATTGAGCACAGGGAGCAATGACATGCCTTCTCTGCAGAGAGGATGTGTAAATTACTGTCAATGACCTGAGCAAATCGCATGCTGGGCTATTTTTATTAGTTGTATTAATTTGAGACACAACCTGGAAATACATTTGTTACCAAGGAAGGAAGAAAACAGTGTATTTGCAGTGAATGCTTTAGCTGTGATCCATATCCCACTAAAGGCAATAAAAAGATACTGAATGATTACAGAGAAAATTGAATCAGGCCCTTAGACATAAAGATTTAAGCCTGTTCAATTTTTTCCTAAAGAAAAAGGAAAAATTATCTAGTAAACTCAATTTTTATTTTCCTTTTGGGCTTCTCTAAATTTCTTATTTCTTCCTCTCCCTTTCCCTTTATTCTCAACAGCTTTTGTTTTATTTAAAATTTTTGTTTTATTTAGAAGATACAGTTTTGCAAACGAAGAGCAAGGATTACAGGATTTCTTTTACACTTAAGGCAGGATTAAGAAGCACTATAGAAAATAGCCGTGCATGTTGTACACAGAAATAAAGATTTAGAAATGGTTACATAATTTCAGAATGAAGACAGCCAGGAAGATCAAACTTACACCCAAACAGGGTTCTTCAAAAGTCCTTGGCACTGACCTTTTTATGTGAACTCTTTTCATTTCCTGTTTAGAGAAACCATGCAAACCAGGAACTTTACCGCCAATTATTTTTATATGTTTTATATACAATTCCCCATTTCCTCCTTTCACAGTTAAACTTTTTGGAAAAAAACCCAAAACAACCCTCTCTCCAAAAATCAAATGGAAATATTTTGATCAAAGCCTTTGGAGATTTGGGGTATAATTTTCAAAGACTCCTAGGAGCCTAAGCCCCATTATTAAAAGGGATTTAGGAACCTTGAAAGTCAATAAGATGTAGGCTCCTGATACCCAGATCCTCAAAGGTACGTAGGCACCTAACTCCCACTGAAATCAATGGGAGTTAGTCACCTAAATATCTTGGAGGGTCTAGTTAAGTCTACCCAGGAATTAAAGATTTCCAACATGGCCTCGGCTGGCTCTGATTAGCTGACTTGGGCTTGTGGGCTCATGCTCCAGGGCTAAAAGTCATTGTATAAATGTTCGGGCTTGGGTGGGAGACTGAGCACTGGGACCCTCCACCCGCAGAGTCCCCCTGAACGCTTTTTCAGTGTTTTTCCAGCCCCAGAGCTCAAGCTCAACAAGCCCACATCAGCTGACCTGGTCCAGATGTGAGCATTTTATTTCCGTGTAGACATACCATAAGTGCCTGAGAAACTCCAAAAATGGGACAAAGGTGCCTAAATCATTTAGACATTCGACTGTTTTGTGCTTTGTGAATAACTATAACACTGTTGACTGCTGCATTTTTTAAACATATTGCTTTCTTTGTCTCCTTTTCTCTTCTCTCCCTTTGAGATAATAGTACTAATGGTGTAGTAATTAGATATTGTAACAAGATTAGCTATCCTGCATTGCTCTGCCAAGAGCAATATTCATGCGGAGATGCTATGCTTTCCCTTTTGGTATCATGATCTCTGTTTTCTCTTTGTGGCTTCTCTGGATATGTTTTCTTTCTGTGTTTTTGTAAAATTTAAAGTACATTTTATGCTTGTGAATGGTGTCTGGGAAGCCAGAAGTGTTCTATTTATCTCAGAACAAGTACAGCCAGGGCACCAGCAGGGAAATCTTCCCCACACTGACCCATCCTGTGACTTGGAAGGACGACGTATAAGAGTGAATGGGCAGTTCGGTCTCCATTCTTTGCAATGCTTGATATTCCTGCTGAGTCTATCATGCAGTGGTGCCAGATAGGAGACTGAATGCTAGTCCATTAGGAACAAGCAGCCATTAGTAGTTGATGGTATTCAATCGCTGTCATTCCAACTGAGAATTAAAAGGCTTCTCACTCCATTACTAGTCCTTTAGGCCATCCAATCGCTAAGAATATATTTTCACATTGCAATGACTTCTATTAAAAAAAATGCCATTACACAAAAAAACAAATACGAGGCCAAAATCGCCCCAGTTACAACCGGGCAAACCTCACTGATTTCCTGTCCAAACCTGATACTGTCCCACCCAAAACCGAAGACTCTTTAAGGTCACAGGAAAACAGCAACATCATATATTTAGCCACAGACCTCAGCTTTCCTAATTTTGGTCAGTGTTGTGGGCTGGCTGCAGCATCAACAAGGCTGGTGGGTGTGGCTGCCAACCTTCATTTTACATAGCTGTGAGAGACAGTTAAGTGTCCCCACTGAAAACAGGCATACGTGTGTCTACCCAGGATTCTCAACCATGTGGGTGGAGGGCTTTGGCTGGACGTTGTTTTGAGTTAAAAGTGTATGCACGTAAGAGAAGTAGGAGGCCACACACAGGGAGAGACACAAGCCAATCTGGACAAATATGGTGTGCAACCCTGAAAGAAGCCTAGAGAGGAGCCTTTTGGGTCTCATGTTAGCAAAAGAAGCTTGCGGCTATGAGCAAAGAAACCACCTTCTGATTTTTGTTCCTCCTGTGTTCAGGGAAACAGAACTTTGAACATTCCTTGTAAATAAACAAATCTGCATAAAAGAAAATACCTGACTCTATCATGAATTTCTCCTACAACTGGAACATCCTGAATTTGGTTAACCACTCAGGTCAAAAGGAGTCTTCAATATCATAGATTATAGGACAGCAGTGCTGTATCAGCCTATTTGGTTGTCACTATTTCTCAACTGCCCACACTTTGGATATTTTTTAATGATTTTTTTTTCAACTCACGTAATAAATTATATGGTGCAGGAGCTTCTGAAGACAGAAGAGATAAGTAACTCTGAATTTGACCAAGTCTTTGGAAAGTTGGTTTTGTGAGTAATGCACTACACTGGGACTTAATATTTCTGGGTCTCAATTCCCTTTCTGTAAAATAGGGATAAAATACTACCTTTCTTCCATGTTTTCTGTTTTGTCTATATAGGTTGTAAGATTTTCAGGGCAGAGACTGTCTCTTACTACATGTTTGCCCAGTGCTTAACATGAAGCCTTTTTCTTGGTTGGAGTCTCCAGGTACGTCAGTAATGTAAATAAAAAATAGCTGCAATGTTTTATAGGAGGCTGTCCTACAAAAGATGCAAAACTCAAATTATATCAGATCAAAATCTGTTTTGGACACATTTTGACAATCTTAGTTAATCTAATATGATGAGTAGTTTGAACTGCCATCAAATATTAACCCAGAAGAAACCCAAAGAAACATTCTGTGCACAATTAAAACCCAATG
This sequence comes from Mesoclemmys tuberculata, assembly GCA_007922155.1. NCBI lineage: Eukaryota > Metazoa > Chordata > Testudines > Chelidae > Mesoclemmys > Mesoclemmys tuberculata. The sequence continues at coordinate 45,146,402 of ML675604.1, forward strand.
AAAATGACAAACTGTCAACTAAAACTCTTTTTTCTCATGGACATCAGGGGATGAATTCAAAAGAACGTATTAATCACTGCATACCATTCTCCATATGGGATTGTGCAGGTGGGGAAAGAGGTCCACGCAGCCAGCACATTAATGTTTTCAAAAAGAGAATTTACCAAATGCAGTGCACTCTGTCTGATCAAATAAACAGACTGTGATCCCTGAAAAATGATGCCGGCTGCCTTTCTCTCCCTTTGATGTCATACATTATAGAAGGCATCAGCCATAGGTATGCAAACATGAGAACCTACTGCCATTAATCAGTCTGAGGAACGTGGCTGCCTGGACAAACCAGACAGAGCTTAGGTTTCCATTTGATTAAAAAAACCTGAAGGCAAAGAAATAATTACAGTTCTGCCATTTCCAATTCAGGGATGAACTATTCATGGGTAAAGAAAGGAAGTGGCATAGAATAGTGACAGCTTTCAGATATGGATTTATTGTGACTAGTCCTTACAACAAAAGGATTTGAAAAAAAGAAGGCTATTGGCTTTACTACACAGAGAAGATCACAGGCTTCATGCTTGTATTAGTAGTTATCTTGCTTTAACCATTGCAACTAGTTTTACTAAACATTATTCAAAACAGCAAGCAGTGCCTGTCTAGAACAGTCAGTGCCATACATTTATTCTGCAAATGTGGGCCATATTGCTATAATCTCTTTAAAATAGATTTGACTGAAAATCTTTTAGCACAAATATTAAGGTCTAGATATGATCTGTGTTTTTAATTAACCTCAGATATATGACCTTGAGTTCTATTGCAGCCTTGATGGGAGTAGGGACTCTGGATATTGCGAGCCTGGATCTTATCTCCAGGTGCTGAGGGGAAGCACAGGTGATACAACAGGGAATAAGGAGTGGGGAGTAGGTGGAGCCATGGCTCAGACTCCCCACTCCCTATGACCCAGCTGGTAGAGATAATTATGTGCATGGGGGAGTACAGTACACTTGAAATAACAGTATCACAAATTATACACCACTTAGAACAACACAGAAGCCCTGAAGGGAATTGGGTCTCTGAGGCTATGTCTGTGCTACGGAGACTTTGCCAGCATAGTAATGTCAGTCAAGTTCCGTAATGTAGACGCAGCATACCCCACCAGAAGTTTTTCTGGCAGTAAGCACACCACCTCTCTGAATGACGTTAACGACGCGGATGGAAGCACTCTCCAGCAACGTAGCTGCATCTGCGTTGGGATTTATCTGCATGACTAAGTTGGTCAGAGGTGTGTTTTTCACACTGCTGACTGACATACCAATGCTGATATAAGTTTTCAGTGTAGACCAGGCCTCAGACACATAATTCTCCCTGAGGCAGTGCATCTGCACACCACCTCCTACGCCAGTTTACGCGTAAAGCAAAATTTAACCTACACGTTTTGATATCATGGCTCTGTCTTTCTAAGTACTTACCAGTAACAAAATAAATACTTGTTTTGTTCTTCTTCATGTATCTTTTAGAATGAGAGCGCCTAGGTTTTTATTTTATTTTTTAATAAAAAGTATATTTTTGTACTGCAGTTGATACTGTAGTCTTTTGTGTATAAAAATATAGGCTGATAACATTATGTGTTCTGCCACTCTTTTTCACTGTGAAATATATTGTTTCAGGTAATGATTATTTGGGCATCAGCGGTCTCTTTGGACTTAAACAAAATCACTGTTGGTGTCAGAGGAGCCAGCTGGATCATCCAGTAAGACTAACTACACATTGAGAGTGAAATATCAAATAGTCACCACTACCTCCACCACTTCCACACCCCAAGTGACACCAGCTTTTCCTGTGACATCCTGACAGTTTTACCTCTGCTGCCAGCCAGCACCAGGGAGGACAGAAAAGGGTGAAGGTGAGAAACTATTTTGAAGGTATCCATGCTTTTTCCAAACCTGTATACAGTATTCATTTTCACTTTATTTTAAATTTTGGTTTGGGAGACCATTCAGGCCCATTTCTATTTTAGCTGAACCGTTCTACCCTTCCCTAATAAGGGCCTGATACAGCAAAAGCACTGAAGCACATGTTTCATTTTAAATGTGTGAGCTGCCAGTTGAATTACTTGTGTGCCTAAAATTAAGCATGTGCTTAAAGCCCTGCAAGCAGATAAATAGTCCCATTGAGAACACTGACACTACTTGTGAGCAAACAACCATATCCATAAGTGCTTTCAGGGCTGGGACTTAAGTGCTTTGCTGGATCTGGCCCTTAGAAAGACCCCATAGCCAGAGTCCTCTGATTAAAAGAAATTCAGATACAAGGCTAAAAATGTTGGCACTCATCTCATTGGGTCTCCCCACTCACTTTTTTTTTCCTCACAAAAAAGCAGGTTCTGGTCAAAGTTTTGTGTTAAATTTCTGACTTTAGAGGTTTTCATATCCTAATGTAAATTCTGCAATATATATTTTACTATATACAGTATATTTGGCTGTAGTACCATTTATCTATAATATATGCTTGCAGAAGGAAAACTTCTATGGGGAAATATTATATATGTCCTGCCTGCATATATACTTACTAATATGTGCCAAGCTATTTCAAATGTATGCAAATTTGGTCAGCTGTTATTCTGCAAATGCAGCACATGACACAACAGTGGGCCTTAGTTTGGAACCAAAAATACATTGGTGAGAGCTTTTCCATTCCAACAGGCCCACTGAAGACATTGACCTTACTTGCATGGGTAAGAGCTTACCAATGTGAGTGAGGGTTGCACAATCTGGACTTATATAGTTTAAATTCAGTGAAACATCTTACTGAACTCAACTATAGAGAAACTCCATTTAAAATGAATTATAGGGAAAGATCAATATTGGCTCATATTAAAAATTATAATTCCAGTAGGAATGTTGGCAGGAAATGACTTTGTTCAGTGAGAAACTGAATTCACTGCTGACGGCTAATGCCCTCGAAGAGGCTATGTGTGCAATATATTCTTTCATTATGAGAGATTGTGTTTTTTCTACCATTATACAATCATGTTTATTTATTTTAAATAATCACTAAACAGAATTCAAGGCTTTAGGCACCATAGCACATCCTTCAGAATACAATATAAATCTCAGTAACGTTCAGCGGGTGCTCACCTACAAAATTCCTTTCTGCCCTTTAACCATCTCTACTCTCAGCTCTCTCTAAAAATCCATCTCAAACAATTAGCTTTGGCAACGTGCACAGAAGGTCACCTTTCTTTTATAATGAGGGGGGTTCAGATCATATGTATATGAAATGGGTATGTTCCAAAGACCCTTTTTTTAAAAAAAATTTTGTGCAAAGCCTGAGTTCATGGGCTTTCCACAGGGGTTTTCCATATGGCATGGGGTAATGTCATCTTCGCAAGGCTATGGAGGAAGTGGAACCACTCTGTGATCACCATCTCATTATCCTGCCACACAGCTCCAGCAGTTTCCATAATCCCATTCTCTTCTTCTGTGGTGGTTTAGGTCAGTGGATCCATGTAGCTGTGGACCCACTGGTTCTGTCTTACCCTCAGTACCGCTCCTCATTCTCCTGCATGTCCCCTTTGCATGGCTTCTGTGCAGACTGCTTCCTGCATTGTACATCTGCTGTTATTAGGATCTTTCATGGATGCACAGAGCAGTGTAGGATTTCACCCTTAAAATCACAAACTGGAAAGATATATTTGTTTTCCCTTAATGTAAAAACATAGCCTGATTCCTGAGGAGACAAGAAAAGAGTCTAAATCAACAGTCTAAATCTTGAGTATGTTTTCTTCATAAATGTAAATGATTTCGCTACTTACCCAGCTTCAAATGTACAAATAATGTAAATACTCTACTAGAACAGCATGCCAGTAAATACTTACAAGGTTGAATGTAATGCTGAAATGTAGAAATAAGTAATATTTTAAGAAACTGAAAACATCAAAGGGTAAAATTTGAAAAAAGGAACTTCTACTGTTATACTACCTGTAATCTTGGAAGTATATAAGTTCCAGCACACTGAGGTTTGGCTATCCTGCACTGCTGCTGTTAATTACAGGAACAATGAAGCAATGTTATAAGTAGCAAGGCAGTGCAATCAAAAGAAGAAGAGGCTTGTGGTTACTACCACAGCTGAAGAGGCAAGACTAGGTGCCGGAGCCTATGAAGCACTAGGGTGTGGTCCAGCAAAGCACTTAAGCATGTGCTTAACTTTAAGCATGTGAGTAGTCCCACTGACCAAGAACAGTCTACAGTCTGGGGAACTCTCTCTGTAATAATATTTCTCTATTTAGGTTCTTACATGGCACCCATTACTGTAGTACCAGAATGCCTCCTAAAACAATGAACTGTAAATATAAACATATATTTCTCTCTCTTTTCCTCCCACGATCAGGAGCTGGACATTGTTTATTTATTTATTTATTTATTCATTTTCCTAGTTGCTATTTTGGGCAGGCCTAGTGCAAGAAGCTGTTTTTGCATTTTGCTCAGAAGGAGCTGAGGTTCTTGGTCAGCCAGAGCTCTTCAGAGACTTGTAGGGTTGTGGGCCAGTCGCTAAGGGAGCTCTCTTTCCTACATACACAAAGCTTTTACTTGAGGCTGATCATGCCATCGTTACAGTGGAATATAGCTGTTGTGGAAGGTTGTAGTGAAGCGGCTCCCCAGGTAATTTAGGTCAGTCCACGTAGGGTTTTGCAGGGGAGACATGAAACCTTGAATTTGACCTGATTGTTAGTAGGGAGGCAGTGAAGAGAATGACATGCTGACATGATGTATTTTACATGGCCTGTGTTGCTGGGTGGACAGGCTGCTGTGCTCTGAACCAACTGTAGATTTTTTTTAAGGTCACCAGTGTCATACCTCTGTATGTAGATGGCATGAGAATTGGAGCCTCGTGGCCAAAGACTCAAGAAGAGCCTGTGCTCTGGTAGCCATCCTTCTAGTGTGGACAGCATGTGAATCCTGGCTATGTGATACAGCAACCAATCAAGATAAATAGAGCTCTGAAAAGCCTCAAAATATGTCTAATAGAGCTGGCTGTAAACACTTACATTTCAAGATTTTTGAGGAAAAAGGGACACATTTTTAATGAAAATTTTCATACAAATGTTTCCCATTCTCCATCCAGTTCTTTTGTCAAAGTACAGTTTAAATGGCCTGTTTATAGCCTATAATATCTGTTTCACATCTGTGATTTTTCCATCACTTCACCATTCTGGATATGTTGGTGATTTAAAAAGGTCACTTAAAAATTATCTACTGTAATTCCTGGCATAAATGTCATTAAAAAGCTGCTTCAAAATCAACAGCATTAAGCAACTCTTCTGCTTATGATAAAAAAAAATATTCATGAGCTCATTGCACTCTTTGGTTTGAGCTTATGAGGAAAGTTGTTTGCAATTAGTACATCACGGCACTGCACAGCAATACATCTTCATCTGGGTGGCTGGGAGGTACAATTTTAAAATTCCAACTCTGCAGCTTTATTTGCTGTGCTCTTTCTTGCTTTCAGGAACACCTACTTTCCTGTTCTGTGTTGACACTTAAAGAGGGAAGATTAACTGAAGCAGTCAATTTTGTGTCTTTTCAATGCTACAAACCACTGTCGGAACCACTAAAGAACCTGAAAATGATTACAAAGGTTTTTCTTTCATTTACGATTGTAACGTTTATACTGATTTTTCCATCATATAGTTACTTCTGCAAGAATTCAGGTGCTTCTGCTGATGTGGCAACTCATTGACCAAGCTTCTGAAATGTACAGAAAACTACATAATTTTTTGAAGTTTTATGCAAAAATTTATTAGAATTGCTACTTATAAAAAGCAGTGGGTGTGTGTGGCTGCTTTGATGTAATGGGGAGGGGAACACTCACAAGCTGTCTACTTTCCAAAACTTTGAAGGAAATTGGAATAGTGGGATAGATCCACAGGTGCACTACAGCAATGCTTGGTGTACATGAGAAGAACAGGTTCACCTTCTCAATCTTCCTGGCCCTCATCCAACTTGGGAGGTACTGGGGCCAAAAGGGCTCCTGTTGCAAGTTAAAGCAGCACCAAGATTGCTGTAGTTGGTGCTATCAGCTAATGGGCCCCAAGGGGCGATCATGCTGATGAGGATCACGTAAGTCCATTGTGCTTTAGCCTAGCCCACTCAGACCCTTTCTCACTCTGAAATGCCCCAGGCCACCCAAGTCTGATGGGGCCTATTTAAAGTTCATGAGACCAGTCCTACACTATACCAGCTTAAAATTCCCTAACTCTAGAGGAATCCTTAGCTGATGCCTGAAGGCACCTTGAAGTCCCTTTTCTGCAACCAGAATAAATCTGATGTTTATGTCCCCATGAGTGCTTGAATATAACCCTTAGAATTGAGTTTCCAGTGAAAATACTGATGATTTAGAATTGAATATTTGCTTCCTGTGAATATTCTCCAACACATACTAAAATTATGCTATTACCATGACAATCCAATCTGCAGGTCAGTTTTTCAAGGAACACTCAACATTCTTGAAAAAAATGACAAAAATATTCATTTTCTTCAAAAGTGTTCATGGAAAATAAAATATGTTTTTGACCAGCTCTACTGATATCACAGGGGTGTATGACACTGAATACCTCTAAAATACTAGTAAGAAGTATTGCTGCATTATATGAATGTGAAATTATTCTACTGTACACATAACTATGACAAGACTGTTGTCTTTTTCTCTGCACTGCATTACCAAAATTAATCTGGCATATGAGATGTGCCTTGAGATGAGAGACAAATAAAGAAATGCAGTTTACAGAGGTTGCTGGTATGATCCGATAGTCAAGTTCTGTGTTGAATTTTACCTCCTTGCAATCTCATTTGGAACAGTTGGGGTGTTGGTAGAAAGGAACAGTGTCTTGGGTGTGTCTCTGAGGTTGAGTACCTCCTAGGGCTCTCCATAGACTGGAGCAGTTTACACACCACCTTTGTGCACAAGCTACCCCTTCTGTTCAAGAGGTAATCCTACCAGTAATTATTAAGTGACCATACCACAGGAACAACACTGTACAGTGCACCAGAGTACTTGTTCTGTCTCAGCTAGTTCTGGGTTTGGGGATTTTCTTTAGTTCTTCCCTTAAAACTTAGGGAATGTCCTAGCATTGTTATGTTCTTCTGACTAACTCTGGCAAACAACAATGGCATTTTAGGGGTAAGTAATGTATTAATTAATTTTTAATTCCAGTTCATACAAAGAAACAGAAAGGCATTTATTTCAAGCTCTAGCAGCCCTTGCCAAATACTTAAAAGGCAGTCTTAATTAAATAGGAAAGTCAGTAATTTCACCTCAGTCCCAGTATTAAATTATAATCTCCTCACACCTCCATTCCACCCCACACCTCCTCTTACTGCTCATGCCAAAGGCAAGAGATGGGTTTTTTTCAGACTAAGGGGGCAAAGGGGCAGTAATATGTTCCAAAGTTGCATGTGCATAATAGCAGATATCCTCTCAGCTAAACTGAAAGGGCTCCATCCTGAGTGCCTCAGCAGACCACAATTATGACAATATCTCACAAGGAAAGAAGTGGTCGTCTAAGTGGACAGTTCCCAGGCCATTTAGGATTTCCTAAGTCAAAACCAGTATCTTAAACATCCACCCAGAAGCCAAAAGTTGGCTCTTGCAGATCCCAGAGCCATCCTGCTACATGCTCACAGCAGATACACACCACTTAACAAGCAGGCTTCCACATTCCACACTAGCATCACTTCCTGAATAAATGTAGGCTGCAGCTCCATGCAGAGCTCCTTTTTAATTTATTATGCTTTATGGCCTGGCAGAGCCCTTTTGGACCATGATGGCTAAGTGAGTGGTGTTTTATTATATTTTTGTGACATCACAAAATGTTTTCAAACAGAAAATGAATAAAGTATTATTTTAAAAACCTTTGCAGAACCATGTAACGTACAGTTAAATTCTGCCATATATCTGACTGTTTTGCCTCTTCCCCAAGAAAGTGACTCCATGAAGGTTGCGTGTTAGCTATCCCATCACTGGAAGTACGCTTTCCTTGGCCCAGGAGCCATGTAATCTGTGACTTCATGGACCTTTAAAACAAAAGAGGAAGAGGCATGTTTCAAATCACTTCAGTCCTGAACAATTCTGGGCACTGAGCACATAATCCTCTTGTTATGGAAACATGTTTGATACAGCTGCAGATCACCTTTAACGATCAACTTGATTTTTCTAATTCACAAAGGCGGAGGAGTGGGGAGTAGCATGAGACCATGTATATTACAGATTTGTACTATTTTCTTGGGGAACTTCAAGAGCCTGCCCTCACTTGGGGCTTGATCCTGCAAAGTCTGAGTATCCTCAATTCTCACTGAAGTGAATGGGAATTGAGGGGTGGACAGCACCCACCTCCCAGGACTCAATCAGCCATTTGCAGGGTTGGACCCATAGCTTTTCTGTCAGTGGATAATGTAGTGTCCTGTTTTCTTATATTTTTCCTGTTTGAAAAATAACTGTATATGTCTGAAAAGCAGGGGACTAATGTATTAGAAATGAGACGAATCATCATGAAAAGAAATTGGTGTTTCAATAGCAGGAAAATGTACAATATGGCATTGCATAACTGTCCCATTGTTGACAAAATAAGAAGAATAGATGGAATTTTGTATTGCATTGTTTTATATTAGCTAACAAATTAAAGGCCTTCAGAAATTTTTCAGAAATATTTGCTGTCTCTGAATAGGTCTAAATATAGATAGTCTTTGAAATATCTTATATTTTATGAAAAATCATTTCTCATTTTCATTTGGAGTCAATTAACAAAATGCAGAACAAATCCTTCATGTTTTCTTAATCTGAAAAATCTGTTTATTACTTATCTTTGGACTTTTCTTGTTTAATAAGAGTGGTTTTTTTGGTGGAATCATTTTATGATGCTATGATTATGGGCTTTATTGATGTCCATTGTTTTTATGTCAAAATATTATTTTATTTGTAAGTTATTTGGAAGGTCAAAAGCATCCCTCCTCCGCTGCCTTCCCTTCCCAAGAAAAAGAAGTTAAGTGTGGGCAGGAGTATAGGAGTGAAGATACACAATGCTCCCCCTTGGATGAGGCCTGCTTTATGTTAACTACAGTGGCAATAAAAAAGAAATCCAACAGGTAGACCCTGAAACCCAGGAGACAATATTTTATGTCCTCTTTATACTCATCCAAGTTATTATTTGAGGAGTGATGCATTCAGGGCTCAGAGGGAACTCAGATTTCATCTGATTCAAATACAAAAAAAAAAAAAAAAGAAGAAACTGGCTGCTAAAGAAATACAATATGAAGGGTTCCACTTGACAGCCAGTGATCGTGGTCAGATGTTCAGTACCAAATCACTCACAACTTTCAGAGGTGATTTAAACTGGAGTGGCAAGCAGGGCTATATTTTGCAGGTACACACTTCACTAAATTATGAGATCTTTTAAAACTTCTTTCCGACCATTGTTGGCTTCAAAGACAACAGAGGCATTCTCCTTCATAACCAGCTTTTCCTCTGTATAATTAATTACAGAGGTCATGTGATCCAGTGGCTAGGGCACTAGAGATTTGGATTCTAGTCTTAACTCTGTTGCAGGCATTCTGTCTGACAATGGGCAAATCGCTTCACCTTTGTGTCTCTGTTTCCCATTCTATCCTTTGTCTTTTCTGACTATTTAGATTGCATTTTCTGCACGCCTTTGTGTTTGTGCAGCACCTAGCACAACGGGACCTTGAACTTGGCTGGGGCCTCTAGCTACAATTGTAATACAAATAATAAGAGTAATAACAAGTATAGTAAAAAACATCTTTTTAAACCTAACTGCTCTGCCTTTATTTAACACTCCTAGTCTATTGCAATGATCAGTGCAGTTTTAACTACCTAGAAATAGTTAGATGTATATTTTACCCTTCTTGTTTATAATATATTAATAAGATCTAGCTTTTATATTGCTCTTTTCACTAGTAGACCTCAAAATGCTTTACAAAGGAGGGTATTATATCATTATCTACATTCGGGAAACTGAGACACAGAGTGATGATGTCACTTGTCCAAGAACTTAGAGCAGGTTACTGGTACAGGGGGGAAATAGAACCCAGCTCTCCTGAGTTCCAGTTCAGTGCCTTGTCTTCTAGACAACACTACCCAAACAATCTAAGAAGATTTGCTGGACAAGAGCCTGCAAAAAGTGACAATTAATAATGTTGGTATCATGCTAGATACTTCACACTCAAGATGTGGCATATTCTTCCCTAAAATTCTTTTAATTTTTCTTCTTGTGCTGGGGTGGACATACTTCCCACCTGGAATACACACACCTATTCAGGCTAGGAAAGAGTTAAACTCTTCAGTAGGAAGAGGCTTCCTAGATTATCAATCAATCCCACCTGGTGTTTATTAGGGAGTAGTCATAAAAGAAGAGGTGTGTGTGGAGGGGGTTAACTAGTGGGAGTTTATCTGTAGAATAGATGAAGTCAGAGCTGTTGTGAGGATGGTGGACTGAGTAGAAAGCTGAAGTCATGAAAAATAGTCAAGTGTTTGATTGCAACCTTCTAGAGCAGGAATAATGATTCACGTTACAGCCTAGTTCATTAAACAAAATCTGTTCTCCATTTTCACCTGGAGGAGATGAGATTCTGTTAGGACCAGAAGCCAATAAACCCTGATACTGAGAAGATCATCAATATATGAAAGAATTGGATGATTTATTAAAGTCAGAAGCAAGGGGTCTGAATTGCTATCTTTATAAACTGAAAGCTGTGTCTATTACCAGGAAGCAAGGGTGCTGTGTAGAATCATGGAGAAAGTGAATAAATAAGTGTTATTTATCCCTTCACAGAACACAAGAACCAGAGTTCACCTGACGAAATTAAGAGGCAGAGGTTCAAAACAAACATAAGATAGGACTACTTCACACAACACGCAGTCAACCTGTAGAACTTGTGCCACAGGATGTCATGAAAGCCAAAAGTATGACTGGGTTCAAAACAGAATTACATAAGTTCATGGACAATAGGTCCATCAGTGGCCATTACTAAGATGGTCAGGGATGTAACACCATGCTCTGCGATCCCTAAACCTCTCACTGCCAAAAGCTGGGACTGGATGTCACTTGGATCACTCGATAATTGCCTCTTCTGTTCATTCCTTCTGAAGCATCTGGAACTGTCCACTGTCAGAAGACAGGATGCTGGGCTAGATGGACCACTGGTCTGACCCAATATGATCATTCTGATGTTCTTAGGTCCCGGTAAAATATGGCCCTTTTTGTTATAGATTGTCCCGTAGCATTTGGTTTCAGATAAACCTAACGCGGCCAAATGGCCTGGCAATTTTTAAGATACAGAATTGGTAAAAGCATGCTGCCACCTAACAAACACTTTTCCCTTTGAAAAATACCTCTTGCACACAGTAATATTTTTCTGAATGTCTATTTCATACTTCAGAATGCCCATATCTCAGTTTCCTGGTTGCTAGGGTGCTATTGTTTTTACCTCTCCAGTGCAGCTTTTCTTGTTACAAATCAAATAGCAGATAACAAACATGCACACAAAGGAAAACTACTTCAGACCATATAAAAATCTCTCTCTTCTAAACCTAAATAAAGCATCCTTTTTGTTTGTAACACTAGGATGAAACAGATCACCAAGATCCCTTTCAAGTGACATTAAAATATTCAGTGCCTTACATGAATTGATATTGATAAAAATTGCAACTCTGCTGTCAGATATATCAAACAGATCTGATGGGATTATACACCTTAGTTTGAGGGGAAAATGATCAAAACTGATATGGTTTTTGTTTTTTCCTATAGAACTATGTCCATATACTTGCTGATGGGTCATTGTGGACAGCACTATGTTCAGTGATATCGAAAAAAGCAAACCAAACTTGAGGAAACATAAGAAATGGAGTTGAAAATCACAATGAAAATATTACATCATGATGCAAATTGATGTTACACTCTCTGCTGGGACCCTGTGATCAATTCTAGTCATCCTGTCTCTAAAGGATGTAGCAAAACCAGAGAGGATTCAGAGACAGATAATGAACAGTATTAGAGGAAAAGAGAGGTCCCATATGGAGAGAAACTAACAAGATTAAGATAGATGGAGATGAATGAGGGGAACAACATCATGGAAGTCTAGAAAATAACTGATGGAATAGGGAAGGTGAATTATATACTACTATTTATTTTCTCAAAATAAGGCGACTTTCACTGAAATTGTAACACATTTAAAAGTGATAAAGGAATTTATTTTTGCACAATGAAAAATTTACTTATGCAATGCATTGTCACAAAATATCACTAAAAGCCAAGACTCTAGTAACATTCCATAAAGGACTAGATGCTTATATGGATAAGAAGAAGGTTGCATCTGATAGCTTAAAATATAAGATGTTAAAGTTTCATGCCTCAGCTGACCATTAACTGATGGAGGTTAGAAGAACCTTCTGCTAATTGCAAAATATTAAATAATTGTCCATTATGGGCTTCTGGAACTTTCCTCTGAAGCAATTGATATCAGCAATTGCTGATGACATAATACTGATCTAGACTGACCACTACCCTGATCTGGACTGGAAATTCCTATGCTCCTTTGTCAAGCATGTACAGTAACATATCACAGTTCAAATAGGAACCAGAATTATTTGTATTCTGCAAAGTGGGATTTGGGGGTGGGCAGGAAAAGGGAGAGGAGTGGGAGTGAAGATGGTAAGTTTGCCCCTATGTGAATGTACTAGCTATTTTTCCCGGCATAATAAGAGTGTAGGAGCCATTTGAAGGCTATTGCAAGCTTAAGGCTGCTACTGCGGATGCAGAAAGGAGCTGGGTGAGGTAATATGTTTTTTTGGACCAACGCTGGTTGATGAGAGAGACAAGCTTTCAAGTCAAACAGAGCTCTTCTTCTGATTTAGGAATGGTGTTCCGAGCATCACAGCCAGATGCAAGCAGAACAGATTGTTTAGCATAAGTAGTTAGCACATATTCTAAGGGACCATTCAAGGCAGAATGGCCCATTAAGTCCCCTGCAGTCATAGGAAAAAAGAGGGGGTTAGTGGTTTACACATCCTTGCAATAAGCCATAAAACCAGTGTCTTTGTTTAGCGGATGCAGAGCATCTCCATCACCATTCTAAGGAGCGTCTTCCCCTGCATTCTTTGTGCAGCATGCCAAGCCACCCCAATCTGTGGGCAGGGAGGGATGATTTGGTCTAGAGTGTGATTTCAGCTGATGATAAATTACTGTAAGTAAAGATCTGCAGAACTAAAGTCATGCACAATAATGGTAACATCTCACTGCTAACGGAAAACAACTTTTAAACATTAGTTTAAGAGGCTGTGTGTGTGTTGGGGGGGAGAGAGTAGGGGGCAGGGGATGAACCATCAAAATGAGGCCAACAAATATGCCAGATATGTCTAATGTTTCGATGATTTCAGTGGATGAATTATGAGGCAGTGCATGAGCTGGCACAGATGCCCAGCAGTGAAGAGGTTAAGCCATCTATTTTCAGAAAATCATAACAAGCAGTTCGCATATGTTTCTGCAAGCAAACACTGACTACAGCAACTACCTGTCTCAGCAACATTCCCTTAGTGCCCCAGAGCGTACCCGAGGACTCAGCTGTACCCTACAGAACTTCCTGTTTAGAGCTACGCATCCTCCTAAACCAGAGCACACTGTGCTTCCCACATCTTGTAAGTCATACATGGCTCCCCTAACATCCTGTGTGTTTCCGTCATCACAACACTTTTGTTCTGAGAATTGCAAAGAGAATTCTCTCACAGGGTAGTTAACAATTGGTTATCACCTTTTTGATGTGTCAGACATTAAAGTACATTCAGGCTCATTATTCAACAAGGAAACAATATTGACAAAGCATTCCCCCTTGTTCCTTCTATAAATTAAATGTATTGTTAGTCATCCTAGATAGTACATGATAAACAACCACCTTTTGTATGGAGATTTCCCCTGGGATGACTTTAGAATACACATTAGACCTTCACAAATGACACTAATTGAAACTCTGGTTGGGAGGCTTAGTAGACAGACCAAGTACTGAGCGATCTTGGAGACTGCACTTTTTATCCTTTGAGGGTTATTCCTCCTGGTTAGGGGTGGGGCACAAAAATGGGGTAGAGGAAAGGTTGCCTTGGCTGCCATGCTGCACATGCTGCACTTGTTCTGTGGCTAGTGGATCTCAGTCTCCAGAACCGTAAATTAATCATGTTTCATAATACCAAATGCACCAAAAAGATTAATATTTTGTTACTGTCATTCCTTTAGCTGACCTGGCCCCTATAATGTATGTTTATTACCTTCCTTGCGAATACTGGATGGATAGGGCTCTTTGTAGTGTCAAAGAAAAAAGGCATTGGGAAGATAACACAGAATTTCAAGGATGAAATCCACACTGTGGATCTCACTAATATTGGAGTAATAAGCAAAAAGCAGAGAGTCTGGAGATAATAATTTTTTACTTCCGAGAGTCGTAGTGTATAGCTTTTTCTTTGTCAGACAATTAGTATAGCAGAGAGGATAAATGACATCCATATTAGCTTGCAGAAGAAACCCAGATTTGTCAAAGTAAATCCCTAGAAACTGGAGGGGATGGGTAGTGTGAGGCTTTGTACAATACAGATTTAAATTTTCAATAGATCTCTGGGATTAACAGGATCCTGGCATCAATCACAGAGTCCTGAGTGCATAGTACCAATTCCTGCTTCCCTCTTTGCCCATCACCCCCCAGTGCATATTCTGAGTAGCTGACTTGTGCATCGGCTTGTAAGGCTGAAGTAAGAATTCTCCTCCTAGGTCACCAAGGGTATGTCCACACAACAGTCAGACACCTGCGACTGGCCAGCACCAGCTGACTCAGGCTCGCAGGGCTTGGGTTAGGGGCTGTTTAACTGTGGTGTAGATGTTTGGCTTGAGCTGCAACCTGAGCTCTGGAACCCTCCCACCTTGCAGGGTCCTTAAAACAGAAGTTCATAGGCACGGCTCCACAGTGATGTTCTTTGTTTGAGAATGCACTATTCCAGACTCTTAACAGACAACATAGGAACTCTGGGCACAGGGACTTGTATTTGTAATATTCCAGCAGCTCTTCAGTTTCCTCTACTAATATACACTGTATTTATATATGTTCTATTTTATTGTGGGGTAAGTTATATACTACTGACAATCTATTGTCCCTGTTATGTGTCAATGGATTCTTGCCTATCAAGATGTTTAAATAAGTCTCCAACAACTGTTTCACTTTCTCTCTTTCTGTATTAGTGGAAAGTTTAGTTGAGAATTCAAGTAGACATCTCATAAAAATTCTTTTAAAAAGCCACCCATGGTGTCGTAGCCTGGTTGTGGGTTTTTCATGTCAAAGATCTAAAGACACACTGTGCCTGTGTTTGTAAGGAGTTGCCTAATTATAAGAAGCCAAATTGAACTGCTTGTCCAGACACCCTCCTGCCATGCAAAGAAACGATATGCCAGCCTCACTAATCTTGAAGATAATCAGGCTGGAGAAGCAGGGGATGTGCAGCAGCTAATCTGCTCTTCTATGGCCAAGACTCTTAGAGGCCCAAATGAGTCTGCGGAAATCATGCAAACTAACTGTCCCACCTACTTCAACCTTAATTTCATTGATTGTTGAGGGTATTCAGCACCTCCCAAGAAAACTCAGCATCTTGCAGATGAGATTTGAAGTCAGGATCCTTAAGAGTACTGTAAGGAATTTTGAGGACAATAGGACACATTGATAGAAATACCCAAACAGAGACACTAAGCACAATGTGTCATTTCATTTGTTTTGTGGCTCTCTAATATGTAATGTGGACTTTTTTTTAGTATCCCCAAGAACTGTTTATTCATCCGTAAATCTCCAAGATAACTATATTCCATGGGGGACACTGTGGCTAACAAATCCCAGGATAAGACTGTCAAGTACTGTGCTTGTGAAACATCTTCCCAGAAAAGAACAGACTGAGCAGGACCCTAACCATGCTCAGAATCTCAGTGAATGATTCACTTCTTAGATATTGTCTTCCCCTTCCTCTCCTGTGGCCAGCCCATGATGGGGAAGAAGAGGAGCACAGTTAACAACATGGTAAGAGTGAGAGAATAAAAGAAATGATTCAGAATTCAAAGAATTGGAGACAGCTTACTTCCTTAGTCAAGATTAATGTTACCTTTAGTGGTTCAGAGCCGAGATTCCACCATTACTGACACCTTAGAAATACCTACATTTGATTGACTTTTCCTTACTGATCGGTTCATTTTCTCCTCAGTTTGGTCATATAAATCCTATTATTGCTAATGGGATTCATGTGCATACAACAAGAGAAAAATGAGCTCCTCAAAGTGTCTCTATAGTTCACATTACTGCCTGTGATCAATACTCAAACCCAGAAATAAATACATTACATTGACATGATTCTGCACTCCACTTGATTCTAATCTAATAGATATTTTTCTTAAATACAAAAAGAGATGAACCGGGTAAGAGGGTGAAATCTCATAAACAATGTCCTGTACAGCGTGATAATAATTGAAGCTAGTATTCATATTGCAGCTTTATTCTTCTCTGATTTCTTCTTATTATTGGAGAATTTAGGCAAAGAGATTAAGGACTTCACTCCATTATCCTAATCCAGAAAACAATCCCCATTGATATATCTATCTAAGGACTATATAGAACTAATCCCATTGTAAAATAAAATAACTTCCCCACTGAGAAATCACAGGCCAGGTTCTTCTCCCTTACAGAAGTTTTATGGCTAAATTAACTTTTTCCCCCCTACTCTAATATTAGAAATTTGCTGTCAAAATAATGTCCTCAGCTCAATCATAATGGTGCATACAGCACAATTCTGACAAATGGCACAAAAATAGTTGCTACATAATTAGTTGCTAGACTGATTTGGGGCTCAGTCTTGCAAGACTGATTCATTGCCCATTGAAGTCAGTGGGTTGATTTCCACTGAGTTCAACAGGCATTGGGTTAAGTCCTAAAAGAGTACCGTACTACGTAAAGATAACATGCAGCAAGTGGAATGAATGTAGGTTGAATGCATGTATTTTTTCATAGCGATTGGTGTCTCACACTGTGAAGCCACTGCCTCTCCCTGTATCATAACAGAAGGTATCTGGGCTTGGAAAAGATAACAGATTTTAATGTTTTTTCTCTCATTTTTTTAACACATTCAAATACTGTAAGGCACAGTTTGAGTCAGTTCTTATGTTTATGCATATTCATAGAAGATTTGTACTGCAAAAAAATAAAACCTACCCTAGTCTTTTTCTATAATAACTACCTCGCTGTTTCACTGTATATATGCCAATATGCAATGTTGTGAAATTGTCTTAGAAAATTATATATATACACACACTCATCATATATATTAATCTTGATGATAGTTCATATGGCTCAAGATCTGGCAACATTAGTCAAGTTTTGCTAAATATACAAAGAATGCACTCCACCCTTCTTGTAACATCATTCTGCAGAGTCAAGTATTTTGAGTGTTTTAAGGGCATACCGTTTATTGGAAGTGCTGAAATTTCAGACTGTGGTAAACACAGGGAGCGAGCGGGGAGGGGAGGAAGAGGAAAACAATAATGAGATCATATAGTCATGTACGTGAATGACGTGTGTCTTAGGTGCTGCACAACTTTTTATATTTAATGTAATTTGTTCATTACTGTGATAAAGTCAGGCCAGATGGCTGCAGAAGAGAATACCAGGGCCGGTATGAGGGTCCAAAAGGGTTAAAAACCCTCTGCCTGACAGGCAGAGGGAAAAGCACAGGAGGGCAATTGACGACACCTGGACCCAATGAACGGCCAGGCCAGGGGTATTTAAACCCTGCCTTCCCTAAAGGAAGGGGAGGGAACACTTGCAGTAGGGGCTGTCAGAAGATCTGGGGCAGCTGCAGGAGAAGGGTCTCTCGCAGGCCAGGAGACAGAGCCCTGCTACAGCCAGGGGAGGCAAGGTGGTTGGGGGTGTCCTGACCCATAGAAGGCAGAGGTGAAGCATGAGACCCACCAGGGGGAAGTTGGCAGCTGGCCATGATTACAGACTGTGGCAAACGGTCGGCTTCTCCCTAGTGGGTCTTGCACTTTTGCCTCTTGTAGTGGGCCAGGGTGTCGTTGGTTGCCCTGCCTTCCCAGGGAGGGGGGTAGGGACCCGGGACCGACCGCTCCTCTGGGTCCCAGCCCAGGGGCCCTCTGAGTAGCAGCTCTGTGCTGCTGGCTCCTTACCCACAGCTGCAGGCTTTTCCCCTGGGCTACTTTCCCCCCTCTGTCTTTCTGGCTTCTTGAGCCCAGTACCTTCCTCAGGACTCCACCTCTCTCCCACACACCGTTGCACTTCGTTCTGTTCTTCTCCACAACTCCACACGCCACTGTACTCTGTTCTTCTTCACAATCTTCACACACTCCTCTACTCACCATACACCTACTCCTTCAACTCCCACCCTGCCTCTCAGGAGTAGAGGGTTTTTATCAGGCACCTGGGTGGGGCCTTAATTGGTGTCAGCTGACACTAATGACCTTCTAGTGACTATGGCTAGTCTATAGGGAATAAAGCCTGGATCATTCTAGCACTTACATAGCTCCCTTCTAGAACCCTCTGCCCTTGCTATACCACACATCCCGTCCCGCTCAACACCACGGGGTTGGGCTACTTGGGACGTGAGGCAGTGCTGGCGTGAAAGGGCATCAGCGTTGCCATGTTGGCTTCCAGCCCTATGCTGTACGCGGAAGAGAAAAGGCTGTAGGGAGAAGAATCATCGGGTCACTCTGGCATTCTTCTCCTTGTTACTGTGCATCCATTGTAGTGGGGCGTGGTCTGTCAGCAGGGTGAATTTCCTTCCAAGTAGATAGTATCTGAGGGTTTCCATGGCCCATTGAACTGCCAGACACTCTTTTTCAATCACCGCGTACCTCTTCTCTCTAGGGAGGAGTTTCCTGCAGAGATACAGGATGGGGTGCTTCTCGCCATTTATTATCTGTGCCAGGACAGCACCTAGCCCCGTCTCCGACGCATCTGTTTGGAGGATGAACTCTTTCTCAAAATCCGGGGCTGTAATTACTGGGTGGCTACAAAGAGCTGTCCTTAAATCCACAAATGCTTTCTCGGCCATCTCAGACCACTTCACCATATCTGGGCCTTGAGCTTTTATCAGGTCGGTCAAGGGTCCTGCTCTAGTGGCAAAGTGGGGGATGAATCTCCTATAATACCCCATGATCCCTAAGGATGCCCTGACCTGTTTCTTGCGGACCGGTCAGGGCCAGGCCTGGATGGCCTCTACCTTGTCCCACTGGGGCTTTATTAGACCTCTCCCTACCACATATCCCAGGTATTTGGCCTCAGCCAGCCCTATTGCATACTTGGGTTTGCAGTGAAGCCAGCTTTTTGGAAGCTGTTAAGCACCGCTTCTACTTTTCCCAGGTGCATTTCCCAGTTGGGGCTATGGATGACCATGTCATCAAGGTAGGCGGCTGCATACCTGGCGTGGGGTCTCAGTAGGTAGTCCATCAGCCTTTGGAACGTTGCAGGGGCCCCATGGAGTCTGAAGGGAAGGACGGTATACTGAAATAGGCCATCGGGGTGGAGAAGGCCGTCTTCTCCTTGGCATCTTCAGCTAGGGGGATTTGCCAGTAGCCTTTGGTCAGGTCCAGAGTGGTCAGGTATCGAGCCTTTCCCAACCAGTCCACTAGCTCGTCGATATGCGGTATCGGGTAGGCATCAAATTTAGATACCTCATTCATCTTCCTGAAGTCATTACAGAACCGCAGGGTACCGTCAGGCTTTGGGACTAAGATAATGGGGCTGGATCACTGGCTGTGGGACTCTTCAATAACTCCAAGTTCCAACATCCTTCGTATTTCCATCCTAATTTCCTCCCTCTTGGCCTCTGGTATCCGGTATGGTTTTATCGTTACTCGTGCCCCAGGGTTGGTGATGATGTGATGGTGGACCACCATTGTATGACCAGGCTGCTTGGGAAACACCTCCTGGTTTCACTGGATCATATAAATAACTTCTGTCCACTGTTCTGGAGTTAGTTCCAGGGATATTCTCACCTCCCCCTGTGGGCTGCCCGTCTGGGGGGTTGCTTCTCGGGTGACCAGGTATGTCTCCCGGTCCCGCCAGGCTTCAGTAGGTTAATATGGTATAGTTGTACTGGCTTCTGGTAGTCTGGTTGCCTCAACTTATAGTTTACATCTCCAACTGCTTCTATGACTTCATATGGTCCTTGCCAACTGGCCAGGAGCTTGCTCTCTGCTGTTGGCACCAGCACCATCACTCGCTCTCCTGGATGAAACCGCCGTACTTTGGCCTGTCGGTTATAGTAGGTTTGCTGGGCCTCCTGTGCTTTCTCCAGGTGTTCCCGCACTATGGGAGTCGCCCGGACTATTCGTTCCTGCATCTGTGCCACATGCTTGATGACAGTCTTCCCTGTATTGAGCAGTTCCTCCCAGTCCTCTTTGGCTATATCCAATATACCCCGTGGATGGCGACCGTATAATAGCTCGAAGGGGGAGAAACCCGTGGATGCCTGAAGAACCTCCTGTATTGCAAACATGAGGAAGGGTAATAGGGCATCCCAATCTTTCCCATCCTGTGCCACTACCTTCCGGATCATGCTCCTGAGGGTGCAATTAAACCTCTCAACCAGGCTGTCCATTTGCGGATGATATACTGAGGTCCACAGGGCCCGGATGCACAGCAGGGTACAAAGATCTTTCATTAACTTGGACATAAAGGGGGTCCCTTGATTTGTCAAGATTTCCTTAGGGATGCCCACCCTGGTGAAAGCCTGGAGGAGTTCCTTTGAGATTGCCTTGGATGTGGGGTTTCTTAGTGGAATGGCTTCAGGATACCGGGTGGCATGGTCCACGATGACGAGCACACTTCGATGGCCGTGTGACGATCATTCTAGTGGCCCCACCAGATCCATGGCGATCCTTTCAAAGGGAACTTCAATGATGGGCAGGGGCACTAACGGGGCTCGTAAGAGAGGCCGGGGGCTGTGCAATTGGCACTTCAGGCAGGAAAGGCAGTATCGCTGGACCTCCGCCTGTAATCCTTACCAGTAGAACCTTCTCAGAATTCGGTCCAGGGTCTAATCTGCTCCTAAGTGTCCCCCGAACAAATGACTATGAGCATCTCCAATACTGCCTTGGTGTGTTTCCGTGGCACAAAGAGTTGCTCCACCTCCTCCCCCTGTATTTGTGCCACCCGGTACAGCAGGTCACATCTCAGGATATATCTCAGTATGGGCCTGGGCCCTTGGTTTTGCCCTCCATGGGCACGCCGTCTATCTCTGCTACCTCCTCCCTCACATTCGTGTATAATGGGTCCATGGCCTGGTCTTGCCCAAAATTTCCCCGTAGGGGACTTAGCTGGCCTACTTCTATGGGCCCAACCTCATTTTCATCTCCAGGGTTGCTCCTACTAGTGCTCGGTACCGCCCCTGGGTTTTCACTAGTTTGAGTAGTCTCTCGGCCTCCCAAATGGGTTTGCCTACCAACCAGGACAGCTTTCTGGTTCCCAGCCAGTATCTGAGTGCCTAACCTTTTATCTGACCTCCTTCCTGTTAGGGCACTGGGCTGCTATATGCCCCAGTTCCCCGCATTCATAGCAGCGGTACCTTAGACTGGCTGCCCCCTCTGCCTTGAGCTAGCTGGTCGTCCCCCCACATCCTTGCTTTCTGAGTTCCCTGAACTTTTTCCAATGTCAGGCCACCCCTCAGCATCCTTGGGCTCAGTTCCCATTCCCCTGGGTCCCCCAGCAGTCCAGGAACCGGGTTTGGGGGTCTGGCTTCTGCCCCAACCATGTCTTTTCGCAGAGGGTTGGGGCCAGCTCACGGGCTGCCATCTGTCTCTCAATCAGCGTGACCAACTCATCATAGGTGGAGGGGTCATTCTGTCCAACCCAAGCACAGAGATACGATGGTAGACCCCTTGTATACTGGTCCATCACCAGGAGATCCAACATCTTCTCGGTGCTGAGGTCCTCAGGGCACAGCCACTTCCAGGTCAGATGGATCAGATCAAACAATTGCAACCGTGGTGCTTTACCCTCGCTGTTCCGCCACTCATGGAATCTCTGGGCTCGCACAGCTACCGTCACTCCAGATCTGGCTAGGATTTCTGCCTTAAGCTGGGAGTAGCCCGCAGCAACTTCCGCTGCCATATCATAATAGGCCTTCTGGGCCTCTCCTCTTAGGAAAGGGGCTAGGATTCTGGCCCCTGATCTCAGGGCCAGGCTTCCCTCAGGGCTGTTCTTTCAAAGGCCAGGAGGTATGCTTCTATATCATCTGGTGTCATCATCTGCAGGCAGTTGCTGGCCCGAATGGTCTGTGCCCTGTTTTGGCTGCGACCTTGTTCTATCAGGGCTTTCAACTGGCCTACCAACTCCTGAAGGAGTGCCCGGTCCTGGGCAGCTTGGTTTATCAGCAGGTGATTAATCTCTTTCTGCAATCGTGCAGCCTCCTGCTGGGCGGCAGCCTGAACCTGGGTAGCTTCTTGCTGGGCACCTGTGGCTTGCATCAAGGCCTTTCCCACGTCCTCCACCCTGGTTTAAGCCCACTGTGCGCTAAATCCCACTTCTGACACCATGTGTGGCAAACAGCTTCTCCCTAGTGGGTCTTGCACTTTTGCTTCTTGTAGTGAGCCAGGGTGTCGCCCGTTACCCTGCCTTCCCAGGGAGGGGGGTAGGGACCCGGGACCGACCGCTCCTCTGGGTCCCAGTCCAGGGGCCCTCTGAGTAGCAGCTCTGTGCTGCTGGCTCCTTACTCACAGCTGCATGCTTTTCCCCTGGGCTACTTTTCCCACTCTGTCTTTCTGGCTTCTTGAGCCCAGTACCTTCCTCAGGACTCCACCTCTCTCCCACACACCGTTGCACTTTGTTCTGTTCTTCTCCATGACTCCACACACCACTGTACTCTGTTCTTCTTCACAATCTTCACACACTCCTCTGCTCACCATACACCTACTCCTTCAACTCCCACCCTGCCTCTCAAGAGTAGAAGGTTTTTATCAGGCACCTGGGTGGGGCCTTAATTGGTGTCAGCTGACACTAATGACCTTCTAGTGACTATGGCTAGTCTATAGGGAATAAAGCCCGGATCATTCTAGCACTTACATATCGCCCTTCTAGAACTTTCCCAGTGCCCTCTGCCCTTGCTATACCACAATACATAAAACTTTAAAAACTCAATTTAGTCTACAAAGTCAAGCACTGAAAATTCAGGAAATATGATAATTAAGTTTGTCCTTACAATTTTAATTTAGCCTCCTTGGTGTATGCATTATGATACAGTCTTTAGTTTCATGATCACTTACCATTTTTTCCTCAGGACCGCAGGCCTCATTCAGTGCATACAATGGACATCAGGGACTGAATCAGGAATGAACTGTGCAGTGAATGATGCTATCTGTAAGATTCCTGCTTTATTTGTTGCAGAAGCTGAAAGGCATGCAGTGAATAATCACGGAGATAGCTGTAGGATGAAGCCCTGAGGGGGAAGTCAGACAGGTGGCTTTAGCTGACTTAAGTAGGCATTGTGGGGAATAAAAGAAAGCTGAGATGTAGGTGGGATATAACTTGTAGATGGTTTGAAGGCAAGAACGAAGAGCTTGAATTGATGTGGGAGGCAGTAGGAAGCCAGTGAGTGATCTAGGGCCTAATCCATTTGTATCATTGGAACGATTTCCATTGAATTCGGTAGTAGCTGGATCATGTCCCTAATAATGACATGACGTCAATATCATGACGGCAGGGAAGAAAGACCACTTTGGAAACTGAATTTGGGGGGAAATTGAAGATGTGAGAGAGAGGTGTCAATGAGGCCAGAGAGGAGTTTGCAATAGGAAGGCACAAGAAGATCAAGGCCTGGACAAATTTTATTTGTCTTTGCTAGGGATAGAGAATGGGTGGATTTAAAGTACCTTGTGGAGAGACAGACAGCAGGACTTAGTAATAGTATCTATGGCAAAGGGTTTGTCTAGACACAAAAAATGTCCTGCTTTAACTATACCAACATAGTTAAAGCAGTATAACCACTGAGTGTAGATGCACTTATACTAATATAAAGGGAAAGCGCTAAGTTATACTGGTATAAGGCACCTTGATAGTGATATAACTGTATCCACACTATCACTTATACTTCTCTAACTATTTCAATGAAAACTCCTCTCTCCCCCTGCTAATCAATACATTAACTTAAATACATAAATTAAATCAATACAAAAACTGTGTGCAGACTAGGCTTGTGGCACATGGAGAACAGTGAAGTTAACAGTAATGGAGTAGAGCTGATGGGAAAGAAAGATGAGCTTTGGTGAAAGATGTTCTGAACGTGAGTTGGCAGTCAAACACTGAGGAGGAGATGTCAAGAAGACTGCGAGAGCTAAAGTGACCCATCAGCATAAATATCATAATGAAAACAGTGTGAATAGAAGAAGTTGCTCGGGGATGGATAAGGGATGGAGGGAAGAGAATGGATGTCTGTGGGGACTCATAAGTCCTTGCTTTATTATGGGTAACTTTAGAAATGTTCTGCCTCAATTTATTTTCAGGGGAAATTTACAAACCCTTACCAGGGCCTTACAAACCCTGCCCTAGATATAGCAGATCAAATACTGCAAATCTGAAAAACCCTAACACGTACTGGGATGTTTCCAGATCCCACTTAATGCTTGACTCATGATGCTAATTATCCTCTCCATGTTAGGTGACTAATTAAGTGGGCTCATAAAAGATCATACAGAATCATGGATGAAAGTATAACTGATGTGATTATATTGCTGATATATTCCTTGCTCCCAGGCAATTTTTAAGCTGTACAAGTTAGGAGTTCCAGTGCTAGAGAATGAAAGCCTGGGATTTGAAATTTCATATGGATCTATCATTTCTTTTTAAATAAATCATTCACTATTAATAAGGGGGCATTATATTTTATGACGTTTAGAGGCCATGTTGTCTCACGATCACAACTCAAATTTGTACAAGTGCAAGGGAGCCACAAAATTGTATGATATTGGGTTAGTCTGTTGACTTCTTTGTTCCTTATTCAACCCACCTGGAAAACTGACCAAAGTAGGAGACCTAATTGAAAACAAGATGAATTATATGCTGTCTTGGAAAATTAGCAGGCCCAAACTGGGTCACCAGGCAACCAAGTATTTGACTGTTATGACAGTGCATGGCATGAGCCACAGGGCTAGTGTTAGCAATAATTCTGATCTCGCACCTACGTCAGCCTATTCTAGTTTTCTGAAGGGGAGAGCAATCAAATCATGCTGCTATGCACCTGGTGGTAATTCAACTGCCAGTTTATCATCTCTTCTTTCTGGTGCTCACTCCACCCCACTAAGTGGACAGAAAAGAACCATTCTAGATTTTCCCAAAGAAAAGATTGATCTATTTTATTATTATTATTACACCGTAGTACCTAGGAGCCCTAGTCACAGATCCAAGACCCCATTGTGATAGGTGCTGTACAAACAGAACAAAAAATCTCTAACACCTTGCTATTCCTGTGTACTACAAAGACAAATGAACAATCCCGGCTCTATTGGCCTTCTTTGGAAGATGTTAAACAGAAAACACTTCTACTAGTTCTTGCTATCTTTTCCTCTCCTGGAGTGAAGAGATGAGGAATTTTCACCTTCATCTTGGGGACCAAGGCAAAAGTATCCAATTAAAATTCAAAATAACTATAGCAAATTGGAGAATTAGTCTGAAATTAAAAGTACTACACTTATGAAGGAAATAATTCAATGCACAGCTACAAAATGGAGAATAATGGTTAAACTGTAGTACTACTGAAAAGAATCTAGGGTTTTACTGGATCACAAATTGAATTTTAGCCAACAATGTGAAACTTTAGTGAAAATATCAGGTATGCCATATGTAAGACATGGGATGTAATTGTCCTGCTCTACTCAGCCACTGGTTAGGCCTCAGCTAGAATACTGGGTCCACTGCTGGGTGCAACAGTGTAAGAAAGGTATGGGCAAACTGAAGAAAGTTCAGAGAACAATAAAAATGATAAAAGGCTTACAAGACCTGACCTATGAAGAAAAGTTTGAAAAATTAGGCATGTTGACTCTTGAGAAAAGACTGAGAGGGAGAATCTGAGACACGTTTTCAAATCTGTTATGGGTTGTTATAAACAGGAAGGTGATCAACTGTTCTCCATGGTAGGACAAGAAGTAAGTGATTTCATTTGCAGCAAAGTGGATTTAGATTAGTTGTTAAGAAAACTTTATAATGATAAGGATAGTTAAGCAATGGAATAGGCTATCAAAGAAGCCTGTGGAATTTCTATCATGATCACATTAGACAAACACATATCAAGGATGGCCCAGGGATGACCTCTCAGAGTCCCTTCCAGTCCAACATTTTTATGATTCTAAGACAGCCAAAGTCCTCTTGCTTCTCAGAGACTCCCTCTGACACATCCCCTTGCTGCTGAGAGAGTCAGCGTGTATTTTGTCATGTCTCTTTTGTCTTTTATATTTAAACATTTCAGAGCAGGGACAGTCTTCATTTTGTGCCTTCTACAGCACTGAGCAAACCATAGGTCATTAACAATATTTAATAAAAATGTTTCAAAATGAATTAAATTTTAAGCATTCAAAAAGAGAAGAACTTTGTAAGTCATTTGAGACTTGTCAGCTTGTTCTTCTTGAATGTTAGAATCACAGGATTGTGCTATTACCCAGCTTTTATGTGGCTTATTGTGCCTAGATAACTTCATAATGTTTCACTACTGCACTTTCTAAACCATAATCTTTGGTTTGGCTACTATTAAAGTTTTTCCTCTGTGGCAATGTACATCAGTAACAATTTCAAGCACTTTCATTAAAGAGCCCTAAAGCTAAATTCTCCACTCTGATGTGCACTTTTTTGAGCAAAGCTAAGGAATTGAATTAATTAATAAATGCAACCCACATGTGACAACGTGTACCAAGAAAGCTGAGATTATCATAAAAATATGTTTTAGCTACTTAACTGATATTTAGCCCATCCTTCAACATGCCTACAACTGCCATTGAGATCTCTCTGAAATTACAGCTTCCCTCTGGCTTAAATACTTATTCTTTCAGAAGTTGCCACATATTTCTGAGAACAATTATTTAGTTTCATCGCACTGTACAGTATGATTATTTCCACGTTCAATAAGTCAAAATGCTGGATCAGCTGAAAATATGCAAAGCTGTCTTTTTTAAAAAGAGCTGTGTATTTGGAGCCATGGAATTGCTTTGGTAAAATGGCCAGATGCTCCTTTCATATCTGCTGTAAAGGGGCTGAGGATCTTTATAATATTTCATTTGTCCCTTTTCCTTTGATTAAATATTTTAAAAGATAATTCAGTTCATTACAAGACAGTGAAATTTGTCATAAACAACCACCCAGAGTCAGATAAGTGAATATCAGTTTGCCTACTAGTAGTGATTTTAACTAAGGGTTGAACAAAGGTATTAGACTAAAACTGGACAGGGATATTTTGAAAAAGTTGCTTAGACAAGGGATTGCCTATTATGATGGTTCTTAGCGCAGGTTTCACTGTTACATGGACTCTTTGCTTAAAAACGGCATGAAATCCTGACCTCACTGAAGTCAAAAGGGCCATGATTTTGCCCTGTTTCTTTTGTATTAAAGGCTGAGATTTTCAAAGCTGACTAGGACATTTAACCACACATTTCCATTTCATCTTCTGGTTAGCTTTGCAAACCTTGATTCCTTAAATCTGGAAAAACTACTGTTGGCTTTAAAGCTGTCTGAATTGCACAGCTTATTCAGTAACCTCAAGAATTGTTGGGCAAAGGTGAAACCTTGTCATAATTATTATGTTTTCCATTTGGCAATATAGTGTGAAAATTACTTCATGTTAGCACAAGGATCTCATGCTCATAAATCTTGCCTCTCATCACAGCTGTAGATTTAATAACCAGGTGTGGGGCAGTCATTTTCTAAGTGGGTTTTATAGTTTACAGAGGAATATTCAAAGAGAACTAGAAGAAGTGAATCACAAAATTTACTTTGGTGAACTGCTAATACAAATCACGGTGGGTTATAGCAACATGGAAAAACAGGTGTGAATCCTGCAGAATCCCATAGGTCTGAAAGGGGACCCATCTATCCTTTCTTCCATCATTATTTTCTTAAACGTAAATGTTGTTTCTTTATTCTTCAGTCTAGAGTAGCTAGTCCAGAATAGGCAATGCCTACCATATTTTCCAGTGGTTTGCACAAACCTCTGACTGAGTCCAGAAAGAAAACATCAGGAAATTAGAAAAGGGACCAGACCCAGAAAAAATAATAATATTGTGTCAGATTTGCCAAAACACTTGTAGATGTTCCCAGCATTCACTCTTTTATAACTTGAAGATGCTAATACTCTATTGGTATTGCTTCTGTGAGGCCAGGATTGCATCCAACTTTATTGAGGTTCTGCTCACTTGGACCTGATCTGACTTCCAGTGAAGACAATGGAACGTTGGTTCAGATCTTTTCAGCAAGGGTGGACTGTGGGAGAATTTAGGATGTACAATAAAACCTCAAAGTTACAAACACCTCAGGAATGGAGATTGTTCATAACTCTGAAATGTTCCTAACTCTGAACAAAATGTTATGGTTATTCTTTCAAAAGTTTACAACTGAACATTGACTTAATACAGCTTTGAAACTTTATGATGCAGAACAAAAATACTGCTTTTAAGCATCTCAATTTTAATGAAACAAGCACAGAAATAATTTCCTTACCTTGTCAAATTTTTTTTTACACTTTCCTTTTATTTATTTATTTTTTAGCAGTGTACATTTAACACAGTACTGTACCGTATTTGATTTTTTTTTTTTGGTCTCTGCTGCTGCCTGATTTACATACTTCCAGTTCCAAATGAAGTGTGTGGTTGACTGGTCAGGTCATAACTCTGGTGTTTGTGACTCTGAGGTTCTACTGTATTGGGCACAATTTGTTTTCTGGTATGCCTCTGGAGCAGAGAAACTTAACATTGGCCCTTACTCAGGGCATGTTGTAGTTACAGTCTAGTCTTCTGAATAATTCAGAGTACACCAGAATTTTGTTTGCTTGTTTGTTTGAAAGTTGGAAGGCAATTAGTCAAACTGGTTTTAAGGTGTGGGTGCTTAAAATGACACTTTTAAAATGTACTTTATCTACATTTATGAGTCCCTCTAGTCAGTGGCATACTGGGGTCTCCAGCACCTACATTTCTTCCCTCCCATGCAGAGCAGGAGGGGTCCTGGTACTGCCCCCTAGCAGCCCCAGGGAGAGGTGGTCTGTACCTGGGCGGGAGAGGGGCCATGAAGATGGCGGGGAGCGCATATGCAGGTTTGGCTCTGCTGCCACCCCACTCCCTGCACTTACTTGCCATGCGGCACCTGCCTCTCCCACACCAGCCCCGCAGCCCAGTGCTGGCTCAGACAGGGGCAGCCTCACCCCCAGGCATGGGGGAGGGACCAGGCCAGTCCTTCATAATGCATGGGCATGGGTGCAGGAGTGGGATTGGGACTGGAAGCAGCTGCAGCCTCCTGAGACCACTGCCCATTGTGAAGGGCCGACCTGGCACCCGGCACTTACCTGCCACTCCAGCCCCACAGCCTGGCACCGGTTCAGATGGGGCTGCCTCACCCCCCAGCTTGGGGGCATTCCAGGCCAGCCCTTCATGACACTGCGGGGAGTGCTGGAGGGGCCAGCGCTCCCATCCCTGCGCATTGTGAAGGGACGACCCAGCTTCCCCTGCAGGCCAACATCCGGGGGCCTGGCCCCTGCCACCCCCTCCCTCAGTATGTCAATGCCTCTAGTTTTATATTTTTATGAGGCTTGATTATAACACTTTAAGCTTTGTATACATTAAATACCATAGCACATAGGCTAATTTGAAAACTTGATAATGTTTTATTTAATGAAACTGAAATATATCACTTTTATAGAGATGTATGCATTATATAGTCTATATGGCTCCATGTGTACTATGTAAATTTTGCATAGTTCCATATGCATTGAATAAATTATATGCAAAGAAAGGCCGGAACCCTGAGGAACTTTTAAGGTCTGTAGACCAATGAATTGGTTGCTATGAAAAACTCTAAAACTTTGAAAGGCAGATGAAGCCACAATGAGCTGGGAAGCCAACTGCTTAAGTAACTCTGTAGTTCTGCAGGGCAGGAGAAGAAATCAGCAGAGCTCCTAAGGTCCACATTGTAGGGAAAGGCAAGGGGAAAAGTTCCCCACCAAAGCTTATCTAAACAGAAAGAAAATGGGAGTGAGAATCCCAGAGGCCCCAAACATCATTTTTTTAAAATGAAATTAACAAGCCAAAAGCTTGAGTACATTTTAGTTAAAGTTATTACCTAATTAAGATTAACAATGAGTTTTCTACAATATTACTATTAAATCCTCAGCATTTAAGAATAGGGAAATGAACAGCTGAGGAAAAGTAGTATCCAGTTCCTAACAATTCATACAATCTTCTAAATGCTTGCGTGAACAATATCAAGTTGCAGAAGGTTGATTAGCAATTTCATTTAAAGCTAACAACTGTTTTTCTGCTAATAGTATATAATATGAGATAAAGAGGAAAAGCAGCTGATGAGCGTGTATTAAATATGATTAAATGTATTTGTACATCTTGTATAATAGCTTGCAATGGGTTACTTTTGTGTGTGCAGTTATTTTATATGTGCCTTCTCCTCCTGGGTTCCCTATTTTTTATATAAAAACCAAGTATTTTAAATAGGAAAAAGCTCTTGGTTGCTCAAAGATCAACACTGGAAGTAAAATCCTTCCACTTTCAAAATATTTAAAGCTCCTTTTAAGTAACATGATAGAAGTGAAAGGTTTTAATTTCCACCTTCCTGCTGTGATTTGATTCCATTCCTCTTGAGTAAGGCAGTTCATTTGTTTGGTAGTCGTGAAATATATTAAAAAAGGCTTTTTATAAATGCTTTTTGAACTTTCTTCCCCTTCCTACAGCCTCACACCACTCCATGCATCCTGCCATCATTTTGGAAGAGCCAAACAAAACGATTTGCAAATTGCAGCAGCAGGTACAAAGTTAAAGAGTAAATCCTTAATAGTCCAAAAATCTCTCTTCCTGGACTCTGTCATGGGTCACATAGCTACTGTCAAAGTTCTCCTTGAATTTCTCAGACCACCCACCAATACCAATAATGGAAAACAATATATAAAACTACTTGGAGTACATATTTTAGAGCTTCTAGAACATGAGCAGTAACCCACCTCTCACCCCCCTAATAGCTTTAGATGAAGCAAAAAAGAAACCTACATACCTTCTTTCTGTGCAAATATGTTTAAGAAAATGTCATTTGACTCCATATAATAATGCAGATGCAGAAACTAGTGACAAGCAATACCTTAAAGGTTCAAAGTTCCAGAGGGGTAGCCATGTTAGTCTGTATACACAAAAAGAGTGGAAGGAGAAGTCACAAAAAGGACTCAGATGAAATTAGATACGTGGGCTGCAACCCACTTCATCAGATGCATCAAGCTTATACCTGCAGAAATTTGTTAGTCTTTAAGGTGCTACAGGACTCTCGTTGTTTTTGCTTAAAGGTTTGGTGGTTCATTACAGATAAGGTTTGTATACGTATCCAATTTCATCTGAGTCCTTTTTATGACTTCTCCTTCCACTCTCCTCCATATTTCATTCAACTATCAAGCTATCTTTTGATCTTTATCTATGTAGCATTTATCAACTGAACACCTTTGAAGAAAACAGCTGCTGGGAGCACACTGCAAGCTGAGTCTCTCTCCCTTCCATCCTGTGTGATTTCAAAACATGGTGTCCGGTATTAGTAAGGTAGGCAGAATAGAATTTTTTTTTTTTATAATTTCAACAAGTAATATTGATGTTTATTTTTAAGCATCTTTTTCTCTTTTTATCAATTTAAATGTTCACAGTTGCAAGTAATTAGGAGGTGGGAAGAAATAATTATTTAATGACAGTACAAGCTGAGATTCAAATTTTATTATTTATTAAATTTATTTAATCATTATAAGCCAGCTGGCTTTGCAGAGCTGCAAATATGTGTTTTATGCAGATTCATTGCAACACATTTTATACACGTTAAGTTCTCAAGAGGCATTTTTCTTACTTTGCCTATGTGTAAATTGTCATTATTATCAATGGAAATGTTTCTTTGTCAGTTTGTGTGTGTGGTAAAGGCAGGCCAGAAAGCTACCAAAGGGTATACCAGGGCCGGTATGTGGGCCCTAAAGGGTTAAAGGCCCTTCGCCCTGCAGGCAGAGGAGAGACTGCAGAAGGGCAATTAGAGACACCTGGACCCAATGAAGGACCTTGTCAGGTGTATTTAAATCCTTGCCTTACCAAGAGAGGGAGGAGGGAACAAACCAGGAGGAAGCTGCCAGAAGGCTTGTGGCAGCCAGGGGAGACGGGGTAGCTGGGGAGAGAGGTAAAGCGCAAGACCCACTAGGGGAAGCTGGCAGTTTGCCACAAGTGAAATGGGCATTTACTGATCAAAATCAGTCCTAATAAGCTTAGCTATTAAGGTTTTACTGTGAAGAAAAGTGAAGACAAAGAATGAAGTTCCCTATTTAAACCTTAAGATGGTCAAGGTTCTTTTGAGCAAGGGAATTCTATTGCAAGGGAATGGTCACCGAAAATGGCTTCTATCTCTAGAACTCACAAGTCTCACCTTCGTTATGGACATCTCCACTGTCCCTGAGAAATACAGCTGTCTCAGATAGCTTGGACCTAACCCATGGAAAACTCTGGAAATCTGTAGCAAACCCTTGAACTGGATATAGAATACTGTTTGAATCCAGAGAAATGACCCAAGAACCAGGCTGAGGTCTGTGCTTCCTCTCACTGGTACTGCTTAGCGGTGGGCTTGTGTATTCATTCTCAGGTGTAGGGCACTAAAATAGTCAAACCTGGAAGTGATGAAACCATGGATCCCTGTTGTCAAGTCTGTAACTTTCAGTCCCTTAGTAGAGGCAGATGGAAGGTGTTCCTAGCTACCATCACAAGTAGAGTCCGTAGAATCAGAAGGACCCGAGGCTATGCACTATTTTGACTAATTGTGGGAGGATGCTAAAATTATGTTACCTAGTTCTTTGAAGGGCCTTCCTCTGCCCAACACCTCAGTCTTGCCTGGTTTCAGTTTCAGAGAGCTGCTTTTCATCTGTGTACTAATTTTAGTTAGTTATCAGTACAGTTGGGAGACAGTGGTGTTTACACTTGATATGAAAGAGATGACCATTACTTGCTGATCTTCAATTATTTGGTACCTCATGATTTATCACAGTAGTTTTCCATAAATGTTGAATTTTGAAGATACAACCTTGTAGAATACCACAGCTGGGAACTGGGAACTCAGTTTGTTCTGAGACAGAGGATGTTAGTCATTTCAGTTCACTTACATTTACCTCTGCAAAGCTTCTATGGTTTGCAGGGTCAATTACTGCAGGGGAATCCAGTATTAAGAAGATGGATGGTTGCCTGCAATCCATTACTAAAAGGAGATTATCCTCCAGCATGAACCAAGTCTCTATCTGGGAAGGATCCAGATAACTGATAGGAATCAGGCACTCCTATCATTGCTGGAAGATCAATATATCTGACAAATATTTGGTTGGCTGGCATATATTTTATGGGGTCTTGAACTTCCCCAGGGCAAAGGCAACCCATAATGTTCACTGCATATCGCTGACCCTACAGAATCATGTAAGACTTGAAAATAACCATAAATCTAGACCTACTTAGACCCTACAACTAATTTGGCAGAATTTCATTAAAAGTAGGAGGGAGTTTCTTCCTCAAGAATAAAAGGATAGAGAGGTGGGACTTAATCAGATATATCCAAACCTTTGAAAAGACTCAGATTTGATTTGGTATTTGTGCTACATTGGAAGCCATTTCTCAATTTTTCCAAATTGGATTTCCTCATCCCTAAGAGAAATACCATCCCTGAGCTTTATTGTGACCACTGCTGGGCAAACATTGCCAACCTTTTCCATAAAAATTAATTCTAATTTTAAGTGAATTTCTTTTGACAATGTGTATCCCTTTTTGTGTTCACTTACTGTGACTATCCTAGCAAATGAAAGTTCACCAAAACAGCAATATTTAATTGAATGTTGCAGAATATTTCTGAAAGCCAACTTTGAATTCACAATCACAAACATTTTCACCAGAAAAGCTGATTCAAAGCTACATATCCAGTCAGGGCAGGGAGACATGGCATGTGACCTGTGCTCAGTAAAACAGCACAAAGTTCACATCTTAAATGCCTACAACCATCTTCTCATGGATGAGCATCAGAAATATTCCCCAAATTATTCAGAACAATAATCATTAAGAAATCACTGTGGGACAGAGTGTCGCCTGGACCTGATCTTCATTAGGTTCAGGAGAATGAAGGAATCATCAAGTTACAGATCCCTGATTGTGGTCTGGCCTTGGCATGAGTCTGTGCAGCATAGGAGCCGGTGGTGTTTGGTCACTAAGGGATCAAAGGCCATCTGAGGATTGGAAGAGTAGAGCTCAGCTCCATTACATCTCTTCCTCACAATCCCATTACACCCCTTTCCTGCTTCAACATTACCCTTATGTAGGTTGAGGGAGGGACAGTTGACTCAAGGCCTACCTCAGTCATAGAACCAGATTGTGTGACCTGTGTTCGGTCCAAATAGCTTGAAGTTCCAATACTGAATGCCTGCAATGAAATTCCTGTTAATGGACTGTAGAATGAGAATTTATTCATCACATAATCCTGCATAACATATAATCTCAATGGGAAGTTCATAGGCAAATCGTGAAGAGAAAAAAAGTAATTTATGTTGAATAGAATTTTCACTCAGAATTATTCAGCCACTTTTAAATGTGATTCCTTGGCACACATTTCACTTTCCTACCCAAGATCATTGTGATAACCATTCACTAATGAAATGGAAGCTAGAGTCAACCTCTTTTCCATTTTGTTGCCCGAATTTAGGTGAAATTGAGGTGAGCTCCACCATAACATCCCCTTAATCTTGTGTGGACAACTCACTTGGCTATATTGCCTTTATTTCCATTTTCATAACTCTGTGAAAGGCCACATAAAAGCCAATGAAAATAAAGTGCAGAGCAATTCAAACTATCCTAAATATAGATGCTTCCCTGCATTTCATGGCTCAGCTAACTAGTTATCCTGTCCTTGTTTTACTCCAACCACACTTATCAATTCTATTTTCATTATCCTCACCAAGCATTGCTGAGGAGTTATTCATATAACATTTGTCATTCTTCCAATCAAAATCATTGTCTGCTCTTTAAGGACAGCCTGTGGGATATTGGCACATCGTTCAGACTTGCAAGTGTCTTCACTAGTATTTTAAAAACACTTCTAAAACACTTATCTTTTTAGGTCAATAAAAATTACAAAATATCATGCCAAGTCTGAAATGTTAAACAGCTGATTCTAAAGAGACATTTGCAGTTATTATAGACAGTGACACACCAGAATCAGTGCAATTAAACTCAGTTAAACTGCTTATTAGTATGCACTCAAATCAGTGCTGTACATGTATTATACCAGTGAAACTGCTTGTGAATTGTTTGAAAGGGATAAAGACAAAGAAAACCCAGCTTCATAATGGCAGTTTTAATAACTGACTTTTGGTCTGACCAAAGTCATTTGAATCTTATTGTCATTATCTACTATGAATCATATATACTGTACTTCACCCATGAGATAAAAGGAAAAGCATCAAGGCTTATTCACTATAAATTAAATTGCTTGACTCACTGGCTTGTAGTGTGATAGTTTATAGCAGAGACATGCTGGGATTGATGTATAAGCTCACGTATACAAAACATGACTGTCTGCACAAATGGAAATTGGGAAACATATTAAAGAGAGATAGCCAAAGATATTACTCTCAAAATTTGACATTTCTATTTACTTCACATACAAATGCTAGAACATTTACTAAATCTACCCCCGCAGCCTCCCCAAAACCCTACTGTTTTGTTGTGGTGGCTACAATATATTCACTACAGAATATAGTAGATCATTGAGATGTTGATGCAGATCATCCTTTCTGTTTGCAAAAGCAAAGGAACTCTTTGTAAGTGCAATTCTGCCTAGCTATGCAGAAGGTAGTGAGTTCTCTTAATGGTATCACCAGCTTCTCTCAGGGACCCTTCAGATGTCCCTTTGTTGGTGTTGCTCATTGTGGAAAGAGATTTGGAGGGATTAGGGGGTCTAAGGATTGTTGCACAGAACTGAAATCATGTCAGGGCACCGTCTATGAGCATGTGTCTATCCAGTAGATATCCTAGGTACATAAGAATTTTTCATTCCTGAATCAGAACAGTAATCCATTTTAATCTGGTATATAGTCTCTCACTATGCCAGTCCCAGTGCTTCAGAAAAAGGTGTTAGCAAAGCTGTTAGCACAGACTTCTTGGAAATTTATTTACTAGCATATTCCAGAAATGGGCAAAAGCTACCAACTGGATTTTAAAACATCCCAAAGTCTGGATATGGTGCTGATGAGGCAGGAGACAGCTTTTGAGTGCTCAGATGCAATTCCCTCTCAGTTCTGGGGTGGAGTAGTATGGAGGAAAACAAGGAAATGGAGGAAAAGCTACCACCCAGTTTCTTGGATTCAGTAGAATGTGCCCTTCTTGTGGGAGGCCAATATGACTTTAGAAAAATCTCTCTGGAAGCCACCTACATTCCTCAGAAAATAGTGCAGGTGACCCTGGCATTGGGCTCCTAAAAGACAGGGCCCTATATGACCTATAGTTAAGTCTCTGGCTGTGTGATGAGAGGTGCTCTACAAACGTAAGATTATTATCGTTAATAATAAAAGCTATAGGCATTCCGCCATATGTGACAGAAACTTGGGCCCTAAAAGAAAAGCACAAAAGGTGAGTAGAAACAGCTATTTAGTTAGACTCCCGCTCCCTGACATTCACGAGTCATACGCCGCTCACGAATAAAGCCGAGACCTGTCTCACTTTAATAGTTTGACTGCTCTCGGAGAAAGGGAAAGATGATGCAAGCTGTTTCACCAGCGCTGACTGAGCTTGTTAGTTAAGACTGTACGGTGTGGAATGTAAAGTCTGGAGAACCTCCGGGAGACAGAATGAAAAAAAAAGGGACGTCTCTGTGGACTTACGTTTCCAGCCCCTGTAATTATCCTATGCCTTCAGAAGCTGCATTTGAAAGATGTTCTTTGCATCTTACTTCTGCTTCTCAGAGCCTCCCGATGGTTCATCATAGCTAATCAGTGCCAAATCTGAACACCTTAAGAGAAGACATTGCTAAACGTGGCTCTGCAATCTTAATGAGCCATGCTGTATGTATTTCACTTGGAGAGATGACATAAACCCTTCCCCAAGGTCTGGCTCAAGCTTTCTCCTTAGTGTTTGCTATTTGGAATGGCTTCTCCCACCTCTTCGAATGGGTTGGATCCTTGGTCCTTTTTGTGATACCTGGGGCAGCCACCCATGGTGACTATGAGGCAAACCCACAGCAGTATCAGGGCTGGTCACTCAGCTGCTCTGACTCATCCTTCAAAAAATATCCAAATTAGTTCAGGAAGGCTGAGTCTAATGTGTCCACTTTATGCCTGTTTTATTCCAGTCACATCAGGGGGAAATTCCAGGTGAACCGTGATGTTCTGGAGCAAGGGTACTCATAGTTGCTTAGCCCTCACACTGCTAATCCTTGCAGCAAGTGGATAAGTAAGTGTCTCAGTAACTTTTCATACAGGATTTGAAGTTGATAATGATTTGAGATCTACTTCAGACAGAACCCAGTACACTCCTTCACTGAGTCCCTCCAATTTTCCCCAATTAGCATAAATTTGTAGAAACCTCCAAATCATGTCTTCTGTGTTCTTGGGCTTAGGACATCTTCTAGCTTTATACCCTGCTTCTCCATAGTTGAAACAGATCAGACGATTTTGGCCCACACATTGAGGAGGTTTCTGTCTCTCCTGATCTGGAGGTCTTGGGGTGGCTATCTCCCTCCTTGATGACACTCATAGATAAAGTACCTTTGTGCTATCTGCAACTTTAAGTAAGTCATTTGCTTTTGCATATCCTTTTCTCAAGTGGTCACTGTTTCTTCTTGAGTTTTGGGAGCTGCTGCTTTGGCCTGTGCTACAGGATCCAAGAAAGCCTTTTTTGCTGCCGCTCTAGGTTCTCCTCCCTTACTTCCTTAAAAACAGCCAGGAAGGTGGGTATATTCGCCAACCTCTCTTTCAAGCATAAGTTGAGGAGTAGCAGGTCACAATACAAAGTCACCTCAATATTTGGGCATTTCATGTGCGGTTCACTCTGCCCAGACAGATACCTTTCTTCAAAGCCCACGCTAACTAATAACTTCTCCAGTCTCAGCTGGAACTCATCTATTTTCTCTCCCTGATGTCGTTTAACATTCCTGAACTGGTAGAACACTATGGTCAGGACTTCGCTCCAGCTCTAGCACTATCTAGGACAACTAGATTATCTTGTACTGTGGCATCAGCATTGCCAAATATGAGGGCTCTTACAACATCAGATGCAGAACCGCTTAGTCTTTCCTCTATCCTTTTTCTTCTTTCTCCATTTAAGCACGGCCACTCTTGGATCACGAGTGGCCTGGTCCGTCAACTTCCAAAATCCTCCTCACCAGAAGAAGTCCTCTTCTCTTATAATGACATTAGATGGAAACAATCATCAGTTGTAGGTGCAGGGGTAAGATCCCCTGACATCGAATCTTTCATATCCCTTAGGGTATTTCCTTTCTGTGCCAGGAAGGGTTGTAACTCAGCACTAAAATTCATAGGTGCAGAGCCAGCAGGCAAAACTCTGACTAAATCCTGAATCATTATCCCCCAGGACAGCAATCCTTCAGATGCTAGCTCCTCCTTTGGTATTCTAGAGGCATCCAGTACTTCAGAGCACACTACTAGGGCACTGAGGCTAGTTGTTGTAGTGCAGGTGAGTCTGTCGTTCACTGTGGCTCTTCCCCAGACCTCCACACTATGGAGAACACTGACCGTCTGTAGTTTCACGGGGGATCCTTGTAACCGTAGTGGATTTGCCTAGCTCCAAGCCTTCTGCTTTGGCCCTGTTAGAAAGCAAAGTGTTGTGTTCCCCATCTGGTGTGTTAGGGCCTGCTCCTCTACACAGGACTCACTGCTCACAGGCTGAACAATAACTTGTGTACAGACTCCTAGTACAATATGGGGAGTGGGAATGAATCAGAGACTACCTGAGAAGTTCTACTTCTCTCTCAGACCCCAAACACAAAGCTCAAAACTGAAACTAAAACAAATCTGTTTGACTCTGAAACAGGCTGTTTCCTCCCACTCAGAGGCTGAAGACCTCTGGTTCACTGGCCCAGCAAATTGATTGTCCTTATCACCCCACACAGAAACTTCCCAACTGGCCTTATTTGGAGTTTCTATTCCCTGCTGTCCCCACTCCCCAAATGGGGGTTACACTGACACACAAACAGCTACACAGTTACTGCAATGCAGACAAAGGGATTTATAAGTATCTTCCAGAGTGTATATGTGTTTGGGACAGGAACTGCACTTGAGTAACCATTATTAAAAAAACATGGTGTCCTGCAATCAGGGGCAACATCAATGCAGCTTATGTTACTGCATTCTTACGGAATCCTTTAATTCTTTTTTTGGGACCAGGCTGTATAATCCTCAGCTCAGACTGGTGAACATTTGTTTAAGTAGAGCTCCTTTGACTTAACTAGGACTGCTTCTGTGAGTGAGTGCTCACCAATGAAGGTGAGGGCTGCACAATCTAACTTTAAATTAGGGCAGGCAAGCAAGCTGTCTAAAAGTGCATGTATTCCACAACTCCCTCTGTCTCAACTTAGTCAACTCATTGGGGGCAAGCTTTGTTGTTTTATTCCTTCCAGTAAATGTATATTTTGGAAGGACAAGGAACTATTTTGAGGTTCCATTTATATGATGTGCTGTAAACTGAGGTCCAAGATGGATGAACGGGGGCTCTGTTTTTTAACAACAGTGACTTGGAGATTTGCACATCAGATATCTCTCCTGTAGAGTCTGACAGATTTAGAGTGCCTGGAAATGTTTGCCAGTAAAGATGTTATTATAACTCCAGCGCATGCTCGGGAAAGTTTGAGGTAATGTTATAAGCTGTTCGTGTTGCCTTCCTCTGGTTGATGTACAGGATGGACAAAATGCCAGGTGTCTCTCTGAGTAAAAGTAAATTTACTTTGCCATTGTGCCATTACCTAGCATCAAGGATTTCACATGCTTATTTTTAGTATCCAGACTTAATGGGAAAAAGATAAATAAATGGAACCATTATTGACCCACTCACTGTGTGTCTTTGGTCAAGTCAATTTTTGTGCATCAATTCTTCCACCTGAAAAATAGGAATAACATCTACTTCACCAGGCTCAAATCATTAATGGGGGTAAAGACAGCTGCAATTCTTAGTAAAAAAATGACCTGAAGCTACAAATCATTGTTATTATACAACGTTATTGCTGAACCCTCTTTCTTGTGTATCACATCGAGGTATACGTCATTTAATGTATTCAGAAAACACTTATTGGCTGCTACCAGAACTACTCATAAATCTCTCCATCCAAAGGCAGTTTTCTTTGCCAGTACAGAATAGACGTTAGCTCTACTTTTCCTCCTGTAATTACCGGTATTCAGGAAAGCTTCATGTGTATTTATAGGTTTCAAATTTGTCTCTATTCAATCTGTTTTGTGGCTTTCATACTGCATACTAACTTTTTCTTTAGTTTTTGAGGATTACGAATGCTTTGCTTTCATTTATGGTGTCTTGTAGCAGGATGAGTAGACTCCCTATTAAGCAAGTAGATGAATCCTTTCCACTGACTGTCCCCAACCTTTTTTTTCTAACAAGTGTAAAGACAGTGTCTTGAGAACCAATCATTTTCCTTTGAATACGTCATTGACCTTAGCTGCACATTCCTTGGATAGCAGTAATGTATTCAACTGTCCAGACACAGCCAAATAAGAACACAAAGCTTACTTTGAGCAAATCACTAACATCTGATGTCAGCCAACAACGGGCAGAAAGGTTTTCTTATCCCGTTAGATATTGTGCATGACAGTAAGTCAAGGCTGTAAGGAAACTAAATTATTGCAACATTTTCTGTGCCACCATTTCCATTCTAGGAAGAAAAAAAAGGGAGAGACAGTAAAGAAATGTGGAACTTGGCCAGAGAAGTCACTGTTACCTCTTTAATGGTGGTATGGTCATTGCTAAAAAGTTATAACATAATATTGGATGGATATGCGACAGACAGAGGATACCACTCTTTTTCTGGAATGCTTCAAGGTCACTCAAATTTCAATACAACTCTGTCTGGAGCATTGTGCTGTAGAGCCTGAACAGATCATTTTTTCTTCTGACAATGAAAGAATAGTTTACTGTTGTGATCAGTTTGAAGCAAGTAAGTAAAACAATTTGCTATATCTTTGTCCTTATGAAACATCAATCCATAATACCAACTCATCAATAATAAAGTCCTCCATTCAACATAACATAAATAGTTTCAGGCATTCACAAATCATCCAGAGGAACACATTTCCTTGCTCCCTCCCTGGGACATTGACTTATTATGATGATTCTGGTTATCCAGCCCTTCCCCCAAAAGAAGTAAACTTTGTTGCTTCCCCCACAAGAGAAGAATAGCCTACCACCTAGGAGAAGCCTTTTCTCTTTAGCTTGTTTCCCATTCTTCCCTCTCACCAGAAGAGGGATTTTTAAAGGTCATTGTCACAGGGTATCTGGTCTCTGTGGATAGACTGAGCCCAGCTCCCCTGGATTGGAGCCGGTGAGCCTAATTCAGTTAATTAAAGAGGGCTAGGCTGCACCTGCACCTATAAAGTGTTGCTAGTATGCAGCTCAGAGGAAGGACTGTGGCAGGCTGCGCCATGGGAGGAAGACCTGAGACAAGTTGAGCCTTGGGCAGCAAAGGCCACACAAGATAGGAGCTAGCTCCTGTGGGGAGTCCCTGGAGCAAGGGGGGGACTCAGGGAAACAACCCTATAACTGCTGCTCCAGTGAGGGGAGCAGAGTTGACCAAAGCTAGGAAGCTATCACGAGCATGAGTGTCAAAAAGACCTGGGGGGGGAGTCCTGAAGGCTGAGGGTCAGGTTCTGACTTACGATGGCATCCTGATTGTTTGTTTAACCTTTCCTAGGAAAGAATAAAAATCTCTGACGGGGTCAGAGTGTGGCAGCACACCTTTGGAGCAAGAGTCCAGCGGAGGCTACCCTGGTAACAGTTGCTGGCAGCCCTTAATTGGACTCAGCTGTCTCTAATTAACCTGAGTCAACCTCTTTTCAGTTCATAGGGGAAAGGGCCTTCACCATTTAAGAAGTGATATCCCTGCCTTCCATCACTCTCTTATATCTGTCAGCTCTGACTTTGTCACACTCTATGGGGCTTGCTCTATGGATGGCATATGGGG
Organism: Mesoclemmys tuberculata; assembly: GCA_007922155.1. NCBI lineage: Eukaryota > Metazoa > Chordata > Testudines > Chelidae > Mesoclemmys > Mesoclemmys tuberculata. Next base: position 45,188,914 of record ML675604.1, read on the forward strand.
AAGCTACACCTCTGTGAGGTTTTTTTTATGGCCTTTTTCACCTAGAAAAAGCCTTGAAGTTAACATTAACCCTCTCTATTAGAATGGTCTAACATACGAACTGCACCAAACTCAGCTGCTGAAAACTCTACTCTCATATAAGGCTACCGCAGAGGACAATCATTCCCGAGCGCTTTACACGCCATGGTAATGACCTTAGTAAAAGCAGAGCACATTCCAAATGCTTGGCTCCCCAGGGTGATGCAGTAAAGCAGATGCCATATGCCCTACGAATTGTTCATTTGGCACAAATGGAGCATCTAATGCTTTAGCCCATAAGCAGGTTTTACCTGATGAAGCTGTGCAAGGAAATGACAGAACCAGACAAATTCTTTATAGGAAAATCAGTCAAAGAAGCAGGAGCAGCAGCCAGAAGAATTAATATGTTTTTTCCATTTCACTGGTTGCATCCTGTGCTTTTATCAGAAGGTTTCTATGGAAGAGCCAAGACCAATGTGGGTTATTGTTGGGCCTACTGAGGTGATCTGGCAATATAAGGAAGTGTTTGCTGATGTTATGTTTAATAGGCAGCAGGTTTAAAACGAACAAAAGGAAGTGTTCCTTCACACAACGAACAGTCAACCTATGGAACTTGTTGCCAGGGATGTTGTGAAGGCCACATTCCTTAATGCCAGGTGTGAATTTGAAAATCCTTTTGCCATCCCAATTTGCACAGTGTAGAATCAAATGAGCAATCATGGCTGCATTAGCTTTTGCACCCACCTGCATTGCCCGCAGCTACATTATCAATTCGGTGCAGCTCCTAATTTTAAAATAATGTGCATTTAAAAAAACCCCAAAACATATGGGGCCATGAATACAGATTCAGATTCTGCCCTCTGTGCACATGAATTGCAGATATGATTTTGCTCTTTTGAAAATGTAGCCCTAATCCTTCAAGGATGTATGTTATGTGCATCTGAAGACATCTTACAGTTTAACACGTTTATAGTGGGTCCCACATTTATATTCCAAAACTCAAGGCACTGAGAATGTCGTATGGTTACTTTTTTCATATGAAATGGCTACAGAGTTGTTACTTTTTATTACCAATGAAACTATTATAATGGGTTTAATTAAGATTTAGTAAGCACCAGGGATTTTTTATATAAAGATCCAAGCCAATAAAATATCTGAAGTAACAATTATTACATTTTTATAAAGTGTTCTGTGGTACCATTTGTAATTTTAACACTGAATAGCTGTTTGAGTTGCTGGCACGTTGAACACTTGCTCTTTTGTTGCTTTTTATGATCCTTAATTTCCCTACTGACAAGCTATGGGTCCTTAGTGTATTTAGCACACGTTAGTTTCAACCTTTCCAAACACTATTCCATCTGTTCTTTGGGACACTAAGATCTGAAAGGGGCTGACAGCTCACCAAGTTTGCCTGAAGCAACACAGTCCTCAAGGAATTCAGCTGCACAATTGTGAGGCAAGACCTGTCCCCCTGTTTAGATAAAATCACTCAGAGCAGCTGATTCAACTGCCAGCTGTTTAAACATCTGGCAAAAAACAAAACCCTTCCACATAATTTGATTTTGGTGTTGTTTTTTGGTTTGTTACTTTACACCAAGAGTTCTCAAACTTTTTCTACAAGGTGAACCTCTTATTACAGGGCACAATCCAGCTTCCCATCGAAGCCACTGAATGTTTTGCCATCAACTTTAAGGAAAACATGACCAGATTCACAGAGAGTTTGTCCCACGGAGTACCCTCTTTTCCACATTCATTATGAGCTGGACAGCTTCCATTCCCATTTGCAATCCTCTGAACCCTCACCACCCACCACTCAGTGCCATAATATCCTGTGGTAACTGCTCCATTTGCATATAAGGAAAAGTGATAGTCTTAATTTATTTTACATACAGTCCAGTCTGCTTTAGTGAATAGCCTCGGGACCAGACAAACCTTATCCACTCATGCGGAGTATTCACTTATCCAAACTTAGGCTTTTACATGCACGAAAGTTATACAGTCGAGTCCGCTTTAACGGAAGGCCTCGGAACCAGGCAAACCTTATCCACTTATGCAGAGGATCCGAAGTCATCAACATGTGAAAATGAGTTACCGGACTAAAAATTTTTAGCCACTAAAGTGGATTATTCACTTAAGCGGTATCCACTTAACTGAACCCATTTTACATTGAAAACATTATGATCAAAACGGGACCATGAAAACAGTATCCACTTACGCTGATTATCCACTTATCAGGAATCCACTTAAGAGGAGCGGACTGTATATACATAGCTGTTTTCTAATGGAATCTAACAGTTGGAAGCAAAAGAGAGAGCCCGCACCAGAAGACCAGCCAGATTTCTGCAGAAGAGCAGCAAATCTGGCACAAAGCACCATCTGATCATTGTCTGATCCATGCAGTAGAATATCATTGTGGATACTGATTTTACAGAGCACATACAGATTGTTCCAGGTAAGACGCACCAGATGTCCAGTTCAGTATTTCTGAGACTGACTCAGTGCCAAATCCTTTTTGAGAAGATGGAAAAACAAAATGCCTTTCAGATATGCCAAAGAGGAGCAGTGAAGAGGTCTATAAAGGACAAGCTAGTGTCATGAGCGTTACAAACCTCACACTGGGCAGCAAGGGCTTAAGGAACTGCTCGGGGCTCAGCCAGCCTCACCCCACCACACCTGGAGGAAATGGTCCAACCGGAGGAGGCGTTAAAAGGCAGGGGAGCAGCTCACTTGGTAGCAGCAGGCCCATAACCAGGGCGGGGTGAGTGGAGCAGCCGCCAAGGGTGCAAAGCCACAAGGGTGGAAAAATGGGACGGTGTGGGGATGAGCACATTGGGGGCAGTCACCTGCCCCCTAGAACCTCTAAATTGTGCCCCCATCAAGAGTTATGCATTGCCTCTGGGCTGAAAAGCAGCAGTAGAGGCAGGTGTGCCAGGACAGCAGTGTGTGAGTGCCTCAGGAAGCATTTAATGGCAGGAGATGTTGCTGGCCAGCCCCAGGCTCCTTTGGGAGAGAGGCAGGAGAACATCAGGGATGCAGCTCAGAGATGTATCGCCTGCTCTGCCTCGGGAGCACCCAGCTGTGCAGAGGCAGCCCAGCTCGGGGAGCAGGGCAGGGAGGGCTTCTGGGCAGCCAGCCAGCAATTCAACTCCACAGCACCGAGAGCCAGGGGCCTGAGCGGGCTAGTGATTCACAGCAGCTCCTGATTCACTAGCTGCTGGCAGAATGCAGCAGTTTGTCAAACTGTAGGACTTGCCCCCCTCCTCTAGTTTGAAAATCTCTGTGCCAAATGGAAGGCTGACATCTGGGAGAGGAAGGTGACCCCACATGGCCCCCCCAATGCATCGCCCATAAGGGACGCAAATATGCTTGCCCACCCTGGGCACTAAAATGCCTCACTGAGGCTCTAGGCGGCAGATCAGGGAAGAGAGCAGACCTGCAACCTAAAGCTCCAGCAGAGGCGAGCTAAGGAAAAGGCAGAATCTCTCCCCACGACAACTGCCCAAAGGTCCCTCTGCTGAGGGAAGGGACGACCTACTACACAGGCAGCTGTGAAAGTTTGAAAATGAAAGTTTTGTTCATTCCCCTTCTCTTTGTTTGGACCACCCTGCCAGGGAAAGCACAAGGACCGATCTGGCCCATGAGGGCAGGCCATACCGCACAACGAGTCACTTGCCTCCCAAGAGAGGGAGAGTTAATGTGCTGCACGCAGCTGCCAGAAGGTGCCTTGTGGTGAGCAGATACACTTCACACAACCTAGACTCAAACGGCAGCTTTGGGAAAATTTCAGGGGAGGGGGACAATAGGAAGTGACCCAGGGAGGGCAGCCTTAAGCATCCCTGGGCTGTCCATCCATAGATAGCCATCGAAGGGCCCTGAGTCCGAGCCTGGTGAAGTGGGAGAGAATATCGGTTCCCTTAACCCTAGCAAGACAGTGATTCCAGACAGAGATGGGAAAAAGTAGGTACATTTGAACAAACTGCCCAAATATTCATGATGGGCCTGATCCAAAGCTCATTGAAGCCAGTGGTAGAGGGCTGAAGGGAAAGACTCCCATTGACTGTAATGCACTTTGGCTAAAGTCCTTGGAAGGAAGTTCTTCAGATTTGTCAGGGGAAAGTGCCACATCAACAAATCAAACCTGAGCAGCAAGGCCACACATACAAAGATGCCTAATCCTGTCACAAAATAACCTCCATTTTTTTGCAGAATATTTCTGACAGCTAAGGATATGGTTTTCCTAGTAGGAAACAGAAAAGGGAATGGAAATTTTGGAACAAAACAACCCTCCATTTTATGCTTTGAAAAAGAAAGAGAGATTAAAAATCAGACTGAAAATTTTGCCAGGGTGTGTGAGTAAATGTGACATCCGGGGTTCGTGGTGGTTAAAACAGTAACAGTCAAATTTCTCTCAACCGTAAGAGAAACCACCAGAGGCTCTGAAAGAGAGTGAAAGGAAGGGCAGGCTGTCTAGTACGTCTGCTTGACGTATGTGAGTGTCCAGAATATTGTCTGTGTCTAAATCTCCAAACCACAACATTTAATGTACAAACCATCCTCATACCAGGGTCACTGCATATATCTCCTTGACTGCTTGTGAGGGGACAATTAGCTATTTTCCCAATATTTTAACTTCTTTATTTTGGATGGAGTAGCTGTTTGCCTCAGCATGCATGCATACATGTATGGACTGTCATTTCAAAGAGACTACAGACCTCATTGTCTGTGACAGGGGGCTTGCAGCTCACTTTTTCTCAGACTCAGTTGAAATCTAAATCTGAAAATAACTATAAATTATGGACTAAATTCTCTCCTCGTGTCAGTTAGGAAAGTTCCATTCAAGTGAATGGAGCTGAGCCAGTTGATACAGAAGATAAATTGGCCCTGTGATTCTATGCTTTTCTGTTTGTCTTCACCTAAAACATGATTCACTGCCCACTTGGACTTGCTTAAACTAACCATCAACACCTTTGCTTCCAGTAATGATCAGTAGTACTTGACATATTGTCAAAACATGTTGACTTCTCTGCAGTCATCATGGAGTGGCAAATGGAGGGTGTTACATGAATTAATGAATAAAGTATGTTAGTAACCAATTATAAAGAATCATCAGATGCATCTAGATTTCAGATTTTTTTTTCTCTGTCAGAAATAGGATTACAGTATATTTAAATTGAAAGCCTGCTTAAATAGCCAGTAGTGCAGTATGCTGACAGATGCATTAAAGTGAAGCTATGAGTTCATGTCCTGAGAGTCAATCGTGATGGCACCAGAAGTACTCTTCAGAAAATAAACATCAATTTGACAGCCGAATAGTCATAGTTTACTTTGGTAGCTTTCTCACTTCATTTTCTCTCCATAGTTAAACTGGAAGCTAGTTTTCCATTACAAGTGTGACTTTTTTTTACCCCACCCTATCCTTTTCCCAGAATAATTCAATATGCTTGAAATTTCGTAAGCATGATCTTATGCCAGAGTAGAATTTTAATGGAAAGTTTGAGGCAAATTCAACAAGATGTTTGGGAGACATGAAGGTTCAAAAACGAAGTGGTTTCACTTCTAGCTTTTCCTTGGCTCATCACAACTGCAAAATGGCTTGGCTAAAAAACTAGAAATTTGTCTTAATCTTTTGTAAGATTTGTAAGATCTGTTTTCTTCAGCTACTTCATAATTAAAAGCCATTTATGTAAACATTAGGGTTGCTAAATCAGTATGTTTGTTGTTATGGGGCTTATGGGATCCACAGCAGTAGAATGCAATCTTCCTAACAGCAGAACACAACCTTCTCTGATTTTGTGGAATTTCTCATAGAGTGGCTGCTGTGTTGTATACACATGGGAACATGCATGTAGCTCAGAGAGTTTATATCCAGCTACAGTAGACTTAAAAACCTATGCTTTGCAAAAGTCAAGAGGAAGAGGAGGTGGTCTCTTGATTAGAGGAATCAGGGATTGGATGTGGGAGGAGAGGTAAAGACCAGCAGAAATATTTTCTGGAGAGAGGAAGTATAGTCTTGTATTTAAGGCATAGACTGGAATTCAGAGTTTCACTTCTATCTCCGCCACAGCATATTTTTGTGACCTGGGACAAATCAATTGATCTCTCTTTGCCCTATTTTCCCATCTGTAATATAGATATATTCTAATACTTCCTTTCTGCAACTCACTGTGTGTCATCTGTTTAAACTGTAACCTCTTCAGGAGCTGTATCTACTGCCTTTATAATAAAGTTCCACAAACAGAAGGAAAAGAAAATACAATGAGGGGAGGACATCTGATGACAATAAAACAATGACTGTCTCAGGATTAGAAGTTGGGGTCGCTAGGAACTACTTTATTACATATAAATATTAATGAGAGGAGAGACTGAGAAACGGGTTTAGAAGAGAATGAGAGAAGCTGCACAGAAAAGTATTGCGATATTTAGCCTATTTGGAGATTCAAACTGAAATTTAGGCAGAATTATGTCGTCCCTTCATCCTGACAGTAAATAAAGTTTTACTTTCTGTGCATCTTTTTCAGACAAGTCCTTACAATGGTTTGGAAACTTTCTGTGCAGAGTACACCATGAAAATTCATCTTTTTCCTTTGGCTTATCTACAATGGGGAGATGCAGGAAAATTAATCTGAATTAACTAAAGGTGTAAATTTAAAATGGATTAGTTAAACTGCATTAAACTCATATGTGGACACCCATTCAAAATTAAAGAGGTCTTAATTCAGTTTAGTTTAATTCAGTGAATCATCTCCTCTCCCTCTTGGCTTTGTGGAGCTTAGGTTTTTAGATCTGATCTAGCTGGATATAAATTTTTGAAGTGCAGCTATGCCCCAGAAACACTATCTGATACAGCAGATAGGGTACGGCATAGGTCTTGAAATATACGACACAGCAGTTATGCTATGAGAAATGTTGCACGGTCTGCGAAGGCTGAGTTGTGCTGTTGGGAAGGCAGCATTCTGCTGTTGTGGATTTCATAAACCCTGTAAAAGCTGATGTACTGATATAGGAATAAAGCTAATTCAGTGAATTAAGCTAAACAAAATTCAGGCCACTTGAATTCTGAATGAGTGCCCACACAGGGGTTTAATATAGTTTAACTAATCCACTTTAAATTCACACCTTTCATTATTTCAGGTAACTTTTCTGAGTGTCCCTGAATAGACCAGCTCTTAGTGTGATGCTGTCACATTGCCTTTCTCTGGAGACACTTGACCTGAAGCACAAAGATAGGCAGCTGCTGGCAAATCATTGTCCATGGAGGCCCTTGGACTTTCTTGCCTTGACCCTTCACAGCCTGTATTTCTAAACCAACCACTGAGTTACAAAGCTTCCCTATTTTCCTCAGGCTTTTGGGGAGTGGACAGGGGTGGGTGGTTGGTTTTGTGGGTGATTGAGAAACTGTGGTGGGACAGGGAAGTATTCTGATGGTACTATAATGCTAGTAGGCAATTTCCTTGATATATAAATGATTTTGTGATATTATGGATTTTGTATATTGTAGGGGCACCCAGAGCATTTTTGATGGGTGCAACTTTCTGTTTCTTGATTATAAAGCATAACACATAACTAGACACAAAAGGGCAATCCTTTCTATTCTGTGATGACTAATTATCCTGATGCATTTTCCAAGAGCAGGGTTTTTGTCACTGGTACATTGGCACATGGTACCAGTTTTCCAAACTCACTTATACTCTTGTTTGTAATTTGAAAGAACTTAGGTGATTAACCACTGGAACAATTTACAAGGGTCAAGGTGGATTCTCTATCACTAGCAATTTTTAAATCAAGATCGGATGTTTCTTCTAAAAACTACTCTAGGAATTATTTTGGAAAAGTTCTTTGCTGTGTGATATACAAGAGGTCAGACTAGATGATCACGGTGGTCCCTCCTGGCCTTGGGATCTAGGAATATATGAAAGCAGTATTAGACGCTTCTTCAACTCCCTCATGGTCAGACCTGTGGGAAATACTGCAGGATTCCACCACAGAATTTTCGGATAATGCATTGCTGCTAGAGGCAAGGATCATCCTTATGAAGGCCCTTTGTTTTCACATTGTCTCTACTTACTACTCAGGCTTTTGGGTAAAACAGTTCCTCTGCCAGGGCTGCATTAACTTTTTGGCAGATTTTTTAAAAAGCACGTGATGGCAGAAGACATGGCACCGGTCAAAATTCCACCCCTCACCCCATCATGGGCACCGACGGTGGTGCGGCAGAAACAGCACTCCCATTGCATGGCCAGAGGCAGAATTAAATACACAGAGTTCTCACATGACTTTATAAGACATAAAATGGCCCTTAATATAAATCTAAAGCCCTTGTTGTTTTACCTGAAAGTAATATGTTGTCCTTAAAGATTATATTGTAGGTAGGGATTTTGTCTTTCTATGTCCTGTAGGTGAGAAATAAAACTTTCCATGACAAGATTCAGAGGTGGACTGAACTTTTCAAGTATAGAATTCATTATTCCTATTGGCCCATCTACTGAAGCAATTTCCTGGCAGCAGGTAGTCTGTGGAATATCCTCCTGGTGACTTGGAGGAATGTCAAACAATTTATGATCACTCAATGAAGGCTAATATCAATCTAGTGAAGCTCTTCAATTTTTCAGATTTTTGTGCTGCCCCCAGGTTCACAGTGAATTATATTTTCGTTTTTAATCCAGAAATATGAAAATAGGTGAAGGGAAGTGGAATCCAGCAATATAACGCATATGGAATCTGAGGAAGTTTAGGAAACCTGAAACCAAACTGTCAAAAAGGAATGAACCACATCTTCCAGAAATTATGAGGTATGCAAAATATAAAGAACTGAATAATAAATCTGCAGGCCAAATTGTCTTTCAAAAGACAAACTTTGCTCTGAAGATAACTCGGCACTAATGAAACATTGACTAGAACCAGAAACAAAGTAGATAGGCATTGTTTTATTGTGACGAGGAGTCCCCCTCTCATTGAATTTTCTTCTACTTCTGTTTGTGGAAGTATTTTTAGGAGGGTTGGTTTTTTTGTTTGTTTGTTTGTTTGTTTATTTTATACTAAACAAACTAACACAGCACATTTGCAGTTCTAGGCCCAAGTTCTCAGCTGATGTAAATGGGTGTACCTCCGCTGAAGTCAGAATATAGCCTATACCTGGAAATATGGTAAGCCTGTAAGAGTTGGATTAACTGAATTTGAGTAGGTAAACCGAGGGATGTATTTCTATTAGTGAGCCTAATGAAATTACTTGTTCATTGTATAAAGGATAGAAAGAAGTGACAGTGGCAGTCAAAGCAAAAGCATTTAGAAGTAACAATTAAAGAGAAAAAATGACAGACTCGGTAGGAGGATGTTGTAGATAGACACACCTGAAAATGTGCTCCAAAATAGGTGTGGTCTATCATCCAACACATCAATATAATAATAAAAGTAGAGCATGATAATGGCTATAGTATAAGGATCTGAACAGAACAGGATAGACTAGAAAAGGAGGCATGTCAGGACACTTTTCAGGGGCTAATCTAAATGTTATCCTAAATGCTGTGCTTCTTCCCACGTTTTCTTAGGCTTATGCATTTCTTCATCCTGCTAGCAATCATGAGGACCATGCTTCATCCAAAGAGAACTCTGAACAAAAATCCATCTGCCTCATTTGATTACTCTGTGTGCGTATGCCTGTTTTATTTTTATCAGACAGTCAATCATTTTTTTTCATTCTTGAAAGTAAAGGTCTAACAAAGTCTGCCTCAGATTTATTATTCAGTTCAGATATTTGCCAGACATCATATAGGCTGTATTTTGGCTAGCATGTATGCCCCTAACGTAATTTCAATCTGCATCAAAAATTAAAGCAAGCCCAAGAGCAGACCTGTGGCGTAATACAAGCATTTAACAAAGAAAAGGGGAGACGGCTGGAACTCTGCTTTCACTCTCAAGCCATTCTAAATGTCTTATGTCACAAGATACATTCACCTCAGCATTCTATTTGAAATATAACTATAACAAAAATCATTGTTTTTTCTCTCCCAGTTCATTCCAACATGCTACTCCACCCCATTTTATTTCCAAGAGAACATGGAGGCATCTGGCATGACTGCTTGTAAGGCCTTCAGAGCGCTCTTCTAATGTTCATTAAGAGAGCTGCAGACTATCTCAAGACCCTATTCCCACGTGTCCTGATTTATAATCACATCAAGAAATTCCTTCAGCCACATGTCTCCAAATGTAAAAATTTGCTGTTTCTGGCAGTTCGCGAGGATATCTGTATTATTACCTCTGCCTAGCTGCCAAGCAGCCAGTTAGCTGTTGGTACAATTGCAGGAAGATTGCAAACAATCCAAGAACAAAAATATTGTTGTGTGCAACCCCTGATAAGTCAATTACTCTTTCTCTCCTCGCCATATTATGATTATGGAATATTGATGCACTGCCATTTTTGTTTTTCTGGAGCTAAAGTCAAATTGCAACTTCTACTGTCCTTTTTCATTTTTACTGTCCTGGATCTATTGTCTGAACTCTGGAATGGACTCCACTTGCTAGTATGGTATTATTTATCCAAATGCTTTACAAGATAAGTAGCATGAAAGGATAATTGAGGAACCAAATACAAAGCATAGGTATCAAATACATGTGTCTTCAGTGAGGAAGCCAGAAGATAAATGTCCTAAACTGTGGTGCCCCCAGGTCTGAAAGCACCTGAGGTGGAATCTGCTCTTTGTTAGATAAAGGTATAATTAAGTAGCAATAGAAAACTAAACTAAAATTGGTTGAATAATGTTGGAATCTTTTTTCATAGTTGCATTTACAATACTGAGAATATACAATTCCATTAAACACAAAGATCCTGGTATTTTGGAAAGAATGACTGTGATTTGAATGGACTGTGCATCAGGCACTAAATCCACACATAGGCAAAATGCTCATGGACTTCAGTCAGAATTTTTCGTAAACCCAGTACAGATTGAAGAAGCCTAAGAAAGAGTCTACTACAATAACAATTGTTAAGAGATATACACATATAAGGAATTTTATGACATCATGATAATTATGAACATGATTTGATGCCACCATCAGAACATATTCTCATATCATAGCTATGTAATAACTTGTAGAGCCTTTAATAAATGAATTTATCATGCATCCTTGATCTCCTCCGTTCCACTCTGCCCACTAATCAATCTTCCCTGTGTTGACCTATGAACCTAAAAAGCCTGTAGCTCACTTATGAATCAGACTCCCATTATCCTTTATAGTCACAGCTCTGAAGTATATCTTGCAGTCTTACAGAATTACTAATGGGAGACTTTAACAAATAAAAAAAGAACAACTGAGAGTTTCCTAATGGGGACCCTGTACTCACCCTGAGTCCTGAAATGTCTCAAGTTCTTTAAATTTAAATCTTTGACTTTTTTTAGGTATAGAAAAAGTTTCAGGACATTTGCAGAATTTTATAATCCCCTCTAGAACTTGTACTGCTAGATCCATGGTAACTAAAATAACTGTCTTGTCAGGTGGAGGATACAAAAATGATCCCAAAACAAAAAAGTAAAACTGTCTAAAATGTTCTTAAAATAGGTTTTGGGTTTTTTTGGTTTTTTTTGGGGGGGGGGGTAACACTCTTTGAGATGATTTGCATTATTCATTGGTGGTTTTGTCACTCATGACTAATTGCCACTTGTGAGTAATACAGCGATCTCATCCTCATTCTGGTAAACCTGCAGAGCACTCTACACCACACAAGCTTGTCTCAAATTCTCCATTTGTGTGTGTATGTGTAATGTGTGTGTATGTACATGCGTACAGAGGGAGATATCTGTGTTACATACTGTACAACACTTGAATCATTCCAAAGTGGAAACTATCAAGGATTGAGCGATGGAAATGGGAACCCACTGTTTACAAGACTATTTAGGAATTGGAAATCCCAGCAGGAAATGCTGAGCCCTGTCTGGGTTTGTATGTCTTTGCCTCCATGGTTTAATAATTAATGAGTGTCCTGCAGTTGTGTGAATTGAGCTATTCTTAGCAGAATAAAAAAATAAATTACCTCTCTTTCCAAACAGCTGTGATTAACCATAATAAAATATAAGTCTAGTAATTACAGCAAACCTAAATCCCTCTCGAAATAACCTCTTGCTGCAACCAAACTGTGAGCAGATTAAGTGCATTTGATATAAACTTGTAATTTTGGCATCAAACTGCTGGTTTTAAAAATCCAGCTATCGCAGCTAGAAATTATTGTGAGTTTTAGTAAAACAAAGCTTCCATTGTGATTAACCATTACTTGTCTTCCACAGAGAAAAAGTAGTTTGCTATATCATGATCAGCTCTCCTCCCTTCTGCTTCCTGCCCCCCACTTGTCTCTGTTTAGAGTATAGCAAATTGGTCAAACAAAGACCGTCTTTGACTTCGTTGCAGCAGCAATTCTAATAGATTTATTTTAAAACATGTAGTCCTGGGACAGAAGAAAACAATCTTTATATGTAAATCTTCAGCAAAGAAGGATTTCTTTTTTTCATTCACTTTTTCCCTGTGCAAAATGTAGCCAGTTTTACGGTAGATATTAATGGAATTTTGCTCCCTGAGGCTTTGGATATGCAGGAAGGTGCTACCCAGACTTCTTGCTACATGCACATTCATGCTCTTCAGTTACAGCCTATACTTGCATGGGCTAAGTGTCTAATGGATCCCAACGTGCAGATGGAGACAGCAGCTATAACCCCTTTCATGAAAGGGAGCAGGGAGTGGATAGTGTCTTGGTTCTACCACCCCAACTTGCTGGCTTGGGGGAGGAAGTGACTTGCCAATTGTATAGACCTGTCACTGATTACCTTGACCCTGGAGTAAGGGATGAGCCAGGTCAACAACTGTGACTCTGAGTCTTGTTTTCTTTTTTTGATCCACTCCTGAGGCAAGACCAGCTCCATTCTGCCCTTTATTCAGGTCAGTTTACAAATGATAGTCAGGCCCCAAGGGAACTGGGTCCTGTAACATCTTTCTCTCTCTCCCCCAGGTTCTTATCTGGCCCCAATTGTTGCAGTATTTGATTGTCTCCCTAATCAAAGTAAAGTGAAGGAGGATGCAAAGTGGGCTAGATCTTTCTTTCACCATTCCCAGGAAGTGATGGGGAATATTTATTGTTTTTGTTCAGAGTTGAAGATGTACAAAATGTGGCAGGTTTGGTTCACGAGTGATTTTGTGAATAGTGTTTTCAATTTCAGACGTTACATATTTTCAGTGGACAGCTACATAGTTAACCTAAGATTAATTAAATATATGAATAAACTGCAGCACAAAAGGAAAGAAAACCACACAGGAGACAGAAACAAGGATATTTTATTGAATTCCCTTAACTGAATTAATGTGGTGACGTAATAATTTCACACAAATTCCAAACAGTTCCTTGTGCATAGCTGATCTTGCTAAGTTACATTTATAATAATCCATCTTGGGGTCTCAACCAGGGAGGAGATGCCTGTTGCACTAAGTGATATGCAAAAATGAAGGAAAAAGACAGTCCCTCCTCAAAGAGCTTAGAATCTGTTTGGTGGCAGTAGGACTCAAAAGGTAAGTAAAAAAAACGGATAGTAGAGAACAAGGTAACATTGAAATGAGCAAGCTTTGTATGGTAAGCCATAGTCACAGATAGCCACCTGCGTAGCCATTTTCATCAGGCAGGGGTTTATAGGCATTCTGACTGTGGTGAGTCTTTGGTTATGGTACAGGCTAGCCAGGGTCATACTAACCCAGGGGTGGGCAAACTATGGCCCGTGGGCCAGATCTGGCCCCTCTACCATTTCTGTCCGGCACGCCATGATACCCGGCAATTGAGGAAATTAATAGAATCTTCCTCCATGCAGGGGCGTAGCTACGAGTGAGCCGGGATGGGCCACCCACTTTGAAAGCAGGTCAACTCAAGCTCTGCTTAAGCTATCTTCAATTGGAGCTTTTTCGGCCGGTGGCTTCCCGAATTTCCTGCTTCCGGTCACGTGGCCAGAAGCAGGAAGTTAGGGAAGTGCTTAACCGCAAGTTGTAAGTAAAAGTTTAGCATTTGTGTTGTTACAAATTTGACATGTGTTCACAGAATGACTTGCAATAGGAATTGCCTCCTAAGATAAGCTTTGGAGAAATGTGTATTCAGTTGCTTGTTCTTAAGTGCAATTACTTTGTTGTGGAAAGAACATAATGGGGTTTCATTGATCTAGTAGAAAGGTGCAGCCCACGGCGACTTACCAAAATTAGTGGAGTGGCCCCTCTGCAAAATGTATTGCCCACCCCTGTACTAACCAATACACCATCCATTCCTCGAGTGTTAAATGAGTGAGAGGTGGACTGATTATCAGGTAAGCAGAGCCATCCTAAAGGCCAGCTGGTTATCAGCACACATTGAACCACTGTACCATTTGGCCTACATGAGTGGCGTCATCTGAGTTCTAGCATTGCACAAGAGCAGCATGCCAACTAACTTGGCGAGGGAAAGGCTTAAGGAGGAAGACCTGAGGGAGAGTAGCACATACAGGTCAGCAAAAGAAACCAGGGCCTGTGAAAAGAAAGAGCTGAGATGTGTTACAAGAAGGTCTCATGTCTAAAGCACGTGACTGGATGTCACAAAATCTGGGTTGTATGCCTGACTCATCTAAAGCCTTTCCTTGTGAGCTGTGGCAAATCACTTAGGCCACAACTACCAAACTTGTTTGCCTAAAGGTAAGTATCTGAATAAATATTTAGCATCTGATCCAGTGCCCACTGAAGTCAATGGATCAGGCATTAGATCAGGCCCTTAGATTCCTAAAGAAGTGACCAGATCCTCAGAGGTGTTGAACACCTTTCCGTTCTGCTACAAAGTCCAAAGACTTATCATTAGCGCACAGATTTTCCTGACATGGCCATTTTAGTGCATTTCCGGTGGTCCAAAGAGTTAAAAATGAATGGGAGAACTGTGGAGACCAAATTTTAGGGCTTATGGTCACTTATTAGGTTGATTCAGCCCTGATTTTTGTGGGATTTTAATGACTGATTTTGGTCTCAATCTTATTGCTTTGTGTTTCCCTTTGACATATGACTATACACTGTGGTAATGTTTCACTCCAGTCACTATTGCATTGTCAAATA
The DNA here is from genome assembly GCA_007922155.1 of Mesoclemmys tuberculata. Taxonomy (NCBI): domain Eukaryota; kingdom Metazoa; phylum Chordata; order Testudines; family Chelidae; genus Mesoclemmys; species Mesoclemmys tuberculata. The sequence continues at coordinate 45,204,022 of ML675604.1, forward strand.
ATTAACAGCACTGAAACTAATGTATATGAATGAAAATGACAACAGCATTATTAGTAACAAATGGAAACTAAAAAAAATCTAATGAACTTCTAACGAGTACAGTTTTCTAAATATCAAAATCCAAGAACCTTTTAAGGAGAAAAGAAATATTTTTCCATATCTTTGCCAAGATCAAATAAAGAAAAATAACTATCACGTAAATTTTCAGAGTAGCAAAGGAGGTTGCAAAATTACTGCTTGCATTGGTCTGACTCCTACTAAACACTGAAAAGCCAAATGTTAGAAAGATAAGTGGACTATTGTGGCAGCTGTTCAACTTTTACTATCTATCCATTCATCTATGCATGCAATTATAAAACACATTGCCATGGTCACTATTTAGCAGTTGTATGAGCCCTTCCGGCTGCAGTATCACAGGCAGGCAACGTGAAGGAAGAAGAGAAACAAACAAATCCTGTGTGTGAAGGATGCAATTTATAACGATCATTTACAGAGAAAAGATTCTAAACAGATGTTTTAAAAATTACAAGTCCTTATGTTCAACTCATTGCTAACGATGGCTGTGAACCAGCGTTAAAAAACTGGTTGTGGACTAAATGATATATTATTATGTAAAATAATAAGAACATGGAGTGCTATAGGTCTGAATTAGGCATCTTGTGGTTGGCTTTTGCACTGTATGAGTATATTAGTCTGTTCAATGATTAAAACAGAGCCAGAAATAGTCAGAGGTGTTCTTGTGTGACACCTTCCTAGGTACTGTGTAACCCATCTGCCTCAGCAAGAGAGAACTTTGCTGGAGCTTAAATGGTATGTCAGCTGCCTGCCACACCAGTCTGTCCACCACACCAGCAAACTCCTTGAGTCTCTGCCAGTCTAAAGCTTGCCTCGCTGGTAACATTCAGTGAATCTCAGTTGCTGAGTTCCCCAGAGACCTGTTTCTGCAGCATCCAGTCCCACTCACTGGACGCTCACAGAAATTACCAAGTCCATTGCTTCTGGAGAGACAGTGTACAGACCAACCTGCTAGCACAGCTGAGGACATACATTTCGTTTTGAAATCCAGCCCTGATGGTTTGTAATAAAACTAAGAGTATGTTTATTAATAAAGAACAGAGATTTGAGAGATAATAAGCAGAGACAACAGAAAATGGTTGCAAATGGAGCAAAATAAAACATGATTTCTGGCATCCAAGATGCAACTTTAGAAAGCCACAGTCTGCTTAGACAGATTTCTCACTTATATCAAGATACAAGCATCTCCAGTCTATCCAGCAAGAGGATCCAACAATCACAGAATTAGAGGGTGCTGTCCTCTAAGCGGTTGATAACTAAGAGATTCTCTTTCTTTCCTTTTATCATCCAGAAAACCTTTGAAATATATTCTTTGAAAAGTAAATCCAGACACAGTTCCTCTCCTCTGCCGTTTGTACCTAGCCTTCACTTTATTGTCAGAGCAAATTGCTTGGCTTAATCATTTTATTTACCTTATATGTAAATGTACTTTCATTGTCCTTTGATCAGACAGGTACAACTACATTATGTAGGTCAGGCTTGTTTATCCACTGCCTCCAAAACATTTTAAGTCCATATTTCCATCACAGCTTCCAAAACATTTATACACAACCTGTACATACATCACACAATGCTATTCATAACAGAATCTCCCTCATGTTTATGGCATTGTTTGGCTAAATATTGGGACAAAAGTATGACCCTTGACAGTTGACATAAACAGACTCTTAAGGTCACACTTTGTCCAGCTATTAGTGACTACTGAAGCTCTTTTGCATGTAGGACCTAGTGTAGAACTACTCATGTGAGTAAGGCAAGCTGCTAGATTGGGACCTACACAGTGAGCAGTAAAATAGCAACATATGATACAGGACTGGGAGTGACTTCCTGGCCTCTTGTATCCAGTCCCCTGCTATTACAAGCACCCATCAGAGAGCTCCAATCATAGACTTATAAAGCTCTGTCTTAAAACAAGTGAATATATAATAAACAATAGAGTTAGGATATAATCATGGAAGATCCTTTAACAAAATTACTGCAATGAGCTGAATACTTAACATTTTAAAAAATTCCTATAACGTGAGGGCCTAATGGAAAGCTCAGTGAGCTGAAAGGAACTCTTTCTGTTGATTTCTTGATGTCTTTAAAAGTTGATGTCTCTCTGCTGACTTCTATTGATGTTGAATCAGGACTTGAGAAGAAATATGACTTTAGAAAGTATCTCAGAAACTGATACGTATTGCTACATCATTCTGTGCCAATGATTTGGGTTTTTTAATTAAATAATCCAGTAAGAATTTAACAAGGACTTTTCATATAAGTAGTTGTGAAAATAGGATGATAATAATACATGGTAGTTTTGTTAAAGTGGTACGTGTCCTTTCCTCTCTCAGCCATGTGCTAAAGCAAATAAAAAATTTATAACATTTTTCCATGGACAATTTTGAAATATTTTCCATTCTGTAGGGATCAAAAAGAATGATTTTTCATTTCTTCGAAATGTATCACAATTTTTTCTTGAAAATGTTTAGGTCTGAGATTTTTGTTTTTCATTTTTCCTCCTCCCTCTCCATTTTGCCTTTCTTTGACCTATTTCCTCTTTTTCCATCTTACTACTGGAAACAGGAAAAAAAACCACAAAAAAAAAAGGAAATGGGGGGGAGGGGAGGATAGATTAGATTAGATTTGAAAAATGCTGACAAGTCCTAATACCACCAAAAATACCACCACAGTGACATTATCTGAACAATGAATGCACTGTGTGAGGGGAAAATAAAGTAACTGAGCCGAGTTCCTCATCCCTGCTTTGGCTCCTTTACACCAGGTAAAATGTCTGGTCTGCAGGGACTGTAAAAGCTCCAGTTAGGGGTGAATTCCCCTGGCACAGATACTGTGGAGCACAGTCATAAGGTTGCCTCTTTAGTAGTTTTTCACAAGCCCCAGCATAGAGGTCATGACAGGATAGGGCTCAAGGTAGAAAGGCTGTACCTAACAGGCTGTACCTAACAGGTAGCTGAGGGTAAATTCAGGTAAGCTAAGTTTACTCACTTTCCATTTGGGGAATGTGAAGTTTAGTTTAGCTCAGTTGACCCACTTTTTTTCTTACCACTATACACTGGGTGTACCAGGTTCAGGACCACAGTGTGGCTCTCTGTGAAGATTCCAGGCAATGCTGTAGCCCATAGGGCAGCTCCATAATTTACACAGGATCCCAGGGCTGTCTAAATTATGTCAGGGATCTCTCCAACCCCTGATGTAGCCTGGGATTGGAAGGGCATAAAGATGACTTAAAGCCACCATAAGCCCTTCTCCTCCTGGACAGCAGGTTCTGTGTTTTTAGAGGTGCAGCACAGAATCTGACCCTGAAGCTAGCAGAACACCAATCTTGAGACTTGCATGGAACACATTCCCTCATAACTCCAAATGCTCTTAAGTATTAGTGTTGTAATGCTCTACCTACAATCACCACTGAAGTGCTGATGGTTCTAGTACATACGTGCGTTGCAATGTTACCCACAGTTTAAAGGTAACTCTAGGCAAAAACCTTATCAAGCTGATAACAAATGGAGCTTCTATCAATGTCGACATTGGAGGGAAGGAAGTTACAGAGTATATTTTTAGAATGATGCATTTTTCATTTACAAAAGCTCAGCAAATTATCTGAAGAATCAGTAAACTGTATGAAAACTGAATAATATGCTCTTATCTTGCAACGTTATATGATTCAGTTTGTATGTGGACATTCAAGTTTTGAGGTGTACAGTCATTACACAAATTAACTTCAGAGTTGTCTTGCAACATACAGCCTTACACTTCATGTGTGATATCCCATATCTGATATCATCATCTTGCTTGGAAAATTAATGAACAACAGCAATAGAAACAGGTTAGCAGTAAAACACAAAAAGAATACAGAAATTGCAAAGTGGACGCTTCCTCTGTTTTATTTCTGTTAGGGCATAGGGCACTATAATGTACTTTTGATTTATTTTATTTTGGGAATTACAATATAAAAAAAAATTCCAGGCTGAATCATTTGCTTTCATTCTAATGTGATGAATATAGCTAACGAGAATAGCATGCATTCCATCAACCAGAACTAATAACTATTTAAATGCAACTTTGATACTGTCCCAAAATTCCAGTGGAATATGTTTGCCCACTAGCAAGTGTGTGTATAAAAATGACATTCTGAAATCCAAAACTTGAAATCTGTCTTTTAGCAAACACAAATGAACTGCATATAGAAGTCTGATCTGCTGATAAAAATATACACTGTATAAACTCTGCAAAACCATTCTTATAGTCATCACATTGCTTGAGAAAAAAGCTTTTGTAGCTAAAATTACTTGTATCTATATCTTTTTTCCAATCAGAAATATCATCCCTATAAAGACCATTTCAGTAGCAGGTAGAAGATTTCTGGTGCCTCCATAGAAACACATGCATTAAGAAGACTGGTAACTTCAAGAGGAATTTGCTTTTAACATATTTTTTGTCTCAGAGCAGCCAGTCCAAACTTGTTTCAGAATGGTCATTGATAGCATTGTAGTTTTGAAGGTGTTGGAGTAGGCATGGATTTACTAGGCAGTGCATATCCAACCTTGTTACAACACAGAGATTAGCCTCAGCAGAGTCCAACACTGTAACCTTGGAGAAAACTGGTACCACTTGTATTGTCTTTCCAGCATACATAGTTGTTGTGCGATAGACGTTCCTTGCCCTGTACAGTATCATTAGTTTAGGTGTAAGATGCTGATCTAGGGTCTAGTCTTGCAGACCATTTCTGACATGAATGGCTCTTATTCACTCAATTGATGCCAGTGGGACTGTTCACTCTGGTAAAGGTTTGTCTGAGTTGTGACAACTGAGAATTCAGCTGTATCATCAAAGCAAAAAAATTTCTATCACTTTTAAAATTAGTACAGGTCTTCAAGAAAAGAGGTGGACAAAGAATTCTATGTATGGCAGAGACTTTCAGGGCCATATCCTGAGGATGCTGCTTCTGACACAAGCATAGTTTGGGGACAAAGGTGGCTGTCCATCTCTCAGGGGAAACTTAGAGCAGCATCAAGTCTTCTTTAAAGCTATATCTACACGTGGAGCTGGGGCTGAGATTCCCAGCTCAAGCAGACATAATTGTGCTAGTTCTCATTGAACTAGTGCACTAAACATAGTAGTGTAGTTGCAGAAGCACAGGCATGGGGAGCAGCACACGTGCTAGCCACCCAACGTGCCAACCCACCCAAACCCTGTGAGCACATACTCAGGGTGGCAAGCCTGTGCTACCGCTTGCTGCTGCCTATGCTACTGCAGCTACACTATTATTTTTAGCGTGCTAGCTCAATGAGAGCTGCCAATCACACCCCCAGATCCAAATGCAGACATAACCTAAATTGTTCCAGTCACGCACCCTGGCCACACCCTTCACAGCCAGGCAAGGAGCTGGGGAATGGTGTAATGCTATCATAGGCAGCTCTACATGATCTCCGGATCCCACTGTGCAGAGGAATCATCGACTAGCTGGTTAAACTAGTTTCCATCTGCTTTGGCATGCTCCAGATCTGGTTCTGAGTTTGCATCAGCTCTCCGCATGTCTTCTCCCCACTAACTGCTCCGCTGGAAGCTATGAGAAATTTATTTGGGTATTTAGTGAACCTTGGCAAATGCTGCAAAAAGAATTTGTGGAAGTAGTCATGCACATGTTTAAACAAATTCCTTTCCCCTATGCTTGCACCCCTCTGCATTTGCTTTTTGTGAATACTCAGGCAAAGAAGTTGACTGACCGGAACTTCTGCAGAAACAGCAACATAAAGTAGTATCCAATAGTGGGTAATATTTGCGGAAAGTAAATTTTTAATTCCTAGCCAGCAGAGGTGACAGAAGCCCATTCTGAAAGGGGTTGGAAGTGCATGCTGAAACCTGAAGATACTAAGCACACCAGACGAAGATACTGTGTGCCCCTGGAGACCCATTTTTTTTCCTGTGTATGACGCATCCCACACCAAATTGTGCACGCCTCAAACACTGTTTTGATGGGACTGAAAGAACATTTGTGGCTTTTGGTTTATTTAAAAATATATGAGAAAGCAAAGAACCAGTTCTCTCCTCTTCTCTTCTCTGAATCCTCGTGCTCTGCATAGGACATGGGGGAAGTCAGGGGCAGCAGGGGGGGGGTCAGGGTGTCAGGGATAGGAAGGGAAATCAGAATAGGGAATAAGCTACTGAATGTTGTGGGGGGAAGGAAGCTGGCTGGGAAGTGGGGTCCTTGCAGTTCATGTCCCAATCACCAGCAGTGGCTGCTTTTGGCCCTGGTCTAACACCCCAGTTCCTACTTGCTCTGTGGACCAGTGCTGAGCCATGTGGCAACCATGGCTGCTGCTCCAGCCCTTCTGAGTTCTGCTTTCTCCTCTGCTCCCAGCAGCCTTCTTGTCCTAAATCAGCTCCCATAATATTCTATAGCAGGGATACTAGCTCTTTGCCCTTCAGCCCTTCCCCACGCCTCCTGATTCTAAGAGTTGGGCTTATCCAATCAGGGGACAGAAACATACTATTTGACCTATCCATATAATGTAAACTACCCAACATAGCTCAAGTTTCTCATTTTGAAGAGCTAATACTCACAACAAATTGCTTGCAAATGCTCTCCAGACAAGAATTATTCACCAGAATTACCCAGTAGAATAATTTCCAGTAATCAATATGTTGGACTAAATTGCAATTTGTAAATTTTCCACAAACAGAAAAAGAAGCAAAACATGTCCAATGAATTAGTCACTGTGAATGATTTGTACAGCTATGATACTGAGAAACACTTACACAGAGTGGAGCTTCAAGCCCTTTCTCTGGGGTCTATTCAAAATCAAGGGCAAAGCAGAGCACAACTATTTGGTTATAAGTTAACACTGTTTCTGGAAACTAAAATGAACAGGAGGCAATTCAACCAGATTCATGTGTATCTACAGGGGACTGGACACATCCTCACAGAGTGAAGAGGAGACTCAGAAAGGCAATGTGGTCCCGTAGTTAGGGCTTTGGAATGATAGTTAGGAGACCACTGACCTTCTATGAGAGCAAACTTAGTCAAGTAACTTCATCTCTCTGTGCCTTTGTTTTCCCTCTTGCCCTTTGTGTTTTGATTCTTTACATTTTAAGTTCTTTGCGGCAGGGACTGCCTCTTACTATGTTTTTGTGCAGTGCTTAGCACAAGGGAGACTTCATCCCAGCTGGAGACTCTAGGTGCTCCTGTAATTCTACTACTATCATCTCTATTTGCCAGGATATTCTCATTCTTCTTCGTAGAGTTGGGCAGGAACACTTCCATGCACAATTACTTCTCATCGCACTTCACTACCAAGCTACAACTACAAAAGCTTTTTGGACGCCAGTGAGCAACACCAATATAAAGGCACTATCAGTGTGTGACAGAATGGGGCCCTTAGTCTGAAAAACCAAAAGCACAACAAAGTGTTTGTTAGTAGTGCCAGTTGTTTTTCATGCAGTTCTAATAGGGGTGAGTCTTGCAGCTAAATTCTGTTCTCAGTTACTGCACTGTAAATCTGGAGCCACTCCAGTGCAGCTCAGTATCAAGGGTGTGGGTGGCACCCTGAATTTTGTTCACAGCACCAGCCCAAATAAATACATTGCACAAATTGTCTAATATATGTAATTGATTCTCATTGCTTAATATCATATGCAATCTTTATGCAACTGGGTCTAATTTTCCACCCCCCTCAACCCCCCCTCCCCCCCAGGACTTAATACAGTACTAGGCATAGTTTAGAGGGCTTTCCTTCAGAGGAACAAAGCTACTGTGTTACCAGATTTGCCCGTCATGTTGGGTGTGCTCATTTATTGGGGTTATGCTCTGGGCTCGCTGTAATTTTATCCATGTGCTGCTTGTTTCACTTGCGTTTCTACATGGAGCTCTATTTCTCCGTTCTGCAAGTCCCAGCCTCCCAATGGAGCTACCCAGCAGGGCTCACTTCAACAGGGCTGGGTTCCTCCAGCCCCAGAATCAATCGAACATACACACACACAGCACATCTGAGCAGGCAGGGTCAATCAGCACTTCCAAGCTGACACCCTCATGTGCCACGAACTCAACACAGAACTGAGTTCAGCAGGGCAACAATAAAATACAGGCCAACACGTGCACACAGAGCACCTGAGCCAGCAGGATCAGCCAGGACCTTCAGGCTGACACCTTCCTATGCCACAGACTCAGCACCTCCCCCCAGTCTCATGTTACACGTGTCCTAGTAGTAACTCCTTTGATAAGCAGATCCCACAGGATTGTTGGGTGTTGCAGGGATCTTTGGCTTAGGTCAGAGGACCGTTGCTGCAGAGCAAATAGGGAATCGGGGAACACGAAAGAGTAAATGAAGTTCTGAGAGAGTCTGAAAACCAGCGGGATCAGAAAAGTTATTTTCTTGCCAAGTATATAATTATTATATAATAATTATGATACTAGCAGTAATAGCCATACAAGGGGAGACACAACAAATCAAACAGTTACCATATTAGACGGTTTCAATTGGAGTATTGGGGAAATCTAGCCACAGTGTGACTACAAAAGTCAGTTAGAAAGTTATACCTGGAGTAAGAGAGAGAAGGATCAAATTAAGTCTGAGGGATAAGAGTGGGCTTAAGCAAAGAGAAAGAGAAAGAGTGAGCTGGAGTCTGACCACTCAGACCAGCTTGAAGCGGTCGAAGGCTCCCAGGTAGACAGGCTGTTCAGCTTAGAGAGCTTGAGGCCGGCAGAGCCCCCAACATGACCAATGAAGATATTTCAGTCAGAAAAAGGTGAAGTCCCAGTGGAGCTGGTGCAGCGTTTGGATCCAAGCACCAGAACAGAATTGAACTTGGGTAGGGGGTTTTGTAGGGAAACCACAATGGTTAAAGGGAGAACACTAGATTTGTTTATAGGTAAATGATGACTCAAGAGAATACACCAGAGTTGTTTTGTTTAGCTTGGACAATAGGAACTGCTCATTCCTGGCTATGGGTGATGCTACTCCAAGGGAGCTCACATTGCAATCAGGCAGACTCAGTATTTCGGATACCCATAAAGGATTCATTACTAGAATTAGTCTGATAAATGCTGAGCTGGATGAGTTCAGGCATGGGCTGATTAGCATCTGGAGCAGAGATCCTCCATCATGCAGTGCTTCCCTGTTCCTCTGGTCCCAGTGTTCAGTGCGGTCCCTTCCTGGGAACTTTTGTTCTCCTCTCTGAATGCAAATAGGGGTGCCTCCCTGTCCCGTCTTTGATGCAAATGAGGCTAGGGGAGTTGCCTTAATCCTGTCACCCTTGTCCAGAGGGGGTTAGGTGTGTCTCCCACTGCATTTTCATTGCTTTTTGTAAGTCTTTGTTCTGATCAGTTCTGGTTCTGGCAGAGGTGGTGGTGGGGGGAAGTCTTTCTATAGTCAGACAGGCTGGGTACTGCACCAGCGCTCCCCAGGAACACAGAGCTGACAGGTAACAACTGACCCCTTGGGAATGGTCCGTACATATCAGCTTTTATTTCTACCCTTTGTTACTTTCTCACTATCGTATTCTCTCTCTCTTTATTTATTCGTTTTTTTAGCAACTCTGAAGTTAAAAATTGTCCTGCCAGAAGTTCATATATTTTTAGTTCCCTTGACTCATGCTTGAATTACTGAGGTTTTTGCACACTGCTCTTCTAACATGGGGCAGCCTTTAGATTAATGGATAGGACTAATCTCACTCCCATTTTGCAGCTAGCTTAGTGAATTACCTGCAATCATTCATGATTCATGCAAAATGGCTCCCCACAGCACCATAAATCTTCTATATTCAGAACTTTGTGGCACCCTCTATGATGGGCAATTTCCATTCATTTGCCAGCCACAATATTTCTTGCATCATAAAATATTTCTGTTTAGGAATGATCGGTCACAATACCTGTTTCAAGAAATCTACTGAATTAGGGGTTATTACATTCAAGGACGGGAAACAGTAGATGAAATGCTGGCCCTGCTGACTTCACTGGAAGCAGCATTTCACCCAGTGGGTCCAATCCTGCACACTTGGTTTAAACATATGTTTTGCCTAAGTAAAATCCATAGACTAAGTAGAGCCCTTGAAGCCTATGAAGTACACCATCCTGGGTCCCCCCGGGTAATGAGATCACTAGATTTCATGTTCAAAATAAGTACACTCCCATCAATTTCGGTTGCAAAGATCGTCTTGAAAATGTAATCAGTGCAAGAGTGGAACATTTGGTGCTTTTTTCCTCCCCTAAAAGGATCTCACTGTTATTCATGGTCCCCCTTAGAGCTACACTCTATTTTTGAGAAGATCTCTGTGCAATTTCCAGGCTATCCCAGTTGCACTACGACTGCCACAGGCTCATTCCACAGCTACTCGCACTGGTTCTCAGCTTCTCTGGGAAACTGCCTTTGGTCCCATGACCACAGGAAAGGACAGCTTGGAAGAGTGGCTGGTGAGTAAATGCCTGTGCAACTTTAATTCAACCTCCTCGCGTGTGTCCATTATGATACAGTCTTTAATTATAAGATCACATGCTATTTTTTCCCACAGGTCCCCCGCCTCACAGAGCTATGCAGACACACACCAACAAAGCAGCTGCCAGGGCCAGCCCTTGACCAAATGGCACATTCATTGCCCATCCCCCATTTGTTAAACTTTTGAATACCTCACAGCACCCCAAGCCCAACACCCCCTGTGCCCGGCACCCCGAGCAGTCGCCTGGGTCACCTGCCCATAAATTCAGCCCTGGCAACTGGGCTGTACTTCTCCTGCCATAGAGGACACTAGAGACAATCACAAGCCCCTTAAACAATCATCTTGCTGATCTTCCTCAAAATCCGACAGCCAGTCTGAAGCATAAATGTATGATCAAAGTGAACAAGAACCCAGTATCTTAGAGGAGGTGGGACTGAAAGACTGTGCTGCAGACCCACTTGAAAACACTGAAGCTGGCTGTGGTCATTAGGCCCAGTATCTGTCCCTTTCATATATTTAAACACAGTCGCGTTTTTTGCTTCCTGGAAGCACTGATCACCTGCTGATTTTATGCCAGAAGTCTTTGTTTATTTGTAGCTATTTACATACTGTAACAAAAACAATGACTGGCCTTTCCATTAGAGGGAGATTCTCCCTGCTCATCTGTCAGCAAAAAGCATTAATAAAATCCCATTTTTTTCAAGTGCTTTTAGGACATGGGAACTCTCCCCAGATGCTAAATGGTCTATCTGCACTGACATAAAGGTAATGTCTTCTAAGGCCTTAAAACAGGTTTGTTGATGTGTTATTAGGCAGATATTTAGCAGCTCTTATGATGATGATGATGAGCTTTTGTGGTGATTGATAATATCGCTGTCTAGTTTATTCACCAAGCACACAGACTCACTGATTTCAGTAATATGTTTCACATCGGATCCTGCAAAATGAAAGTCGATGCCAAAGTTCAGTTAAACAGTTATAAATAAATTGAAGCCACTACTAACCAGACTAATCAAAATGACATTAGGAAGCTTTGTGAGGAGCTAATTGGGACCATCATTTGAATAATGTTGCATCATACACTAGCAAGGTTTGTAGTTTCTTTAATCTTATGAAACTGAAATAACATATTCATATGTGGGGCAGATTATTCCCAGTGGAATGTGAAAGGCTTGGAATTTGAGTGCACAAACATTTAATTATGGTTTCTAGATGGCTTCTATTTTAACAAAATTTCCATTCTCAATGGGACCATATTCAGTGAAAAGAGACCCACTTGCAAGTAAAATTGCCTTCCCTGAGAATACACATCTAGTTCTCTATTGTACCAAACCATATGGATAAAATCTTCAGTGGGTGTAAACCCGCATCCTGCTACTGAACCCAATGGAACTAAGTTGATTTACTCCAGCTGAGGACCTTTTGTTTATGTCTAGAACCATCAGTGACTGACACACGAATGCAGACACTGGGCCAGATCCTCAGCTGGTGTAAATCAGCATACTTCCATTTTCATTCACTAATCTCTGCCCATCTCTAAACAAGGCTGCAGTCATAAGCGATAGCAAAAAATGTATTTGTATAGGTCCTACAAAATTAATAGTTACTGTGGAGGACTGGGTGAATAATTTAGTGGTACTTAACAAAGCAATTTAGTGTTGTTTTAAAAATAACAATCTATGCAAACACTAGTGCACTTCTTCAAACAGAACCTTGGACCCGATTCTTATCTCAGTCATATCATGTTAGTTTCACTCCAGTTATTTCACCTTGGTTTTGCTCCAGTTATTTTACTCTTAGTTTAAAAGAGGAATGATTTGCTATACAACTCACACACACATACACACACACACACATCTGTATTGTTGGCACTGTATGCAAATTTGAAATAACAGCAACCATCCCTCACCATTGGTTAGATATTGACATTTGTAAATTACAGTAAATGAAATTCCAGGACGGGAAACCTTGAGAGTTTTATGTCATGTTAACCACATGCAAAAATGTAAATGAAATATTTCTAAATTATTGATTTGAGATTTGAGAATTTGATGTTAAATAAACTGCAAGTCAGTACCATTTATCTGTGAAGTGTGACCATGTGGACTTTCTCTGTTTTATACTGAAAGCTTATAAAAATATTTTAAAATAGAAGATCTACTTCACATTGATTGTGGTCCTAGTTCTCTTCCCAGAGTCCAAGCAGCCGCTATATGTCGAGCTTTGATGTTGTCTGGGACTCAAGCTTCCTAGGCTGCAACCCTGGCTCTACCACTGACCTGTTGTATGAGCTTGGACAAATCATGTCATCTTTGTGTGCCTTTGTCTGTTTAGATTGTAAGCACTTTGGGACAGAGCCCATCTCTTACTACGTGTATATACAGTGTGTATGTATACATATCAATCACAATGTTGTTCTCATCTCTGTTCTGACCTCTAAAGGCTACTGCAGTACTACTAATAAAGATAATTTAAAGTACATAAAACAAAACATTTCCTGGAGGGTTATTGACAGCAAATAAAGGCCCAGATCCTCAGCTGGTATAATCAAAATCAGTGAAGCTGTGCCTCTTTTAGAGTAGCTGATGATCTGGCCCAAAATAGTTTTCCTTCTTTGGTCTAGAAATCTGAACCCTCCATTTTTCACAGCATGTAATGATGTGGCTCAGTGACTACTCTGGTAGGTCATTTCCCATCTTTCCGGCGTTCTCTCTTTTATTTATTTATTTTTGTGTGTGTTTATAACCAAGTCCTATCAAACTCTTAAAAAAAAAACAAAAACCCTGACTCTGTATTTGCTGCTTGAAAACTGAATCCTGACAAAAATTCTTTTATGTAACAAAAAGTCGTCAAGCCTGTCTTGGAAAGGAGTAGGATACAGAGACCAGGACCATCATTATGGCACGTCTATGTAAACTTGTACAGGAAGTTTCCTCACTAATTGATTGCTTCTAGTTTTTAACGTGGTATCTAAATAAAGCTGCGATTGCACAAGATGATGACGAAAACCTTGCAAGTTCCTTGGCAACAGAGGAACACAGGTATAAATAAATCACTAGCTAAATTTGTGCCACGTATACATAATGCTATCTTACATTATATACAGCACATGAGAATTATAGATCAGGAGCCTAATACTTCATTGCCTTGCAACTTGTATAGTTATTTAGGCTCCAACTCTGCAAACCATCCCTGTTAAACAAAGTACATAAGCACATATTTAAACACCTGCTTGTGTGAACTGGGACCTTACTTTCCAGAAAAGTGGATGTAAAATACACTTACCCTGCGTTTTATACCCAGATCACACTAGCTTAGCACAGGTATAAATGCTTATAAAATGAAGAATCAGGCCCAGTACTTCATATGTGTGAAAAGCCCCATATATGTTGAGTGGGAGTTTACTCTGAAAACTATAAGCAACAATTTAAATGTCAGCACTGTTACTTCACTGCTCTTTAGTTTAGCAGACACATCCAGTAGCTGTGCTCATTCTACAAGCCAAAGCCAACTCTCATGCCTGCCAGCAAGCCAAATCTCCAATTTTCCCTCTGATTACTTCTATATCTAATGCATAGTCAATAGTAAAAGGTTTGGTACATTAAAAATTGAGAATGTCGGGATGACGTACAATATATTTAATTTAATATTGAAAATGATACCATGGGGCTACTGAACTGACTGTAGCCTTTATTTTTCATATTTCACACTTTCATATTACATATTATTTAAATTATTTATTCTGATTTTTAAACCATACATATTAGCAACTTTCTTCCTATTGCCCATGTGCTCCCTCCAATTAAATCAATACAATAATCAGCAATTATGCTCAACTACTAAAATCAACTGCTGACCACCTGTACAGTCATAATCCATTCATTCTCGCAGAAACTCCATTACACCACAATTATACGTGTCCTATCCTATCCAACCCTCATTCTGCACCTTCCCAAGTAGCCATGAACTAAGGAGCTTCTTGCAAAATTGTCTGGAAGGACAATAAATTTGGGCTCTGACAGACCAGGGGAAGAACATTCCAGAGTTCATAGTGGTCCACCAGCTGATCTATCTCTTCTCTACTGAGGAACCTCCAGCTAGAGTGCATCTACTCATCACAGCCATGGTAGAGAGCCAGTCTCCTCCATAAACTGGATCCAATCATGTAGAATTTTAGAGTGGGGTTTTGAAAAAAGCTCAGTGTTGATTTTACCATTTACTTAGATAGGAGCAGAATCAGGCCAAAGAGAAGTGCTTTTGAATAAGTTCCCCTTAAAGGTGAATACTGTCATTAGGAACCCCAGGCAGAAGCTGTTAGGCAGTGAGTACAGATTGCAAAGCAGTGGTGTTCTGCATTTTCAAAAGCCTACTTTAAAAAATAAATTACATGAAGCTGCCGTATAATGTCCAATATGCCACAGCAAAGTGATGCAGAATCCCAGGGGGGCCCTTAGTGCAGAATTTAAGTCCCCTTAGCCACAGAATATGCAATGTCTTGTAAATTGGGCCAACATATACTGAATTATTTTTAATTTATAATATACTTTGTATCATGCATCTGTTTTTCTGATATGCATACTTCTGAACTTTGTTGTTAAAGACATGCATGTCAGAAGACAAACAAATAGGCTGCTAGGCAGGATATTTAGAACGTCTGACCTTCCAAAGAAAAAGTCACCCATTACACAGTAGCAGTAAGGGCTAGTCTACCCTGGGAACTTACATTGTCATAGCTATGTCTCTCAGGGATGTGAAAAATCCAGACCCCAAAAGATGTTACTATGCTGACCCAATCCCTGTCATAGACAGCGCTAGATCTATGGAATAATTCTTCCGTCAGCCCACCTACCATCTCCTAGTGAGGTGGATTACCTACTTTGAAGGGAAAATTAGTCCTGTTCATGTAGGTAGCATCTACACTGAAGTGGTACAGTGGCACAGATACAGCACTTCAGCTGCATCTAAGTGTAGGCATGCTGTTAGACTATGTCTCCACTACAGCCTATGTTGGCAAAACTTATGTTGCTCAGGAAGTGAATATTTCATCCCCGAGAGACATAAATTACACTGACATAAGCCCTCATGTGCACAGCAATATGTTGGCAGGAGAGCTTCTCCCACCGACATAGCTTATGTCACTCATGGAGGTGGGTTTTTATGCTGACGGGAGTGCTCTCCCCCATCAGCATAAAACATCTTCAGCATAAAGCGTATTGGTACAGCTGCACCGATGAAGCATTATACGTAATGGCCTTTAGTTAGGCTTTTAAAGTCACCATTGTTAGTAGGGTGTTATTTTGCCATTTTGTAAACTGTAATGGAAAACAAAATCTTTTTGCCCAAAACAATACATTGTTTTAAAATAGTGCATTTTTGCAAAGATATGACTAACTTTGCCTAGTAGAAATTTTGTGGCTAGATATATCATTACCTTCATAAAAGGTCAACCACAGATTATAACCTTCCCTTTGCTTGTGTGGCTTTTCCACAGACAATGAAAAGATACATAATTGGTGAGAACAGAATCTTAAAAACAATACATTGTTTTGGGCCCCAGAATTGTTTTGCTTCTAGGCCAGAATTATGTATTTATTTTGCATGTTGTCATTTATCAAATTGTGAATTAGCAAATTTCAAACTAGTGAATTCTATGGGTTTTTCAGCTGTTGCTAGATGGGGGGTTTTACATTAGTTAAATGTTGATGGATAATTCAGGTTTCTGGTGCCTAACCTAACTTACTACGAGGAACTTCAGGCTCTAGTGATAAAGGCATTATAACAGCCTCTGTAGAACAGAACAGAACTCGCACAACCAGTCCCACTGCCTAGGTTTTCAGGATCAGGACATATATCAATACCATTGAAATTTCCTTAGGTTTAGTAGCCCGTCGTATACCAAACAGATTCTATGCCAGTGAATATATGCTGATTCATGCTATGCAGGCTGATGAGATGTAAAAAAATGACCTCATAAGTTCCTCAATACTGCAGTGCAGGGGGAGAGCAAATCAATAGAAAAAACAGCTGAGGGGCCTAAGGAATATGCTGCTTTGCCCCTATGATAGCAAAATACATAGCATGGTGCTTAGGCTGTGTAAGAAAAGCGGTCAGGTTTAGCATGGGAGTGGATGAGAAGAGATACAATCAGTGGTGTACTCCATGCTCAGATGGCAGCCCATACCTATGAGGTGGCCAAAGGGTAGACTTAACTCCCAATGCGTGCTCCGAGACTCATTTCTGCAGTGTTGCAGAGTACAGACTCTGTCCAATACCAAGTGGCCATAAGACTATTGCCACTTCTTCTGTCATGAAGTTATGGCGTAAGGGAGTACAAAGAGGAGCTGGACCAGATTCATAGAGCTGGAGGTCTAATTTTAGGCCACATCTTTGGACTGCACTGTCACTGGTTCTGTTGACTGGGAAGGGGGAAAGAAAGCCTGGATTCTGAAGGTTTTCTTGTTTATTCTGGAGCACTTTGCATTGAGATTTCTCAGTTTTAAGAGCAAGGCATGTTCAAATAAAATCATAAGCTATAAAATGCTTTGAGTAAGTTAAAGTACAAGCAGTTCTCTCCCCTTACTCTCAGACATGTACATATACAATTTACATAAATTTCTTGGGATCTGCAATGTTTACACAAGCAGTTTACCCATGATTTTGTCCCTCTCCACATATTTTTACACATAAAGGGAGTATTCAGGCCATTCATATTCAGCCAATTGGCAAATAATAAATTTCTATATGCTTTCCATTTTAAAAATGGCTAAACTGTTCACTGATTGGCTAAATCACATAATCGGCTTCTTCTCTCAGCTTTTTAGAATGCAACATTTAAATAGTAGCAGAAGACCCAATTCTGCTGTCCTCTAGGCTTGTGGAATGTGGTCACGTGATGATTTTGATTTCCTTCCTTGAAAAATATATGTTCTGCATTTCTGCAGCTTTATATTGTGATGACGTTGTATTCTGTTGCTCTTGTCTATTAATGGATCCTTGTGGGTTGGTTGTAAGAGTGGTTCCAAAACAGAAAGGAAAATATTTTTCAGTATCATTCTGTAGTGGGGTAGTGTGGACTGTCTCAGACTCCACAAACATGGTACATGTTGAGAATAATGGTGTTTTTCCCATTAAGGAGAAATGCGTTCTTTAAAAGAAGCTAACTTACCATTGATTAGAGAGTGGCTGAGCCAGTCCCAGAAGCACGTCATGAATGATTTGTTCTTTCTAAAATAGCCTGTACTCTATCAATTACTTGAGAAGCCACAGATAAAAGGAGGATGGTTAGGTAAGTGTTTTCATTCCTCCTGCTTTCTTTTTTATTCCCCACATGTTTTCATTGGACGAAGACGTGACACATACACCAGATTGTGTAAAAGGAAAACATTTCTGTGGGAGAAAGGATGTTCTTGTGATTAAGGCATGAACCCTGGAGCTGAGAGAGTTGGACTATATTTCCAGCTCTGCCACAGATGTGGGATTCTGGAGCCAAATCTACCCCTAGTTATCAGTGAGAGTGACTCCTATTGACTTCGTGAGAGCTCCACACACTTATGCCAGGTTTGCTATGACTCGTGTTCCCACTGGCAAAATGCCAAAAAATACTAATTCATGCTGCCTGTTTCCCAGGTGTTCTATAAGACTTAATTAGTGTAGGGCTTACACTTAGTGAAAGAACTATATCCCATCCAGCTGGAAAAGTGGGGAAGATCTAAAAGAAACAACTGAAATGCTTGTACACAAAGGCAAGGAGTCTAAAATGGAGTCTAAAAGGAGTCTATGGGCATTACTGGTGCAGGATCCCAAACCAGATATTATAGGGATTACATAAACATGGTGGAATAACACCCACACTGGAATACAGGTATGAAGGATATGTGTTGTTTAGGAGAGATAGGGATAAAGGTAAAGGTGATGGGATAGTGCTGTACATCAATAAAACAGTAAACTATAAAGATATAAGAAATAATAATATGGAGAAAAATAATCTGTCCAGGTCATAATCACTTTGGGGAAAGACTGTGAAATAGGTTCTGTTGGTCCTTCCTATTCTCTGCCTGTAGCACATAATAGTCTAATGTCTTGTGGGCTGTAATTCTTTAGCCTAATTTCAGCTCTTGGCTTTAATTTGAGGGTATTGCATGGTGCTGGGGGCCTGTCATATGCAGAAGGTCAGACTAGATGATCTGGTGGTTTCTTCTGGCCTTAAACTTGATGGCTATGTCTACAGTGCAATTAAACCCCTGTGGATGGTCCATATCAGCTAATTCAGTCTTGGGGGGCCTCAGTCTGGATGCTGTAAAATTGGAGTGTAGTTGTTCAGACTCGAGCTGGAGCCCATTCTTTAAGACCCACCCTCCCCACAGGGTCCCAGAGTCCAGGCTCCAGCCCAAGCCCAAACACCTACATAGAGATTTTGCCACCCCAGAGCCCTAGCCCCGTGAGCCTGAATCATCTGACTGGAGCCAGTCGTGGGTGTTTAATTGAAGAGTAAACATACTTCATGACTCTGAATCATCTCTGTAAAGTGGTTTGAGATCCTGAACTGGAAGGCACTATGCAAATACAAAGTATTATTATTTATTATTAAGTTCTGGTTACAGCCTTCACTTTCTAAGAGGGCAGCTGGCATCAAACACTTCAACGTTTGATTTCACCAACATACACATGTTACTGACTTGTAGCAAAGGCCAATTAATACATTTTATATAAGTCTGAGTGGCCTTCTCCCATGGATAGGTAAGGAGGAAACCTCAGTGAGATTCCCCTTGCAGAATTTACCCCAAATCATTAAGGTAGATTTTGCCCCCTTGTCAAGCAGGTAGTAGCTATCTCCCAAGCCCTGCAGATCTCATGGGAGGCACAAGAAAGCAAAGCCACCTTTACAAGGACCTAAACCTTTACTTTGACTTGGACTTGGCTGGTTCAGGAGTCCCCACTAGAGCTGCACTGCTAAGAATTCCCAAGATGGCAGCTTGCCAGAATTTGCCTCAGAGAAGGTTGTTTGGCATTAAACTTGGGATGGGAGAAAGCATGCCCATCCTTCCTGTCTGCTCCCTTTTCATCTCCTTACCATGTACAGATCTGGCACCCTATGAAGGACCCTTATGGAGGTCTCAAAACTTGGCAGGAATGATGTCAAAGAAGTAGCTGACCCCTTACTTCTGCACAGGAAGCAGGAAAAACTGCCTGTGGAGAGGCCAGATCACAAGGAGATGACTGGGCCCATTATTAGAACTTGTTACTTGCATTTGTCGAATTGATGACTTCCAACTTCAAAGCAAAATAAAAAAAGAAAGAGACAATGACAGTGTACGAGAGCGATACCAAGAGGGCTATTCCATGGAGTATCATATTCTGAGTGAAACTTGGTACAAAATATATGATGTTCTAGAAAACTAAATTGGTCTGTTCCTTTATTGTATTTTTTGTATTGACTGTATGTCAGTATCTTCTTCTCTGTCCCGCCCTTCACTAATATCCCTTCACCACAATTACCACCGATTATGGGGATTTTCTTGAGCTCACTCTGAAATAGTTAATCCATTCCAGTGAAATCTAGGACAAAGCCTACCAGAATAATTTCTGTGGTACTTCTGAAATTGCCCTATAATTCTTATTTAAATGGCATGAAATTGTTGTAAGTAAGGATTATAATCTTAGGTTCCAGTTTTGCTAACTTTTAGAAGATGAATAAAGGGCCAGCACTATCATTAGCTAATGTCACATAAAATTATAACATACTTTACAAACACCAAAACCAAAAGAAAAAAGTATTTCAATTCTGTATTCCAGTACTTGTTTATTTGCTTTGTTTTTAAAGAATTATATTGCAATTGTTCTTAAAGAGAGTTGATGATAATAAGAGAAGGTCGTGGGAAATACATACAAGTCATAAATTAGAAATGGAAATGACCTATGGCCTCAGCTCAGCAAAGTATTTAAGATCATCCTTAAATTCATCCTGGTTCAGCAATGCACTTAAAAGCTATTGGAATCAATGTTAAATTAAAATGATACATTTAAGTGTTTTACTGCATAGGGATAGACCACTGAACTGGGGCCTCAGTCACTGAGTTAATCCCCCTGTTACATGTTTAGGAGTGGAAAAATAGCATAGTGTGCAAGAATTTAACCACAGAATTATTCTTCGGAATCCATATATTCACAATCAGAATTAATTGCTTACATGTATGTGGCTCCATTCATCCAAAAGGATGTCAGAACAGTATATACATTTAATGTGATAATAAAATAGATCACACTAAAACATTTAAATTTTAAAATTGCATACACTAAGATATATACTGTATAATAACATTGTTAATAGTCAACAAAATCAGTAATCTGATTACATTAGTAGTCTCACTGAAGACAATGAATCTACTCACATGAGTAGAGAAAGCAAGTTTTGATGTTTCAGTGGACATTGGGTCAGGCCCTTAAATTGTAAATGTATAAGTATGTTGTATACTATATTAAACAAATGTCTGACAGTGCTGACCATGTGTCTAGTGGTTTTTTCCCCAGTAACGTCTTACCATGCAGTGTTTGCTCTGCTTGGTTCTGTTGGGATCTCTGGCTGAAGATGCCATAAGGTCTCCAAATCAGGAAGTTTGATCCTATAGTTGGCGGATTAATGTCATGAATGGGTTAGCCTGTAATGGTCACAGCTGGTCCCTCCTGACTACAATACAATTATCTCCATGTTGTTTTCTTCTTTTTCTGTACTAGTAGCAGCTAAATTCAAGTGGGAAATTTTGAAGGAAAGAGTGTAGAGTAAGTGTTCTATCACTATTTCACTGGTGAAAATATACAAGGATTATAGTCTCCCTCTCAACAGCTGATGTCCCAGAAGACCTCAATCATTATTATATCTTAAATAAGGAGTAAAATACTATGCCATGCATTCTATTGCTTAATAATCCATTCTACCATAAATTTATTCATTAAAGAGTTAGCTGAGCATGGACTTCAATAAAGGTGCAGCCCTAGGTACATGTGCCAAAAAGAAGTTGTGCGTGCACAATGTGAATAAGAAATATTAGAGAAAAGTGTAATTCAAATATTCTTCTGGCTTCATGAAACTCAAATCTGATATCTTAGGTCTGATTACAATCTCACAGACACTCTGGTGCAATGCCATTGACTTCAGTGGAGTGCCTTCTTATTTATGCTGGTGAAAGTGAGATCAGAACCAGGTCCTTTGCATGCAAGCTGAACACAAATGGCACTTTCTCCTGTGAAATATTGGAAAGAGCTTCCTTATGGAGCTCAACAAAAGAGGTTTGCATTGCCTGATCATCCTCCCTAAACCTACCAATAGCCTAAACTCTGAGTAAGTGCTAAATAGAAAGACATTTTTAATGCCAGTCATTAGGGAAATAAACTATAACCACTTAGATCAATATAAAAAGTGAGACAGGAATTCTCAGAATACTGAAAAATGATAATATAGC
Source organism: Mesoclemmys tuberculata (assembly GCA_007922155.1). NCBI lineage: Eukaryota > Metazoa > Chordata > Testudines > Chelidae > Mesoclemmys > Mesoclemmys tuberculata. Next base: position 45,225,984 of record ML675604.1, read on the forward strand.
AAATATATAGATAACAAAGAAAATAATCTTCAGACTTTTCTTTTCACTCATTTCATAAGTCTTTTCAAGCAATTTCCCCAAGAACCAGTTACAAAATAAACTGGGTATGGAATTGAATTAACACATTTTCCCTATTGTTTAAACTATATTGCATTAAAATGCTTTATGACAATCACAATGACAATGTCACTGGAAAATAATAGTTTTTTAGCAATTGTATCCTTTTCCCTTTGGCAAATATTTGCTCCTCTCCCATATTTCTAGTAAATATGTGATCAATATGGGTGTTTTTGCTTTCTTATTCTCAGATTCTGCTACCTTTACTCACACTGAGTAGTACCTTCCCCCAGAAATACCCCACTTGACACCAATGGGAAATGTAGATTGGATTTTCAAAAGTGCCTAATTGACTTGGAAGCACATGCTCCATTGAAAGACTTGTGCTTCCCAATCACTTAGACATTTTTTAATATCTGACCTAGCATGTGGAATAAGATACTGTTCAACATGAGCTAAGATATGGGAAGCTGGAGCTATGTGTGTGTCAGCATCAATGATGTCAGTACAGAAGCAAAACACAACCATAACTCTAAGGATAAACTGCATTCTCAATGACATTGAAAATGTGCAGAAAATCCCCAGTCTTTCTCTCCCACGTCTGGTACTGGTGCCCTGTGTCACAAAAATAAAGAAATCTGGCAGTCCCAATAGCAGAAGGACACATCATGCCATAGTCACTATTGGCAGCATGATTGCTCATTAGAGGAAAGAGGAAGGATGTCTTGGGATATCAGTATCTAAGCCATGTTTAAATAAGTAAAATCAACTCCAGTGGAGAAAAAACATGGAAGCAAAGATCCTACATATACATAACATAAGAACAGCCCTACTAGTTCAGACCAGTGGTCCTTCTAACCCACTATGTCTTCTGAGAGTGACCAGTGCCAGATGCTTCAGAGGGAATGAATACTTCAGAGGGAATGAATACTTCAGAGGCAATTTTGAGTGATCCACCCCTCTTGCCCAGTCCTGGCATCTGGCAGTCAGAGGTTTAGGGTCACCCAGAGCATGGGGTTGCAACCCTGATCATCTCGGCTAACAACCATTGACAAACCTATGCTCCATGAATTTTTCTAATTCTTTTCTGAACCCAGTTATATTTTTGCCCTTCACAACATTCATGGCAAGGAGTTCCATGAGTTGACTGTGTGTTGTGTGAAGAAGTACTTCCTTTTGTATTTTTTTAAACTTGCTGCCTATACCTTTCATTAGGTGACCTCTAGTTCTTGTGTTATGTGAAGGGGTAAATATCACTTCCCTGTTTACTTTCTCCATACCATTCCAAACCCCTCTTAGTTTTCTCTTTTCTAAGCTGAACTGTCCCAGGCTTTTTAGCTTCTGCTTGTGTGAAAGCTGTTCCATACGCCTAATCATTTTTCCTGCCCTTTTTTGTACCTTTTCCAATTCTAATATATCTTTTTTGTGTTGGGGCAACATAATATTTAAGGTGTGAGCATACCATGGATTTAGTGGCATTATGTTATTTTCTGGGTTTTTTTATATATCTCTTTCCTGATAGTTCCTAACATTTTGTTACTTTTTTTGATTCCCACTGCATATAGTGCAGCTGTTTTCAGAGAACTACCAATGATGACTCCAAGATCTCTTTCTTGAGTGGTAACAGCTAATTTAGACCACAATATTTTGTATGTATAGTTGGAATTATATTTTCCAATATGTATTACTTGGCATTTATCAACATTGAATTTCATCTCCCATTTTGTTGCCCAGTCATCTAATTTACTGAGATCCCTTTGTAACACTTCATAGTCAGCTTTGGATTGAATTATTTTGGGTAATTTTGTATCATCTGCAAACTTTGCCACTTCACTGTTCACCCCCATGTCCAGATCATTTATGGTCATTTATGAATATGCTAAACTGAGAAACAGAAGCTGGTCATAAGGAACAGGTAGGCCCACCTGAGTTGTTCATCATCTGATTTTTTACCCCAGTTGTTTCTCCTTCTTCCTTATGCTTAGCAGTATTTCTAAGTATCACATATGGTTACGAACATTGGAAAGACAATACAAGTTCTGTTCAAAACAAGTGGCACTGCATAACTGCATGGTGTCTGTATAAAACACACAGCGGTAAGTACACGAAGCAAATTAACCACCTGCATGGACCATTAAGACAGCATCACAGAGTTGGTCTGTGGCTAGATGTGACTATTTCATAAGGTTCTCCACAAACCACTCACCCTTACAGCAATGCTTCTATTCACAAACTCACTCTGCTTACAAAGGCTTTATAAAGCCTCAGACAGCAGAGAAATTAGCTTATCTAAAGCAAGCAAAATGATCTTTTGATAGTATTCACCATAAACACATGTGCCAGTGGTGAATTATATCATTCATAGCACTCTGGAAAAGTTCCAGTCTGTCAATACTATCCATTTTAGATCCAAATCAATACTCAGTGCAGTATAGTACATCAAGGTTTGGTTAGAACACACTAAAAGCTACCATTTGGAACGTGTTGTATGGTCCTGTGTCTCTGTCTTGGATTCACTGTATCATTCAGTTATGTCATCACACACTCAGATCCTCAGATGGTGTGAACCACCACAGTTCCACTGACTCATTCACTCCGGCTGAGCATCTGAGATGAAGTCCTGGCTGCACTGAAATCAATGGCAAAGCTCCCATTTGACTTTAATGGGGCGAGGATGTTGGCCTGGTTAATCATTTCTGTAGTAAATAATGTTGTCCATATTGTGTGTTGGTAATGGTCAGAGAGATGTCAGTATGTGCTTTGATTTCCATAATGTGGATATTCTGTAGCAAGATGCCTCTTGAATATTCTTTTCTATCAAAACAGAAAAAGTTCCCGCTGCCTTGTATGATGTGTCAGTATTTTATGCATTCTGTCAAATCAACACCCTATCTTCTACCTGATCACTAATGGAGATATGTATCTCCTGTTTGTTTTTGTTTGGTGGATGGCATTTATCTGCAATAATGTGAAGGAAATCACTGAAGAGAGACCAGTTTGTCTGTCAACGGTCAACATTTGCAAAGCCAACAATTGCTTTCAAATTCTGAATACCATTTTAGGTAGTTCATGAATGGGTGATTTTATTATATTTTAAGTAGGTTCCTATGATGAATATGCTCTATTTTAATATCAATCACATATTCTGAAAGAACTTTCCAAACAACATTTTAAATAGATTAAGTACATTAAACTGTTAGCTCTGATAATTTGCTTTTAAGCTTTATTGTGAGTATTTAAATATATTCATAATATTGTAGTAGAGCATAGCCCTAGGAATTCCAAACAAATGAGATTTCTAAGTAAAGGGTTCTTTGCTATGGTTTATATATACATAGCATTTAATATAATAAGCTGCAGTAAAAATCATAAGAAAACTTGGCATTAAAGCTTTTCTTAAGTAGTTGAAAACTTCTTAGCTTGAAATTGTCATTTATCTGCCATATCCGAAAGGTCATTACATTCATAATAGAAACCACAATGTCAAAAATAAAGGCATTAAACATTTATAATACAATACGGAATCTTTTTCCATTAATCTTGGTGCATGTGTGTGTGGTAATTTTTTCCTCTCTGCTGATATGCATTTCATTTTTCACTCTACTTCTCTTGCCTTTCTTATTTAATTGTATAGGTTTCTCCCACATTTTCTCCCTCCACATTTACTGTTAGACTTCTACTTCAAAGATTCTTTGGCTCATAATATCAGTCACGTAGGCTTCCTCTAGCAGGGGATTGCATTGCTCTGAAAGAAACTTCTAATCAGCTTTTGTCTTCACAGTCAACTGATCTCCTGTTGTTCTGCTGGTATAAACAAACAAGAAAACCAGGAGGCTGAGAAATTTTCCTTTAATGTTTCACCAACTAGACAGAAGGTTTCATGCTTGTTCAGTCTTTGGTGTCTGGGCTGAGGCTGCCATCAAAGATACCTGTTGTGACTGTGTTCTTTGCCAGATGGACATTTATTTACTGGGAACACAAATCAGATCATCAGCCCAGCAACCATTTTTCACCAAAAATTATCAGATGGTAAACAACGAGTTTAGCTCATTCCTGACCTGAGCTGAATTCAGCCATGTAACTTAGACGGGAAACACTCTGAAGACCATTGCAAATCCCATAGTGTGTATGGTAGTCCCCATGATGTCCTTTCCATAGTATTTTATTGATGACTGAGGCAAGGTTTAAAGTAACTCCGTATGTACCTGACAAGAAACAGATTATTAAGAGCTAAATAGAAAAAATGCTCTCAGCTTCATGTATAATACAACATGAAGAAATCTTATTTTTATATTGGGAATACGGAAATGTTGATTCTTCCATTCATTACTTATGGTTTATACTACTCTTGTTTTCCTTCATCCTTAGATTTTTACTTTCCCACTCATCCTGCGTTTGTGGTGATACACCACTTGATGCCTTTATCACATGTACCATATGCTCTTGATAGCACATCTGTAATCACCAAGTGACATCCTGGCTGTAATATATCTGCATTGCTTGAATCTTAGAATAATCAGGCATTTTTCTTGGTGATCAGTTTCTCCATTTCAGATGTTTGAAATCAATACTTGGCTTCATTCAATTTAAGGCTGTTTCTTCTTCCAATTTCCAATATTCTTTGCAATTGTTCCTAATGTTCAGTAGCAGAGCTGCTCCTGTCTATTATGTCATCAATGTATACTTTCACTTGCAAGAGACCTTGCATCTGGGTTCCTGTTCCATAGTATAAAATACTTCTGGTGCAGAACATTTTCCATAAGGCAATCTCAAGTATGAGTATTTGGCAAAAAGTGGGTTGAAAGTTCAACTCTTGGACTAGCATCTAAAGCAATCTGTTCAAATCTGGACGATGCATCTAATTTGGTGAAGAATTTGGCTTTTGGCATCTCTAACAGACATTTCATTCCTCGGTGGCAAGTATTAATATTCCCTTTTAATGTTGTTTATTCAGTTCCATGGGATCAATACAAAATTCGAGTTCATCCTCTTTTATCTCTGCAATGATGAAGGATTGAATCCAGTTTGTTGGCTCTTTTTACATACCAATGATGCCATTGGCTGACTTATTTTGTAGCTCTTTGACCACTCACACTTTCAACGCCTTTTGCAAGAAGTCAGGAAGCATGTGTTATTATAGACACTAAGTCTTCTTATAACCAATTCTTTTATGTCACCAGGGGACATCCCCTCCCTGTGAACACATCTTCATATGCTGTAACGAACCTGTTCACATCTAATTCAGATTGGTTATGCTAACCTTCAGTGACTTATGCCCTCTTGAGCAGACCAAACACCTTATGTGTACAAGCTCAAGCCTGCTTGCTTTCCTTGGTGTATTATCCTTAGCTCTTGCTTTTCAGTTATACGTTTGTACCTCATCGACAATTCATATTTGCCCAGGACTTTCTTTTAGTCCTCACTATAGGATTTAAACCTCATCTTTTACTTTATGTGTTCTCTGAATTGCTTCATTTCAGTTTGTATTATTATATCCATGTGTGCTCCTGTGTCTATTTCATATTAGGCAATTTGTGCATATTTTTACGAGTTTGCAGCTTCTTTCTCGCCTATGAACAGTTCATAACCTTCCCCTGAGGGAATATCACATTCTGTCTTTAACCTATGCATTTTCGTGCTTTGTCTGCACATTTTTGCAAAGTTGGGCTGAGTAGAGTTTCTATATATGTGCCCAAATGCTGAACATATTCTGTGCTCATGCCAGCTGCCACATCACATATGTAATTCCTTGTTTGGCCTATTTTTTCCTTTTTATTTTCTGTACATTTTCCCTAATTTTTTTTAACTATTGTGTTTACTGTCATGTGTTTTATGCATCTCTCTCTTTATTTTCATGTCTGTTTCTTCAGCTGCTTGGCATGTGAAATATTGCATTTTTAAGTGACAGGTATATGCCCCTGAGTAGCCTTTCACATACTTCTTTATTTTTCAACCCCAAATCTATTTGGCCTTGAATGAAGGAGGCTTTTAATATTCCATATATCTTTAATATTTTAATATTGTATTTTAATATTCCATATTCTTTTATGTCTGTCCCAAACTCTTCTGTTGTTTCCCCTACTTTCTGGGTCTTTATGTGGAAATTATTTCTTTCACAGATAACATTTTTTCTAGGGACACAGTCCTGGTCTACACTGCCACGCTGGGTCAATAGGAGATACACAAGCTACATATTGTAGAATGCGTACCTCCCATCGACTTGCTTACGCTCCCTTACCACAGCGTCTTCATTGTGCTGTGCCGATGGGAAATGCCCTCCAGTCAACGTAGCGTTACTCTTTTCCAGGAGGCAGAGTTACTTTGTTGAACAGAGAGCACTTCTGCGATCAACTGAGTGGGTTTCCCCTGGCCACTCAATCTATCCCGCTGCATTGATCTGTGGAGACCAACACAGTGGAATCAGTGTAGACCTACCCACAGTGATCCTTAAACATTTCATTACCTCTTCAATGCTTTCTTCTCCTTCCTCATCATCCTCAGCATGGAATGCATCATGCCTCTCCAGTGTTTCTATACCAATCACCATCCAAAGCAGTACCATTTTAGTGTATCTTTCAGTTTACTAGCTCCTATGGCTTTCCAAGACAATTCAAATTGCTGTGTGAACCTTTTTCAGAATTACACATTTAAAATTAAGTTGCACCCATATATTTGCTTTACACTAACATTTGTGCCAGTGAAACTTGATCAATCAAACAGTCATAGAAAATTATCTCAAAAGGGGTAAAAGGGTAATGCACTGACTTAATTAATGTATTACTGTCTCCCGCTAGCGGCTGAATGCATTAATTAACGTGTTCATGTCTCCCTCTAGTGGCTCGGACCAGGGCCTATAGAAGGCTGCTTATTTTCCATGAGTAAAGGAGCCCTCCTTTAATTCAAGCAATAGGGCCTTGTGCTTTTGGTACTGAGTCAGAGCCCCATTGAGGCGGTGGTATTTGTATACAGATGAACCAATTTAAAAATTTGAGAAAATGAAGAAATGTTTTCAAGCATTTGTTCAGATCTAATCATTTTATTCCAGCCTTAACAGTATTTTTCTCCTCCTTTGATCAAAAAATTATATGCAGGGAGGAGAATGGCTATAATTTTCTCAATAAATACTTGTGCTAGTTACAAGGATTTGGAATGTGATAATAAGGTGACTAGAGCTGTGCAAAAACTCAACAGGCCAGAACCTAACGCTTCTCATTTGATTTCTACTGGCCTTACTCAGACAAACTCCCTTTCAAGCCAGGGCAATGAAAACTGAGCAAGGACCTCAGGATTCCAGTGCTTCATCATTTCAGGGCAAAATCCCAGGTTCCTCATCAAATTCAGTCCTGTATATGATGATAATTCTCTTTTTTCATCTTGGCCATGAATCACCACCCTGACTCACAGGAAGAGCTCTCACTGACTTCTGTTTTTCCATTAGGGCACCAAAGTATTAGAGCATGGCATGTGGTTTTTCTTGAGAATCTTGGTCACATGGCAACACTTTCATAAGCAAAGATATCTAACCAAGAACACTTATTAACCACCTATCTGCTGTCTCACATATGCCAGGTACGTTTCAGTTGAAGTGCCATCATTCCGTGCAATGACATGGTGGCTCATGAGACTTCAAAGAACACTGTTCAGCCAGGAGCCAGCTGTCAAAATGATCTGGGTGATGTGTCCTTGGTGGCCACTGTTGTTCAGGAGGCACATTTTGGCCCAGCTGGCATTTTTACAAGGCCAGGGCATTCGATCCCAACTACAATGAATTGCAGTAACCTAACATGGAAATAACAAAAGTGAAGATCATTGTGGTCAGGCCACCAGCAGAGTTTGTGGCCCTTTTGCTACTCACAGATGAAAAAATTCAGTTTCTAAAAACCTACCTGAATGGCCAGAATCAGTGAGATATCCAGAAGAACTAGGAACTGACCTGACTATTCAAGAACCGAGTTACACACTGTTAAGAGATGCTGGAATGGTGACTAGATCTTCAGAATGTTTCCCTTTTCCCACTGGTGTCACCTCTTTTTGGTCTTATCTAGAAGCAGCTAGCTGGCCTTTATCCACTTGCTGATTTCCATCAAGCACTTAGACCACTGGGCGATGGCACTATTGTTATTGGGAATGTTATTCGGGAAGAAATTTTCCTCCGGGGCGGATTGGCAGGGGCCACGGAGGTTTTTCGCCTTCCCCTGCAGCATGGGGCATGAGTCGCTTGCTGGTGGATTCCCTGCAGCTTGAGGTCTTCAAATCTCACTTTTGAGGATTTCAATAACTCAGTCATGGGTTCGGGGTTGTTATAAATGTGTATGGGTAGGGTTTTGTGGCCTGCCTTGTGCGGGAGGTCAGACTAGATGATCATATTGGTCCCTTCTGACCTATGAGTCTATGAGTCTATGAGTCTATGAAGTTAGACCATCTGCATAATATTGACTTTTGAAGCCATGTTGTCTCAGGATTTCCTCCAATGGTTTAATGCAGATGTTGAACAAGATAGGTGATAGTAAAAGACATGTAGGCTCCATTCTAACTATGAGGGTGAGGGTCTGAGTCAACTACTACGGCTCTGATTTTCTGCAGAGCTTCATATGTCTCTTGTTATGTGAATGGGTCAAAGACAGGGGGAAAAGGGAGGAATGGTTCTGGTCTTGGACTCAGTGTATAGTCCTTGTTATGTGCAGTGGTCATCTCTGATTCTGTTGAACTTCTCTATGAAATAGGCTGAGAGCTCTCCTAAGCACATGATGCTGTCTTTTGGGTTAGTGGCAATTGGCACCAATGATGTCATTTACTGTCCTGAAAAATACTGGCAGTGACCTACTGTTTAACGTAGAAAAGAATGAGTGAAGGAGGTGTGGAAACATGGTCCAGAAAGTATTTATTAAAGAAGGTAAAATAACTAACTAAGAACATATAAAGTAAATAGAAAGTCTTTGGCAAAATTTTAAAGAGCACAAATTTGGCATGGCTGTAATGATAAAAAACTGATGGATGGATCGCTTGATCAGTGTCAGAAGATGCTAAAAGGAGGTGTGTCTCAGGGATGCCAGGAATCCCAGCTCTGGAGTGACTTTTGTTATTATTAAGCATTAGTATCTAGCAGCCTTGGGACCCAGCGTGGTATGTACTGTAAAATATACGGTAAATGACAATCCCTGATGTAAGAAAGGCAAGCCATGACAGGTGGATGGAACAAGCAAGTGGGCAGGAAGGGTGGATGTTTTTGCACAGACAAACTGCCTGTGCCATTCTTAGGCAAGCAGCTGCAGCAGCAATCCTATCTCATCACCTACCCAGACATAGTCAAATGGTAGTTTTTATGTATGCGTTATGGCAGAGATTTGAAGGAGGATAAGGTGGAAAGCTGGGAGATCCTGTTACACAGGAAGCTGCTAAATATCTGCACGTCTCCCAGTGCTCAGATCTGGAGCAAGGAGAGGTTGGCAAGGAACTGAGACTTATTGCAATTTGATTTGTGGCTTTATAAGATTTCTTGACTGGTCTTGTTACCAAATGGTCAGCCAAGTATTACCTGCTTGGATTATTGCAAATAGATTAATGTCAATATTTTCATTTGAAAATGCCGGCAGTAAATCAGCGTACTCACAGATATGAGAACATTTTTTAGTAATGTGGAAAACAGGAAATTCTACAGAAAACACAAATTTAAGTAATAAATTTACACATGCTGCTGTGTGTGTGTGTGTGTCATAGGTTCATGAGCAACATGAATATGATAAAAAGAACTGTTAGGCTCTGGAGATTGATAATAGGCTACAAAGCTTCTAAGTCACTGGTTCAAACCCAGCTCAGCTCTGTTTTACCAAACAATGGCTATTTTATAGTGGATGTAAAATGAACTGGCGATCTCACTCATCTTGCTAGTGGTGTTGCTCAACTTGTCCTATCACACAGTCATCCTAAGAACCTGGACTAATTTGGCACCTGTCTCAGAAGATAAGGATTTCATTAACATTAAGATTGCTCTGCTTCTCTCAGCCCCAAAATGTAGTGTTGAGAACCGGGAAATATCTGTATTATTCTGCATGAATATGGTGCATGCCTTTGTGTGTTTGGTTATGATGGGTTACTGCTATGGAGTTAGATCCAAAGTAGTTATTAGAGGAAGGAGGCAGGAGAGATAAAGCCTAGATAATGGAGATAGAGATAATGGCCTATATAAGGAGCATCCCAGCAAACACTCAGACATAACAGCTACATTTATAGCTGTGAAGAGGCAGCTCTCAGCCCCACCCTGGTGACATAGCTGTTTTGCTGAAGCTGAGAACTGGCAGATCAAAAAGTAAGGAGCTGTTAAAAGATCCACCCTGCAAAAAAGGAGGGGGAGAGCTGTCCGCTTCTCCAGGCTGACAAACACTGACCGAGAATCTGCAGCAAGCAGGCTGTAATTTATTCCCCAAAAGAATGGGGCTCACAAAATCTAGGAGCCTGAATGAAATGCCAGGGGTAGGTCGGACCAAGTGTGTGCAGGTCGCTTGGTTGTTTTAAATCTGTTTCTCCAAATGTCATGCAGCTTTTGGCAAATAAATCCTGTTTTGTTCCGAAGAAGCTGCTTCTTCTGTGCACATTGCTACTGTCCACAGGCTCCCAAAAGGGAAACTTGTGCAGGTGCCAAGCCCATTGGGCTTGGTAGGGACCATGGTTGGCACCTGTGGTATCCTAGGCACCCAGAGAATGGCAGGATCAAGGCACACACCGCAAAGAGAAGTGGAGGAGCAGGCTTGCCATTGGAAAGGGAGATACTCAGGAGACAGGAAAAGAGTTAAAAAAGGCTCAGCCTAACCAGGGACATGGTCCCTCCAGAATGGGGCTGAGGGCGAGGCGATTTGGTAGGTCATTAAAAAGAGACTTTCAGTCACTGCCTGTGAGGTGACTAGAATATTGCTGTCTCTAGAACTGGCAGTCCATAAGTGTTGTTAATAAATGTATTAATTGAAGATGCTGATCATGTTAACCCAAACATTAACAAAACCAGAAATACCAGTATCATGAGAATGGACTTTGCGGAGCGTCTGTTGTAACCAGCAGTCATCTTGCCAGTCTTGCTGATAACAAGAACAAATCTTACAGTCTCTGTTCTTTTCCATCCATTGTGTTTTCATTGATCACTACTTAATATGATGACATTTTTTCAGTCATGATTACCCATTATCTTGCTAGGTAGTGTACAGATCATTGTAACATCTGAGTGCCACCTATGTCAAATAGATTGGCAATAGCCATGTCCCTGGTGGATTTTATGGCCTCTCTGGCCTGGGTTATAGGACGTCCTGCCTGGGTTGTGGTTTTCTTGCTCATTTGCTTTAAATGTAACTTAGTAAAAAAGTAAACAAATAAAGAATGGCCTGATTGCAACCAAATGTAAAACAGAGCTATACATAAACAGAGCTAAGACCTCACCTTCTGATACCCAGCTCTAACTACCAGTGAAATCAACTAAAGTCTTTCTATTGACCTGAGAGAGCGCCTGATTGTCTGAGAGAGAGGAAGATTCTCATTGCATTGTGCCTTAATAACACCTATTGGTCAAAGAACATTTTATTGGTATAATGTATAGCTTCAGCAGTTCTTATATGGAGATGATAGGTACACAAATCACATGTGGAGGTGTATGGTGCACGACAAACAGAATGAATACCAATACAACCATAACGGTATGTGAAGGACACCAGGGAGTTAGAAGTTTCCTGCTAAGTTATAAATAGCTCATAACGACTAATTATAAGAACAATTCCATACTGGGCAAAGGAATGAAATAATGGCTTGAGAAAACAGTAAAAAAAAATTAAATTAAGAGTTCAAAAATCTATGGGCTTGATTCTCACTTATATCAGTGTAAATCAGGAGGCATTCCACTGAAACACAATTATCCTAAGTAAAACTGGTGTAGCTGAGAGAAGAATCAGGCTGTAGGTATCTGTAAAGAACAATTGCAAGCCATAGAATCCAAAATTAGTGGACTGCAGTGGAGTATAGAAAGATTATTCTTGTGTTCTTTTCCCCAGTATGGTGGGGAAGGGAGAGTTTAAAACTGACTCATGAAGTCTTTAAAGTAACCTTTAGTATAATCCTCACTGGGTGGATCAGTAGTGTAAGGATGTGTATAGAATGAATATCAAAATAAACTATTGGTGTTAGTCTTCTGCATCTATTCAAAACGAAAATTTCGAGGAAATTTGCCAGGTATAAAAAATAAACATTGCTGGTTAATGTCCCCATACAGAACAAGCTCAGCATGAAAAGATTTTATTTACATAAGTGCAGAAGCAGGCTCAATTTGCTATTAGATCCATTAAGGTAAACTTCCTTATATAAACAGCGTAAGAACTGAGGATGAAGGCCAAAAAGAAGAGTTAAAATCCCAAAGTTGGCATTCATTTTTCAAAGCACAGTAATAATACAATGCAATCATATAGCTCGGTTTATCCAAGAAACACAAAGCGCTTTTAAAATATTAATTAATTAAGTCTGATAATAATTCAGTGGGCTGGGTGGTAAACAAGTATGATTCCCTCATTTTACAGATGAATAAACTGAAGCACAGAGCATGGAGGTTACTTGCCCAAGATCACAAAAAGAGAAAGGGACAGAAAACTGTGACTAGAACCCACAATTTTTGACTCTCCATTTCTTGCTCTAGCCACTAGAAAATGTTTCCCACATATAATTAGAATGAGTATTTAGCCAGGAGATTGTGCACGCTTGTGCATTACATATAGTGCAGAAGGATGAGAACCAAAGACTCTGTAATGCATTGATGCAGATCAATATATCAGGAAAATGATGGTCCAGTCAGCAGCAGGATGTGTAGGGACTGGTTTGATTAAATAGACTGTGAATGAAACACCCATTCAGCTCTACCCATGACAGGGATAGGCACATGGAGTCCAGCTGCAATATATAGCAACATGGAACTAGACTGCATTATTTATTATATTTTGGTTGACAGTTAAACATCTGGGTTTAGGTTATTGGCTTTCTGATGAGGTCATCTCAGTGACTTCACTGCCACAGGAATCTCTGCATTCATTTTAGCAAGGAATGAGAGCTAATAATATTGTCATCTGTGCAATATATTTTGTGATTAGCGTATACAGCATGACTTATCAATGCAGCAGTCTGCTGCCTTGCTTTTTTAAATCTGGCAAACGTTAACCCAGCTACCAGTATTGGGAGTTATATTAGCGAGATATTCATTTTTCAAGCGATAATGCTTGAAAAGTGATGCATTCACTTGAATGAAAATGTGGAAACACCTCATACATGTCAGTGTTGGTTTTGGATTTAGCCTGCATATTTTACTAGTGAGGAACTTCCAAAAATGCACTGAATATCTATTTCAGGATTAAAATGCAGAGACTGAATAAAAGACAGCGAGGTGCAGAAGGCAACTGAACTGCCTGGTACACCCAGAATGGGGGAAGGAATGTAAGTGGATGCCCATTCTCTCACAACTACAGATGCCCCTCCGTGCCAAAAATGTGTGGTTGAATCTTAATAAGTACTGGCTACCACAAAATTTGCAAAGCCAGGTAGAAGGCACTTCATTTGGCATCTTTTCCTGACAAACTGCACAGAATTTCCTGCAAAATTTCCTTTGGGAGTTAATCCTGATAATTTCCTCATTAACTGATGTTCTATGTCCTATGGCTTCTTTCCTCCTTAAAAGGGGACATTCAGGGAGCCAATAGCAGCATGGATCCTTAGGAAGTCTTGTTTACAATGGAAGAAAACCCCAGGAGGGATGTGAAGAATCAGGTCCCTGTACAAATCCCCCCAAATCTAATTACCAATAGATCTATGAGTATCTGATGTTGAAAGACCACGCCCTTTTACTCCTTTCATGAGCCCAGGTCCCTCTTCCCAAAGGAGACAACATCTTCCATTCACCACAGACTCTGTTATTTTCCCCCTTCTATGTGATTTGAAAAGGGAGGAGATGTTGACCGTACACAGCCAACAGATTCTTTTCTAAGCTTAATTTAGAAATACTTAGTTACTTTATTAAAGCAGCTAAATATGCATCTTTTCTTCTGCAGATGATTGTTTTTCTAAGCCACTTCAGATAGAATTTTAACAACACCTTGCTGGTTGTTTATCATTCCGCAACCTTTTTTCTCACTAAAAAGTATTTTTGGTGTACAAGTAACTTGGGAAGCTTATACTTTTCTGAAAATGCTATAAAAACACACTTCAGCATGTATTTAAAATACGTGTAGGACTTTCCTACATGCTAGTTTTAGTGACTTCAGAATCTAGTGCTATCAATGAAATAAAAAACGTCTTACTTTCTCTCCTCTGTGCCCAATCACACTAATATTCACCTAAATTGCAGCATTGTCTAAAGGGAGTATATTTCCTGTAGCAGTAAGGGGAAACATCATACAGCACTATCAATGAAAGTTGTATAGGTTCTGCTTAACTGAGAGCATAGAATATTAAATCTTGGAGGGGGCAGGGGGAACTGTGTGTAAGTTGTGCTGCAATTCTTTTTTAGAAGCTATTCAGAATCTTTTAAAAAATCTAATTACTGGGTTGGTCTCTCTGACTGAATTGTTTCTGAGGTGCATTCAAGCAAACCAACGTTAAATATAGAATGAAAACACTACAAGCTACACTTGTCTGAATTTCTGATCTCTGGTCTGGCTGCAAATTGAACATATCCGACAGATAAGGATCAATGTCTGTTTCATTCTTTCAGCACCTAAGTGCACATTCTTATTGGGAACATTTGCTTTTACAACAGTAAACATAGAACCCAAAATTGAAGCATAAACATATTGCTTAGAGCCAGTTGTACACCAGTGGGTAAAGATCATAATGCTATGATCCAGAACAGCGTCAGCAAGTGTAGGCAGATGAGTAGGCGAAACATAGGGATTAAGGTGATGCACTAGGTACACATTGTGCATTATTTGGCACAAAATTTGACACGTAAGCAAAACTCATCCTGCCTATCCCCGAGGAACCTATCTTTACTAGGTACACGTCCAGCATTACATGCTATTGCCATTTTATTTCAATCTCTATTTTCATTCAAGGGAGTTCAAAAAACAATTCGGTTTCTGGATGTTTTCTCTGCATTGTCAGAGTAGTGTTAATTTCGACCTTGTGACTTGTTTTCCCTTCCTCTGATAATTACACATCACATGCATGTTATGCATCAGGTTGGCCTGTACTATAGCAGACTGTCAACATGGAACATGCCTTTGTAAATAACAATACCTAGCTCTTGCAAACTTTAAATCCAGAGTGATGTACACTTTTTTGTTCTAATAAAGTACGGTGTGTAATTAACTAGATAGTCGATATAGTCTTTCGGTAAGTCTTCTCTTTGCACTTGGAGCAATTGATTCATATTTTATATTAGCTTGAGTGAGAAATACGTTTTGTGAGATTTAGTTGATGCTAATAATTTACAAACCCTTCAGTTGGTGTCTAAGTTGTGGTTTAACAGTTGCAAGCCAAGGTCTCATTAAGAGATCTTGACATAAGACAGAGTATGGATTTAAATCATTTTATGAGACATGAAGACTGCAGAGCAAATGTTTCTAAAATGTCTTCCTTCCTCACACTTGTTTGTTTTCATCTCTGGAAAGAGAGCTTTTCTTGTGCACTGCAGCACCCACAGCCCAAGTATTTAAGAAATTGCTTCACACATTAGCTCAGTTCTTTGGAGCTTTGGGTCAAGGCAATGCTTTTCATCACAACCTGTGCTACCCATCAACTTCCAAGGAACACCACATAGTCTTTCTCATGGATTGCTGCAAAGTTCTATGTCATTTGAAGCCACTTTATCTATTGTCAGCCTTGCATAGCATTGCTGCACATTGCTAGGATACAGTACATGTTTTTAAAGGCAAAAGTCCTCCCCTTGTTCCTATGGTATCTACAAAAGAAGGCCAGATTTTGTCCTCAGTTATGTATGTGCAACTCCCCGAGTGGAGTAAACAGGAGTTCCACGGATGTATTGGTGGACAGAATTTGGTACTAAGGATTTATTACAGATATGAAAATACAGATAGATTGCAATGATTACATTTTCTAGAACTTTGTTAGGATTAGACCAGTATCCTCATAAAAGGTGCATCTTAAAGTAGTATTAGTGACCCAAGTAATACAGGTTTTGAGGATTATTGTGCTTTTCTGGTATTTAGATTCATTTAACTTTCAGTCTATTCCTTCAAGGTGAAATTCAGTCTTGTACAGAGGCCCAGCACCAGAGCCTTTACTCCACTGGAACCCTACAGTGAGCTGATGAGTAGAAGACCCATGAGTTGAATGGCTGCATCAGGTGCCTCTGAGATCCTTTGGGCTACAAAGGGAATTCTGCAGCATTCTGGGAAGGGGGTCATGGAATCTGCAAGTACACCAGACCGAGAGGCCTAGAAATGTCTCATGTCAGAGAATCAAGACATAGCCTGTGGGTTACAGAGATAACATACATCAAGTTCACCTCCAGTGCAGCTGAGATTTGTAATAGTCCGCCAGACTGCCCAGCCCCTCTTGTTTCAATGTTTAAACTGATTTTGATGGCAATTTCAGCTGAATATTAGGAGAAATTGTGCTATTGGAGATAACAGTGGCCACTAGTGACCAAAATAAGTGGTGGGAAAACAGTAAGCAATTGGAGAAACAGACATACGGCCTTTTGGAAATATGCAGTATGACCTATTACTCTAGAACATGATTTTATTGACAGCGTGATCTCCCTCCCCCCTACCTCAAAACATCACCAATCCAAAAAGAGCCACTTGCCACAAACCCAGAGCCACCAACTCTCTCCACCAGTGTGTGTAGCAGCTTTGTTATTTAATAACTATGTGTTACATTTTAGTTTGCCCCACTCTCCCTGATTTCATAAGCAGAACAGAATCCAGAGGATTGAGTCTCTATATTTTACACCACTCCCTAACAAAATTTGGAATTACAGTTAACCAGACACCTGTAAACGAGTCTCAATTTAATTTTATAATGCTCCTCTTTGAAATGGCAGGCTAGAGTTAGCAACAGGAGAAAAAACAATTCATGTTTTTGTAGAGAATGAGTGCTTTCATTTATGTAAGATCCAATTACTTTGTATTCTTGGCCAGCAGCCATACCCCTCGGGCTGTGATCATGCCAGATCTCATAAACTTAGACAAGTTAGGCCTGCTCAATAAAGTATTTGCATGGGGTATTCTCCTAGGACAGCCCAGGTACAGCAAGAGGGAAGTAAGTAACACTTCTCGCTGAGTCAGTTTTGAAGCAACATCTCAGCTGAAGATTGAAAGAAACTGTTGTTATTGGAGATGGCAGCATGGGGCAGCAGGAAACAATCTTTACATATACACTCACTCACGTACATATAAGTTGATTGATGTGCAAAGTGAAAACTGGGTCATCCTATAGTTGAGAGCAACGTGGGAGAAAATAATATTTATCTCTCTGTGATGCCTTTGTTGTTCTTGCCTCACCCAAATCTCTCTCCTTGCAATCTAGTTCTTACCCTACAATCCGCATCTCAAAAATACCGCTAATCACGAAATCACATCCTCATTTACCAATTGACTCTCCAGTGCATCCTGCACTCAACTCTGCAACATATTCCTCTCCTAGGACAGAACCCCCAATCCTCCTCAGCTCCTTCCAAGCCCCATCAGCTCAGAAGTACATTGATGAGAGGAGATTCCTCTCCAGGGCTTGAGCCATTCCCTCAGCTCTGAATCCTCTCCCTACTGACACGACCAGGATCAGAGAACACACACCTGTGCTTCATACACACATACACTCCTCAAGGGTTGGAACCCTTCCCCCTCCAACTGGACAGCCACCATAAACTCCAAAAGTCCTCTCTATACATCTCAGAAAAACTTCCCTCTCCACAACACACACACACTTATTGCTGTGTCTGCAAAAGCAGGAACAAAGGCTGTAGGAAGCATGAGCATTTGATCTGAAATAGCCCCAGAGAGACTTGTATTCCTTACTTTATGCCTCTTCTCTTTGCTGATTGCAGTCTGCCTACCAAAAGTCACCCCAGGCAGTCCTGCCCCCAATAGGAGTTCCCCCAGTGACAGCAAGTGGCTATACAATATATCAGCCACACTACCAATGTGACATTATCAAATGGGCTCTAGCATCCTTATCCCCTAACAAGCAGATGATATCCTTTGGATGAGAGATTCCTGACTGCTAATGAGCACAAAGGTCCCTTGGTACTTTTCAAAAGAGGAGTGTTAGCCCCTGTCTCTTGTCCAAATTCCAATCTGGGCAACTACATTCTACATAGCTAAACATTCAACCTATCCTTGTAGTTTCAGTTAAATAAGGCATTCTTCACATTCCTGTTAAGCAGGCCTATGTTTTTTGCTGTGTGCTATTAAACAACTGTTGTGTTCTATTCCACTTGCAGTCGTGTTTTACTGAGGATTAAAAGATTCCTACATATACAGTATATATTCTGTAAAAAGCTTTGGGATCCTTTTGGGTGAAAAATATTAATAAGAGTATAATAATAACTAGAGAGCCTATTGTCTCTTTTATTGGTGTCATTCATACCATAAACTGATTAAACTACATATTAAATTATTGTCATAATTTAACTAGTTGTAATTTGAATAGCAGTAGTCTAGAAATTAGTTTTTCAAAGTGATACAATCAATTTGAAACCTAGTTAATTTGTAAAAATGAATTACAATATTTTCACTTATTACTTCTGTCACAGATTCTTTCCCTATCATCCCCACCATCATTTTTATGGTTTTACAACCACATTTTCCTATTTTTAAATGCTTTTCTCTCCCTCTATCCCATTGCTGTGGGAAAGACCCATACAAAGAGTGAAAAATTGAAAATGATCACGTAGAATGTTATGTCAGATACGCAAAGTAAACAAACAAAGAATAAAAAAACAGTCATCTTTTTCAGTTACGGCAATCTTCTTTCTCGAAACAATAGTGGGTACAATTGCTTTTTTTCAGATAGTAGTGGGTATTTTTGTTTGGTTTTAGTTGATAATGTCCCTTTAAGAAACATTCTTCACAAAAATGTTATAAGTGAATGTTCAATACTCATTAACATGGATAAATGTTATCTAATTAGATCTTGGAAATAGTTGGGTTTTTTTCTAGTCTGACTCATTTAATGTATTCATGGGTATTACTACAAAATGTGTGACTGTATTTCTCTCTATACTGCCGGACATTTTTCTTAGGAGTTTATGAAAACCTTTGTTGAATTCAGGTTGAAAGCAACTCCCCACAATGCCATACTTTACAAATAGGTCTAAGTGGAGCTGGGAACTTTAGATTAAAAAGAACGCTCTATTATCATTTCAATAGCAGCTTCTATTGAACCACATTAGTAGCCTGATCCCACTCGGTGGCACAACTCCTACTGAGGTCCACAGGGGCAGGAGCTGACCCTACTTCATTACGGACCAGGTTCCAATACCCTTTAATGTTGAATAACACGTCACCGTTTGTGGCTCCATTGACGTTAGCAGGATAACTTGTGGAGTAAGGTGTTACTCCTCATCAGAATCTAGATAAGGGTATCAGAATCTGGCCCTGAACACCACAGCAGCCCTTTGAGGTAGTCATAGACCTAGCTGAACTACTCATTGCAAACTAAATGTATTACTAATTTAGTCCTTGTCCCCATTCAGAAATAATTTGTGAAACATTCCTGATTCCTATTAATATATTGGTTATTGTGAATAATTTTTGATGAATAATGTTTAACCTTTGAGTTCTTTAGGAATTGTTTATGTCAGTTCTCCATCATTCCTGTTGCGTGACTTGTCATCTAAACTACTTAGCATCACTTCTGCTTACTGACTGGCTGGTTGGAACTTTTTAAACAGGGCACTGACCAGTAATGAACAAATGTCCGATATGAATTTTCAGAGGGAAATTTTTTTTGTGTATGCGTCTGCGGAGATCCACACACATCTTCACAAATAGCTGGAACTCATTTAACTATTTACAAATAGTGAATAATACGACCCTGCAAATCACAGTGAATTAAACTCAGTGCTTTCATTCACATTCCTTTTACAGAATAGCTATGGCAGCTAGTTGTGCCTTTGAAAGACTCCCTATGTGTTGGTTAGTCTTATCTCCATTTTATATATGGTGAAACCGAGGCATAGCAGGCTAGGTGACTTGCCAAATTTGCACCAGTTGGTGTCAGAGCAGGGAGAGGTCCCAGGTCTCCTCTTTCCAAGTCATGTATTTTAGGTTCTGTGCTTTTCTCAGAACCTATGTATAGTCTCCCACACCTAAAACCAAACTGAACTTTTACTAAAAGTTTTTAAACAGTTTTTCCTAAGATTGTTCCTCCCGCTTCCGGTTTAAAGCCAAAACCAGAAATGGAAGCACTAAAAGACTGAGACAGAGGCTTGTTCTCATGTACTTCATGGTGAAGACTGGAAGCAAAAGTGAGAGAAATCTGATGGAACACTATATGTTGTCAGATGTGTAGCCCAATTTTGCAGAAAGCAGGACTCTCTACAGTTCAGAAAAGCTTCAGATAATCATCCTAAAGTTTGCACACTTGGCTGTACTGAAACTAAACTCAGAAACTTTCAAGGATCACCCACAACAGGTATTAACAAAAATGCCTATTTATCGTTATTATTACAGATGTAGACTCACAATAGGGAGATGAACTGAAGAGACCAGAACAAACTAGGGCTTATCGCATAACAGATGTGGATATTTTCACAAACTGACCAAGTAACATCTGGTCAGTGCTCAGTGTGAGTCACTTTACTTTCAATAAATATTGATAATAAATACTGAATCAGCAGGAACTGGAAAACAATCTGCACCAATGTTCTACTAACAACCAATTTATTTTAATAAAACAACTAAGATCAACAGTTTCTGTGATTTGCTCTAGCTAAAGTCAAACCTTTGAAAGCCAAGCAGAACAATTACAAAAGCTCTTCCTAACTGGCACTACAAAAATCACCAACACAGCTGTATACAACACAATATTAAATCAGTGAAAGTCAATGGAACCTGGAGCAGGGCAGGGGTTCTCAAACTGGGGGCCAGGACTGTGCATGGCTGACAGCCAGAACACTTCAGAGATGGGTGGCTGGAAAGCAGCGGCTGCTGACCAGGTGCAGGGCTGGATTAGGGACTGCAGCCCAGGGCCTCGGGCTAAGGGGGACCCTGCAAAAATTAATCCCCACCCTTCCCCCTCCCGCCCCTTTCCCACGTGACATGGTCCCAGCGCCCTGACCAGGATCTGCTCCCAACTCTCCCAAGTGCTCCCCCCTCCCAACTCCACCCCTTCCCCTAGCCTCTGTCCTATGTGATATGGGCTCAAAATCATCTTGCATGCCAGGCATAGGTTGCTGTCCCCCTCTACATGTTTTAAGACTGAAATGTAACCACAGAACGACTTTATGTTAATTAAAAGGCAAGTTTAGTATAGCGTTAGTAGCCTCGATGCCATAATTGTGATCATTTTCTTTTAAATTAGGAAAAAGATTTGTATAGAGGGGCCCCACAAAATCTAATAGCTCCAGGATCACAGGAGAGTTAATCCAGCCCTGACTGGGTGCTCTGAAGGCAACCCCCTTCCTCAGCAACACCGTAGAATAAGGGTGGCATGGCATGGGGGGATCATCACAGCCTGAAATATTTTTAATGGGGGGGTCCCAGAAAAAAAAGTTTGAGAACCTCTGTTTTAGGGTAAGTCTACACAATCCACAGCAATGAGTCTCAGATCCTGGGTTGAAAGACTTGGGCTCACAGGCTAGCACTGTGATGCTAAAAACAATTGTGATAGGCTCAGGCTGAAACTTGGGCTCTGAAGCCCATCTCCTCCCTCGGCTTTAGAGTGGGAGCTTGAGCCCAACATCCACACAGCTATTTTTAGCATGGTAGCACGAGCCCAAGTTTGTCAGCCCGTGCTCTGAGACTCACTGCCGTGGGTTGTCACTTGTTGTGTAGATAGTGCTTTTGAAATGTTACCTCAGTCTACACAGTAAATACAGGTTTTATACCAATTTCAGGCAGGGGTGTGATTTGTTACTGAAATAACTAAATCAGAACAACTCTTAGGCCTGTTCTTCACTAGGAAATACAGGTGTGTTCCTTCTAGATTAGACATCTGTAATGCATCCCACAGGGGGCTGCAACTTGAAACAATCCAGAGACTCAAGCTGGTGCAGAACACAGTAGTTCTTTAATGGAACAGGGCTTCTTGCAGGGAACCTGTGTCACCAGTGTTTAGGGATCTGCATGGGCTGCCCCTCCCCACTGGTCTCCATGTGGCGTTTAAGGAGTTAGTCATGATCTATAAAGCCCTAAATGGTGTCCTCTCTCCTCTGCCCCAGCTCTGGTCAGCAGGGGTGCTTGAGCTGGATCCCCTGATCAGGAAAGAGAGGGGATAGCTGGAAGGGTGTTCTCTGTTTGGGCTCCAGGACTCTGGAACTTGATCCTCTCTAGGTGTGAAATAGCCCAGATTTAGTGATCTTCTGGCATGCTGCTCAAGATTCCTGTTGGACAGAGTTTTTGGAGAGAGCTGAGGATATGTTTCCTAGATGATTAGGTTCAGAAAGGAGTTTTGGCTGGTTGAGTTCCAGCCGAATTGATTCCTATGGTACTGCTGGGATCTGATTGCAATGTTATTGGTATACTAGGGTGCCTAGAGCCTTGAACAGGCATCTTTGCAGTTATTACTCAAACTAAATACTACATGTTAGCTAACATGTGGTAACTAACATGAGGTAGAACCGTCATGTGAAGATAAGCAGTTCATCCCACCTGAGCGTTTGCCCTAGCCCGCTAATGTGTGTGAAAACTCTGACCTTCTTTGTCTTCACTAGGATTTGCCAGGTAGAAGTTTCCACACTAGGTAACATATAGTAGATGTAGTTAATGGACTTATGACAATTTACACCAGCTGAGGATCTGTTCCAATGCGTTTATGTCTGGGAAACTGAGGCAGTACTGTTGATGGATAAAAGCTTCTCTTCAAAATTTGTAAAATTCATTTTTTAGCATTACTAATCTGTGATGTACATTATACATGGAATTGAATAGGTTCTATACAGCCCCTCTGTGCATGAAGCTTGCTGTGTGGCATACACATATTGCAGTAAAATATTATACCAGCTATATTATTTCAGTTGCAATTAGATCAGGTTAAAACATGGCATCTAATTTGCAAATCCAAATATAGAAAAGAAGTAAGATAAGATGAGTTGAGAGTGGGAAAAAAAATATTCAAAGCAACTTTGTACCTTTTTGTTGTCTTGCAAAACACTGACTGGAAACTGTCTTTTGTTTTTTAAAAATAGAAATGTTACATGCAATTGTTCTTTTATATGGGCCCATGCCCTTGCCAAAACCTGAGAGTGCACTGACGCATCAACAAGCAGATACTTGGAAAATGTTTGATGGCCTTTTAAAAAAATACATGTCATTAAAAATCTGAAGTTTCTTCACCACTTGGCACCTGCACACACCTTTCAACGTGCACCAGCCTGGTTCTGAAATAATTGTATTCATTATTGTCTAGCTGCTGTCTCAATGTCTACCAATCCTTTCTCCTTTAAATATTTTATTTCAATATAAGATTTCTCCAGATCACAGATGAAATTGGAAATGGATTGTATTTGCCTAAAAGCCAAAAGGGTACATGTCGTCCATTCCAGGGCCCTGGTTTAGCAAGGTACTCAAGCACATGCTTAATGTTAACTACTTGATTAGTATCATTGTCCAAATTCAGGTCTAAAATCAGAGCATCTACTGTAGCAAGGAAAAGTTAACTCTGGTGTATGCCAGATTAGAGTGAATCTGATCCAGGTGCCTGTATTGACACAGAGTCATCACTGCTATACATGGAAAAGAGCTGTTATGCTAAGCAGCACACCCTACTTTCAGAGCAGGATCTCTCCCTGTACTAAGCACTATTTTGTTCGTCCAACCCGCTTTTAAGTGCCCCAGCATAGAAGAATAAAACAGTTAAAAGGAAGAGTTAACATTTTTGGATGAGCAGTAGTAGGATTAACATATTATTAAAACATAGGCCAGTTATGAATAAAAGCTGGAAACTCTATGGCCTTTTTTTAACAAAAGGGGGCCCAACCTCATTTTCTTCTCTTTGCAGCTCACCTTTAAGACTCTGGAGTTTTACCTGCACACCCTTAGGGACTGCATTATGGGTTAGAATAAGGAAACCACTTTCTGAAATCAAAATGAGATGAATCAATGTTTATTTGAGTTAAATAATGGCAGCCTTCTCCACCCTCAGAAAGAGCCTGATTCAAAGCCCATTGAACTTAGAACAAGTCTTTCCATTGACTTCAGTGGACTTTGAATTGGGCTGAAAAAGACAGAGTATAAGTCCCAATAATAACATTACAATACTAATTACATTTAAAAAATCAAGCAGAATCTGTTTAAGGCTCCTAACAGAATTTCAAATCAGCATCCTTTTGCTAGGATATTGCATATCCTTTTGCATTGTGTCATTACTTAGGGTAAAATCTGGACTAATGAACAGCAGTGTCCCCTCAGTTCTCCAACCTGGAGTGCTTCTTACACTGTTTTGCTGTGAGAGTTACAACTCCTGGTCCGCCCATACAGAGTTTCCAGCAAGTAAGTTACTTCCAGTTATAGTGAATGAGCAAAGCAGCCAGCCACCCTGGAATTACACTGCAGAGCAACAATAGTAAATTCCCAGTTCCAGACTTTCCCCAGAAATGTACGTCTTGAGCTGCCCAGCTCTCTACTGGACAAAACAAGGTCATATAAAGTCCCTCGTTTTATTCATAGAAAATGATATGAACAGATCCTGTTATCTCAAATGGAGTTTCCCCAATGCTTCAATCCATGCACACTGATTTAGATAAAACAATAAAACGAGTTTATTAACTCTAGAAAGTAGATTTTAAGTGAGTTCAAGTCATGAGCTGTGAGAAAGCAGAATCAGTTACAAGAAACAAAGTAAACTAAAAGCAACTAAAGCCTAACTGAACAGTCTGGAGTGAATTCAAAGCAAAAGGTCTTTCTCACCACATGTTCTTACTGGCTGCATTCCTTTCAGCCAGGATCTCTCCCCAGTCCAGCGAGGCTTCTTTTGCCTTTAAGGTGTTGTTGATGCTGTAAGTCATGATGAAGGGAGAGATATTTTGGGATATCTGCTCCCCATTTGTACAGCTTTTCCTCTCTTTGAAAATCATCTGTAGCTGACGTTCAGGAGACAGAAAGTCTTTGGGGATGGGGACCTCCAGCTGTCTCTTTGCCAAACTGTAAATTTCTCATTCACACCCTTTTTCCTGCAACTAATGGCTACTTACCCATTCAATGGTCCATTTGATTTCGTTGACACCTGGCTGAGGCTTCAGTTTGCCTTTTGTCGCCAAGGAACTGGTTTGTGGCTGCTTCCCCAGATTTGGAATATGTCTCAGTAACATCATACAATATAATCTTCTCACTTTACATACAATATTGCCACACATATTTTACCAGGATGGCAATAACAAGCAAACTCTGAGTTTTCAAACTACCTCCCAAGGCATGCTTTGTACAAAATTTATCATAATCATGCAAAAGCGGTGGACATAGGGCTACAGACTGCCACAAGCATATCCTATAACTCTTTGGGATCTTAGCTTTTGTTGGGAAAAATTATTTTCCAACAACAATTTGAACAAATACATAGATAAAGACTGAATGAGAAAATTTGCTTTTTCTAAAATACTTTCTTTTCACTATACTCAAACGCAGCACCATTACTAGTCAGTAACATTGTGGCTGTGAGAAAACTCCTCCAAATGGATGTGTCCCAAAAGGACTATGCTGCTATCAAGTTTGCTGTCCTGTTCTAGGAGAGAGGTTTTATTGTTTCCTTGCTGTAGTGATATCAAATGAGAACAGTGTGATTAAAGCAGTGCTTTCCACGTCAGCTTTCTGAGTTATGCTCCCTTAGATCTGGCTGAGAACCGCTGAGATATTTGTGTCTTTTTTTTTAATAAAGCACCTTCAGCTAATTAGATCCCTCACCTGGCTGAGCATTCTGACACCTCTTTTTGCCAAAGAAGATGTCTTCACCATTTGATGTGGTGTCCAGCACACTACTATATTGTACAAGAGGTGGAAGTCTTAAAAAAAAAGCCATGAATAAATACATTAAACATGTCTGCTCTGCTAATCAGATCTGACATACATCTGTTCATTTTACCCTGGGAACCAGAGCACAGCTCCTTCTCTCTGCTATCTTGTGAAATCAGATTAGAGACTTTCCTGAGTGTCTGCCAATGAGATGGTACTTCTTATTGAACCCCAGAGCATGGAAAGACATTGATTAACCTCTCTCTCTCCTTTTCCCTCATCAGCTCCTCTTAGGCATAGGAGGATGAATAGCAGAGCTGGTGAAATAGGAGGGAAAAAACTCTTTTCAAATATATTATTCATTAAGTGTCATGAGTATTTAAATAAAATGTTTGCTAAACAGTTTTTTACAAAATCTCTTAAAAGATATATGCTGCTACCCTGTCTTCCCTTACCACTAATTCTTTTACTTACTATTTACTGTTAATTTTTCGGGGCTTTGCTGGTCAGGAGACCTGTGAGAGTCGTATGGTGATAATTTGCAGAAATAATTGCCTTGAAGCTTTAAAAAAAGGCAACATTCATAAGCCAGCCCCAGTACTTTGTTTGGATCTTTTCTACTATTTAGAAATGGCTGACATATTTTAAATTACTGAGTAATGTGAAAATATATGACCAGCTTGAGACTGTTGAATGTGTAAATATTTTATTGGTAGGATCACCAGCCTTTGGTTAATAAAGTAATACGGATTCAAAGCTATTTATGTTGATTTCTTTGAATAAGAAGAGGGAATTTAAAATCATTAAAACTTGGCGAAACGACTGTAAGGTAGTGTCTCACAGATGTACTTTTTGCTTTTCACATTTTATAAAAAAAGCTATTCTGCATTACTGGTTGAGAAAAAAATTCAAATAGTTCCCCCATGTGAAATATATTAAATACATATTAGCATATAAATATTTGTTAATGGTGTAATACACTGAGGTCATTCTCATGAACCATCCAAAGTTAAACAAAAATAATTCCCTGCTTTCTTAAAAATATAACAAAAAGCATCCTGCCAGCCTTAACTTCTGATTCATTTGTTCTTATACCATTGTTGAACAACCATCTCTTAGTGTATAAACAACATCAAATAAAACAGAAAAGAAGCACGCACTCTTTTTACATCATGGCTTACTGTAAAGGTGTCATCCTCCCCTGTGATACATGGGCTCACAATATTGCTAATGATTGTGTGCTCAGTGTCAGCAACGTGCTCAGCCCCAGGAAACATATAGTCTTAGGCTTCAGTCCTGCCATGAGCTCTGTGCAGGCAAATCCCTGCACCCATGTAGAGCTGATTGCAGAATCGGATTCTAAATGCTTCATCTCTGTGTTTGGGCCAGATTATGCCTGGCCTTTTCGCAAGCATGCAGGGCAGGAAGGGTTCTCACCCTTTGCTCAAGGATTAGGCAGTATTACAGTCTGGGGCTCTGGGTTCTGGGAAGCAGATGTACTGTTCTTTTTCTAATTCCCCAGGATCATGCAATGCCCCAAAGAAGGAAAGAAGGTGAAGTCATGGCCCTGAAGTTGCACTTGCATGTAGTGGGATGTATTCTGCATTCAAGAGATGTAGTAGCCGACACACACACCGTTTGCACCAAGGAGCTCTAAGAGGTATTTTTACTCCATAAGGCAAAATGCCTCCTCTGAGGCAGTGTAACTTTGTATTATGCTTCCCCTGGGATTCTCCTAACAGAACCAGGTAAGCCCTTTGCAAGCAAGTTGGGGCAATGCACATAAATGCACAAGAGCTGCGGCTTTTCTACAAGCTACACAGCTATGCTCACCAATGTGTCATCACAGGGCGGGACTTTGTCTTTAATGTTTATTGCAATGCAAACATTTCCACTGGCTGATCACAAATGCAGCCAAGGCCAAAGAAGCGTCCTTCTAAAGTCTCTGCTGCAAGTTTCAGCCAATCAAAATCCTTGTCTTTGTTTAAATACTGTATCATATGGCCCAATTAAAAGTGTCGGCAACTCATCTAGTTACAGGGAGGTCCTCAGGCAGCATTTTAATTACATTTTATAGGTCTCTTGTAGTTTTGCTGCTTTTCATTACTTTCAAGATGGAAATCTTTTGCACACTCGTATGCAGCCACGTAAGAGCTGTTCAGAGACCAGTTGCTTCAGAAATGGATATTAACACATTAGCAGTGATGAGTGAAGCGGGTCTGATTATATCTGTATTTAGGGGTCCTAATACTAAGATACCCCCACACGCTCTGAGTTTTCAAAACCCCAGGGTGTCAAAGCATTAGTCACAACTGGAACAGGAGTAGAGGTTCCTGTTCTTCTGTAGAACATGTGGGAACAGGCAAGGCTTAAGATCCGGTGGGAGTAACCCATCCAGCTGAGATTCATTTATGTGCTGCAGACAATTGTTAAATAAATCACACACATGCACCTGGCAAACCAGGACTATAGCTCTAGCTCTTCAGCTCTCCAAACAGCCTCTGCCACTCAGACTAAAGGAAAACTGCAAAAGCTGCTAGCAATAGTAGACATTTATACCCCTTGTGGGCCAGTGTCTGGAGAACAGCCATGTATACAAAGCCGGTATGTTATATGGTCAGCCCTGAAGATCTAGGAAGCTGAAAGAACCACCTCCTGCTCTAATGAACTTGAAGAAGAGTGGTTAGAAAGCCCCCAGAGTCCTTCCTCAGGAAATATTTTTGGCTAAGGGCTGTGGGAAGTCAGTTCTGAAGAAGAGAGAAGGATTCCTGTGAGGTGTGGGTAAAGGATCCCAGGTAGAGAAGGAAAGAGGGTTCTTGACTGCCCAGCCATCCCTTCTCTTAGCAGATAAGGCATACACCATAATGTTTTGCATGGTATATTGCCCTTCCAACATGCATTAATGCCCACTGCACACATTCATGACTGCCTGTTTAGAGGGGCTTTCGTGCACATTTATACTTGGTCACGACTCCAATGGGATTGTTCACATGCATACATATTTGCAAGGTTAGAGCCCCAGATGCAAAATGCATCTTATTCCAAACCCTGAGCTATTCAGTGTGTGTGTATTATACCTGCATAATATACATACTATTATTCAAACTTAAAATAAAATTGACTTGAGTTTAGTTTGAGGAATGGGCAACAACCAAGGCCAGTTCTTATTTTAACTGAAACACTTTGCCCAGTGCTAATTTTAACCTGTACAACTTATTTATCTGCCAATGGTACTCTCATTCTCCCAGTTCCATTACCTCACCCCCACCCCTGGAAAGTGTGATGTCACTGATTTGGTTAGATGTACTCTATTTTTAAAATCCTGCTATTGAAATATACATGTTCTTCTTACTGGACTTAGCTATCTCTGCAGGGAAGAGGAAGATATAAGCATTAGCAAGATACTGTAGATCGCTATGGTGAAATAACAGATTTAGGTCTTGGGCCAATCCTTTCTCTCCCATTGATTTCATTGTGCATAGAGCGCCTGGAATCTCTATTGAAGACTGGGAGAAGATAAGTACTACACCTTTACCTAGGGTGGAAAAAAACAAAGAGGAAATGCTTGGCGTAGACTAAAAAATGAATTAGAGGCTTGTGACAAAACTTACGTTTTCTTTAAAAAGTTCTTGCAATTTATGTAAAAATGACTGTTATTCTGTACCAAGTGTCGACATGTGACCCAGACTTTTTCTGCCATTCAAGGAATGTAATTTAAATTAGATTTAGTATCTGCTGTGTGCCCAATCATGTCACCCGCTGGAATGTTCAGATTATGTAGCTTTAATTTTTTGTTTTGTTTTGTTTAAATAAATCAGTAGCACTCAAGTCTAATCATTTAGAGGGTAAATTTGTCCAGGGGTCTACAGAGGGCCTGGCAGAGGGACCCAGAAGTGGACAGCTCCCCAAGAGAAAAGCTGCAGAAGTAGAAAGCAAACTCATACTGTGATATCCCTGGTAGGCCAACCTAACCCTAAAACTTCACCACATTCAGGCAGCCAGAGTCCCTTCTGATTCAGCACCAACCCGCAGTAGAAGCTCCCAGCAGGAGTTAAAGCTGCTTCCATCCATTTAAACCACTTGCCTTTTCTTCATTCAAATTCCCCATGGAACACAAAGAGCCTTGCTGTGCCACCTGGCGCAAGCGTGACCCGCAGTATTTAACTCAGATGATTAAAATTTGGATTCCCTTGTCTTTTTTTCTCTGGTGAAAATAGCCATTTAAAATGAAATGATACTGGAACTGATGATCTTTTTAAAAGAATGCTCTCTTCTTGATGATGACGGTGTCTTTGTACTGTGTTAGGACATAGTGGCCTCAGTTAAAGATCTGTGTCCCATTCTGCTAGGCACTGTACACACAATAACAGAAAGACAGTCTCTGCCTTGAACAGCTTAGCTTTGCAGCCCCTTATGCCAAGAACGACTTGTGGATACTGGATCTTCAGCTCAGTACGCAGAACCAATAGCACTTTCAGCTGGGGGTGGTTGAAAAGTTTCCATCAAAACTGTTTTTGATGGAAAATTAAAGTTTCAACTAAAAGGACTTTTCCATAAAGGGTGTCTGCTTTCTACACAGAATTTCAATATTTCATTGGAAAACCGTACACCCCAAAACGGAAAAGCACATATCCTGTGCTGCACTGTGGTGGCTGAGCAGGAGGGCAGACCAGCATGCATTGTGGGAGATATAGATTGTCCACAGATCCTGGACCATAAAGGAGAATGGTTCCATGAGGCACCTGACTTACAACTCTCACGAGGCACTGCAGTGGCATTTCTAAATTATAATATTCCCTTTTAAATCAAAAGTTTTCAGGTGAATTTTTGGAGAGTTTGAATGAAAAATTCTGGCTTTTGATTTTTTGCCAAAAAGTTTACATTTTCTTTTGGGTCAGAGGAGTGAAATAAACTCATTTTCTGACCAACTCTACCCTCAGTTCATTGTCTAATACTAAAGTGCACAAGACCACAGACTTTTTATTATTATTCTTTGGTATTACAATAACACCTATGGGTCCCAACCAAAATGGAGGCCACATTGTGCTAAGCACTGTACTCACACACAGTAAGAGACAGTCTCTACCCCAGAGGATTTAAGGCCTAACTAAATAAAATAGACAACATATAGGAGAGGAAACAGAGTCACCGAGAAGTGAAGTGACTTGCTCAAGCTCACACAGAAAGGCACAGAACACAGGTTTTCTGACTCATAGTCCAGTGGTATGTTCACTAGATCACATGCCTTCAGCTTAAATAAAGCATAATTCAGAATTTAAAGTGCTATAATGAAGCCATATGTTGATAGTAGAATAAAGTAAATGAGACTTTACAATAGATGTGTCAATTTGTGGTCTTAACAAGTGAAGGAAGGAAATAAAGAAGGTACAAAAATGTACAACAAGACTACACATTTGCCATAAATGTCAGCTGTGGAAAACACCTATATAGGTCATCCAGTTCATCCTTCTTGAATACAGGATGATTTCCTAGAACACGTACTTTCTGCAAGTAGTTTTTCTAATAGTCTAGTGCTAAATATCTGAAGAATGGACCATACTCTATTGTCTAAGGGATCTCACTTTAAAAAAAAAGTTTTTCTTAAATTTATACAGTTCTATAAATGTGCATGTCTATTTACATTAGGTAAAGCATGCCAAAGAATGGAATTCCTATCCTGGATATCTTACAGTCAGAAAGGAATGGATGAGTAAACAGAGAACAATGGAAAACAGAACAAACAGAATTGCTAGTGACCTTTGTAGCTGGAGTGCTTTATAGACCAGTGGGATTTTGAGAACATAAATGGAAAATGACCAAAAGGGATAGTATGGAAGAAGGTATGGATTTACGAATGGAAGGAGACAGAGGAAGCAATCAAGAGGGACATAAAACAAGAACATAGAGGTAAAGGAAGAAGAGGGGGGTTTTGATTTTCTTAATTTCATGAGTATTACTTTTAGCTATGCTGTATCTCTTGTATATTCCTGTACAAAGGTTTACAGTGAAACCCTCATAGCTGTTATAAGACTTTATTTTGAATGTCGTATGTTTCAGAAGGATGTTCCATTAGGGCCTGGGCAGCACAGTGAGTCCTAAAGTCTTGAGTCTACCCCACCTACAATATTTTATCACTTTAGTATCCAACCCACATCACTTTAGTCACATGTTGAGTCCAGCCGAACACTTCAACTCTATTGCAACTCTTTCTTTTCAGAGAGACATCTCCTTGTGGTCAACTCAACTCTCTAGCCTATGTCTCTTCTGCCTCAAACCTGCCTCTTCACTCCCTCTTTTTCCTCTAGCCAGCCAACTTGCCTCAGTGCACAGGGTCAGCTTCTTCTGTAGGGCAGCTGGCACAACAGCAGCTGATAAACTCATGCAGGTTCTGCCCACCTGGTTCACATCACTTCTGCTGTTACACTGCCCAATGCTGGCCTTTCTGCCTCTCCACAAGGGCTCCTGTTAGGCCTAGTCATGGTGGGTACAATGGGTGAGAATGGACTCCATGTACCAGGAGAAGAGAGAGAGAGTGAACAAAAAGTTGAAGCCTGGGCCACTGACACACTTGAGGTCATCTATTGACTTTTCCTACAGTTATATTCCGCTAGCTCAAGAACAGCTAAAAACATGCTGAATATGAGAAAAAGAAAGAATAATTTTTTACCAACAATAAATGGAACTCAGTGGTAAAAATAAAAGCAGGAAATCTGAGTCTAAACCATCATTTAGAACAGAACTCCACTCTGACATATGGTTGAGTTTATGGTTTTGTGTGATACTTAAAAATAACAGGAAAGGACACATCTTTTTTAAAAACACTGACTCTTAAAATAGAGTATAAATGAAGGTATGTGGTGCATGTTTTCATTAACTGTCTGGGAAACATAGTTACTTCTGTACAATCACACCTTTTAACATCCAGGTTTAAAATTATACCTCAGCTGTCCAATTTTCTGTTGTTGAAGTATGCACTAGAGTAGAAGCCTTGGGGGATGAAGGGCCAGTGGTATTCTGAGTTCTCTTGATCCAAAATGTTCTGTATTGCCATGTTTATCCTCAGATAAAGCAGATTGCTTAATGCTTCTTTAAAAACAATTAGCCCCCACAAGAGCAAACACTCTTTAGAGGGGTGGAAACCATTTGCAAACCAATGACAGGGTGATCTTCTTAGACAAATCCTCACTAGTTTGAAAAGAATAAGCTACTGGTATGCAAAAGAAGATGTAATGCACATGCCAGAAACTGTCTGAATAGTCTATCATGATCTAAAGATGGATGTTAGCCTCGGGCCAGCTTCTGATGCTCTACTCATGTTCAGAAGTATCTTTCTGCCCTTGTAATCCCACTGAAGTCAATGGCAATGTATCTCTGAAGCTCTGTCTATGTCTGCACCGCCCTTGCCTGTGTAATAAGAGAAAGTTGGACACATTCAAATAACATACAGGTGATTAAGGGTGAAGATTCCATGTAAATTAGCTAACCTACCTGTGATCTGCTTCCAGCCTAATTCAGACACAGCTCAAGGTGAAATGTGTTTGGAGACCTACATTGGCTTATTGCCAGCACAGCAAACTTGCCCATTTTCTTAACTTGTTGAGCTTGGTTCCCACTAGCTGTGGATCCTCTAAATTCATGAATCACTAAAATTATCTTCGATCACCTTTTCTATTTCATTTCTTTGTAGCAGTGATGGTGGTTATTCATGAAGTTTTCTGTGACTGTTCAGACTCTAATCTTTGCTTCCACAATGGACAAAAGAGGGTTCCCAGATTACTAGAAGAGATGATGCTAGATGACATAATGTTTGCAAAGTACTTTAAAGATGAGAAGTGTTGTATAAATGCTTCTCTAAGTGTTATTATTATTATTATAGCATGCATAGTCATCAGGGGATGCCTGTCTTTAAGTCTCATTGGGGCTAAGGTGGAAGGAGGGTTTGGACAAACTCCATGTCCCACTACTTTCACTAGAAATCTGGGAAATGCAGATAATTGGAACCTTCAGTTCCTCTGCTCTCTGCCTAAATTATGAAGTGCTACCAAAAAGAAGAGACCCGGGCAAGTGTAGACTGCTGAAAAGAGAGATATAGCAATGGGTTTTTAGGTAGTCCAGACAAAACTCCCTAATTACAATGGTTAAAACCAGGAAGATGTATTCAAACCTAGACAGCTGAGAAATGCTTTAAATGCCAACAAGTTTATTAAAGGATACTCAGAGGAACAGCCTATTCTAAAACTTCTGAATGCCCCCTTACCATATGATGTGGGGGAAAGGGGCTGTGGGAGAGATTTGCTACAGTATGAAAAATGGAATGCATATGTGTGGAGGGGGAAGGCAGTGCATAAGGATAAAGGGTTAAGTAGGTAAGGGCAGGGAAGGGCTGTATGAATGGAAAGGGGAGTAGCAGCAGGTGTGGAAGATTTATAAAACAACTATGTAGAGCTTGATTATCCCATTGGCCCCCAGCAGTGGAGAGGACTCAGATGGAGTGGAAGAGAGTAGTACAGGCTCTGTAGCTTTCCCCCAAATCCCATGGATGCTCCTCCATGGCTCATTTGTGTAGACGGAACTCTGCAGTTATTTGGCTGCTTTTCACATTCTCTCTTTTTCAAACCCCACCAGAAATAAACCAGATAATGCAACATGTCTGTTTGAATTCACACTGGAACAGGTGCAGAGAAGGGCTACTAGGATGGTCTGAGGAATGGAAAACTGTCTTCTGAGAGGAGGCTCAAAGAACTTGGCTTGTTTCGCCTACCCAAAAGAAGGCTGAGGAGAGATATGATTGCTCACTAAATACATCAGAGGTATAAATATCAGGTAGGGAGAGAAGTTATTGAAGTGCCAATGTGGACACAAGAACAAATGGATATAAACTGCCCATCAACACGTTTAGTCTCGAAATTAGTTGAAGGTTTCTCACCATCAAAGGAGTGAAATTCTGGAACAATCTTCCAAGGGGAGCAGTGGGGACAAAAAAACCTAACTTGCTTCAAGACTGAACTTGATAAGTGTATGGAGGGGATGATATACTGGCCCATTGGTGACTGCCAGGAGCAAAAATCTCCAACTGCAGGAGATGGGACATTAGATGGGGATGGCTCTGATTTACTACACAGAGTTCTCTCCCAGAGATCTATCTGCCTGGTAGATCTTGCTCAAATGCTCAGAGTCTAACTAATCACCGTATTTGGGGATGGGAAGGAGTTTTCTCCTGGGTCAGATGGGTAGAGATCCTGGAGGTTTTTCAGCTTCCTCTGCAGCATGGGGCATGGGTCACTTGTAGTTTAAACTACTGTAAATGGTGGATTCTCTGCAACTTGAAGTCTTTAAACCAGGATTTGAGGACTTCAGGAACTCAGAAAGAGGTTAGGGGACTATTTCAGAAGTAGGTGCACTGTGCAGAAGGACAGACTAGACGATCACAATGGTCCCCTTTGACCTTAACATCTATGAGCCAGGGTTATCTACCTGATTTTCTTCTCAGCACTCTAAATGCCCCACCCACTCCCTGGATGATCGAAGGCTGTAGCCAGCATAAGAGCCTGCACAAACTCCTTGTAGACTAAGGATGTCAGTAGGCAGCATGGAGGTACAGGGTTGCTGTGGGGATGATCCTGGTCTCCAGCAAATCTCAGGATGTCCATAGAGATTTCATGAGCTTCATCTTCTCATTCCTGAGGAATCAAGCCCCCTTTTGACCAGAAGGCAAAATAATATACTGGGTAAGAGAGAGGAAAAATAGGCTCCGATGTTACCGGTTAGTCCACCTAGGTATACCCCAGCACCCTCATAGAGCCCCATCAGCTTCAGTGGGGCTTTGTGCAGATCCATCTGAGCAGATATATTTGCTGGATTGGGGTCATAGGGTGTAATCCATGTCAAGCATTGTGTATAGAAGAGGTACACTGGAACCAATTACACCAGTACAAGACCCTAGCATAGACACAGTACACAGGGGTAAATCAGAGTAGCACAGCATCTTACATTTGCACTGGGGAGGTTGCAGTAGTAGAGCTACACTGATTAAATCTTAGGGAAGACAGTGCATTGAGTAGAAGACGTAGTTAGGGGAATAATGTATAAAGAGCTATAGATATGACTTGCGTCTCCAACCTTTCATTCCTAATTCTGATTTACTAAATTAGGCTTGGGCCAGATCCTCAGCTAGTGTAAATCAATATGGTTTCATCGACTTCAGTGAAGTTATGCCACTTTACACCAGCTGAGGATCTGGCCCAAGAGATATATTTTTATCCACACAAAAGTATAGGTGGTTGTTTGTTGGCTTTATATTTAGCTTTCAGACAACTACCATGAGACTCCAAAACACAAAGGCATATGAACGCAGGCTGAGTGCTGGAAAACCTTTCAGATTATTGGCAACAAATCACACTGAATCCATGTTAGGATTATGACGCCTAGATGAAAGCTAGGAACATTCCAAGTGAAGGCTGATGCCGTGTTTTGAACGGGTCCTGCTGCCGTGTTTATGTGCTACGGAATGTACCCCCGTAAGATGTCAATGACTTGGTGAATGGTATAGAAAAGGTTGTTCTTGTGTTTAAAGTGTCAGTTTGTAAGATTCCAGAACAGTTTTAACTTTGAGCCAAGCTGCTTCAGAGGCAGCAAAGTCGATGACTCAGCAGAAGCTGCGACTGAAAGTGCTTGTTTCAGCAGGGGCTGGTGGTTTTAAGATCCTAAAGTATCCAGAGGTTTCTATAATCCCTTCAAATATTTTCCATGCCCTTTTCTCCCCATCTCGTTTTTGTACACACGTAAGAGAGGCTAGCGTCACTAATGAGTTCCAATCCGCATGTTTCAGGATCACACCAGCTGTAGCCTTTATCATCCAATGCGATCGTTCCCTTAGTTTTATTTATTTTGGGCCAGATTATGGATTCCCCTTTCTATCCCCTTAGATGGATTACACATCTATGCTGTGGAGCAAGGGAGGTCGATAAAGACCCTCTGCAGCCTTGCCGAGCACACATAGGCACACACAGGAGCTGGAGCTCAGGAGCATGGGGCTGTTGCTGAATTATTTGACCCGGCCCTTTGTGAGCAACATTGCAGAAAATGGGCAAGGAGGCACAGAAAGTAGGCAGAGCCATATCTCTGCCACGGCATGACACAAGCCAGCAGGGCTCGGGGAGTGGGCTGTGCCCCTACCTTAAAGGGGTGTGACAGATCACATCCTCCCCTCCTCCCAGAGCACAACCAAGGAGCTCCAGGAGCCACAATGCCTTGTGGTGCTCCACTGATTGGTGCAACGCTGCACTGCTCCAATGGAGGGCTGTGGCTAATTGCCCAAGTCTAGCCCTGCAGGGATCTGACACCAAGTTGTCTATATGTTTATGACATTCGTGGTTCTTTTTTTCTTTTTGTAACAAAGCAGCCACTGTGATTTTTAATAATTATCTTGCCACTTAATTGAATTCAACTGAAAAGTCATGAGGAAGCTGCATGACTTTGAGAATGTTCACGACTCAGTGAAGCAGGATTAAACAGTTTAGCTGCACAACCTTTCCTTGTGGGGTTAAGTTCATGAACATTCATTTTTAACATCTCTCTGCATGGGCCTGAGCATTTGACCATTGAAGTTCATAGGAGCTGTTATGTGTTGTGTGTGAATATTTTATCCCCTAGCCCACCTGTTCCCCTAGGAAACATGCAGCTCTGGACTAGATCTGTCTTGAGGAACAGTTTAAATGCCTACCCATTTGCCGCCATTCATTGATCTCAGGTCTCACATTTTAGCTGATTATCCAGGTCTTCTGCTTCTCAGTAGGGAAAAGTGAAGTAGGGATTGCCCTTTTTATTTGGCATGAGGATATTTAGCCACACGTGTTCCATTAGCAGTAATCAGTCACACGATCCTCCTTGCTGTATCCTTCTTACCCCGAGTAATTGTCCCAAGATTGACTGGTTTGTATGGCAGGATTCTGACTCCCCCAGAATTACCTCCAGCCCAGCTCTAAATCCCAACGTGCTGATGCATCAGCGGCAGCTCTTTGACCATTGTGGGGATGGCATGACAGGAGCATTTTGGTACTAATCATTGTTAAATGAGAACTCTATCACTGTATATATTTAGTTAGTTAACAAATAGGATGCCAGGAAAGTTAATCAAGGACACATAGCATAGCTCCTGGATTTGGCAGGGCCAATAAAATGTGTAGCTGTGCACTGTAGATGGCTTCCCCTGACAGCTCTTTATGTCAGCTGTTAATAATAATACTTAAGACATGTTTATACATTGTTCTTTTAACTTCTACCAAAGGACAATGGTACATTTGAAGTTTTTAACTAGGATCAGAAATGCTATTACTCTTTTCTCCCCGTGATGCACCAGCATTTTGGAATTTGCACTTTAAGCAGTTTTCAAGAGAGACAGAGTTTGGGAAAAGGTAGATCCTAGACTATGGCCCAGAAGCGCAGAGTTAGTCAGGGGAGGGCAGTGGTGGTGTAAAACTCACTTTGCAATCCCCTGATCCTGGGGCCATGGCGTGCAAAGCTAATCCCAAGCATAAATTACAGTAACCAGGAGGATCCTGGAATAGCTCCAAGGGGTAGAAACCACAGCCAGAGACTGTCTCATGGTAGTGGGTTCCCAACTATGGCCTCCTTCTTCTGGACACACCCTCTGTTAGCAGCAGAGAGAAGGGTAGTGTGGGAGCCTCTACACCAGCTCTGTGTTACCAGAGGATTTCTCACATGCTGGGATGATCCTTCCAGGGTCCTCCCTTCAGTGCTAAGGTCAGAATCAACTGGAGGTTCTGGCTATAACATCTGAACTGAGCAGCTGGTAGAGGGGTGAGATAAAACCCTTTAAGGAAGTCTGGAGACAATCTTCCTTCAGCAAAATGTTGTGGAAATATATCTTTTGGTGAAGTCTACTGCCTTAAAAAAAAGAGGTATTTTCTGAGCCATGGATAGAAGTTAGCCCTGTCAGGTATATTCAGAGAAGAGAACTCTGTAAGAAGCAGGAAAATGCTCTGTCCTACACTACAGCAGTTGGTCAAATAAAAGATCCTCATCCACCTTGTCTGCCCTACACCGCTTCGTTTGAAAACTGAGTTATGGAAAGGATTAAGAGAAGTGCTGGGCCTGAACCAGAGACTGGAAATAACATAATCCTAGATTTGGGTATATATATAAATGTATCTGTTTAGAGCGTAATAGACTTGCATATGTTAAAAAGGTAAATTTTCATTGGCTGCAGCATCTGCCAATTAAGCTTTAATGAATCTCTGTCTACTCTCTGGATAGTGCCTGCTGCACCCATATTACAGCAGCAGGTATAGCGTCTAGTTTCTCTCAGTTGGCAGGAAAATCTTGGGGGGGAAAAATTAAACTAAGGCCAGATGCTCCCAACTTCTGCACAGCGCAATGAGGAAAAAAAGTGCAAAAATCGAAAGAAAGCTATCCAGAATTCTGTCAAGTTAGGCACACCACATATCCCCTATTTCTGAGCCTGTGGAAGGGCCATAGAAAATTGAACAGCTGGTAGGCTTCTGCTCTGTTAAAAAAAAAAAAAAAAGGCCCACAAGCAGAAGAAACAACTGTGGAAATAGCAAATAAAGCTAACTGACCTCCCTAGAGATGGGCTTGAAATGGGCATGGCAAGTGAGTGGGGACTAGGAGAGGCACTTAGTTCAGATCTGAGTCTCTAATCACAGATCCTCATGGTTGGGATGACATTTCCAGCAGAATCTGATGTATCCAGGTATACCTGGCCTGAAATTAACAAGATGAAATTTAATAGAGACAAAGGCAAAGTACTACACTTGGGAAGGAAAAATCAAACGCATAGCTACAACATGGAGGGTCTAGTGGATCACAGATTGAATATGAATCAACAATGTGATACAGTTTTGAAAAAAAAAATCATTCTGGGGTGCATTAACAAGAGTGCCATGTATAAGATGCAGGAGGTAACTGTCCCACTCTACTCAGCACCCGTGAGGCATCAGCTGGAGTACTGTATTAGATACTAGAAAAATCTCTAAGGACAGTTAAGTAGTGGAATAGGCTTCCAAGGGAGGTTGTGGAATCCCTGTCATTGGAGGTTTTTAAGAACAGGTTGGAAGAACAACTGTTAGGGATGCTCTAGGTTTACGTGTTCCTGCCTTAGAGTGAGGAGAATGGACTAAGTGATCTTTCAAGATCCCTTCCAATCCTACATTTCTATGATTATAGGCCTTGTCTCCTGACTCTTCCACAAAGATTGCCATCCCTACCGTCTCAAAGGAGTGAGCTGCACAGAATATTAGGAGTCTCTTCCTCTTGCATATATTTTTCTGCAGGGATGACCTGACCAGAAAGTGAAACTGTTTAGAAATCCTGGTGCCCTTTGAAATCAATGGCAACACTCTCATTGACTATAAAGGGGCCAGGATTTTTCTCAGAAAGTTAAATGAACTAGTCTGGTTTCATTGTGAGAAGTGCAGAACTAAACAAACAGCATAGATGGTGAAATGTAGACTAGAGACATTCTTTGTCTGCTTCTATCATTGAGAAATTAGTAACAGGTATAAGCCAGTTTTTTAGAAGAAGCTATGACTTGATACTATCCTTTGTTAATATTCTGCAGATAATTCAACATATATCCCCAGACTATAGCCCAGAGTCTGATGCACTGATTCATGTGGAGTAGAACATTCTGCATTGGTGGTCCCATCAATTTAATTTCAGTCAGGGTACTGGAATCTGATTCTATGATTACCAGGAACTTTCAATTCAAAGCAAATTTAGGGTGTACTTGTGTACACAGGAATTTTAAATCAGATTAAACTCGAGTTAATCTGTTCTAAAATGTGTGCATACCTACAATGCAGGACGGAGAGAGGAGGGGGCGGGAGAGAGAGAGAGAGTCCGTTGTATAAACCCATGTGAATTGCATTTGTATTGGAAATTCTTTGGATGAATCCTTAACTGTTGCATCACCCCATAATCTTGAGACAAAAAATAAACGCCAGTCACGTGTCAAAGTAAAAGACAACTGCAAAGCAGATATGTACTAAATTAAAACTTTATTGGCTAAAGTATGTTCTCCAGACAATATGATCTGATAGACTATGGCTGCATACATGCAATGAAGTTGAATATGACAGTAGTTTAACATGGAATGTCAAACAAATTACCATAATGTATTATGCAAACCCCTTTATCTGTGTTACTGCACAATGAAACCAAGCTATGTCTTTCCTTGGCTGACCTGTGTGAGCTAAAAGGCAATGTGGTTGAAGAAACTGGTAGATTTCTTTAGCATATATTTCAAATAAATTAGTTAGAATTGTACTCTTTAAAAACCCTTTGAGCTTCACTTGCATTCCAAACAAAAGCTACGTGCAAACATCAAAATTGCTGAATTCAATTAGAAAGATTTAACTGTCAAAACTGGACTGCACCAGAATATTACAGTGGAGTATATGTATGTATGTAGGACCAAAAAAACCCCCATAAAAACAGTTACTGCAAAATTCATGTAGGCACATTTTATTATTAATCCATCTCAAAGCATTTCTTCTAAGTTTCTCACATTAAAGACTAAAGCTTGTTTACAGTACTATAATCTCTATCATTCAAGCATCAATTATTACATAACAGGGAGATGGACTAAATGATCTAATGGGTTTTTTCCATCTCTAACAGCTACAAAAGAAAATCATTCATGCCAGCAAGAGCACCACAGCTACTTTCTGGCCCTTACCCTACAGTCCTTGCTCAGGTAATACTCTTATTGGCATTTGACAGCGTGTATACGGAGTAAGGTCTTCAGGATTAGACACTTTTAAAAAAAAACCTCTATTCATACCTAACAAAACAATAGTATCCATCATAGGAGACATGGAAAATATTATATTGAATACAAAAAGTCAGATGTGCTTTACTTGCACTGCAGGAATCATATCATGTAAACACCACAGTGGCCGGAACCTTCACAAATACCATCAGAAATGTCAACTGTAAGCGGCTGTGTGTGTTTTTCAACATATGCTTGAGAATGTGTATCATGTATGCATGTCTCCAGGGAACGACCTCCTTCCCTACAAATACACATACATGTGTGATAGAATTAACAGAAGGGGGCTGGATTGCCTGACTCCAACTCTTAAATCTGCAAGTGGTAGCAAAATGTTTTTTGGTAAGGCTTTCATTACACTGTACGCATGAGCTGTTGAATGTGAATATTGCTTTAGAAAACAGAACGTGGATGATACTATAGGAATGATGTGGGTGTGCAGAACATCCAAGTTACACACACAACCAAATCTATCTGCATGAACAATCGAGACGCATCTGATCAATGGATTTGGTGGGCCTTGTTTGAAATATTAGCTGATGTGATTCAAAGGATATAAATTATCCATGCATAAATCTATTGACACCAAGAGGATAGAAACAAGAAGTTTACCTTCAAAGTGCAAATTTTAACAATGGAATGTTCTTGACAAGGAAATGATCAAAGACAATCCTAGGTCTTTCACTTGTTCAATATGAAAAAAATATCTTCACCTCAGGCAGCATTTCATCCTAACAAAAGTGATTTCTTTTTTCTTTTTTTTAGTATAACAGAAGACTTTAGAAATGAACACATTATGCACACACACTTAGATATTTACAACTTTTCTAGAAAAACAAAACCCTACCTTACTGTTGACTAATCTCTCTTTTGCTGTTTTTGTTTTTAAATGCATTAAATACCAATGTGTACTGTACCACCCCCACACCACCCCTGCAGCCCCAGAAAATACCAAGTAACTTAAAAGTTTTTATGATTGTTAAAAACTCCTGGTTGAGACTATTAAGTACCGCCTCCACTGGAA
The DNA here is from genome assembly GCA_007922155.1 of Mesoclemmys tuberculata. Classification (NCBI taxonomy): domain Eukaryota; kingdom Metazoa; phylum Chordata; order Testudines; family Chelidae; genus Mesoclemmys; species Mesoclemmys tuberculata. The sequence continues at coordinate 45,268,960 of ML675604.1, forward strand.
CAAAATGAACACCACATGCATCTTCCAATGCATTTCATTTCATAGTTGAGCAAGTACTGCAGCTAGGAAGGGTTAGATCTCCAGGTCATCAGGTCTAGGTCTGCTACTGGCTCGGCTGCTGGCTCTGCTAGGTGGCCTTTGGTCCACAAGGGTGAGGGGCTGCAGCTCTTGCCCCAATGCAAGTTTTTTAGTGTTCTGGTGATCATCAGGGAAATCAAAGGGCTGGGCATGAGAGTTGGAGATGGTGCTGCCAGCCTGTCCCATTCTGTTCTGCTCAGCACTGTAATTTGCCCAGTTTTGCTCACTGGCTTGTTTATTGTAGTTACGACAGGAGGAGTTGTTCCTGTCACCAGTAACAAGCTTGTAGCCTGGGGGAGACATGGGTGATAAGGGAGCAGTGGGAGAGGAACAGCCATTGAAATAAGCATATTTTGAGGATGCACATTCCTTGGCAGGACTCACGGTGCCAGAGGGAGAGTAAGGGTCAGGTTTTCCTTTCACACGATCCTTGACACCCTTGAGGAACACATAGAAAAGCTCAATGATGTTCAAGGCCAGAGACACTAAAGACACTACCAGCATGAAGAGAATGAAGATGGTTTTCTCAGTTGGACGGGAGAGGAAGCAGTCTACTCTGTGTGGGCATGGCAGTCGCTCACAAGTATAAATAGCATTCAGGCTAAACCCATAGATGTACCATTGTATCAACAAGAAGGCCACCTCAAAGACAGATTTAAAGAGGATGCTGATGATATAAGTACGGAGCAGTCCTCCTCGCATTTTAACTTTGCCATGCTCTTCAATTCCATACTTGAATTTCTTAATTTCTATTTGTTTGAGGTGTATTTCCACATTCACACCATCATTTTGAACACCCTTGAGCTCTTCTTCTCTCTTGTTCAGTTTCTCTTCTTTCCGCATCACATAGAAGACATGCGCCAGATACAAGAGGGTAGGTACAGACACAAATATGATCTGCAGAACCCAGAAGCGCACATGAGAAATCGGAAAGGACTTGTCATAGCAGACGTTCTCACAACCAGGCTGCTGTGTGTTGCATCGGAAAGCAGACTGCTCATCTCCCCAGGCAGATTCCACTGCTGTCCCCAACAGCAAGATACGGAAAATAAAGAGGACAGAGAGCCATACCTTCCCTCCTGCAGTAGAATAAGCTTGAACTTTGTCAAGTAGTTTGCCTAGGGCACTCCAGTCACCCATCTTCACAGGACGCAGGCTAAAAACAAAGCAAAATAGCAATAATTAAAGCTATGTTAACTGTATTCACAACTGTAGATTTATCCATGTAAACAACCATAACAGGGTCCTTATCTTGGTTTATGAATATTAGTATTCAGAGGGATAGTTAGGTGGTCAAGAACAACTTTCTCCTTCTACAACAAGGAGAGTATTTCATAGCAGTAGTTCCAGTGATGAGGTATCAAACAGCAGACACTATAGGAAGCCCATGTGTACAAAATACAGAACCATATCCCTGCTGATAGAAGAACTGGTGGTACACTATAATGTTAACTGGTATAGCTCCAGGAACTTGGTTTTACACTGATTTACACTAACTGAGGATCTCATCATAAAGTATTTCTCTTCCATTTGTAGACTTGTATTTAATGTAAATAAAATATATGACAAATTAAATATTGCATTATAGTTCAGTGCCCTATGAGAAATGAGTTTCCCAGTTTCATTCCACTTTTCACTGGAAAGCAGTTAACAGTGAAAATTGTCATCACAGTTGGAACTAATTGGCATCCTTCTTTCAGTCTCAGTACAGGTGCCAAAGCTGAATGAGACAGATCAAAGCTGAGGCCCAATGGAGAAGAGGTCTGAGGAAGTTTGCATTGTATTCTAGGGATAAACAGAAAATTTTGAACTACTGGACTAGCAATCTAGATCAATCTTCACAAGTACTACATTCACACTTCAGTAAAAAAGAAAAGAAAACACATTATAGTATGATTCAAAAGCAATGTTAAGGTTGTACAATTAAAATAATAAAAATCACAAAATATATATGTTAAAAGTCTTTTTGCAAGGTTAACTCAGCCAACTTTCACATCCAGTATACTGCATGTGATATGTTTAAGAATAAAGGTCCCAAAGCTGAAAACATTTACAGACATGCTTAACTTTAGATGACTCACAATGTATATATTTAACATAAAAAATAGGAGCAGAAAATATTAAATATGTGGAATGTAGCCAAGCTATGGCTGACATAGTGGTAGAACCTTAATTTCTGCATTTCTTAACTTATCTGTGGCTTCCTTACTTTTGCAGTGTTTTTAGCTTTTTATTGTACAGTTTTTCCATTTAAATTTCTATGTATTGCTTTGAAAGAAAAAAAAAAAGAAAGAATGGATAAAAAGGGAAGCAAATCCTTCCTATCTCCCCCATTGGTAATCAAAATAAGTACCACATGGGTGCCTTCAACAAATGCACCATCCCTTTAGTGTGCAAGTAAAATTATGCATTCCAAGAAGTGAAATAAGGTTAGCTTAACTTCCTCTCTCAACTTGATATTGAAGTGTCCATTTCTAGATCATGTGCAGCTTATGCAGTGTATCTGCAAATACACAAATACTTGAAAATGTAATGAAATGTCAGTTGCGCATGCTTGATTCCTGGCAGAGGCAACAAGCACTGTTGACTTTTGACCAAATGGTGCATGGCAACATACTTAGAAATCTGTATCCTGGAAAATTGAACAGGCATTGACATTTTTGCATCCAAAAGCAGCATCACTTTGGAAGTGTGAATTCTCAGATATAGTGACATTTAGTACCACACAAGCTGAGTAAAAAATTTTCCAATATTCATAACTTTGTTAACGCCCAACCAGATTATTTCACACTAGATCACTCTTATGAGGCTTATTTACATGCCAAGCTCTACATTTCACGTACTCGTAATCCAAAAATGATTGAAAATGTTTTCTTTAAACTGTCTCGGAGGGGGGTTGGGGGGAGACATCACCTTAGACTTAGAATATGAAATTTCAGACCTCCAAAGAGAATTTTTTGGAAATTCAGGAATGAATGAAAATAAGGTTATAATGGAAACTGTTTGGCAACCTTAGCAACTGCTGCTAAATGACTGAACTGACACCTCCTCCTTCACAAAGGCAACAGGCTGATCAAGAGGAGGCAAGAGTTTAAAGGACATACTCCTGGTTGCTGTCACGTATCCTGGAGCCCCTGAGAAACCCTTCTAGCCCCCTTAGCCCACATGGACACATCCTTTTTGGGATATGGAGAAGGACTGCCCATGATAGCCTTGAAATCCTTCCTCACAGGATTAGTCTCTTCTCATGCAAGTAGTCCTGTAGAAGGATCAGGCCTCTTTTGGAATTTAACACTAGAGGCCATGTATCAACCTTCACAAGGAAGATTCTAGAAAGTATTTCTCTGCCTTCTCATTTTAGTTCTGGGGAAAGATGTTTGTCCTCAGTGATTCATTTTGACTGAGAAGAAGACAGGCATATTAGTTTAAGGCTCTCTGAGTTTTTGAGCTCAGTGGCAAATTTTTTGATCAGAAAAGAGGGCAAGTTATGTTACATGAATAAAATGTTGCCTCTCAAGCTATAATTGTTGAAACAGAAGAGTCTGCTGTCCTGTATAATATATAAAGTTTGTTTAAAAGGCAAACTCCTTTCTCCATGTCGTATCTATGAAAATAGAGAAAGGCAGCTTTTTTTCAAATAATAGCTTCTTGATTTTATTAGCCAGTTTTTGGATGATTTGAAAATACCGCATTAGCAGACTTTCCCCAGGTTCAGTGGATTTCTTTACAGTGTAAATGTTATTTCAGACTGAAAGTATGATTAAAAAAACAGAAGAGGTGTTATTTCTAGGCAATTGTAGGTGTTTGCTTTTTAATTACACCCCACTTGGGTCCATTAATATAAGATGATATACTCCAGTTTTGACTTGCTTAATCCCCTACCTGCAGTATTTTCAGAATTTATCGCCTATTTTTCAATTTGTTTCAGCATGCAAAATTGTTAAGTTTCATTATATCCTCTGGCAATCCAGACTCCAGAAGGAAACATTCCTTGCTTGAATTACTCATACATAGTTCTGAAAAGCAAACTTTTTTTTTTTTAAAAGGAATCAGTTACACACTAGCATTTGCCGGTGATAAAAAACCCACATCAGTTCATAACACTGTGCTGTTAAGTAGATAACCTTGGGATGGCAGAAACATATTATTCCTTTGCTTAAGTGGACTCTATTGTTTTATGAAACAGTATTTCAGTTTGTTTCAGAGACTATTCAATGATTGGCTTCAAGTTATTTACTTTCCATGTACTGAATGAGCATTTTTATTAACCAATTTACAATATTTGTTTACTAGACATTACAAGAGTTTTACTCTATTCCTCCAATCAACAATTATTTAAATGTTCAACTGTTTTAAATTGCTTTAAGACTAAAGATCTCCTTTAGTGTATAGCCTCTAATATCTCTTACCTTTTATGATTTAGACTTCTTTTAGCAATGTCATCCTAATGGAATGATTGAATCAGAGTACAATGGCTGATATGAGGATAAATCGATACAACCCAAATTCAGCAAACTATTTAAGCATGTGCTTGGCACGTAAGTAGCCTAAGTTCTTACTCATTACTATTTTATATGATTATATAGTTTGTTTTGAGATGGCCTAATATAGAACTTGGCCTGCAAAACATTTTAATAGATGGATTTCTGCTGAATTCTCCTGTGTATGTGTAGAGACAGAGAATGGAGCATGGAGAAAAATGACAGTATTAATCAGTATTAATTTTGGATGACCACATGTAACAGAAATTTTATCTAGCCACCACAATCGAGAAATTGTATTTATACACCACAACTGAGAAATTCAGGAACCTTTTGTGTGGCTGGCATTCATCATGTCATATGATTCATATTTTCCAGGGGCAACAGGGCACTCTGAGTGTCCCGGTCTGATTGCAGTGTCACTAGGTCACATGGTAATGATCGGGTCTATTACTGGGATCGGATCTATTACTATATCATTACTGGGGCTGCAGTGCAGTAAGTGTGTGGGATATGAAATGGAACTGTGCAGCCGCAAGAGCAGTGAGGAGATGGGCCAAGAGCTCTGGCCCTCCCATAAACTCCTGCAAAAGCCTGCCCTTGAAATGCAAGTTGAAATAATTAACTAACAAAACAGAGCCTTCTAGAGGATTCCTGCTCCGGGAGCACTGAGCAGCCTGCACCATCCCCAAAAGCAGTCAACAGCTGAGGGGAAAGGAGCTAAGATGCATGAGGCTAGGTGTTGAAGATTATTTTTAAAAATATGTTAAATGTATCAAATCTCATAAACATTAGGGAAACGGTACTCTGACATTCCACTGGAAAGGTAGCGTTCACTTGGAAGTCTGTGGGTGCACTTCAGGGATAGAAAATTGCACCTACAAGACATAGAGGGCACCCTATATGGTTGCACAGCAATCAGAGCTTAAAAATCACAACCAGCATTAATTTGTTTTCTTTTCCAAGCTTCCAGTATTCATAACCACTGATGGATGCTCTTCTCTATCTTTAGCTGCTCTTTTTTCACCTAGCTTATTCATTTCTACCTATTCTATCTATATAGAGCTTTACAGAAGGACCAAATACAAGACAGAAAAAACACAAGAACTTCCAGTTGTACAAGTCAGATCTTCAGTTGATGAAACTCATTAACAACCTATGAATCATGCACTCATGTTTTGGTTCAAATTCATCCCTGGTGAAGTGGCTGTAGATCCCTTTGATATGGATGAAAGCTGCATCCACTTACTCTAGGCATGAATTTGTTCCCTTTATGTTTAACATGTATAAGAAAATGGTTAACGAGTTTAACGTGTAAAGAAAATGTCATATAAATGTGTATCCAGGTACCACCACTCTAGACATATTCAAAGGGTAGAGGGAGTATTATTGGTTTCACTAGGAACACTTCCAAAGCCACAAGTGTTTTTTTACCTAAAATGAGGTTCATTTTATGTCATTATCGGACTCTACTCACTAAATATAAATCAGACCTAAAAGGACTTTACAATGTTTAGTGTACGTATATACATATTTGCTACAAATCAAATCCATTACATCCTTCCTTTTCCCCTTTTGAACTCAGCCTGTTGCTCATCCTTCTCCTGTTTGTATGCTTGTTAGGTATCATGGGTCAGTGCCAATGTTTAGCTTTGAAGGCTTTGAGGGAAACACTTCAGTAAACATTTCAAAGTCAGGGGGCTTCAGGAGTTCTACAGCGCAGTGTGTGCTGTCCAGATGTTAAGATGGCAAGATGAAAGGCTCAATGCAAATTCCCTCCACATGCACACACACAGAGAGAAATCGGAGACACAAGTTATTCCTCAGGTCTTTTTTGTTGTTGGTTTTAATGAAACTCACAAGACTTTCAGTGAACATTCTGTTAGGAAAATACCCTAAACTGCAGGGCTAGTCAGTTGTATTAGGTCAGATGAGGGGTAATCCAAGCTGGGCACAATAAAACATGACTGTGATTTTCAATTGAAGCCCCTTCTTCATCCCCCTAATTTTGTTCTTTAATTACTGGCAAGCACCCGGGCAACAACAACAATAAAGAATCATGACGGAGTCTTGCAGTCTGCTATAACTTCAGACAAAAGTCAGAGAGTTCTGTGAAAGATGCTGCCCAAGAATTCCGTTCCTCTTCAGTCCTACGGCTTTCAGGGCAGATTATAGGAAATTTATCCTGACACATATTGGGACTAGTCTCAGACTGCTTCCCTTAGAGAAATTTCACAGGCATTGCCAGCGTGGTGAGGCAGATGCCTGAGTGCAGCCCGGCTCCTCTAAAACCCCTAACTGGGGTTGCTAATACAGAGTAACCATATACAAACTGGCTTAAAAAATCCTTAACACACGTCTGGGTTTTATCACATCCATTTAAAAGAAGGGGGGAAAAACTCAGCAAGACCACGTGAAAATCAACAGATTAGCAGCAGCAGCAGCATTTTAACAAAGCAGCTAATTAAGAACCTTGCTTTGCACAAACTATTAAACATCAATCAAGATTTCCATATGAAAGCAAAATGTGAGGGAAGGCAAAGGGGAAACACTTAGAACAGGGTTTCACTCTTATTAACTTCTGAGACCTTTTCAGTACAATAGGGGATTCCGACAAAGATTATTTTTAAATTATTATTTTTTCTTAAAGTAGCAAATTTAGACTTAGAAAATTGTTCACATTGAATTATTTACCCAAGTCCAATAAAGAATCCCATAATCCAGTTTTGCATATGAAGTATTGCCATAGTTTACCTGTTGTGGAATTAGGTTAAAAGTTGAAAATTAAAATGATTTATAGGAATATTGAAAATGTAACAAAATCAACCAAACAAAAGATCTTCAGAAATGTTAACCAGACAACTTCATAAAAATTTAAAAATTTAGCTGTTTTTTACAGTTGTGGTTTAAATACTCCAATAACGGGGAAAACAATAGAAAACTCCTGAAATCAAAGTAAAAACTTTCCAACTTACCCTTCCTGATGATCAGTGAAGCAAGCAAACAAGTGCCTCTCTGGAAGAGTAAACTAAATGGAAAAGCAAGGTCAGGCTTTCAGACCTGTCTATTTAAACTTTAAAAGACGACTGCTGTTTTGTAGTTTTCATCCTTCCTTGCCCACTAATGAAAGAAAAGTGCTGATACCTTGTAAAAAGTTTTTTCTAACTTGGAACACTGGGAGAGCTTTTAACAAGCCAGTGGAGGAGGAGGGAAAGCTAAGGAATGGGGAGGAGAAAGGGGGAGGAGAAAAAGGAAAAGGAGACAGCAGAAAATATAAAATAAAGGAGAGAGTATTGAATATATTGAGGTTGAACAAATGAAGGGTCATTCAGTAAGGAGTTGCGAGATATACAAATTGATACACTGAATGGTAGTTTATTCAGAATGGGACTCAGGGTTACCTGGGGCAAAATGAAGTGGTTTAACTTTCTTAAGGAGTGTGGACTTTTAGGAAAGGGAAAAGAGTAAGAGGAATCAATTTGTAACCTGAGCCAGCCTGCCAGGCGCTCGGTTGGGATACACTACTTTGCCCTCTTCATTCCCCTCCCTGTGGAGTGGCAGTCACTAGATGAGAAGTATATCTTTAGTTTCTTTGCATATCTTTAATTTGCTTGCTTCCATTTCCCTTAGGTGTTCACGAGACAATAAAGTTTGTATGGTAATGTACTTTTTCAGCACTGTGGTTGCTTCAGGAGACGTTATTTTTTGGTGAAGATCCCAGGGGAGCAGTGAACTTACATTCCAGAAAACTCATTCCAGGAAACATCAGTACAACACCCCAAAATATAATGCAGGATGTTCAATCTCAAATAGCAAGCAGCACTGAGTAGTCACAGTATTCCGGTTCATTTTACGGAATGTGCACCAGAAAAAAAAAAGTGTCTTCCAATTGGATTGAAGCCAAAGTGGCTTTTGCCCTGACCTGATGGGATAAACCCTCCTACAACAAACCCCTTCTCTGTAAATCACAACTGAATTTTTACTGTCCAATTGCGGTAAAGTTTCTCAGACTGTGAGAACTGGGCCATTCTGGACACTACAATAAGAATTTTGTATTTGTTTGCATTTTTCTGTGTCATGTGGTGTTGGCTCCTTTATTGCCCTGACCTGGGCAATAACTAGAGTGGCTTAACAGCTACTCCAACAGCTCCCACTGATTGGACAGCTCCCCTGGACCATTCTTCTGTGTTGCTCTACAACTAAGGTTTTAGCAGGTTCATTTGGGTCCTGGGAAGGTATTTCTGGACTCATTCAGGGTTAGCAGCTTCCTGTCTCACTTCAGAGACTAATAAGGAGAAGACAAAATAATAGCCATTTAGATGTTCATCCCATGAGCTTAGGTAAAGGTCTCCTACTCATCTTCTTGGAACTATGGATGACAAACAATGTAACCCTAAGCATGGATAACATCATAGCCTTCTGTTTACCTCTTATATGGTGCTTTGTGCCCATAGAATTTTATAAATTACAGTAAATATCATTACTCAGATGGAGAAAGTAAGGTGGAGTATTTGCTCAAGGGCATATAGCAGGCTAATGGCAGAGCTGGCAAAGGAACCCGGATATCCTGACTCTCAATCCAGTGTCCTATCTAGAAGACCACACTGTCTCCTGTTTTAAAAAGATAACATATGGGTTACCCATATACCCTTCAACATTCTTCTTCCTATGGCTACAGCCTGATACACTTGATTCTCCACATTATCTGGTTTCTCTTGATGTTGGTCTGTTGTATGAGGTGTTTTTAGTTATTATTGTAGTCACCACGCCCTGCAAATATTTCTTTTTCTTTACTGGGAACTTTAACTCTGGAGAGGGACAGCGGCTGGAACTGTGGCTAAGTGCATTAGAGGGCCCTGATCCCTTGTTGAGAGTTTAAAAGATTAATCTGCAAGCCATGGGCCTGGGTTCCTTCTTCCCTCCCTCCTTGAATATGGCTGAGGTTGGTGACTAAAGTAAATACAATGTTCCTACCAGAACCTAATATAGGCTTTAGTTTTTAAATGAAATATGGATACAAAGCTCATATTAGGTGACCAGGGGATTATTAGATGGACACTGAAGGCCCTGTGCCTACTAAGGTGGGTGAGGAAATTTGGAGTGTCTTGTGTGCCATTGGTGGAAGTGTTGTTCCTCTAGAAGATTGCCTTAATTTGAGAGAGAATCAGATCCTCCTCTAGAATCCCATACTGTAGCATGCTGGAATACAGTGCTGTAACCTACATGAGACACCTTCAGGGCTCTTGAGCCCAAATTTGACATATCTTATTTTTTCCTCTTATATCTGTCTGAAAAGTCTTTGTAATTCTTCCTGTATGTTAACAATAACAATAACAAGCCAGGGCATATAAGCATTGAAAGACAAAGAAATTTGGTTATAATAGTAAACGTAATACTAGACACTTCCCTCTGAAAGGAAAAACTGTTGTGTTTCAAACTTCCAACAAGACATTGTAGCGAAATAAGAGAGATTGTTATTATTTTTAATTTATTGGCAATGCCTTGCCAATATCTTTTTAAGAATTAAACTTGTTTTTCACTGAATTCATGTTTCACAGTCTGATTTTACCTGCTTTGCCATTTTAAAAGTGGCCAAAATTCCAGTCTCACCTTTATTTGTGTGGCAAACTAAACATTTTCAAACCAAGCGAACACTGTCACATAGTTGCCCTCCAGCCAGACTTTTCAGTGGTCAGCAGAAATTTTAAAGGATGTCAGAGCTGTGATATTTATGTATGTTCTTAACTCAAAAGGACCAGGGGGTGAGTGAAAAGATGGACTTGGGCTCTCATCTGAAGATTTTCTGTTGCTGAACCAACCCTCCTCTACTTTTTTGGAATGAGATCTTAGAGCATGAAGCTCTCTGGGACCAGTATTGCCATCTGATGATGTTTGCATTTTGAAGCAGAAGTATGCTGTCACGAAGCAATACTTACTTATGTCTGTGGAACCTGTCTGCCTTTGATCTGGTTAGAATGCAACCAGTGCAGACAAGTTCAGGTTCATACCCAAACATTTTAGCCTTGCTCAGCTTTTATGAAATACATCATCGTGACTGAAACTCAGAGGCAATTTCTGCAATGTTTCCTTGAATTCTCTGTTCAGTCATTACTGGAGTGAGATCCTCTGGATTAAGGAAATAGTTCCATTTCATTTTTTTCTGTCCAGGACTAAGATTTATCGGAGAAAGGAAATTAACTACACAGCCTGATAGCTTATTTAATATTTATTGTCTTTAATACAGCACTCAGTCCAGTATTCTTTTTATATTTATTACACACACATATGGTATGGTGCACATACATAATTCTACGCAAAGGCTTTTTTTCTGCAAGATGGTATTTTTTTCACCAGGAAAGTCTGAAAAGCTGAGTTTCATGTGAAATACAGCATTACTATGTCTGCATCAGGTCACTGATGTTAAAATCTGGTGGGCATTTCAGAGGCAAAATTTCCCATTGACTTCCATGGGGAGTTTTGCATCAGTAAACTTCTCAGACCCACTCAGAGCAAAAGGGTGTCTTTCTTCCTTACCAGCAATCTAAGCATGAGTGTGCTGACTGTCAATGTAACCTCACTGTACTCCCCTGTGCTGCTCAACCCTTCTTAACTGCAATTCAGAGTACACTCAGCTAGCTGTGCATACCTGCACAGTACAGATTTTATGAGGTCCATTTCAGGGGAATTAAGCTTCTAATCAGGAAAGTAACTTAACTACGACCCTAAATGACTGATATGACCAGTGAAGTTTCACCATCATTCTTCGTTGTATACTTAGGTTTATGGGTGGTGCAGAGCTGCATGGTCCCATGTGTTGCTGGTGGGTGGTGGTGATTCAGAAAGCACATTACGATAGCAGTGGCTTTGCTTGCTCATGTTAGTGCTTAAATGTGCAACTTTAACATTCTTTTAGAATAGTGGGTTTTGCTCTTGTGAAATTAATACAAATATTGAAAGGAAGAATTATATTCTTCAGAGGGTTGATGTTCTGCTTGCATTCAACAAATTGGCCATAGCCCTGATAAATTCCATAATCTAGAATTATTGGGCTAGAAATGACCAGAAGACCTTATCCCACACAATTTAGGACTGCAGGAAGGAGCACCACAAAATTCACAGCCTGAGAATTTCAGAGGGTCATTACTTGGTCAAATACAAGCCAAGAGCCTTTAGACTGTAAATCCCAGGGGCAGGGATTGTCTCTTTTCTGTGCTTGTCCAGTACACTGGGACCCCAATCCTGACTGAGCCCTTTGGATGCTACTATTATATAAATATTTTCTAAGAATGAAAAACAATTGGGATATTCAATTGAGCAGGGGGTTGGACTAGAAGGCCTCCTGAGGTCCCTTCCAACTCTAATATTCTATGATTCTATGAAAAGATTCTTTCTTAACAAATATTATTGCCATTCCTTTCCATCCCCCACTGTTATGACTGTAGGCCTGTCCAAAAAAGACAGCAACAATCTTTTCTAATGGGAAACATTTTTTTGTTTTGTTTTTTACTCCCCTTTTCCTAAATTAGTTAAACAATTTTTGATCAAATATTAAAAGAAAATTAAAAAAAAGATATCATCTTGGGTGGACATCAAGATTAAAAAAATTCAGCTACAGGTTTCCAAAAGTTAGAAGTGACTAAAACAAGGTGGTGGAAGAGAATCCATTATTCAACCTTAACTGTAACAATCACTGTGACTCCTACTATAGTAATGTTTTGCAATTGTATCCTGCCATCTATCTAGGATCTCAGAGTGCTTTACAAACATCATGAAAATTAAGCCTTACTGTACCCCTTTTTAACACATAGGAAAACTGAAGCATGGAAGAGTCTTGCCTATCAGTCAACCAATGACAGAGCTAGAATTTGAACTGAGCTCTACTAACTTCCAGTCCTGTATTTGAAGTACTGCACCCTTCTCTAGCCTCTGTTTAAGCAGTGAGAAAATTCAATCCAGGTTTGTTTGTTTTTTTAAACTGCAACAGGTGCTACTGAAATAAAGAGATGTTTAATGTGAGGACAGGATGCAGGATGCTATCCCGAACCCACTCCCAGTATCAGTGCATGCAACTGAACAGAATTCTTCACGGCACTGAGATGTCACAACTGCTTGATCATAGTAGTGTGCTCAATGCTGCTTGCCCACTTCTCATGCCACATCCTGGGACATACTATTTCACCCGCTTGTATTGGCTGGTTGGTGGCCAGAATGTGAGGAGAGAAATGAATGGTCCCTCATAGACTCATAGGTCAGAAGGGACCAATATGATCATCTAGTCTGACCTCCCGCACAAGGCAGGCCACAAAACCCTACCCATACACATTTATAACAACCCCGAACCCATGACTGAGTTATTGAAATCCTCAAAAGTGAGATTTGAAGACCTCAAGCTGCAGGGAATCCACCAGCAAGCGACCCATGCCCCATGCTGCAGAGGAAGGCGAAAAACCTCCGTGGCCCCTGCCAATCCGCCCCGGAGGAAAATTCCTTCCCGACCCCAAATATGGCGATCAGCTAAACCCTGAGCATGTGGGCAAGACTCACCAGCCAGCACCCAAAAAAGATTTCTCTGCAGTAACTCAGTTCCCATCCCATCTGATTCATTTGGACTATGCTAGCAGAGCTAGCAGAACTTAAAAAGAGAATTTAATGATTGAAAAGTGTTGGCTCTGTTAAAATACAATACAATAAAAAAAACCAACTGATCAGTGTAATTGATTCTGTCAGTACCCTCCCATGAACACATTACCTCTCCATTAAAGCAGCTTTATAAATTAAAAGGCCTGTCAGCAGAAGAGCATTTCAAACAGGGTAAGAAGAATGTGTCTATAGATACTTATGAATTTGGCTCCACCTTCTGTACACAGTGAAAATAAACATGAACTAAATTGCGTATTGAATGCCATTTTAGCTTGTTATTGTTTTTACTTTCCAGTTCAGTTTTAAAGCCTACCCAGGTAGGTTCTCATGCGTTTTAGTGAATCTTCATCTCCACACACTGAAGTAGAGGATTTTCAGTTTTACAGAGCAGGAGTATTTTTATAATTCACTTGATTTAGGGTATTGAAGTCAGGGTAGATGCTGCGACTATTTCAAGACGTGTGATCTTTAGATTCTTTTAGGGGGGTTGTCTTGTGTGTAGAGGGCAAGTGACAATCGTTAAGTTAATGCATATTATAATTTAGAGCAGACTGTGAAGCTCTGACATTGGCAAGTATTTACTCTCAGCAGTAATCCCATTGAATTTATCAGGACTAACACATTAATAACAGCTCACTACAGCGAGCAAAGGCTGCAAAATGGGAGCCCTAATGAGAACCTTCTGTATGGATAAAAGGAGACAAGGTTGCAAAAAAACCTAAAGCTTTAGGAGTTTAAGACATTTTGAATGTATGTTATTTCAAAAATGCTTTCATTATCATTTCAATGCTCTTATAGTTTGCCATACAGGTAATCTGCACAATAATCTGCATACCCATGATAGTTATAATAAATGAAATGACTAACGTATAAATAATAATACTTACCATAGTATTTACATAGCTTTTTTTACCTCTGAAGATTGCAACATTAATTAATACCTGGTAATACTAATATCTACAATAGCTGACAGGATTGGGTTGGGAAATCTGAGTAACAGAGTGTTAACAATATGCTAGGGGTAGAGAACCTAGGAGGCCTGATTCTTTTCACACTGAATTTAGAATTTCCTGGGTTTTGTGAGTTTCATTCAAATCCTTCATATTATGTATTTTTTCATTTGGGCATCTGGATACATGAGGGTGAAAGATAATGTGTTTTCACACACAAGATCAAAGTAGAGAATTTAATTCAAATGTTCTACAAATGATTTAATATCAAGAGGTGTTTGGAAATACTTTTCTTCTTTGCCCATGCTGTAAATTAGAAAAGAGACAGTGAAAGCCAATCACTTCATAAGAATCATAGCATCATAGATTCTTCTGATTCTATGATTCTTATCAGCTGTGCGTTCGTTATTCCTTCCCTATATGAAGAACATGAGCTAACTGAATTACTAGTTTTATTTTGATCATCTCAAGATTAGAAAAAAGTTTAGACAGCATTTTTGTGTGCATACAGTTATTTTTAGATTGACTAGTTCATCCAAATTTATCTTTGTAAGTGTGGGCACTCACCAGCATTATGTTGGTAATTTTAATGCCCTCTTCCCGTTCAACTCCCATGACAGCAAAGAGGTTTGGTAATATGCCACACTGTAACTTGTTTGGTGTGCAGATAAGAGTAACATCGCATGACCTCATTAAAATTACTAAAACAAAAGACAAGCTTGACAACTCAGGGAAACAATAATTGGTGAGATAAGATTGTTAATTAACTCTTTCTCTTAGGACTAGTTCAGGGAAAACAAATCCAACAGATGGTATTCAGAATTACTATTTATGAGACTTTCTTAGAAAGGTGATCTCATATTATACAACTGAGTTCTTAAGGACACATGAACTAAATAGACAAAGCAGTTTAACTTTGAAACAAAACTTATTAAAATAGAATTCTAAATGTAACTGAGCTGTGAAGGATATACCATTGAGTTACACAGTACACAAGGTAAATCATTGAGTCAAAGTAGCAACAAGGGATAAAGAAACAAAAAAATTGAATTTATATTTCTTTTATGTGGTTTTTAATCATATCTGCATATTTGAATAACAGTTATTTAGCTGAATGTTGTAATCAATCAAGATATACTTAAATCACCAAATTCTAATATAACTTAAAGTATAGCATAATCATCCTAGAAACAAACACAAGAAATAAAAAATAAAGTGAGGAAAACTGTGCTAATACCAGAAACATGTTATTAAATCAAAGAAGATTGAAGTCTAATAAATCTTTCAATACTGTCTTAGATGAAATAAAAATCTTCTAAAGCTGAATACGGTATTCAAAAGCAATGACTTTGAATCAGATAACAACCGTATAGCTAAAAGCTAATATTTATACACACATGGCTAGTTGAAACCTTTACAAGTGTAATTCTTGCACACTTCATTACAGTTCAAACCAAAACAGCTACTAAAACCTCCCCAACTATTACACATTAATGAGATGTGTTTAAAGAGTGAAAAATGTTAGTATTCAATTATATCAATGTATTAAAGCAATATCTAATACCCAGCAAAGGGCTTTGTCTAAAAACTTAACAGAAACACCTAGGTACAATTGTGTAATCCAATTCAATTCATATAAATCAGAAAAGTGTGTCTATAAATAAGGTCTTGATGATGGTGCATATAAAACAGCACCATGCAAAACTAATAAAGTTGCTATGCAAAAGAAAACAGCACAGAAACACATTTTTCTCTCAGGGTTGCATCAAACAGTGTCAAGCCAATCACAACATAACTGATCATATGAACACAGAACACATATGAGTGGAAGGAATGTCCTTGGTCATCAGGTCTGGTCCCCTGCTTTCACAGGCAACTCCAGCATATGCTCCTGTTCGTAAATTTATCAAGCTTCATTGGTGAATGTTAAACAATATTAAAACTTATCTAAAGTGTTCGCACACAGAGACACATGGATTTCTATAGGTTAGTGATATACATACAAACAAAAAGCTAGGTTAAAAAACCCCAGCTATCTGTGCTAGCTACCTATACACACACTATTAAGATTGAAGCACGGTTTGAAACGAAAAAGAGTTTTTCTCTTTCTTCAAAACAGCTCTCACCACGGGCATTGAGGGCAGAGAGAGAAGGGAAAAACTGAAAGCATCTCTCTCACACACACAGAGGCATGCAGTAGAACTGCTGGACAGGAGCCAAGAGGGAGAAGTGAGGAGGCTAGACAGCATATCTGTAAGTAAAGGTCTTTGATGTTAAAATTTTCATTGCAGTTCCAATCTAAATCAATGTAGTAAGATAAGAAAGGCAATATAACCAAACAGTACATATGGTTCTTACAAAATATAAGCACTGCAATTCACAACTTAAACGTATGTAACATACAGCCAAATGACCCTGAATTCTAGGTTAATGTTATTTTACACAATTAACCAAGTTAATTTTAAGAGCATAGTGGTGATCATGTTGTCCTTAAAACACACTAAAAGACAAGCAGTGTCTGTGCAGAAATATAGTATTTATTTAACCAGCAATTAATTAATGCACAGCAAGACTTTATTCAGAACTTCTGTGACTCAGTTAAGTTCTGTCTTTGTAAAAGTTTCCTGCTCTCAACACTATTAAATAAAATTTCTTTCCTTCTTGACTTTAATGCAGCTTTTCTTTTGTTATCGGAAATGGAATAGTTTTAGGCAGCATCTATGGAAGTTGTTTAGGTTAAGTCTATACCACCTAGAATTTAAGTCTTAGCAGCACAAAGGTTGGTTTATGGAACAAAGATTCTAATTCCAGTTTTCTTAACTGTTTGGGAAAACTGTACTTTTCTTTTTCCCCAATCAAAATCTTTCCCTCACTTCAGGGTACAGGGTTTACCTACAGAATATGAGTGACAGATATTGTTTTGATCAACATCTCTACTCTAAAGCAGGATAAGATAATCTCATCCTCAGCTCTGCAGTCTTCTGGAATTTCTTGTTTACACGTTTTCTTCATGTCCTCGATCTTTAGGAAAGATTTTGTTTTTCAAGGCAACTTTGGTTAGGATATGGAATCCTAGTACCCAAATCCTCCAAAAGTTTTGTCCATGGAGGACTCGGTTAAAGAAAATCTTCTGTCTTGGGGAGAGGAAGATTACCTTTTCAGGACTACTTCTGTAGAAAGTGAGTAGATGCTATCTAGATCAGGATCAAGAAAACTCTTCACTTGGGATGTGTGGCTGTTCAGGTGAAGCAGTTACTCTACCAACCTGTGGTGGTGAGGGTCTTCTTTTATGCACAAATTTTTCATTCAATCGCATAGATGATTTTGGGGCATCCTGGATCAGGTTCTGATGTCAGCACTTTTACTCTTGGATAGAGCAAATTTGTGGGATGACCCTTCTTCAGGTTATAGGTGATAAATCTATCATTTAAGCCAATCAAGTATCATAGACCTCTTTCCACCCATCCACTAGTTGGCATTTGGACCTTATAAAGGTTCTTTCCAGAATCTCATAACTCTCAAAAACAATTCAAAATACCAATAGTTCCAGAGGAGTAGCTGTGTTAGTCTGTATACAACAAAAACAACGAGAGTCCTGTAGCACTTCAAAGACTAACCAATTTTATTTCTGCAGGCATGAGCTTTCGTGGGCTATAACCCAGGAAAGCTCATGCCTGCAGAAATAAAATTGGTTAGTCTTTAGAGTGCTACAGGACTCTTGTTGTTAATACCAACAGTATTATTCTGAGGTCTTTTAGTTCTGTTTTCTGCTGTTAATTCATCTTATAACATTCAAGAAAGGCTATAAAATAAAACTAACTTCAATTTCAAGTAAGTTTACCTATTCCAGCCTTAAGTATAGGAAATGTTGTCTCCAAGTTTGCTATACATTAAACAACTTCAATGGCCCATTATCAAATTAACATTTCAGTTCCAAACACCAAAACACTCTTTGCCATTTCAAATGAAAGACTTTTACATTACCCAAAAGTAATACAGTAAACAACTTGCCTTTTTGGGATGAGCGTGAGGCAGTGATGAAGAATCTGGTTGCTCAACCTCCAACAGCCCACTTGAAAGGCTCTTGACAATGGCACTTGCTGCATGCAGAGAGGCAGGAGGGCAGCCAGTAGGCTAAAATAGTCTGCATCAGGTCTCCCAAAATGGATTTTCTTTTGTATTTTTGACTCTTCATCTTGATTCAGGATGGATTCTGGTTTTACCAATCCCTCCTCCCTCCTCCTAGGGAATAACTGGAGAGTACTTTCCCACTCTGACTTCTTACCAGACTTTGTAGCCCCAAACAAATCTTCTTTCTTCCAGGAAGTGACTGAAGACCACTTCCCCTGCAGCCCTTTTTTTTCTCAGCTTCATCCCTTTATACAAGCCCAACATGCTCCTTCCCAGAAGGATTTCAACTTCCATTAAGCTTTACTGGTTCTTGGCTCTCCTCCAGGTGTGGCTTATAAAGTTAATTGCCCTAATTTAACCTGCTGTGCCTGGACTGGGGTGGACATCTCATCACAGACCCCTTAAGTGAGACTGTAGAAATTGTACTAAAAAGAATTACTTGTCTGCTTGGTATAGCTGTCTAAGTTATGGTATTCTTTGAATGGCTCTATGACAGGTATTTATTTTGTGATTGGTATGTAAGAACATAAGAATGGCCACAGTGAGTCAGATCAATAGTCCATCTAGCCCAGTGTCTTGTCTGTGACTGTTGCCAGTGCAAGATGTTTCAGAGAGAATGAACAGAACAGGGCAATTATTGAATAATCTATCCCCTGTCATACAGTCCCAGGATCTGGCAGTCAAAGGCTTTGGGACACCAAGAGCTTGGGTTGTGTCCCTGACCATCTTGGCTAATAACCATTGATTCACCTATCACCTATGAACTAAATTAATTCTTTTTTAAACCTAGTTATATTTCTTATTGTACCAATTTACCAATACACTTTTATTGTCTGGTGAAGGTATCAGTCCCTTTTGATTCTAAATCTTTGGAATTTATGGAATTTAAAGAAAAAAAAATGAGGGATGAAGTAGACAGTAAGTCTCTTTCCTAATCAATTTCACAGCTGAGAAGATTTCAAGCATGAGAGGAGGCTGGTTGACTGTTCTCCTTCTATGCAATTTATTTATCTTTGAAAAGAGAAGATAAGGATTCCAGACAATGTGAACCTGTAAACAAAAGGCCAGATCTTCCTCTATGTGCTATGCAATGCAGAGCAGGTTGTTGGCACACAATACATAATATTAACAACAAATACAATCATAATAAATAATACAAACATTTATACACAATCAAATTTGGGGAAATTTTGTCCAACTTCTAATTGTAATATCTATTATCAGAGTCATCTCCCCCAGCTTCAAGTGTGTAAGCTAGAAACTAAAGACCTTTGCATACATATTGTGACAATGCTCTCTCTTCATTTTTGGTAATATACCGAGAAGCCAAAACACGGATACTTGTTTTTTAACATCTGTTTCCAAAACTAAAATAAAAAATTCCAGGTACAGAACCCTAGAACGGTGTGCGAATAAGATATTTTGTTCACTTCTGACATTTGAGGATGTGCACAGAACAAAGTGATATAGTCTGTATATGTCTGGTAACTCTCAGGTGTACCCATCACGTACTAACTTCTGGAAAAAGGTGTATGCTTATGACATTTCAGGAACAGACAATCTTTTTAAGTCTCTGTTTATGCTTGCTAATAGTCTGAATCCCACAGGGTAGAATCCTTTCTTGAAACATTGAAATTAGTCTCAGGTATGAAGCCAGTTAGCATAATAAGGGTGGAAAAAGTGTGCCAACAATGTTCCTAGATACAGGAAGAAGAATCATGCCCCTGAGCTAGAAAGATTAAAGACGGCCTAAGTCCTAGGAACGTGAGAACACACAGCAATAGTTGCAATCTCGGTGTTAAAAGCAAGTTGAATCCTCTTTGTATTATTTCAGTAGTGAATATACGGCTATGCACATATTAAATCATTTTATAATGTAGTATAACATGTAAAGTGATATCTGTGCACACAGGGAGCAAAATACTTCTCTCTAAGCCACACTAGCAGATCTCCATTGCGTATACAATATTAGTTCCAGGCACAGAATTCCCAGCCTTGTGAACAGGAATTCTACATACAGAACAAGCAGGGTCTATGCTGTAGAAAACCAGCTGTGGCTTAGAGAGAATTTTGCCCTTTGAGCTATGTATATATAACAAAAGACAGGCAACCGTGAGTTACGTGGATATACATAGCCTTTCATAACTAGTCTAAATATACATTAACTTTAGGAAAATACATTATAAACAGTATTATACACTAAACAATGAGTGACACTCAGCTTTTACTTCTCTATAATTTCACAAATGTGGTCTTAGTGGTCTAGGAAATAATAATCCACTTGTTTCCATTTTATCTCATAGGTTGTCCTGCAGAAAAGTCCCATGGCATCCAAGATTGGATGGTGACATTCTTCTCTTAAAGAGAAGAAAGGTCATGAAGGAATGAACTACAAAAGACATGTACTTTTTCTTATGTCATGATATTATTTAGAAAAAGAATGCACACAGGCTAGTAATGACATTATGTTCAGTGTTAATTCTTAATCTTAACTCTGTCCCTTATATTGATGCCTTAAAGTATGATCAATCTTTATGCCACTATAAATTATTTGTCAGTTAATACAAACTGGAATTTCCATACTGTCACAAATAAAAAGTAACAGATTGTTATACAAAATTTTCAGATTTTGATTGATTTTTAAAGAGGGAACTATGACTGAGGGAAGAATTTACCCTGCAGAATCTTTAATTTTAGTGATAACGCATGAAGCACATCATTGCAAACTGAGCAAATTTATCATGGAATACATTGAGAAAAAGGAAGTATGGAACGACACAATGTAATTTTTACAGACTCTTCAGATTTTTAAAACACAGTTTTAAGTTAGTAAAATAAAATTCACATTTATTAAATCAGAATTTTCCTCCAGGTTTTTTAAAATATCTGTAAGAGTCAAATTGTTATGAATCATTGAGTGCTTTCCCCCAACGTGAGGCTCTTACTCCAAAAAAAAAAAAAAAAAGAAGGATTGTATTTATTTATTTAAAGATTTGATAGTAGAAGTGAAGTTTAGAAAGTACGGGTTCTGTAGAAACTGCTGGCTGTTAATATTTCACATCAATTCCCACTAGGGGGAGATGCTACATAACAATCTCCTTCTCCCCTCACACCCAATTCCTGGACATCTGCTCTAAATCTGACTGCTAATTGTGGTTCACAAAAAGACTTATTCATGGCCTCAGCAGTTATTATTTGTATTGATCCCTGTTTGAGATAAACAAGCAGTCAAACAACAACAAAAAAGATATCTTCAGCAAACACTTTTTTAAAGTTCCAGAGGGGTAGCCGTCTTAGTCTGTATACAGCAAAAACAACGAGAGCCCTTAGCACCTTAAAGACTAACCAATTTCTGCGGGCATAAGCTTTCATGGGCTGCAACCCACTTTGTCAGATGCATGAAATGGAAATCACAGATAGGAGGTACATCCAAGGGTAAGAAACAACAATGGGGAGGGCAAGTGCTAACAAAGTCAATTCAGTTAGAGTAGATGAGGCCTATTCACAACCATTGATTAGAAGGTGAGAATGTGTGAACAGTGACAATTACTACTTGTAATGAGATAATCATTCCAAGTCCCTATTCAGACCCAGTCTGATTGTCTCAAGTTTGCATATGAGTTACAGCTCTGCAGTTTTTCGCTGAAGTCTGTTTTTGATTTTTTTCTTGTAGAAGTATGGCATCTTTCAAGTCAGCTACAGTGTGTCCTGGGAAACTGAAGTGCTCTCCTACTGGTTTATGGATGTTATCATTTTTTATGTCTGATTTGTGTCCATTTATTCTTCTGCATAGTGACAGTCCGGTTTGGCCAATGTACATGGCAGAGGGGCATTGCTGGCACATGATGGCATATATTACATTAGTGGATGTGCAGGTAAATGAGCTGTTTATGGTGTGGCTGATGTGGTTAGGACCTGTGATGGTGTCACTAGAGTCGATTCGTGGGCAGAACTGGCAATGGGGTTTGTTGCAGGGATAGGTTCCTGGGTTAGTGTTCTTGTTGTATGGTGAATGGTGGCTGGTGAGTATTTGCTTCAGGCTGGGGGGCTGTCTGTAAGCAAGAATAGGCCTGCCTCCCATGGCTTGAGCGAGTGAGGGATCATTTGCTAGGATAGCTTGTAGATCCTTAATGATGTGTTGGAGAGATTTTAGCTAGGGGCTGTAGGTGATGGCCGGTGGTGTTCTGTTGTTTTTTTTGTTGGGTCTGTCCTGTAGTAGGGGACTTCTGGGTAACTGTCTGGCTCTGTCAAATTGTTTCTTCACCTCCCCAGGTGGGTATTGTAGTTTCAGGAATGTTTTATGGAGATCCTTGTACTGTGCCGGGGCATAGGGGGTTCGTAATTTATGGTCTCAGTGATGATAAAGAGAGCAACCGGACAAGGAAAATGCTTAAATATCCTGTTTTATTTAGCTGAGTTGAAAAAACTGTGTTTTGTGTCTCTCCCACGCCAATATATAAACCCAGTACAGGAGAAGCACAGCGAGTAACACAACAGACAGGATAAGTAAGATTATGATCTTAAAAGCAATAGCAGTAAAAGCATACGCTGCTACACTCTTAAAGCATGGGAAGAAAACACCTACCAAGAAAAGAGTGTGGAGACCCATTTCCACCCTGTAGGCGAGTTGCAATCAGGGAACCAACCAGCCTGGGGCATCCGATAAGGCCTTGACGGATCCATGGAGAGTCTCCAACAGGGCGGCTCCCGGGGGCTTCAAATATACCCTTTTCCCTAATCCTAGCAAGGGGCTTCACTTAGCAATATATTATGTATGTCTCAATCCACTCAGGGACTGGGTTGTTACACATGTTATTTTCCATTCTATTGACAGTTAGCAAAGAACCAATCTACGATAAGCTGCGGGGTTTTTAATCAAGGTCAGGCTTATCTTACATCTGCATCAATATATTCTAAGGGCTGACTTTGCTTGCCAGTTGGGGACTTTCCATTTGCTTATTTCCTAGCAGAGGCCTACTATTGCTCACAGCCTGATTATAATTTCTAGGGCCTAGCCTTGTCATACTAGCTGCCCCCGCATTACAGTATTCTTCCGTTCCTTACAATCATGTAGGTGTTTGTCTCTGTCTGAGGGATCGGAGCAAATCCAGTTGTATCTTAGGGCTTGGCTGTAGACAATGGATCGTGTAATGTGTCCAGGGTGGAAGCTGGAGGCATCAAGATATGTACTGCAGTCAGTTGGTTTTTGATATAGGGTGGTATTAATGTGACCATCCTTTATTTGCATTGTAGTGTCCAGGAAGTGGATTTCTTGTGTGGACTGGTCCAGGCTGAAGTTGATGGTGGGGTGGAAATTATTGAAATCCCAGTGGAA
This sequence comes from Mesoclemmys tuberculata, assembly GCA_007922155.1. Classification (NCBI taxonomy): domain Eukaryota; kingdom Metazoa; phylum Chordata; order Testudines; family Chelidae; genus Mesoclemmys; species Mesoclemmys tuberculata. Next base: position 45,292,575 of record ML675604.1, read on the forward strand.
TTCTTTGAGGGACTCTTTCCCGTGGGTCCAGATGATGAAAATGTCATCAATGTTTATTCAGTGCTTATTTATGGATATGGCATCTGTGACCCATCCATGCCTAGGGTAGCCACCTGAAAATGCCAAGGTCAGGGCAGGCTGTAAAAAGAGAGCAGATTCTCCCAGCATTGGTGGGTGACACTGAAGTCAGACTTCCCAACCAGCCACAAACAGTGCTTCTGATTCCCCCACACTTGTTATCAAGATGCCAAAATACAAATATACACAGCCCCCTTTACTGCATCTCAGTCTCTGGCTCCCAATCAGCCACTAGGTCCAGTAAAGAGATCAGTTATTTAAAACTCTATGCTCTTTACCAAAAAGGTTTCTCCTGACCACAAAGGGTCAGCCACAGTACCAGATCAATATAAGCTTGGATCTTACCCAAAATACCACACTGCCAGCCAATCCTTTAGTAACTAAAATTAAATGTTTATTATAGAAAGAAAGAAACAAACTATAACAGAAATATTAAAGGATTAAAGCAATCAGATACATACAAATGATTTAAAAGTCCAAATATATCAGGTTTCTAGTAGAATTGTGGGGTTTGGACCTTGTATAATCCCTCTGGTATACATCCAGTACCTGGATGGGTCTCAGTCCTTTGTTTCACAGCTTCAGTTCAGTTGTAGATCAGTTGATCCAGAGGTAGACGACAGACTAAAGACTGAAAGACAAAATGGATCTCGGGCAGCTGCCCTTTATGTCCTTTGGTCTTTGCCATGCTGCTTGTGGAATGTTACAGGAACAAAATGGAGTCCAGAGTCATATGAGTAAGTCCTGGGTATCCCTGGCTTCTCCCCCTGGGCCTCTTGTACCTGTGAATTTCTTAATGGGCCATTAAGCAGGCTGTTGCTGCAGCCATCCTGTCTGGGTCTTACCCACACACAGCACAATTTGAAATACAGATATATGAACCATATCCATAACTTCCATTACACATATAACACATGAACATAAATATTGTCATCTTACTTAGCACATTAGAGCCTTTCTAACAGCACCTGACATGGCATATCTCACATGAATTAATATGATTTTGACATATTGATGTTAAATAATATAATAAATACCCGCCCCCCCAATCCAGCCCAGTGTGACAGCATCTACTCTGGTGATGGCTGCATTAGAAATTTAGATAGATTAAGAAGGTAGGAAGGTCAATGGGATTTACAATTCAAGTCAGTAATATGCAATCTGAGAACGAAGTTGGTAGCAACGAAATACTTTTTAGTGCAGATACAAGAAATGAGAAATAAAGGACAAACTGCCAAGGACATTCTGTACTGATGTAAAGAGATCAAGAATGAAAACATTCTTAAATAACTATTGAGATGCTCACAACCAAAATAATAGAAAAAAAATCATGTCACATACACTAGGTTGCTATATTTTTCTTTTGATGGCTTGAGTTATTTAAAGTTAAACTGGACAAAGCACTAGGTACTACAATATAGGGAACAATCCCTCCAATGGCAAAGGGATAAATGAGATGACCTAATAAGTTATTTCTGTTCTAATTCTTATGATTTTATTTTTCAACACTTTTGATTAATTCAATGTGGGATGTGAATGTGAAACGTACTTACAGGAATATCAGACCAACGTGTTTTTTGATTGTGTCCTCTTTGAAGGTTGCAGGGATTTATCACCATGAAGTGAACAGTGGAACAAAATATCATCAAAGCAATGGTGATTTTTAAACTTCAACACAAAGAAGAGAGAACATTCAACTGAAAAAGAAACATATCTGATAAAGATGAAAACTGTTTATTGAAAGCCATGCACTGTGTGATGAATGAGAATAGATTCATTCAAAGCACACTTTTTACAGCAAACTTGTAAACTGTAATCTCTGGAAGAAGACGGCATATATATTCAAGACTTGCCATAAGTCAATAAGATCAATCAATAAAGAATTACACCTAATAGGATGGATTTTATATGACTGCGGGTGGTTTGTACTGATGGCATTTTTTAAAATGCATCTAAATGTGTATTTGGCATCAATAACAATAATAAAATGGCCTAATAGTGACATTTTAAGCAATGATTCACAGTGGATAACTTGCTTGACAAATTCAACCTCATTTTGTAGTTCCAGAATGTCTGCAATCAGACTGAAATTTCCTTACTTGTAGTCATTATTCATATTGACTCTGTAAGCTTTTTGCAAAATACTTTATTTATTTTTTTTTCTATTTGGATTGATCATAACTTCACTTCAAGCATTTGCTACTCAGTAATTAACTCTCACGTAGGACCGAAAATCACTCCGTTATTTCTGAATTGCAGTCTTGAAGACTCTTAGTATGTCAAAATTGGAAAACAAACAAACAAAGGGGATGCATTTAAAACTGACATATTGTAAATGGTGAACTATAAAACTATGAACAAGACAAAACTTTCCTATATTCAGAAGCACACTACACAGTACTTGTGTGGGCGTCTAACTGACCCCATAATCAAACACATTTTAAAAGAAGGTGCACACTATACAGGTATCGGGGTCTGACTGAACCTATGTTTAGATAATGAAAATACATAACAACAGCAACAATATAAAAGGCACAAACACAGACAAGTGGCAGTAAATGGCCTGCTAGTTTGAACAAATGGAGTTAATAGGTGGCATGTTCTGAACGTACAAAGTTTTTACACTTTGCACATATTTATGGGTTTTTCCATCTCATTCTCTGGAAGAGATGTAACATCTTCTCCATTTCTTAGGCTCTGCATCAGTACTCAGCATGTTAGAGTCTGTTCCCTGGAAGCTGAGACAAGGCTGCAATGTTCCTATTCCTTCACCTGTGACTTTACCATTTCTGTACCCAGGTCCCTGAGAAACAGCCATCTCTTACTCAAAGATTTATTATGCCACATACAAGTCAACAAAAGCCAAACAATGTATGTATTCAGACAGGCCATGTGCATATGCAATGCAACCAGGATGATCAGGTGTCCTGATTTTATAGGGACAGTCCCCATATTTGAGGCTTTTTCTTATTGGTGATTATTCCCTCCCTCCTCCGGTCCCAATTTTTCACACTTGCTATTTGGTTACCCTAAATGCAACAGGGTGTCTTTTCCCCAGCAACAGTGAGTCTTTGCCTCAGCAATAGCATCTGTCCAAGAAAAAGTATCTGACAACTGGGGCTTCCCTAGAAACACTTCCTGCAAGTTTAGGCTTCCGAGAAAATAATGTGATGGCGTTATCTTCAAAGAAACTCAATTTGCTGGACAACGATGATCATACATAACACAGATATTATCTGGGCCTCACAGACCCCCCATGGCACATTTGGTGCATTTTTTTGAAAACCCCAAATCATTGAACAAAACAATACTGAAAGAGTCATATAATCAAATCATAACTGCTGCCTCTAAACAAAAACAATCTGATGCTGGAATACCCGAGTGATTAATTTGGGGTTTAATAGACGCCAGTACCTTTTCACTGACTTTTTTACTATACTAAAACAACAGCTATGCAGACTAAAACAATGCTAACAGATTGTCCTCATCGTCATTTCAGAATTCTTAAAGAAAGAAGAGGTAGTCATTTGCCAATCATGTTTTACTTATTTTTCGTTTAAGTTTGAGGTCCAAGAGACCCCCCCGCCCAAGGATCTTGGAAGTGTAGTGATTTTATTTCCCCCATTAACTAACATTGATGGGTCTAACTGATCCCAGTACCTTTTTTGTGACTTTTTTTGCTACACAAAACCCATGACAAGTAGGATGATAAAACTGATACAGAAAGATTGACCTCATCCTAGTGTGAGAATACGTGATGTCTGAAAAAGCCCAGCTTCGAAACTTGTAGCTTTAGCGCCCTCCTGACCAAGATGGAGTCTGCTCTGCGGGCAGCTCTGGCCAAGAAAAGGCACACGCAGGAATGCAGCAGGGAAAGTCCCTTCCACCCCAGAGCACCTGTTCCAACCCCTCATCCCCAGCCCCAGAGTGAAAACCCACACATACTGGAGGAATACAATGAATATAGGAAAGGGAAATATTTATTTACAGAGGCACCAATGGAGCAAATCAACAGGAGGGAAGATGGGGGAGCAGTAAAACAGGATTACATTCAACACGAGGCCCCACAGACCCAGGGATATCACAGTCTGAAGGAGCAGGCACCGAGCAATGCGTCTGCACTCACAGTTCAGGAGTTGTGGGCAAAGTTCCAGTCCAGCAGTGAGTTTTGAGTGCTCCTTGTCATCTTTGGCACCAACGAATATTCCTCACGAAACCCCTCCAATGCCCTCTTCTGCGTCCCTCTGCAAACCCACAAAGAGCGTAAACCTTCCCACAGAGCTAGCTACTGCCTCCTCCTTCTTCCCAAAGTCATAAGGCCCAGTACTCATGGCCCCATACAGCTCTGGGCAGCAGTGATACTGGGTCCAGTCCTGGTTTGTCCTTCTCAGGTTTGTCCTTCTCCTTGGCACAGTGCTCCTCCCGGCTCCTGTTCTGGGGCGTCCATGGTCGGATGCTCTGTCCCTGCCAGGCTTTGGGCAGGTTCTCAGCTGATCCTCCCTGTGAGGGCCTGCTCACTGTAGCCCTTCTGTCTGGAGTTCCAGACACAAACCACCCTGCCACTTTCTCTCTCTTCCCCTCTTGCCCCCGAAAACAGCACTTCCTCCTTCTGGGCCAATCAGCACTTCCCCCTTCAGGGCAAAGATTTAAAGAGGCCATGCTCTCTCAACCTCAAACGGGTTACAAACTAAAAATTTTACTTACGCTTTTGTACACGTTGGGGTCAGATAGATTCCAAAACAAGAGGAGCATTAAAATTTGAATCTCATTGGTTGCTTTTGATTGATCATGTAAGTCACATGGTGTTGTTTCTGTCTGCTCGTGGGACTAGCATAACTCTGATAATCAAATGGAAGGCTTGACCAAGTTAAAGGGCTTTGAATCTCTCAGGGAGAAGAAGCAGACAAGCAAGTTTAGAACACTTGAAACCTCACTTTTTCATGGCCACATAGGCCTTGTCTGAAGTATCATTCCTAGAAGCATTGGGATATAGCAAGATTTAGCAGCTGGATGCAAACAGAGTGGAAATGCAGCTTTTTCTTGTCAATTTCACATGATAGCATGTACAACTGCAATGCTACTTGTGAATGGTTTGGGTAGCTCCTTTTCTATCTCATGTAATTGCCTGTGTGCCAGAGCTTTGGGAAACCTGTCCTCCTTCTGTCACACAGCATAGTATTCGACACAAAATATACCCATGCTGGCACAGATTTTTGAGCACTCAAGCTTAACATTCACCTGGCATAAATATTCCTATGCGTAACACATGATCAGGTGAATATTCATGGAAGCAGGTATCTTCAAAGGAGCTTAAGGGAATTAGGCACTCAACACCCCTGGTTTTTAAAGGGTTCCATTAAAAAATCAAGTTGGAAAGCAAACACTAAACAGGACACAAGAACTGCCACAAAAAAGTGCCACAGCCATTTTTTAGATTTGAGCAAATATGGATAATGTTTTTCAGTAATCACTCAGCTACTATATTAATAATGCCTTTCTAGTCTTTAGTGTTCTGCCATGCAATGCACTGTTTGCCAAAGTGGAATATTGGTGGATTTTCTCTCCACTATGACTCTGGTAATGGGAAAACAGCTGGCATGAATATGTACTTTACTTTGGAACTTGATTACTAACATTCTGACTATTGCTATAATTTGGAATGAGTGAAAATTATTAAATACTGCTACAGGATAATGCAGTGCTTCCTGATTTGCCATTAAAGACATTGTGAAAACTTTTTCAAAGTTTTTAATAGGAATTCAGATCAGGGACGTATGTGGCCAACTATCAGTCAGGACAGTCTGTCAAAATAGATGCAATACCATTGCTGGCTTTGTACTCAGCAATTTATAGATCGAAATAATATGGAAACACTTGTAAAGAAAGGCTATTTTCACACACCCCCAACTGCTCCTACAGTGAGATTCTATTTTAGTTCATTATCATTTCTTCTTTCATAACAGGAAAAGATTTTAGTGATACAAACCTATTCCTTACATTCCAGAAGATATTTTAGCTGTCATACTTGAGTCATAATGGATAAGATTTATCCTGTATTTGAAAGATGAGGCATGTAGTTCTATAAAGAATACTTTTGTGTGATAAAAATTAAATGGAATTAATTCTGTAGACAGTTCTGTACAATTGAACTGAGAAATGGAACATGATATTTTCCCTTTATTTTCCTTTGTGATTTTAAATAGGTGCATAGTCCTATATTTCAAAGCTAAGCACATGCTTCACTGCTTTTTTTCATCAGGAACAAATTTCAGAATGACTAATTGTCCCTGGGATTATCATAGCTAGTTAACACATAACATTTTAGGGTAATTGGAAACTGTTCTGTAGAATCAAGAAGTGTGATTCAGCTTTGCTCAGAAAAATAGCACTCTCCTTGCTGAGTTTTGACTCTCTCCTATTTGCCTAGGTGGATATGTCCACTGAGAAAATCTTAAACACTGCCAACTCTCTGGCAACAGATTCAAATTGTTCCAAACCAATGGATCTATTGAATATTTATAAGAAGTTCAGTGTATCACTATCCAATTCCTAATGCAAATATGTTTTGTAAGATTTTTTAGTGTGTACAGGGGAAGCCAGACTGGTTTATGTGTGTGTGTGAGAAAGAATCATCACTAAGTACCAGAACATTAAGGCCCGTATGTTCCCAACAGCTGCACAACTGGAAAATAGTCTGAAGTTGAGTGATTTTGGTCTAATGACATCCACATGAATGCACAGGGTGCATGGTATCATGCCATTGTCAGGCTGCTACATATGTTGCTGTCTGCATAATGGTTGTGGGATCTGATCTTAAAAAACCTAATTCTATCACCCTTACTCATGCAGAGCAACATCTTACTCTGCAAGTAGTCCCATTGATTTCAAATAAATGAGTAGAACCTTACTGCACAAGAAACATAGACTCATAGAATATTAGAGTTGAAAGGGACCTCAGGAGATCATCTAACCCAACCCCCTGCTGAAAGCAGGACTAACCTCAGCTACATAATAAAGAAATCTTATTGGAATTAAATGGGACTACTTCCAGGTTAAAGTACTACTCAGTGTGAGTAAGGGTGGCAGAATTAGGCCCAAAATGAGAGTTGTGTCAGGAACAAAAGTGAGATAAGTCAACAGAAGGGTAATATGCAATATGGGTTATTCTCCATTAAGTGAGGTTTTTCTGCTCAAATACCCATGCCAAGTTATCACCCATCCCACACCAGCAGTAATTTGTGATCTACAGGACAAATGATCCACAGTTGGGCAATATAAAATTAGGGTGACAGTTTCCTTTCTTATTCCAAGGTCACTCCATAGATTTAATGAAAACCCATAGGTCTCAGTAAAGAGAATTTGATCCTTTCTTAATTATGGACCAGATTGTGCCCCTCTTAGTCTAACTGGTGACTGGCTACTCACACGAATAGTCAGGCTGACGTCAATTAATGGGAGTAATATGCATCCCTAACTTATTTCTAGTATATTGTATCATAGCAAATTGCTATCATTTATATATCCTAATGGCCTGACTCTAAATTTGCCCTTGAGAAGGATGAATCAAGTTCTATGTATCCATTTTGAAACTTCTGACTGTCACAGTCCAGGGCAACTGCATCTGTATTCCCCCTCTATGGAACCCTGCATCTGTATTTCCCCTCTGTGATCCAGCAAAATCCACTCTAGGTTCCCAGCTCCCCAGCCATCACCTCTCTTGGAGGAAGACCTGTGTTTCTCTCACTCCTAACAGGCAGAACACTTCCCTGCCTACTCTGTTATTCCCAGCAAAATAGACAGCCTAAGCAGGCCTGCATTTATCCTTTGCTTTCTCCTCAGAAGCTACAAGCAGTTGATTGCCCATGGTATAAGTTACCACACAATCCTTTCTAACCAAGCACATTTATTCTTAAAGTGGAAGCACTGCAGACAAAACATTTTATAAAGAATAAAAGAACCTACAGATATGCCAATAAACTTACCAGAGATCATCTCCCCCACCCCCCCAACACACAGTTCCAGCAAGGGCTCTGAGAGCAGTCGGTCCTTCAAGCCCCACCAGGTGTTTTTCTGTGGTTAAAGTTCCTAACAGCCTTGGCTTGAAACAAGCATCCATGGCTTGAAAAGGTTGGGTCTGGAGGTGGGAATTTTCATGCACCTGCTCCCCCTCATGTATTTCCTAGGAGACCTGTTCAACTTTGTTTGTCCCAAAAGTTCCTTCTCATCGGGTACATTGTTTAAAATAGTCTTTTGAAGCTCATAACATTTTGTTGGGTTTACATTGGCCGCATCTCCTCTCTACAGAAGTTACAGCTAATCCCATAACAATACATAAACTTTGCACTCAATGCAACTTACTCCAAAGACATGTAATTTAATAAGGTTTTTTCAAAGATACTGTGGGAATCCCCTACCATACCGCCATTTTTTATGTTCACTGGAGCAATTCTCTTCCTAGAGCAGAGTAAATAGTTCTTCAAGGTGAGTTGAACTGTGTTACTTTGAAATATGTGTTTGCATTAGGAACCTGACAAGTATCACATTTATGCCTTCTGTATTCATTCTTTGAAATATAACTACAGTCAGTTTCTAATATGCCAGACAGCTAAGCCTGTTTTCCCTGTCATCTGTGAAGGAGTATTTTCTTGATATATCAAGAGCCATTGAAACCAGCTGCCCACTTTCTGGCCTCCCTGTAAAACAAACACTGCAAGTTCTAATTTGAGTCATAGCGCCAAATTAAATTGACAAATCATTGTTTACAACACTGAATTCAAAACAGCTAAAATACTGTAGACAAATAAAGATATAATTGCTTGAGAAACAGCTATGTTAGAAAAAGCTTGCTGTGGTACATGGTCAAGTAAAAAAAGAAAGTGGGCTAAACTGATCCTCCTACAAGGATCCATATATACATACATACATATACATGGGAAAATTAGCCTTAATTTTGCTAAATGTAACTTTACCTTTCATGGCCCTGATCCTGTAGTCAGATCTGCATGGGCAGCCTCTTATGCCTGAATGGGGTGCCTTAGAAGTCAATGGGGCTCTACATGGGTACAGAGCATGTAATAGCTCCAATTGCAGGCTTGGGGTTAAGGCTAAGGTTTTGTACATGGTGCTATTTAGTAAAAACAGTGCAGGCTACATTTTCCTCTCAGTTACACTGTTGTAATTCCATTGAGATGAAAATTTGGTTGACTATCAGTATATGGCTAATTTGTTCTTTATTTAGACTGGGTTTTTGTGAAATGTTATTAATCACAGTAGGTCCGAATCTTCAGGACTGCCATACAAAGAGATACTAGTTAATGGTCAGGATCATTATGTTTGTATCAATCCAATGGAACTTTAAAATGATGGCACTGAAATAAAATAATAACCACTAGAAAATTGTAATTTGGCTAGGGCTTGCACTATTACAATAATTCTATCTCAATCTTCCCTTTGTTTCAATCAAAGGAATTAGTATTCACAGGCTGCTCTAATACCACTGTCATGTACAGTTTCTGGAATAAAATAGCTACTGTTTTTCATACAATAAGTGGCTGCATCTTAGATGAAATGATCCCTGTATTTAGTCATCACAGTTGGGCACTATAGGATTCTTCCAAAGGAAAAGTCCTCTATAAATGTTAAAACAGTACATGAATAATAAGATTTAGAGTTGAAGGATGGTTTTGTGGTGAAGGCACTGTGTTGGGATAAGGGAGATGAGAATTAAATTCCACCACAGACTTCCTGTGAGACCTTGGGCAATCACTTAATCCTTCTGTGCCTCAGTTCTCCATCTGCAAAATGGGGGTAATAATAATTCCCTTCTCACAGCCTTTGTCTGACTTAGCTATTTAGATTGTAAGCTCTTTGTGGGTAACTAAAGTTTCTCATAATATGTATGTAGTGCCTCTAGTACAATGGGGTGCTGATCTTGGTTGAGTTCTCTACATGCTGTTGTACTAAAAATAAATAATAATGATTTTACACATAACTAGCACTGATTTATCTTATAGTTTTAAATTCTGTTCAGCAGTTTTCTAAAAACAACCTTGTCCAAATGAAGTGTTCCATTTTTGTCTTGCATTTTTCTACTCTGTTCAGTAAACTGTAAAGATATATACTCTGACGCTTTTGAGAAAAAATCCACTTAGACCACCAAAAGAGGATAGAGCACATAAGGAATATAACAACAAAATGTATGAGCAGGAAGATTAAATAAATAAAATAGCTTTAAATTCATTTGCCACAGTGTTCTGTTATAGCAATAAAATATCAGGAATATAGTACTTAAGCAGTGTATTTTAAGTTAAATTGGCCTCGTATAAAAGATGAATTTTATTAACAGAGATTATTTTCCAATCATTATCTCAATATTGTTTCAAAGCATGTTCAGTACATCTGCAGGGTTATTTACAATCCTCACTGCCAATGACAACTTGCAAACACTAAGCAGGATTGCTTTTCATTGCACAAGTCTGCACAGCAGTGTGTTTCACATAGCTCAATGACTAACACTTGTTGAAGCTTCTCTGTTAAGAGGTCTGGCAGTGCAAGAGGAGAGATGATTTTGGCAATGTTAAGAGTCTGTCAGCTGTACTGGCTTGGCACTTTAGTGAAGACTTTATTAATCATGAATCTTCTCAATGGTGTTGAGAGAACCAGTTAGTTAATAGATTCATAAATGCATTGATTCTAAGACTAGAAGGTACCACTGTGATCATCTAGTCTAACCTGCTGTATAACACAGGCCGTAGAACTTCCTCACAATAATTCCTAGAGAAAATCTTTTAGAAAATCATCCAATCTTGATTTAAAAACTGTCAGTGATGGAGAATCCACCACCAGCTATTGACAGTGGTTAATTACCCTCACCATCAAAGCTTTACACTTTATTTTCAAGTCTGAATTTGTCGAGCTTCAACTTCCAGCCATTGGATCATGTTATACCTTTCTCTGATAGATTGAAGAGTCCGTTATTAAACATTCGTTACCCATGTACATACTTATAGACTGTAATAAAATCACAGCTTAACCTTCTCTTTGTTAAACCTGATAGACTTAGCTCTTTGAGTCTATCACTATAACACATGTTTTCTAGCCCTTTAATCATTCTCTTCAATTGATCAACATTCTTCTTGAACTGTAGGTACCAGAACTGAACACAGTATTCCACAGTAGTCACACCAGTGCCAAATATAGAAGTAAAATAATCTATATATTTCTCTCAAGAGTCCCCTATTTAAGCATTCCAGGATCTCATTAGCTGATTAGCTCATTTGACCACAGCACTGAACTAGGACTTCATATTGAACTCATTACTGACCATGACCCCCAAATCTTTTTTGGAGTCACTGCTTTCCAGGAGAGAGTCATGCTATAAATATTGCCTACATTCTTTGTTACTAGATGTATACATTTATATTTAGCCATATTACAACACATACTATTTGCTTGCGCCTAGTTTACCAAGCAATCCACATCATGCTAATCAATTACCTGTCCTCTTCTTTATTTACCACTCCCCCACTTTTTGTGTCATCTGCAAACTTGATCAGTGATGATTTTATGTTTACTTCCAGGTCATTAATAAAAATGTTAAATAGATTAGGACCAAGAACCTATCCCTGTGGAACTCCGATGGAAATATGCCCACTCAACGGCAATTTCCCTATTTACAATTACATTTTGAGACCTATCATTTAGCCAGTTTTTAATCCACTTAATGTGTGCCACATTAAAATATCATTTTAGTTTTTAATCTATATATTGTGCAATACCAAGTCAAATGTCTTACAGAAGTCTTAGGTATATTACATCAATTCTATTATCTTTATGAACCACATTTGTAATCTCCATTATCTTGCCATTTTATTATCTTGCAGGGGATTGAGGTCAGGCTGACAGACATACAATTACCCAAGACACCCCCTTTACCCTTTTTAAAAATTGGCATAACATTAGTTTTCTTCCAGTCTCCTGGCACTTCCCTAGTGTTCTAAGACCTATTGAAAATCAACAGTAATGGTCCAGGGAGTCCCTTGGCCAGCTCCTTTAAAACTCTGAAATGCACATTAATCTGCTGATTTAAAAATGTCTAACTTCAGTAGCTTTTGTTTACCATCCTCCATAGAGTGTTATTATTACCATATGATGAGACTATGGCTTTGTCTATACTGACGGCGGTGGTTGCCACTGTCAGATAGATTTATCAGATTTGATTGAGCGGGAATGAAGGCATGCTCAATCGATCCGGAAGTCAACCTCATAAAGCTACCTCTCCAAAAAAGCGTAGTGCTGTCCTGATGGGTACACATTTCCAGTCAGCGCAGCACAGTGGAGACGGAGTACTAAATGGAAGTTATGAAGATGACCAGCATTATTCCCGTCAACTGCCGCGGAATTTCACTGGCAGGGTAGACCAGGCCTATATCACCTCTTTTTTCCCCAAATACAGAACAGAAATATTTATTGAAGACTTCTGTCATTTCTGATTTTGTTTTATTGCTAGTTCTATGGTTTCTATTTAATAGCCCAGATTTATCCACATGTTATGCCAGTTAATCATGGCCTAAACCTTAGTGGAGTCCAGTGATTGATAATCCACAGTGGAAGGTTGCAAGACTGCAAAAGCAGCTGCGAACTCCCACTACGGGGAGAAAGAGGACCTTTGCTGCCAGAACAGTAGGCAGGAAGGGATGGGCCAGGGAGTGCAAGGTCATTTCCTCTCCTTGGCAGAGCTCCTGAAGATAACCAGTGGAAGTTACTGAGAGAAGTTGACCATATTGTAAGTGAATTCTCAGATTCAGATATGATGTATGTAGGTGCAAATGAGTTGCCGGGAGTCTAAATGTGTGTGTACACAGCAGTTGGATGGTGTAATTCCTAGCTCGGGTAGATGTACATGTGCAAGCTCTGCTGAAGCTAGCCCATTAAAATTAGCAGTGTAGCAGCAGCTACACAAGAGGCAGTTTGGGCTAGCTTCCTAAGCCCAGTCCTGCCAAACACCTGGGTGCATACTTGGATGGGTAGCCCAAGTTGCTGCCTGACCACTGTGACCACTAGGGTGACCAGATAGCAAGTATGAAAAATTGGGACAAGGGATGGGGGTGATAGGTGTCTATATAAGACAATGCCCTGACTATCAGGAAAGTCCCTATAAAACTGGGACATCTGGTCACCCTAGTGGCCATGCTGTGATTTTCGGGCACCAGCTTTAGAAAAGCTGGCTTGTTTATATCTACCTCAGCTGGGAATTATTTCTCCCAGATGCAGTGTAGAGGTACTCTAATTAAAAGTAAGGAGCTGTCTATGCTGGTGTTACTCATATACCATGAGGTGCATGGCAGAAAAAGTGACTAACATAATAAGAGCCTATGAATATGTGAGTTTACATAGATAACTCTACTTAACTAACTTTTTCTTGCACTTTCTTCTGGCCCGTGCCCATATGACTGACAGCATTTTAATCACCTCTCCACTCACTTAGACTTCTATATTTCTTTAGCATGATTATCCTCTAACATATCCCAATGTAAATGAGGAGTGACTCCATGATGGGGTTATACTGGTAGAAACCAGGGAGAAGTGGGAGAAGAATCAGTCACTTAGACTCATTTAGACACCTTTAAATACATTTACCAATGTACCACCTAGTCAGTTAGAGACTCTTACATCCATTTACCTTGCACATCATTTCTGAATTTGACCCAATATATTTAAATATTTTTCTGTGAAACAGTTTCTTCAGTAAAGAATGACTCTTCCTTTTGCTGGCAGACCTCTATATCTTTGTGATTACTACTAGATGGATAACCTTACATGGTCAAATACATAATAGATCAGTAACCGTAATTATTCATTTTAAGGAAGTGCCATCAGTTTATAGTAAAACTGCAATTCTAGGCTGCTTTATGTCCAAAGCACTGTACAAACACTGAGGGCAATGAAAGCAGCTGAGTGTACTGCACTTTTGAAACTCAGGCCACTAATTTTTAAGCGTGTATTTTTAAAAAAATGTTGGCTTCTTGTAATGTGATCCTCTTGAGATTTTCTTAAAGTTATTCTTAAAATTTGCAGCACGTTGGTAGGATAAGAAAAATTAGTTACACTGTCAGGGATGCCAACCAATGTGGTCTGAAGAATTAAAAATATTTGAGTAGATGCAAAAGATTGAGAAAATCATGAGAGACTATTAAACGAAAATGTTTAATACTGACTACGTGACATCTTTGTTGAGCTCTAAAAACTGTCTATATGTATTTAGAAGATGAAACACTGAGTGGGAGAAGAATTGTTGAGAGCAGAATCAGATCACAAAGCCCAGGGTGAAACATGGGAGAGCGGGGGACAAATCATTCTCTGTCACAGGGAGCTGGCTATGGAGCAAACTTTCAGAGGAGATTAAGCAAATCCAGAGTCTGACCTTCTTTAGGAAAGATTACAAAACTTTGCCCTTCAGAAAGGCCTGGCCACCAAAAAAATGATACTCATAACACTGACATCCACTTTTATCCAAAAAATCTTCAACGAACCCCCACGCCTCCAAAAAACTTTAAAATATCTTAAACAAATCAACATAAAACACAATTTAAATAAATAAAATGTAAAAAAAATAAACCAAAACAATCATCCTACCCAAGCAGGGTTTTTACCCTGAAGTGGGAAAAATGCCAGAGACTCCATGAGGTCCATTAGGGACTTTGCTATTGCTACTGATTTTACATAGAAGACACACAGAATCTACAGCAATGGGCAGCACTATAAAACAGATAGATTAGATTTAGGAGTAATGATCACAATAGAAGTAATTGTATGAAACTGGGCAAAGGAAAATTTCGGCTGTTTACCAGAAAAGTTTTCACAATGTCCTGGTGTAGTAGAATATGGAATGTTTTCCCAAGAGTTATGGCAGAAATCACACAGAAAACATACTATACAAAACAAAAAAAAGTGTGCACTGGAAAAGGCATGTGAAATATCCCATGAGGAAAAAACCTGCACAAGCATGTAGAGAGACAACATGATCTCAAGATCCAAACCTTCAAAGGAGTTTCAGCTTTGATTGTAAATTAAATACGCAGTCTCTAGGCACAAACATGTTCTGTGGCTTCAAAATGGATTTTATTAAATGATCAAACACCAAGCACCTGACTGTGTGCAGTAGATCCAAATATCCATTAATGCCTTGTTCAAAAGTAGACATGACAGATCATTTCCTTCTCCAACTCTAAAGATTTTCTAGCAGTGCATATTAATCTATAAACATTTTACAAAAATTAACATAGGAAATACTATCCAGTTGTCTGCAAACAACATGAGTTGTTCATCAATATCATTGGGTTCATTAGTATCATCTGCACTCCTGAGGTTGATACAATCTTGAACTCATTGGTTTGGTGAAGAATATGCCATTATTTACACTATGATAAAGAATGAGTTTTCATCTTTATGATCATGCTTTATTTTCTCTTACCTCCTTCTTCTTGGCTGTCCCTGATTGTTGTCTCCTTTCCTTTTGTTTTCTCGTGCTGATCTGCCTCCCTCGTCTCTCCCTTCCACTCCAGTCAAAAGCTTTGGCTTTTGGTCTACCACTGGCTGCAGGTTTCTATTCTGTTTTTGGCAGCTCTAAAATTGTGGTTTTATGTTAAAAAACACTGAACTGGGAGTACTCAGCTTTCTTAAATAGAAATTTCAACTTTAAAGCTGGTGCTGCTATTGACAATCACAAGAATATACACAGACAGATCCAAAGAGCAGATGCCATTGCTTAGAGAGGAAGGGTATGAGAAAGGAAAGAGCTGAAGAGTTTCAGCTGTAAAATACATTTACTGCTGCAGCGACTTTTTATTTATTTTTGTAAGGGTTTTTTTATTTTCATACCATCATTCAGAACTGATGTTGGTATCAGACAGTAATAGGACTGTAAACCTGTAGGCCAAGATTTTCAAAGGTGACTAGCATTTTTGAGTGCCCAGTTTGATACACCTCAAGTTCCACAGGAGGAATGCTCAGCTCTTCCTGGAAATGAGGCCCCTTTAAAGTTTCTCAAGTTGGGATCCAAAAACCGAGGCACCCAAAATCACTCATCACTTTGGAAAACGGCGATAGTGTGTTAGTGTACTGTTACAGTGCCACTCTGAAGGGTCATGCTGAACAGCGCCTTACACAATGGTCAGTCCCACTGAAGTCATTCAGGTTGCTTATGGCATTAAGGGACTGCTCCGTGTGAATATGAGGGTTACAGCCTGTCTTTCTACAGTTAAGAGATCATTCTTACTGCTTTGATGAGTGCTACTGTTGTTTACTGGTGGAGGAGAACTAGAGAAATCTACCCAGTTTCAAGAGACATTTACTGAGAATTCTCCTGCTCCATCCAGTCCTACACCAGCAACCGTGTCCCCCAAATCTCATCCCACTACCGAGTAAAATTCAACATTCCAAAAATTTTGAGCTTCTCACTCCCCCTCACCTTGCCTTTTACTTCCCTTCTCTTTCTGTGTTGACAACTCCACCGTTCACCCTGTCACAATCTTGGCATCACATTTTACTCCTCTCATATCCAGCCTCTCATTAAACCTTATCTGTTTGTCTTTACAACATCTCCAAAATCCATCTTTTGCACTCCAACCCTAACAAGACTGTAGTCTATTCTCTGGCCATCTCTTGCTTTGAGTACTTAAAACTACTCCTCTCTGATCTCCCTAGTTCCTATCACATGCCCTTTCATGCCATCCAACATGCTACCACAAGACCCTCCTGCCACAGCTTTTACCACCAGGAGGGGATGATCTGGCCCTCTCTCAGAAGTTTCAAGCAGAATTTTTGGGTTTTGTTTGTTTGTTTCATAATAGAGAGAAAACTAAACCACAAAGAATATCAACCATTCAGATAACTTTGGGGGATTCATTTAACTCAACAAAGCCAAAAAATTCAGAGTTAAGGTAAAAACCTTAGCCACCAACAACATGCAGCATAAGGTTAGTGTAGAAAGAAATATCCAGTAGCTGACTGGAGCATGCAAAACAGCAATTGTAATGTCTTTAACATTTTTTGAAGTTAACATAAAAAAGCATTAGCTGACATTTTCTAAACATTATTACAAATAATGTACAATTTGTACAATAATGAATATTAAAAGCAAACACAGAGAACCATCAACTTATCATTTTTCAATTTTGCTTGTACAGATGGTTGTATCAGTTTGCTTGTACACTGCACACATGCTGAAAAAAAGGATAACGTAAACCTCCCTCATCCTAATTAGGTATAGTTCATCACAATCAGGGACGAAATCCTGGCACCACTGAAGTTTTGCAATTGACTTCAGTGGGGCTATGATTTCACCCCAGATGTCTTAGGTTCAAGAGAGGCCCAAGACTAGGATTCAATCTTGTGAAGCTTTATTTCCATGAGTAATCTTTGCTCAAATAAGTATCAGATTCGGCTGCAGGATACCAAGAGTTTAGCAGTTCAGGATGGATGAGCATTGCCAAAGCTGTATCCAGCTTGTCCCTAAGAGAGAACTACAAATAAAAGGAGACCTCTGTGCATGCACCTCTCACCTCCTGAATAGAAGCAGGACTCAGCTATCTTAATGGCACAGTCTCCATGGCCATGGAACCTTCTGAGAACCTTCCAGGGGCCTGGAGCCTGTACAGGGAAAGGGGTGCACTTGGTGGAGCAGAGAGGGTGCCCATCTTTCCTCCTCTGGCCCCATGGAAAACAGATGGAAAATAATGTCGAATATAGGAAGATGAATAAAATTAACTCAGTCTGAAAGATACAATTGGTTACTTTGACCAATAATAATGTCTTCCAAGCTTTTTTACCCTCTCCTTAAAAGTCTTAACCAAATATTCAACAAATAAATCCAGCTTAGAGTTCCAGTTTTGTCCTCATAATTTGGCAAGTCTTGAGAGGTTTTCACTGCCTTGCTGAGCCTGGTTTAATTCAAATTAGGTTAATAATACCAAACTTACCCTAAAATATATTAAACATACTCATTTGGTGTGATCAGTTTAACATACAATTAGGCATTTTCATTTTTCTTTCACAGTCATCACTCAAGCAACCAAGAAATTATCTTCTGCAACACATTTAACATATAATGTGCATCTGGAGGTGGAATGATTATTGCCATAATACATTCAGGTGTATATAAAAATACAAGCATAGGATGGCATCCACTCATAGTCAGTACCTCTAGGGATCAATAAATAAACCTGTAAATCTTTACTATAGTAAGGGTGTGTTTGAATTCTTTAAATGGTGCTGAAGAACAAAATTATTTTCCTTTAATGCTTTTCAAACCATTTCAGAAAGTCATACAAACAGTAAGTCATGGTTTACTTGCTCCCTAGACTCTGCGCTACATCCCTCTTGATATTCAATGCCTTGTGGACACATCTGTTTTGCTGATTTCATGCTTCTCTGTTCTCCTTCACTTTTGCAGACCACCGGACCACAGCCACAGTCACATCTGAAAAATGTTCCTGTGATGTGGTTTCTGAAATTTGGCAGAGAGTTCTATATTTCCATCCTTGTAGCCAAATGCTGTTCCCAGTCACTGTTACTTTGTGCGGATGTATTTCAGCGCCAGATCTGGCCCTTTGTGTTCATCCTATTTCAGAATGGGTTTCTGTGACTCAGCACTTAGTCCGGCTAGTGGGCTGGTTATTTTTAAGAATAATCAGGACAGACATTTCTTGATGAATGAACAGATTCATTCTTTTTTACTCAAATTTAGTTTTTTTTCTTAAAGAAGAAAAAATAAAATCACATTTCTGAGAGCTGCTCACATCACACAATGAGATTAGCTTTTCCCTTTACAAGAAAAGTATATATAGTATTGAGTCTTAGTAGATTTCAGAGACATCTGATAGGTTAGATAAATCATTTAAAACCGAACCAAGATGAGATACTAGCCATGTCCAAAGACTCTAAGCCCCCATCATTTTCGGAACATGTGTTCTTGTTGCCTTGTGTCCATTCCAAACTTCTGAGCTCAACTGAAACAGTGCTTCAAAATGCTGCTTCACTCTCTACAGAGTGCGGGAAACTGATTCAGGTCAGAGCAATTACTAATAGCTTGAGATCCAGAGTTTGTTATATTCACTCCTGGACCAGTCATGGATTTAAGGGGAAAGGGTCTGGTACTAATCAATATTTTCATTAATGACTTGAATAATGGAATGGAGAGTATGCTTATAAAATTTGTCGATTACACCAAAACGGGAGGGATTGCAAGCACTCTGGAAGATAGGATTAGGATACAAAAGACTTTGATAAATTGGAGAAATGGTCTGAAATCAACAAGATGAAATTTAATAAAGACAAGTGCAAAGTACTACACTTAGGAAGGAAAAATCAAATGCACAACTAGAAAATGGGGAATAATTGGCTCTGCAGAAGCACTGCTGAAAAAGATTTGGGGGTTCTAGTGGATCACAAATTGAATATGAGTCAACAATGTGATGCAGCTGGAAAAAAGGCTAATATTCTGGATTGTACTAACAGGTATGTCATGTGTAAGACACAAGAGCTAATTGTCCCACTCAGAAATGGTGACACTTCAACTGGAGTACTCCATCCAATTCTGGGCACCACACTTTAGGAAATATGTGGGCATATTGGAGAGAGTCCAGAGGAGAGAAACAAAAATGATTAAAGATTTAGAAAACATAAGGAAAGGTTAAAAAACTGGCATGTTTAGTCTTGAGAAAAGGAGACTGCGCGGGAACCTGATCCCAGTCTTTAGGTATGTTAAGGGATGTTATAAAAAGGACTGTGACCAATTGTTCTCTGTGTCCACCAAAGGTAGGCCAAGAAGTAATGGGCTTAATCTGCAGCAAAGGAGGTGTAGGTTAGATATGAGGAAAAACTTTTTTACTATAAGGGTAGTTAAACTCTGGAATAGGCTTTCAAGGAAATTGTGGAATCCCCAGCACTGAAGGTTATTTAAGAACAGGTTTGCCAAACACCTGCAACGGGGGAGGTGCCTACGTTTCCATGGTCCTGTCTCAACACAGAGGGGCTGGACTTGATAACTTCTTGAGTTCCCTTCCAACCCTACATTTTTATGTTTCTATGATTTCATGAACCATGAGGGCTAAATAAATCCTCATAGAACTGGGATTTCAAATGTCTCAGAGATATATACTGTACTATATTAATTTCTAACACACGTAAAGGGCACTGTGATCCCCAGAGTAGAAAGAGAAAAGTATTAAGGTAAAAGCAGATATCTTTTAATCTGTTGTTGAAAGTCTGTGAGTGCACCTAAGGTCAAAATTAGCCCTTTATTTATCTCAAAGATATAGTATAACAATACTGTATTTAGTGTGTTGGATCTTGTAAAATGATGCATTCAATTTCACCCTGTAATAAAGTTTGCATCTATACTCTATTAAAAATACCTATGTTGAAAAACACTATATAGGTTTCAAAGGCAAGCATACAAATACTGCTATTGCAGTTGCTGCTGCAATGTTAATTCTGATTTCTTGCGTGTCTAACCTGTGCCCTGGTCCTGTGAAAGAAATAGGATGTGATCATGTAATTGAAGACTGTATCGTAATACAGAGGCATCGGGGGGGCTGACTTAAACTTTGATGGGCAACTGTAAATCTGACATTTCCAAAATTTCAAATGCTTGAGTTTACAATCTAAGTAACATTTGAGGGTTTCCTTTTTAATTTTTTAATGTAAATTCCCATTTATTTTAAAGGAAAAAGGTAAACACAAACTCTATTTTATGCACCTATAACAACCTCCTCATCATGTTTCATCAGCAAAGTTTGAAACCTCAGCATAACAGCACAGACTTCTCCCACTTGAGCTATAGGAGTAACTGGCAACAGGAGGAAGCTGTTATTCTAGAGAAGGGACAAAGGATGGACAGCTGGGTTAATGTGCTGCGTTCTGAGGGGCAGTAGTTAGCTAGAAGGAACCCAGCCTCTTTGTCAACTCTCTCTTCTCCCTGCCATGCCTGCTGGGGCCATGTTCTGTATCTAATGGGTGAAGTGAGGGAGCCTAGCCTGGCTCCTTTTTCTCTTCAGCTCCATAGAAGTTGGGGGATTCCAGCCCCAAATAATACACCCACAGAGGTGCATGGGCTTCTGGGACCATATGCTGAACCCTAGGGTGGAGCCCACTCCACCACCTTGCTGAGGCATCTCTGGCAGCACACAGATGTTCCTAGTATAAATGAGCTGCCACTATTGATTTGATGCTGCTGTCAGCCCAGCCTTAGAAGTTTTGTGTTCAATTATTATTATGGCATGTTATCAGAATTTTCTTGTGGCCTGCAAGTGGGAGAAGGAAAATGGCAATGGCTAACTGTTATATCTCAGCAGAAGCTGAGGAGAATTTTATGAGACAAAGAAGAGGGACTTTTGTAGCCTGTGGGCTAGCCCACTGCCAAACATCAAAGGCCTGCTGCAAACAATGGAGGTGTGAGAACTTCTCAGAGAAAAGGCTGCAAGCATGTCTGATAATGAAATTATTAAGTAACTCTATCTAGAGAGGTCACTACCAGCTCCCTCTATGATAAAGAAAAAAGCTGATAATTTGCTCAAAAAATAAAAAAGTAATTATTCAAAATCCATAGAGTTGCATAGGGAGCAACTCACTTCTAACTGATAATAAAAGTTTGACTAATAACTACCCGGACACAACTTTTAGAAATATATCTTTAACTTTCCCAGCATGGTATTTGTAACAACCCTGGGAAGTGCCATTAGCCAACATAAATGAGCATGTGACTTCTAAGAAACTGAGCCCTTAGATTTTTTTTTAAGGTTTCTACAAAGTCACCTTCAAATTCACCCAGCAAGAAATGTTCAACTCATTAGCCAATTTACCTTGATCTTCCTTCACATTTCTAGGCTGAAAGTCCAACAGGAATTTATGAAAAGATGATAATTTATGAGACAGTGTGTCAAATTCATCCCCCAGTATAAACTAATTGAAGTCAGTAGAGTTGCATCAGAGGATGTTTTCACCACATTATTTTAATACAAATCTGACAAAATTGTGAAAGATACTGTTTTATAACATTTTGTATAAAATATATAGTGCTCCAAGCAGCACTGACACTCTCCAGAGCACCAAACAAAAGTAAAAATTAATGGCCAGGCCTTAAGAAAAGTTATGTTTAAACTGCAGACAGAAACTTTAATTTTCAGTGAATTTCAACCTTCTGTCTAACCATTCCTTCTAAATGGTTTCATCCTTCTAAGGTTTGTGCAAGAAAGTTGTGTTAAACAAAAAAATAACAAAAATGCTCCCAAATTCCTATACACTTGGGCCCTTAGGTTGGTCACCTGGTTGGATCATTTAGGATGCTTAGCTTTCAAACTTCCTGTAGCTTCCTTGTCCTCCAAACCATTTTTATTGCCTTTCTTGCAAAGTTTAATAGTCTCTCTTTCTCTCTCTCGTAAAACTGCTGCAGGCCACAGCACACATGCTGTCTGAACTTTTGCTTTTGATGGGTGGGACATGTGTACATGTTGAGTTGGAAGCAGAGCTATGACACCAGATTCTCCCTGTAACTCCCATCCAGTGCCCCTGTGAGTACTTCTGGTGTGCAGTCTTTGCGCTCCTCTGAGCAGAGATGTAATGCGGGTAGCCCTTAAGTAGTGATGCAAAAGTAGAAGTGGAATCTTTAGTTCTTCCTACTCCCTTGTACACCCACATAAAAGCCAATCATAATCTAGGATTTAAGAATGGTCACACTGGGTCAGACCAATGGAACATCTAGCCCAGTATCCTGTCTTTGAACAGTGGCCAATGCCAGATGCTTCAGAGGGAATGAACAGAATAGAGCAATTATTGAGTAGTCCATCCCCTGTCATCCAGTCTCAGTTTCTGGCAGTCAGAGATTTAGGGATTGCATCCCCCATCATCTTGGCTAATAGCCATTGATGAACCTATCCTCCATGAATTTATCTAATTCTTCTTTGAACCCAGTTATAATTTTGGCCTTCACAACATCCCATGGCAATGAGTTCCACAGGTTGACTGAGCATTGTGTAATGAAGTGCTTCCTGTTGTCTGTTTTAAATCTGCTGCCTGTTTATTTCATTGGGGGACCCTCTGTTTCTTGTGTTATGTGAAGAGGTAAATACCACTTCCCTATTCAGTGTCTCAGGACCACTCATGATTTTATAATCTCCCTAGCCTCCTCAGTTGTCTCTTTTCCAAACTGAACAGTCCCAGTCTTTTCAATCTCTTCTCATGTGGAAGCTGCTACATACCCCTAATAATTTTTTTGCCCTTCTCTGTATCTTTTCCAGTTCTAACATATCTTTTTTGAGATGGGGTGACCAAAACTGGACACAGTATTCAAGGTGTGAGCATACAACGGATTTAAATAGTGGCATTATGATATGTATTTTATCTTCTCTCTCTTTCCCAATGGCTCCTAACATTCTGTTAGCTATTTTGACTACTATTGCACATTCAGTAGATGTTTTCAGAGAACTATCAATAATGACACCAGGATCTCTTTCTTCAGTGGTAACAACTAAGTTAGACCCCATCATTTTGTATGTATAGTTGGGATTATGTTTTCCAATGTGCATTACTTTGCATTTATCAACACTTAATTCCATCTGTCATTTTGTTGCCCAGTCACCCAGTTTAATGAGATCCTTTTGTAACTCTTCAAAAAGTTTTAGACTTAAATATCTTGAGTAATTTTGTATCTTTCTGTAACATTTGCCACATCACTGTTCACCCCCTTTTCCAGATAATTTATGACTATATTGAATAGCTCTGGTCCCAGTACAGATCTTTGGGTGACCCCACAATTTACCTCTCTCCATTGTGAAAACTGACCATGCCTACTCTTTGTTTCCTAGATTTTAACTAGTTACTGATCCATGAGAGGACCTTCCCTCTTAATCCCTGACTGCTTACTTTGCTTAAGAGCCTTTGGAAGGGACCTTGCCAAAGACTTTCTGCATGTCCAAGTACACTATATTCACTGGATCACCCTTGTCCATATGCTGCTTGACACCCTCAAAGAATTCCAATAGATTGGTGAGGTATAATTTTCCTTTACAAAAGCTGTGTTGACACTTCCCCAGAATATTGTGTTTACCCATGTGGCTGATAATTTTGTTCTTTATTATAGTTTAAATCAATTTGCCTGGTACTGAAGTTAGGCTTACATACCTGTATTTGCCAGGATTGCCTCTGGAGCTTTTTATAAAAATTGGCATTGCATTAGCTATTCTTCAGTCATCTGGTATGGAGGCTTATTTAAGCAATAGGTTACATATCACAGTTACGAGTTCCTTCAGAACACTTGGGTGAATACCATCTGGTGTTGGTGACTTATTACTGTTTAATCTATCAATTTGTTCCAAAACTTCCTCTATTGACACCTCAGTCTGGGACAGTTCCTCATATTTGTCACCTAAAAAGAATGGCTCAGGTGTTGGAATCACCCTGAAATACTCTGCAGTGAGGACCAATGCAAAGAATTCATTTAGATTCTCTGCAGTGGCCTTGTTTTCCTTGAGTGCTCCTTTAGTGCTCCTTTAGCACCTTTATTGTCCAGTGGCTCCACTGATTGTTTGAAAGGCTTCCTGCTTCATTTATAATTTCTTCTTATCAAACTAGTATACAAAAGTTGAAAAGAGTGTAAGAAGAGAAGTCAAAGAAAGAATCACCAAGAAAGATGTCAACCAGGATTTATTTTCCACCTGGTGAATGCTGGTAGGGAGATAGTAAAGGCATCCAATGGAATCAGAACTGCCATTGCTGACCTAATACAAGGCATATTAATCATATTTGCCTAATAAGTGAAGGGCTCTCCTGCATAAGCCATCATCTCTATGGTCATTCTTGCTGGGAAGCACAGCTATCAACAAAACAGAGAGAAGCTGTACTTTGTACTATGAAAACACAGCACCAAAGACTCCTCGGGGAGCAGGGAATATTAGAAGAGAGGGGCCAAAATCATCCCTGCTGCAGTTCAGTCAAAGTCAATGGAATAATGGGTCTCAGTTCCGCTTGATTTTGTACTATGGGTTTCGTTTCGGGCATAATAAATATTTTAGAACTTGTTCAGTTTGACTGCTCATAATTGGATATGGCTGGTCTGGGTATGTCTTTAAAGTGTAACAGCCTTGTATATGCAGCGAACTCTAGGAATCCATCAAAAACTGAAGTTTAGAAGCAATTCACCATTTGCATGCCTAAATAGGAAAACAGATCTGTCTGAGCTCACCAAAATTAGTGGTTATCTTCTAAGTTTGTCTTCTTCTACTTTCAGATTTTCATGGGCGATCAATCG
Organism: Mesoclemmys tuberculata; assembly: GCA_007922155.1. Taxonomy (NCBI): domain Eukaryota; kingdom Metazoa; phylum Chordata; order Testudines; family Chelidae; genus Mesoclemmys; species Mesoclemmys tuberculata. The sequence goes on from ML675604.1 coordinate 45,317,956, forward strand.
GTTATCATAAATTACTTGAGCACTTGGGTTTGACACTATTTAATGATTATGCTTCCCTTTTTGGTTGAAATTCAGTTAGTATTGAGCAGACTGCTGATCCAACTCCCATGATGATTCTCTATGTAAATTCTGATTGCTTAAAATAACAAAATCATCTTCAGTACAGGTCCCCTTTTCTCCTGGGTGAAGGAAGATGTTGGACTCTTTTTTCCAGCAACCAAATTACTTTGAACGTATTATTTGGGAATGAAAAACTCCTGTTGAGTCAAGACATTCTGACGAAATAGGAGAGAGAAATGGGTTGTAAAAAATGCAACAAAACAGCATGTCTGATTTAGTCTGCATAGCTTCCATTCTCCCTTTGTTTCACACAGTGTACTACCATAGACACACCACATCACAGGGAAGAGGAACAAGGTCAGAAGGGATAAAAATACTGTGACAGGGTCAGGCCGGACGGCTATGAGAGAGTGTTGGAAGGCATGTATGTTAGCCCCAGGCTCAGCAAAGCTCTATTCCCTGGGTAATTCAGCTGGGGCTGATTAGGCAATTAGGCCACCTGGGGCTGTTTAACTAATTAGGCCACCTGGGGCAGTTTAGGCAATTAGGACACCTGGGGCCAATTAAGGAGCCCCGCCCCAAACACTTAAAAGCCTGCAGGGGGCAGGCAGGCAGTGTGGGTTGTGGAGTTTGGAGAGAGGAGATGTGGAGGACGGAGGTTGGAGTTAGTTATAGTTTGGAGTCACAGTTACAGTTTACAGCTTTGGAGGTTTGCAGCTCGAAAGCCTGCAGTTGGAGTTGGCGGCTTGGAGCTGGCAGGCTGCAGCCTGCGGCCTGCAGCCTACAGAGGCTTGCAGCTTCCACGGTTGCTACCGCAGCCCCGAAGGGCAGAATACCTGGCTGGGGAAGCAGGAAGCAGACCACGGACTACCCCGAAGGGAAGTAGCAGTACACAGGGGCAGAGCGGGTCCCAGCCCCTCCCTTGACCCTTCCCCAGCTGCACCACTGGCCAGGCTGGGAGAGCGTGAGACCCACGAGGGCGGAATATCTCTCCCCCCCCAACCTTGTCACAATACACTAAATTCTACTTATTAACTAGGAATAAAATTTCTGTGAAGATATTTTGCTTATAGTTAATGCCTAAAAAAATTCAGCAATTGAGTCTTAAGGACAAAAATAGTTTGCCAAAGATGTTTACAGAGGATAAAGCTAGTATTGTGCCTATGACAGTTAAGCCAATGACACATAAATACCCAGGTTCACCAAATTAAAAGCCACATTCCAGGGAGAAAGCCAGTTCTGTGTATTAAGATTTACAAACTAATTGCTTGAACAGGCTATTAAAAAGTAACAGTGTGGTTGTAAGGCTACAATATAAACACAATTTGTTATTTTAAAATTATACTTTAAATAACTATAATTATGTGATAAATAATAATTATATTGTCATATGTAAATTTTGTTCATGGTGATTTTTTTTAATTCACTTCCATAACCAGAAAAATGTTCGTGAATTAAAAAGTGGTTCAGATAAGAGTAACAAGAATGAGCAGAGGTCTTTGACTGATTCTTAAGGAAGGATTAAGGGAGTTAAATATGTACAATTTTTAGTAAAGAGCAGACTAAGTGGCAACATAATAGTCTACAAGTATCTGAAGACCTCAAGGTGGCACATGTGGGTAAAATTAAGAGTGATGGTAAACAAACTAAATATAGGGAAAAAGTATCACCAAGGGGGACTGTTCTCTGAATGGAAGTGGAAACATTTCTATAACTTGGGAATTTTGAAACTAGACAAGACAAAGCATTAGAAAATATACTCTAGTGAGTAATCCTGCATTGGAAGGCAGATGGATTGTGTGTATGAATTGGTCTTTTCATTCTCTAAGTTACTAAATTTACATCACAGCACTTTTGTAGAACTGAATTGTGAAGGGGGACCACAATCCTCAATTTTATCACATTCATGAGGGTAATCAGATCTCATACCATTCACAAGTCAAGTAAAAATCCCTCACCCCCACCACCACCAACAACTACAATACTGCACAATTAGCTTGGAAAGTTATGGTGGATTTTCACCTTCCTCGGAAGCATCAGATATGGGTCATTGCTAGAGGCAGATTCCTCATGTGTGGTTGAAGACCTGATCCAGTATAGCTAATCCTACATTCCTTTTTACCCCTGGTCCCAATACTGATTAACTCAATGGCAGTCTTTCCATTGACTTCAGTGGGCTTTTGTTCATCTCATAATGAAATAAAACCCAAACAGTGGATCAGGAAAGCCCAGGGAACTAGATGCTGCCCGCCCTTTGTTTACTGAGAGGGGAAGTAAAATATTGGAGAAGTGGTATGGCGAGACTTTGTAAAGGGAAACTATAGATAAACTGAATGTTCCCCCTCTCTCTTGCAGCCTGTTCTTAGGAACAATAAGTTGGGGATCTGCTAGAAATTTGGAGGGCTAGAATGGGGGGCAGTTAGCAGAATGTCAAGCCAAGGAGCAAATATGTTCACTGATCCCCCTAAGGACAGGAATACCCCCCATGAAGTTTTACCATGCAAATTAGCAGAGTGGAATGAAGAAGATAGCACAATAGCAATAGCACAAGCCAATCGTGCTTCCATAGGAAAGGCAACTCTGTGTCTGGTCAGAGATCTGTGTGGTCAGGTCCTGAGTAGCCAATGGATCCCCTCACAATTTTCCTTCTGCTGGGCCACTATCCAAATTTAATAAGAGAGGATTTGCAGGACAGGAGGCTAAAAGAAAAGTTTGCCCCCCCTCCAAATAACTTTTCCCTTCCCTTGTTTTCATGTCAAAAGGGGAGGACCTGGGACAAAGTTGGGAAAATAATAATAATGTCTGTTACAGACATATATAATTCAGTACACAGATAGACACTATTACAATTTTATACAGTATATAATTTTATGCTTCTGACATTCAAGGCTGGTAAAACCCAGAACGCTTTAGGCTACACACAATCGGGAATGTGCTGGAAATGCACATGAAAAAAATCACCAATCATATTTAAAGTGGGGGGAAAGAATGATACATTCTAATATCTTATTTTTTGCAGTAGATAATTTATTTCACTTTCCAGTTCAAAAACTGAAAGTACTAACAGCTGGGTGTAAAAAAAAAAAATTGCTGGCTTTTTGCCTTTACAGCCAGTTTAAATCCAACTCTCACCAGTATTAAGGGAAAGAAGTTTAGTGCTTTCAGTTCCTTTTCTGAGTGACTATTGTTCCCATCACAGCAAGGACTCACATTTAGCACAGTTGAACAGAGTTTTTAGTGTTTTTTTCCTTTAAAATTATAGGACTAAATAAGCAGGCTTTTTTTCCTCCGCAATTCTCATTGCAGTAGAAGATATTCTTCTCAGATTAGCAATGATTTTAAGTGGGTAGAGTCTTACAGAAAAGTCCTGTTTTACACTCATCTGCAGTCAAGTTAGCAGAAAGCTTTTTAAAAAAAAACTAGTCCCTGGAATGCTGGTTAATCTCACCCTCAAACCACTGAATCAAAACAGCAACAATAATGTAATGATCTTGGATAGTGTATATATGTACTACTGCCCTCTACTGGATAGAATCAGAACAGTTCAACTATGGGCCATAGGTCCTGTCTTGCTAAACAGCTAATGGAGATTATTTTCTTTAGTTTCAGTGGTGTTGGGGTTTGTTCTCATTGTGAAGGATCTGACATCTGTAAGTGATGCTACTATAAAGATACATTGTGCAGCATACCATCAAATCCTAGATGGTCAAAGATTTGTTATGATGCAATCTAAGATGTACAGTTACCCTGTAAATAAGTATAATGAATTAGTTCAGTAAATATTTACTCTTTCCCTTCGAGAGGATTTAGACTTTGACAGGTAAAATGCTGATTTTCATACAGTTCTATTAAATGAGGTAAGACAATCCCAAATATATTTCCCATCACTATGCTAAGCTAATTTGCACAGAGCCTGTCCCACAGAAAGTGAACAGCTGAAATGACTAGTCTGTACCTGTCACAAATGAAAGCAAATTTTGCTAGGTGTTTGCTCACAGAATCTGGAAAAAATATTATATTAATTATTAGTTCTAAAATGCTATAAGTGTGCATAATATAGACAAACACAATATGACAAGGTGTTTCCCCCAAAGAGTTTATAGTCAAAGTGAAACTTACTACAAAGGACCACATGCTAAACTGAGTGACTCTATATAGTCAGAAAACAAATTAAGTAAATATGGCATGGAAAAAATGGCTTCCCTTGTATAGGGTGCTAGCTAACACTGTGGATTTTATACTTACCATGCTGCATTTGAAGCTTCCAATTATTTTTTCCATATCTCATCCACATATGCAATTTCTTGTGGATGGTTCAACAGATGCAATTCTGAATTACTCTGATTTTTTGTCATTTATGAAGAGAACACTTGAGTTGGACATTTGATCAGATATTTTAGTTGTATGATGGAGCTGAACGTCTACCAAATTACTTCCATTGATAGTTTGCAGAACAAAATAGGTGATGGGTTGGTTGCTTATGATGATATAATACTAGAGGTGTCACAAATGAAGAAAGGTGGTTTGATGAAAAAAGCACAGGGTTGGGAGTAAGCAGATCTGTGTTTTATTTGTGGCTCTGGTATAGACCTGGGGACTGATGCTGCTCTTACTTAGGGCCTGATGCAAGGCCCACTGAAGTCAATGAAAATATCCCCATTATCTTTAGTGTGACACTTGGATCAGGGCCTTAACACTGGTCTTGCACTAGTGTACTTCAATTCTTCTGCTTTCAGCAGAGATAGAATACTATGATTTACATGAGCATAAGGGGAGAAAAATCAGGCCCTTTATGTGTGGTCTTGAGCTATAATCAAGTTTTAAGCATAGAAAATGTAGTAGGAGGGAGGGAGAGAGAGAGAGAGAAAACACACATGAGTATCAGAAGTACAGTTACATAATAATAAGACATACGTTGTAATAACACAAGCGAAATAGCATTATACACCATTGTACTAAAACAGGAGCTCATTAGGTTCATAGGAAAACTAATAGATGCATTAATTTACAGAAGGATGAATAAAGTGAAGGTTAGATAGAGGAACTGACATCCATGAGAGCAACTCTATTACAGCTCAGCCTTTTTTCTCACATCATGTGATGGTCCTGTTCAAAGTAGCATTCTGTAATGTTGGATGGACAAAAGCGTCTTAGGGAGAGGACTGCCATATTGTCCTGTGCTACCGAGGTTAGCATAAGCTAGCAATGAATATAAAAGTTTGTGATTTGCTGCCAGTGAGCCAAATCCTACAATATTTGCTCCAGCAAAAGTAGCAGGGTCCTGGCAAGGTTTCAAGTCATGCACACCAGACTGACCAATGCCTAACATAAGGTTAGGCTGCTCTGTGGTTGGATGTAACTAAGATATGTCTGGGAACTCATAGAAATGAGCTCCCATCTCCTTCATGGCCTCTCAGTGGATCCTGACCTTTTCTATTTTTTTTCCTTTTCAAAGACTGCAAAGAACACTGTTGTCTGTGGACAGCAACAGCATCTACAAAAAAAGAAGGACAATTGGTATTGTTGGGGATGGAGACTGGGAGGGTAGAATGGTTGCTGCTGTCCTCCCCTACTTATGTTTTCCTGAGATCTGGGGCGGTACTTTCATTCTGGGGGGACCCTCATCCCTGGTTGTCAGCTCACTTCATAGCTCTGAGCTGGTTTTGTTGTTGATAGTAATGGGGCCTGTCTCTGACTCAGTCTTCTTCTCCCTCCCTTACAAGCACAGAGTATGGAAATCAGTCTTCCCAGGAGGGGACAAAGCTAGGCAGTTCCAAGGTTACAGGTGAGAGGCCCTCCCCTGTCAGAACTGGAGTACTGTCCCATGGCTCAACAGCTGTACTAGGATTTGGCAAGCCGTGATTCCAGTGAGAGTTTTGCCTGCTTAAGACAAAATTTGACCCTGGAAGAATATTTATTCCATGGATACCTCACGGATCTAATTTAGCAGCAAAGAGAAATTAAGTCATTAGAACCGTGGATATACACAGAGTGCCAGAAATTTTCAACTATTAGCAGACAGCTTAAACCTAGTCATAATATTTGGATTTTATTTAATTCTCATCTCTACTTTTGTAATTTGTTTTAGATGAACTAGCTTTTCAAAAATGTTTGCGTAATGCTCTTCTTGTTAACATATATATACACATTCGCCCTGGAACGATAATTGTTGGTATGTATTCCATCTTCTCATTGCTACTTAGTATAGTTTACAAGAAGCTTAAGTAATTATTTACCTTTCTGCTTATTTTCTTCCTGTGTTCCATGATGGTAAATAGTAGCCAAAGTAGAAAATGTGTTACCTTTTATTAGCGTAATAAAATAAACAAGCTCTGGGCCCAGAAAGGTCTCACTGCTAAGGTACTAATAGGTGTAACACCAAGGGTAATTTATACTAGCCTGGCTATGTTGACCTAATTAATGTGATTTACATAGCAGATATGCTAAAAGAGAGGCTTGTTTTGATTTTATGAGAGGATGGCTACATGAAAAGTTGCTGCTGAAAGATGTTCATGTCACCTCACTATTCAGTGTGTATAGCGGACCAGAATGGAAATCTGTCTCAGGCAGCAGGAGAAGAAGCATCTACAGCAAAATTTTTAAGGAAGGGTTTTCTCCTATTTGAAGTTTCCCAGAATCATGTCACACACTTGGGCTGGAACTCAAGGTGAAAATCCGGAATAACACCAAATTCAAAACAAGTAACTGAGGAGCCCAGTAAAGACCCTGTTAGGCTTCTCCAGCAGGTCAGCTACCCCAGAAGGAAGACAAGACTGACAGGAAGTCCTTGGGCCTCCTTCTCCCTCTAAAGATTCTTTGTCCAAGGGAAAGACTACAGAGCTTCCTTCTCCAGAAGACTTGTCATTTGAAACAGTGTGAACTCTTATTTTGATATGTGTGTTTTGAAAAAGATCTTTAACAGTAATTCTTAACTTGCATTTTAAAATATCTAATTTAATTAAAGACTAGATTATACCTGGCCTTGCATGAATTCCCAAAGGCTGGGGCATAAGGAGTCTTTGTCTCCATCTTCTGCCCTTGTGCAGGAGCCTAGCATAGTTCTAGTGGAAAGCAGAACTAATCCTAATGGTAGGCTACTGCCTCTATCTGCTAATACCCAAATAGTAGTATTTTGGGGCAGGACCATTGCCCTCGTTCATCTCTTATATCAGGCTCAGAGTTGGCCCATCATAAGGAGAAGCACATGCTGCACCTTACAAAATGTAGCAGAGCTTTCATTGTAGCATATGCTACCTCATAGTCCTAGGAGGTTCTTCCACTCCCCATCAAAATGCAGATCATGTTTTAAAGTACTGACTGAAATGTCTATAATATTTATATTGCACTCTGGAGCACTATGGTTAATTGACTTTTTGCTCATACTGAGGGTGTCAGGATCATTCAGTTTTATTTTGTGGCTCTTTCATACTAAAAATGCACAAGAGACACCTATAGCCATAAAACGTCTGCTTCACACACACACACACACACACACACACACACACACAGAGCCCCTCCAGCAACATAGTATTACACTGCATGCAAGACTGCAGCTCTAACATACTCATACAATTTCCATTTAAGACATCCTCCACAAAAACAACCCATTTTAAACTCATGTACAGTGTAAAACATTGTGGAATGATACAATACTGTGTTAAAATATAACTGCAAAGTACCAATATCTCCTCGTTATCATCAAAATATACCTCATCTAGAAAGATGCTAAAAATGTTTACTAATCAGTGAGTCACACTTATTAAAGAATTAAGGCTACAGTGCCAACTATGCTAAGAAATTACAATAAATGTGGCAATGCTAATCTAATGAAAGTATTAACTCAGCTTCACATATGTTCCTTACACCCACTCTGTACCAATGAATAGTGAAAGTAAATTACTAACACGGGAGATGTATTAGGGAAAACAGAAGGTGTAAATTAATTTCATGCCTAACTATTAATTAATTTGGTCAGCTCTTCTGGAACAATCAGCCCTTGTACAGCTTCATTTGTTTCCAATGAGCCTCTGCAGTCTGTCTGCTTAAAAATCTATGGGGGCCATAACTGTAGCAGCCCCCATAGATTATAGAGTTTTTGTGCCGTTCTTTCATATTATAGCACATATACTGCACTCACCCTAAAAGTACAGGCATGAATCACTCTCTAACACTAGTGAAAATTAGGTGTAATTTCATTGAAATCAGTGGTGTTACCCATTCTTGTTTTCCTCCACACCAATGTATCCCCATTTGTCTCACATTGCTACCCATTTATGAACAAGCCGGTATTAATGAAGTTTGGAGAGTTATCCAAGGTAGAAAAATCTGCATACTTCATTATAATCAATGTTGTCATGCCAGGACACAAACAACACAGTTAGGAGATGACTGGAGAAACTGACTTTTAAAGAAACGTAGCCCATAAAACCAGCCCGCTTGCTTGTATCAGATATGTATATCTTTTCTTATAGATTTAAGTTTGTTAGTTTGGTGATAATAGAGTTATGTCAAGTTTGGCTGTAATGCAAGGTACCTTACAGGCCTCATCCTGTATGACAGCTACGCAGTTAGCATACATATACTTGGGACCTTTACCCTAGATAAGTGCTTTGAAATAAGATAGAAATAGTTATAACCTTTGCTCTAGAGAGATCAGGAGGCATCAACAGGGGATTTTTGCTGCAGGTTACACCCCAAAGAATCTTTAAAAGTACACCGCAAAACCCGCAAGAAGGGCTAGAAATAAAAAGGCAAGGTAGAAAAAGGCCAACTGAAACTATCTCTGAGAACTTCCTGTCGTACATCCTGGGTCCCTTATAATACCTGGAGCCTGGTTTGGGACATGGACCTTATCTTCTGATCAGATCAACTGGCGAGCCTATAACCCATTAAATTATATAGATTACCCTAAAATCAGGCTACAGACTGGCGAACCGCCAGGAGACTCGAGGAGTGCGCAACAGGAGTTTTAGGTAAATTTTGGTGTAAATTAAGCTAGAGAGCAAAAGAGCTATTTGCTATTTGTGTATGAGTCTGCTTCAAAACATCGGAAATTTGATTTCCTCTGTTTCCTGGCAGTAACCCTAGATATATTTCCTGTTTCATTATAGCGTTTGTTTATGAGTAGCAATTAATCTTACAAGAAAAGTTAAACTGTTTAAAGAAATACGTACGTTTATGGGGCTTTGGAGTGTAAGAATAGTAAGAATATAAGGTACCAGACTGAATGTAATTGCAGTAACACCGGGCCCGGTGACCCACACTTTGAGGTGGCAGGAGAGTTGATTTTATGATTTTATTTTCAAAGCTGCCGGAAATGCTGCAGTATTATTAGTCCCTACAACTCTCCTGGGTTGCGCCCAGATCCGTCTATCACAAGCATAGCCCAACTGTTTGGTAGATCCCGACTGAGTTAAAATCCTCTCGATCAACTAAGAATACATTAGTCATCGAGGGAAGAGAAGGAAACTCGCCCCCCCCTTTCTGTTTATGGGACTTGTTAGAATTGTTGTTGAGACCGGTCAGGGATGTTATCATTCTTTTATTATCTCTTCTTTGTTAGCGAGGGGACGCCTTCGTGAGAGTTAGAGATTTTAAGGCTTGACATATAGTGCTTATACTGCTTGAAAGTAAGCCAGCAAATAAAGGTTTATAGAGTTAAACTCTATACTTAAAGAAATCTTATAAGTAAGCTCATTTTGTGCTCAAATGAGTGAGGCAAGAGCCATAGAGTCCGTGGGCATTGCCAGTAGCACGGCTTTAGAGGAGTATGCCAGGGGATACATTAAGGAACATAAAGGAGGTTTAGGACACTTAAAAGACAGTGATATTATATCTGAACATAGCAATCCATGGAGTTTCATGAGTCATGTTTTCAATCAGGAGGTCGAACAAAAGAAAAGAAAAGCTAAAGAGGTAAAAGGAATTGCTGTGAAATGTTTGCTGACAGCTTGTAGTGCACTTGGGCGGAAATTAAATAAGAAAATAGAGTTACTTAGAAGAGTCCAAAGAACTTTGAAGGAGAAGGAGAAAACTAGCCGGAAGTTAACAGTGCGACTGAGTGAAGTTTCAGAGGAAAAGAGTCGTAGTTGCCAGAGGCAGGCAGATCACTATAAATCAGAGCGTGGTCAGTGGTTGGAATGAGTTAGTGAGTTGGAAGGTTTAATAGATGGTTATGAATCAGAACAAGGTTTGTTGTCAGATCAAAAAAAGGTGTTAGAAAAGCTCTGTGAAGTGTTAATAAAAGAAAAGATGAATCAGCCCACAGCGCCACCTGATTATAATGAAAATACAAAGATGTTGGCTGAGAGCCCAGTGAGAGAGAAAGTAAGTAGAGAGGTGCAGACAGAGGCACAAGTAGAGTTAGAAGATAATGAAGCACCGGTTCCCGTCCCTATTGGCATGGTAGAACCAACAGAGGAGAATCTTGCAAGACCAATCACTAGAAGTAGAGCGAGAGAACTAGCTCAGTCGGATATGGTACCTTTAGAAGCAAAGGCGGAGGTTGTGAGATGGGATGGGAACTGAGTTACTGCAGAGAATTCTCTATTGGGTGCTGGCTGGTGAGTCTTGCCCACATGCTCAGGGTTTAGCTGATCGCCATATTTGGGGTCGGGAAGGAATTTTCCTCCGGGGCAGATTGGCAGGGGCCCCGGAGGTTTTTCGCCTTCCTCTGCAGCATGGGGCATGCGTCGCTTGCTGGTGTATTCCCTGCAGCTTGAGGTCTTCAAATCTCACTTTTGAGGATTTCAATAACTCAGTCATGGGTTCGGGGTTGTTATAAATGTGTATGGGTACGGTTTTGTGGCCTGCCTTGTGCAGGAGGTCAGACTAGATGATCATATTGGTCCCTTCTGACCTATGTTTCTATGTTATGTTTCTATGTTGTGTCTCAGGAGTTGTCAGAAGAGTTAAAAGAAGAAGTTGGTGGTGAAACAGTTGAAAGTGGTTTGTCAGAAGAAAAGGGAAGTTCTGAAGGGGCACAGCCGGAGGAGGAGTCAGATGTCATCTCGGAGGAGGTGATTGATGAGGTATAGGATAAGACAGGTAGAGCTAAAGGGGAGGAGATATCTTCTCTTCCTTCAGCATCTGCTCATGTTAGAGAAGAGGATGTGCCTTTGGAGTCTGTGATAGTGCAGGGATTGGAAGAGGCAGTCGCACAAGTGACGCAAGCAGCTAGTGCCTGTGATATAGTAATTTCTAAATTACAACAGGGAGCTATGCAACAGCATCGGGATGTTATCCCTGCATCACCTAATGTTACATTGGCACCATATAATCTCAGAGTTCTAACCCCTTTAAATGGACAATTGACTTCACTTAGAGCATTACCTAGAGCAGGGGTGTCAAACTCACTTCCTATGGGGGGCCACATTTAAATTAAATTTAGTTCAAGGGGGCCACTAAGACACTTCATGCTCAACTCAACGCTAAAACACATCATATTCTACTCTGCTGTGCTTTAGGTACTCTACTCTCCGCCGTGAAATTTCTACCGGCGGCCTTTAATTCGGCGGCAGAGTAGAACAGCGGGACTCACGGCAGGTACTCACAGCCTCTGCTCTCTGCTGTGAAATCTCCCCGCGGGGTGAAAAAAACCAAAGTCAGAAAAAACCAGGGCTGGAGAACACGAAAAACCTGGGCCGGATTACACAAGGCGGCGGGCTGGATTCGGTCCGCGGGCCAGATAACATAAGCCGGCGGGCCAGATTTGGCCCACGGGCCTTGTGTTTGACACCTGTGACCTAGAGCATTGCCTAGAGCTTTTGAATTTCATGAACCAAGACCCTCAAGAACACCCCCTTGGCATATGTTGGTATCTCCCAGTGTACTTGAACACCCGAATATTCCCTTCAGGACCTAGGAAATGTCCTGCATCAATGTGGGGACGCCTTGTGTGGGGAACGTAGAAATTTGATGGAAAGTTACCCTGATCAAAACATAGAGGACCCTGATCAGAACATAGAGGTGTACTCAACAGAAATTTCGGATAGTTCGGATGAAGGTATTGATCAGAAGAGGAGAAGATTTTCTTCTCCCAATTTTGACCAAACCCCAGAAGCTGTCAAATCAGATTCAGATTCAGATTGTCCTGTGGCAGTAAATACAGATATTAAAACCCTGGATTTGGTAGCTAAGCAAATAGGAATGATGGGGGATACTTCTGTTGCAGTACATGCACAACATGTACAGGAAAAGGCAAAAGTGTTTGACTTACCAAGGGAGGATTGGGTTAAAATCCTGCAACTCACAGTAGATGAAGCATTGTGGAGTACCTTACCCCTTGAATATAGAGTGGGTGAGAAATCTTTTAAGGAAACAGTAGCTTTACTGGAACATAATAAGCACCCAGGGCAAGCTGGAGTGGTCATTTTGTTGAATTTAAAGCAAAGACTCAACGAGTCTCCCCATCAGTTTAATCTTCAGTTAAGTGCAGCTTGGCACAGTCACATGAAAGAGGACATTGATGGGCCACAATATGTCAGTTTATTGGTTAACAATTCTCTTCCCCAGTTGCAGGAAAAGGTTTATATGCATGTCAGTGATGACACATCCTTGAAGGATGAATTAACCTTGTTGGCTAAGGCACATTCCCAGGGAGGCCTTAAAGTAGGTCAGTGTGAACCTACTGTCGCAGCACTTCAGGAGCCCCACATCAATCCCACAATAAAAATTGAGGGACCTTTGAGGACACCACCTCAAGGGACACGCTGAAGTGTTTCTAAATTTCCTGAAAACTCACGTTGGCAAAACAGTTCAAACCCATGGAATAATCCTGGATTTTCGAGTGGGCATGCCCCTCGACATGGTTATACGTTTGGACCCCGTGTGGGGCCCCAGGAGCATGTTCCTCTCTTTTCAGGTACAGCTAAGAATCAATCACAACCACAAGAATTCGGAACATCGCCCCATCACAATGAAGACGTGATCATGCCAACGCTGAAAGCAATGCAACTGGAAGCACAACACCAGGATACCTGGGAGCTTTGGACATGTGTAACCGAGCTGATGGAAGGCCAAGGCCCAGTGCACTCGGACCGTTCCGTGGCTCCCATTGACCTATCCTTTCCCCTCCCATTGACAGCTTTCCCTGTTTCAGGGTTGGCTGCTCTTGAGGAGATGGATGAAGACCAGATGGACTACTTGGCATGACGCCAACAGGCCTCAAGTGATGTGATAGTCCCTTTAAAGAGGGATGCAAATGGGAGACCCACAGTATCTGCAGTAGTATGGGACCGCTACATGAATTTTATTATAGATATTGGGGCAGTGATCAGCATTATTCATGTCAAAGATCCTAAATTCTTTCCTCTGTCTTCAGGGCAGACAAAGATGTTATCAACTTTCGCAAGTAATCAGGTCGTAACTACATTGTCTAAACCCCTAGAAATTCAAATACGCCACATGCGAAAAACTCACACCTTTGCTTTAATGAAATTGGCTGACCCAAGAAACAATTTGCTAGGATCTGATTTCCTGTACAAACAGGGATGTGTTATTGATCTAATTAATCAGTTATTGTATTTTACAGAGCAGACCACTGACTACCCACTGGTGACCATGTCTGAATGTGGCATGGTGTTTCCAGTAGAAGAACCAGAACCAAAACTGAAAAGGCAACCAATATCTGTTAGTTGTTGTCGACCCTTTTTCAAAGTGGATAGAGGCATTTCCTTTGAAAGCCAACACTGCAAAGGCCATAGCTAAGGTACTAGTAGAACAAGTCTTCTCTCGATGGGAAATCCCTGTGAGAGTAAAATCAGATCAGGAATCACACTTTACTGGACAGTTCTTTAAGGACTGACTTAAAATGATGGGAGTCCCACAGAGACTACACATTCCATATAGACCTCAGTCGTCTGGGATGGTGGAGCGAACCAATCGGACTATAAAGAGAATGTTGAGAAAACTAGCTGATGTCAATGGACGTAATTGGGATACCCTCATGCCTTTAATTCTAACGGCATTGAGGGCAACACCGGCTGTGTCTACTGACAAAACACCCTTTGAGGTGATGACAGGCTGGAATATGCGACTACCAGAACATTTGATTTGGCACGCTAGTGGCACTCAACTAGAGGGAATCAAAATGGATGTATACCTGCAAAATCTGCAACGCCATTTAAATCAGGTCCACATGCAGGTAGCCGCCAAATTGGGAAAATCCAAACAAAAGGCAAAAGCCTATTTCGACAAAACTCAAAGAGAAAATACTTGGGAGGTTGGCGACCTAATAATGTTGTTAACTTACAAGATGCCCGAACATGGATTGTGTAATCGATGGATCGGACTATTCCAAATCATCGATAAACTCAGTTCAGCAGTATATAAAATTTGGGTAACAGGAAGCAAGCGTAATAGAGACAAAATTTACCATGCTACTCAGTTAAAGTTATATCGATCATCCAGGTCTTGGGAGCAGCTTCCTCCTCAGGATCTAGGAGAACAGCAGTTTAAACAGTTGTCGCTGAAGCTCAGCAGTTAAACATTATGAAATGGACATTGGTATTCCTGATATACTACACCCTTAACGTCACTTTAAGGGTAAGACTGAGTCAAAATCAAGAATTTGGGGTGCAACCTATCACGCAGGACCAGGAAATAAGGCGACATGTGCATGCTCAATTAATTGGATATTTGAAGCAAAATGCACCAGGAAAGGAAATGGAAGTAACTATTGCAACCAATCCAGGCCGTATGATGCCTTAGAAATTGGACTCATTCTTCCACCTGGTAAATGTCTTAAGTATTAATGCAGGGTTAAATTATCTAAATTATCTGTTCGGTATATTGAGGATATGTCATAGATACTGTCATAAAGACATTGCAAGCTCTAAAAATGGGAAAAGTTCCAGACCTAATTAAAGATAAACAATTGCTAGAATGGTATTGTCCTAAATGTTTTCAGGGGCTGGAAAAGGAGCAATCCACATGTTTGGATTTGTGCCAACATTTACCATTGGGAACTGTCAGATATATGGGATCTGTGACACTACACCCCAACCGAGACAGTTGTTCTTTTTCAAAAGATTGTGCAGTAACACGATCCTTGTATGTCTCATTCACTGTCTCTTTGCCGGTGTTTGACCCAGACAGGGATGTGTACAAGCAACTGGCAGCTATACAGTTGATATGTCACTTGGAAGGAGACATCTACAGAGAACATGTCAACGTACCTCCCGTAGTTGTCTACCACACTCCAACTCAGACTTGGAAAGTTCTACAGATGTCCTGTTGCTCTGAAAAGGGGCCTCAGTGTATTTGTAGGTGTGATGTGTTTGAGACAGATACTATTTTGTGTGGATTGCAGGGAGAGTTACAGAACGAATCATCCTTGTCATGCCTGGTGAGGCTGACAACATAGGAAACGCCAATGGAGAAAGTGTCCTATACTGGAAATGGCCAATTTTGCATGGTAACTAATCAAAAGAGGTACCATTATGGTCCCTTGGAGTGTCCAGTCACAGACTCAAATTTTTGTTTTACTCCAAAACAACCCGTGTTAATTGGAAATCAAGCAATTTCTCCTATCCCCACCTTTGAAAATATTGCTACCATTCTGTCTGACCCATATTATCAAGATTTAAGTATTCAAAATATACCAACTTTCCTTGTCTATATTCCCCCATTATCGTTATCATTAAAATCATTATTGTCTCGGAAAGAGACCCATCTCATACAAATTACTAATGATATGGACAAGGCCAAACAGGCTATTACTCAGTTAATGGATGGAACCCATGAATCTTCACCGGGTCTCACAGTAGAAATTGGATTACGGGAATGCATTGTTGTACAGGGAAAAGCAATTGGGATTATTTTCACTCTATGAGGATGTATGCAATACAAAATTAACTAGTACAAACCAAGACGCAGACCCAACCAAGGACAACATGTAAATATTGAAGAATACGTGTCCATGGTACACATGACAGAGGAGCCCCAAAACCCAGAACACCATCATTATGATATCCTTCTTCCACTACAACCTGTAGGAGAGGAGGAAGAAATTACTCCCTCACATATCGAATCATCCACAATAGTCTGATGGGGTTTGTTTTACAACCACCCCATCAAAGGGGGGATCTGTAGCCCCTAAAACCAGCCCGCTTGCTTGCATCAGATATGTATATCTTTTCTTATAGATTTAAGTTTGTTAGTTTGGTGATAATAGAGTTATCTCAAGTTTGGCTGTAATGCAAGGTACCTTACAGGCCTCATCCTGTATGACAGCTACGCAGTTAGCATACATATACTTGGGACCTTTACCCTAGATAAGTGCTTTGAAATAAGATAGAAATAGTTATAACCTTTGCTCTAGAGAGATCAGGAGGCATCAACAGGGGATTTTTGCTGCAGGTTACACCCCAAAGAATCTTTAAAAGTACACCGCAAAACCCGCAAGAAGGGCTAGAAATAAAAAGGCAAGGTAGAAAAAGGCCAACTGAAACCATATGGTACCATGTGGAAAGGATGTAATATGTCAGCAATATGCACGAATTTGCTAGCCTATAGTGGTAAATCCAAGTTTGGGCCTAGCAGGAAGGATACCCATACGTTAGGGTATAAGAAGGAGCAGATCGAGCCATTCGGGCGATCAATCGTCAGCTACTCCTGCTTGAAGTTTTCTTTAGTTACTGTTAAGTTCTTACTTCTTCATTTTATACTTAGTTTATTTGGTAAGTGTCAGTCTGAGTCTTATAGCTCTTAGCTCTTAAGCAGTGATTGCTCCACCACTCCAAACAAGTTTAGGAACCAGACATCAACCTCAACCAGGTCATCAAGGAAGGGTGTGAGTATATTAGCCCAAAGCAAAGCATATTATAGACATCTACATCATATAGGGTAGATAAAATTATATAATTTAGTATAAAGTTGTATTATACATTGGATCATTCATTTTATTGCTTATTTTCTGCATATATCAGTTTGTTATCACTTCATCATTTTATCTATCATTTTATATGTTTTGTTATCTTAATAAAACTTATAAATTCACAAATTTAATTATATCTGAGAACTTCCTGTCGTACACCCCGGGGTCCCTTATAATACACCTGGAGCCTGGTTTGGGACATGAACCTTATCTTCTGATCAGATCAACTGGCAAGCCTATAACCCATTAAATTATATAGATTACCCTAAAATCAGGCTACAGAAATAGGAGAGCTCACTTTGTTAGGAAAATAACACAAAGGACTGGCTGAATTGCAAGCACACTACCTATCAGTCATATAAAACCTCCAGCTTCCAAGGCACACCCACACTGAAGCAATTTGCTATAAACTGAATCCAGTTAGATCCACATAGTCCATTTCTGAATTGCTTTCAATCCCTTCATTTCACCATTTTGGTTGTAATTTGCTGTAATATCTATTTGCCCCAAAGCATTTCATATCTACAAAACAAAAGCCAAGTTAGAAAGAAATAGCATAGCCATATAAATGGCACTTTGTACAATGGTACTTTATTATTCATAAGAATCACTATGACCTTTGGTAAAAAAACACTTAAGAAAAATGGTAGACATTTAGGACCCAAGCTTGCAAAGACTTAGTACATCTTTAACTTTATGCATATGAGTAGATTTCAGTGGGACTCCTCACATGAGGAAAGTTAAGTATGTATGAAATCTTTGCAGGATTGGGGATTAAAATGGTCCAGTTAAACAGGGCATCAACAAAAATGATAAGGTGTTTAGAAATCAGTACCTGGGAGGAAAGGTTGAAAGAAATATGAATGTTTAGTCTATAACAGAAAAGGATGAAAGGGGACATAATAAGTCTTCAGATATGTTTGAAAGGAATGTCTGTAAAAGAACAACGAAAGTTTTGTGGCACTTTAAAGACTAATGAATTTATTTGGGCATGAGCTTTCATGGGCAGAAACCCACTTCATCAAGATGGCTACTGCTCTGGAACTTGTAAAAGAACAGTGATCAATTGTTCTCCATGTCCATCAAGGGTAGGACAATAATAAGTTTTGTTTAGTAATAGTTTGCAGTAAGGGAGATTTAGGATGTATATTAGGTTAAGATATTTCTAACTATAAGGATAGTTAAATACTGGAACAGGTTACCTCGGGAGGTTGTAGAATCCCCATTCTTGAAGGCTTTTAAGAACAGATTAGACAAACATGTCAGGGATGGTCTAGGTATACTTAATCCTGCCTCAGTTCAGGAGGACGGGCAAGATGACTTCTTGAGGTTCTTTCAGTCCCACATTTCTGTTTTTTATAATTAAGGAAATCTTTCCCATATGTGAGTAGATATGAGAAAGATCCAGGGCCCAATTCTGCAAGGTCAGACTCTCCTTAACTTCAATAGGAGCAGAGAGTGTACAGCAACTCTTGGGATCAAGCCTCAAATTACACTTGAAACAGATCATTGCAAGGATAAAATTAATTTTAAAAATCAGGTGTAAGAGCCATGGAATTGAAGCAAAGTTTATTCTCCAGTTTATATCAAGATCTATGTTTCTATAAAATACCATTAAAATTACACTTAATTTATTATGGTTTGTTTCTTCAGTGAAAAGTGGAAAGAGGAACAATAATTTCCCTATATTTTATATATAAAAAATTCTTCGCGTCTAGGGCACTGATTAACATGATTTTTTTAAAAGTGACTTTGATTTTTAACACTATGTTTATTGTATTGAGTTATATGCAATATATTAAACATCACTGCCATAAGGTACATAAACAGTAAAGTAATGAATATGAAACACATTGGCATTACAAATATTGAGTGCTACAGAGCATCAAAGGAAGCTACTTAAATTAAAATGCTATACGCTGGGCAGGGACATTTCAGTAAAATTCTTCAAGATACTGAACGAAGAGGGCAAGTACACCTGAGCACATCAACCCAGATTCTCAACTCCCACTGATATCAAATTTGAGGATTTGGACCATCCCTCTTAAAACCAGGTGGATCTGATTAAAGTTAAAGGGGCTATGGCAATTTGCATTAGCTGAAGATCAGCCCTCATATTTCTTCATCCCTTCAGTGATTCCATCACTTTGCAAGGCAAGCACAGTGCTCAAGCAAGAAAACAGGACTGAGTGAAAAGAATAGAAGAGGAATAGAGAAAAAAATACTCATTTACTTAAAGAAATTATGATCATACTTCACTCTTGCATCGTACCTCTCATCCAAGAATCCCAAAGAGCTTTATAAACATTGAACAACTAATGAAAAGCTCACAATATCCATGTGTCACCATTTTACAGACAAGGTAACCAAGGCATAGAAGAATTAAATTCTAGATCCTCAAAGTTATTCAGCATCTGATGGAAATCAATACTTTTGAGGAACCAGGTCTAAAAGTCTCAGCTGAAAATCACATAGGAAATCTGTAGCAGAGCCAGGAATCAACCTTGATCAGTGCTGTACCTTAACCTTAAGATGATTCATACTTCTTGCCCCTAAAGCCAATGGATACCTTTTTTAAATCGCATATCCTAGTAAGCTAGGTTGAGAGTTTGCAATAAATTATGTTATACAGAGCTTTCCATCTTCAAGGCACTTTGCAAACCTTAACTGGCAGGCAGTTCATTTTCCATAGGGTTTCTCTGCTGAGTGCAAAGATGCCAATTAGTGCCAACTGTGATGGTAACTTTTGTGACATAAAACATCACATTACACCATTTCCTAGATGATATGACACCCCCTCATGACTCACAAATTGATAACATTTTTGGCTGTTCCTGCTGCAAGGTCAAGGAGTAAGAGTTCATAGAAAATAAAAACTATACTTTCATTGTCCATCTAAGTCAGGGTGGAAGCACATTTGTAAGGTAGTAAGAGTTTGCATTGTTACTTTCTATGATATACTTGTTCTGTGGCTAACAGAGGACTTCACTCTGCAGTAGTATCCATTGGCATTTTTATGACCATTATATTTACTTTTAAAAGTACTAAAAATAAAACATTGGTTTAGTTCCTTGCCAACATACTGGTTTCAGTCTGAGAAACAGTGTGCAAAGGTGTTAACTCTTCATTATAACATTGAGACTGCTTAGTGGGGAGGTGTGCAAGAGAGTTAATGTACTGGCTTTTCTGCTGTAGAAACCTGGAATCAACTATGGAATTAGATCAGAAGTGGGAATGAATTTAATGGTTACAGCCACATGTCTGCTGGACCTTTACTCATGCCACAAATTGCTACAGTAAATATTGGTAAAATATTAACTATTCTGTTTGTTACCTGATGTTCATTTTATGATGCATGGTAGTGAAACATAGTTGCAGATTTACTGGGCCAAATTCATCCTTAATATAATTTCCATTAATGTATAGGAATTATACCCATTGACTCTAGAAAAGACATACATGTAATGCATTATTTTTTCTCCAAGAGACTAGGATTAATTATGGAAGGGACTGTATCTCTGTTTGTTCTAATTACCTTCTATTACACATCATAATTCACTTAGGAACTGACTACTAAATTAGGTGTACAGATAAAAGAGCAGAATTTTATTATGAAAAGGCATTAAAGCTATTTTTGTTGTAAAATTCCTTCTTCCTCTTCCATTACTTTACACTAGCAGATGTTTATAGGAGGGATGTTATATAAGGGATTTTCTGGGATTTAAAATGACAGCAGTCTTCAAGAACTTAAACAACTAAAAGAAAATAAAAGTACAAAATATAGTCTTTCTGAATTGAAATGAACATTGGTGTTACTATTTGTAATGCTTTTAATATTTTTTTAACAGAACATAGGCAGTTGCAGACATTACAGCTATTTTACTGGCATTCAAAATACCTCAGAAACAAAGCATAATTCTCTCCTGGTCCTGTATGTACACACTTCCACTAAAAAGCAGATATAGCTTGACATAGTTTTCCAGATGAAGGGCCAAATTCTGTCCACACATACACACATATGGCTATTATTAAAGTGAATTATAGCTACACATGAGCATCTGAGAGCAGAATTTAGTCTTAAGGAGACTCTCAGTAAGCATTTTTGAAGCACTTCAAAAATGAATCAGGCAAACCTACCTGTGTATCATTTCTAATTAGATTTTCCCCCACCTTTTTGTTTTCCCCCTGAAAGGCAGGGTACAGGTCATCAAATACAAATATTATACATTAAATTTTAATGAAACAAATATCTTAAGTGTATGGCTCTACTTTCAAATGCTAGGAACGTGGGTAACACTTGAGGTGACACAAGAGAGGAAATTCTGTCTTGTTGGGTACTGGTATTACAAAGCTGCAGTGGGAAAACCCTATGCATGGAATGTTGTAGTTCATATTAATGGATATAATTTGTATAAGGATGGGCCATAGAGGAAAAGAAGAAAAGGGGTGGTTTCCTTGTATAAAAGCATTGTAACTCAGATGGAACAGTAAAGAAACTGATAACAGTGACACATTGTACAGATTAAGTTGAGACAGATAAAAAACAAAAGGGAATTCACAGGTGCCTGCTGCAGAACACCACATCAAGCAAGAGGAGAAGCTGATGAATTATTTCTGAAACATACCAGCTTGACAGTCACAGAGGATTTAGTGTTCAGTGCTAAGGAAAATCTGGAGCAAGAGAAAATGGACTAGTTGTATTCATTCACTGTAAGGAAGATGAGACTAAAAGCAGGCAGTTATAAAGGTATTCAGCTTCTGAAAGGCAAACCTGCTGAAATTAACAGGGCCATATGGGTACTAAACAAGGACTTACTGTGAGGAGGGATGAAGGATCTTAAGACTTACAATTACACATGATCATGAAAAGAAAAGGAGAAAATACCAAAAAAAAAAAAAAAAAAAAAAGCCATTATAACCACCCAGCAGACTCCTTATAAAATGAAAGGGTAGTAAAGATGTATTCAAAAATCTGAGGTGCCCACGGGGAATAACTCACATAGGAGTCTGTAATTTACACCCATGGAGTTTCTTCCTTATTTTTCCATCAGATGTATGTGCTCAACTGCCAAGATAAGTGAGGATATCACAAGATCCATTAAAGGCAAGGAGCATCCATGGGGAAACCTTCTGCTTTTGTACTGCTATCTAACCCCCCTTGGCCACATGCTCCCGCCTCTCCCTTCTGCAAAGCTGGAACTTCACAAAGAACTATGAAAGTAGCTGTCATGCGGACTGGATGGGGGGGCATTTGTGTTGTTTGACATTAATATGTCAAAATCCTAAGGATTCATGTAAGACATGCCATGTCGGGTACTGTCAGAAAGGTTATGATATGCTGAATAAGATGATAATATTTGTGTTCATGTGCAATATGTGGGAGGAAAGTTATGGAGATCTTTGATATACCTGTATTTCAAACTGTGCTGTAGAAGACACACCCCAGACAGAGAGACCGCAGGACAATAGCCTGCTTAATGGCCCATCAAGTCCTTTACAGAAGCCAAAGGCCCAGGAAAAAACTAAAGGCATACCTGAAGAGTTACCAGGATTGGCCCATGTGACTCTGGACTCCATTTGAGTTCCTGTAAAGTTCCACAAGCCACATGGCCAGTGACAGAGGGTATATAAGATCAAACCACAGAAACCATTTTGTCTTTGTTCCTGTCCAGCTGCGGACACACCTCTGGATCAACACACTTTGCAACTGAACTGAAGGACTTAGACCCATCCAGGTACTGGTTGTATACCAGAGGGACTATACAAGCCTGCAACTCCACAATTGTTCTAGAAACCCGATGTATATGGACTTTCAAATCATTTGTATATATCTGATTGCTTTAAGCCTTTAACACTTCTCTTATTGTTTGTTTTTCTTTTATTAATAAACCTTTAGTTTTAGTTACTAAAGGATTGGCTGGCAGCGTGGTATTCTGGGTAAGATCCAAAACTTATAGTGAACTGGTACTGTGGCTGATCCTTTGGGATCAGAGGGAATCTTTTAGTAAAGAGTATCGAGTTTAAATAACTGGTCTCTTTACTGGACCTAGTGTCAGTTTGGGAGCCAGAGACTGAAATGCAGTAAAGGGGGCTGTGTGTATTTGCACAGTGGCTTCTTGATAACCAGTGTGGGGGGAATCAGAAGCACTGTTTGTGGCTGGTGGGAAGTCTGACTGCAGTGTCACCCACCAGTGCTGGGAGAATTCGCTTTCCTTTTACAGCCTGCCCTGACCCTGGCATTATCAGTGGGCTACCCTGGGCACAGACGGGTCACAGTAGCTTCTAAGGAGAGTGGCAAAGGGGGAAGAGGAGCATCGTGCAGTGTCATTTCTTCCTCTACATTGCAGCTGGGATCTGCAGGTCCCAATCCACTATACTTGGAGAAGGGAACACAAGTCTCCAAATGAAGAAAGGGAACATTCTCCAAATGAATATAAGATTTATCAGATGATTCCACAATAGATGAAACCACCAGTAACTGCTTTGCTCCAGCTTACAACAAAATGCTTGAAAACAATGTGAAGTACATGGCATTCATGACAAATGTGATGTGAGGAAGTAGGTCAAAAGGATGTTGTTTGGATTAAAATACTGTGGTGTCTGGTGTGGAGATAAAATTGTCTGACTGACTAGAAACAGAGTGATTATAAATGATTAAAAAAATCAAACCGAGGAGAGGGACTGAGTGGAATTCCATAGCACCAGTTGTATTCTCCACTTGCAGTGCAAAGATAACTCCCATTAACGCTACAAAATTTATAGCCAGACATTGGTTGGACAGTTCACCCCAGAATGTGCAGTAATACAAAACTGACTGAAGTCAATAGAATGAATAACTTTAACTGCATGTGAGAGCAGAGTATTTAATTAACACAAAACATTTTAGGATGTCAGGAAAGATCTCCAAAAACCAACCCCTTTGATCTGTGAACTTCTATTGGAGATTTTCTAAATACAAGCAAACAATAATAATCTGTGTTTTATTCTTTATTTGTATTTATTCCATGTATGTGTGATGTGCTCACCTTGGTATGTGAGATATCAAGCTGTGGTTCTAATGTACCACATTCAAATGACATGACAATTGATACAACTCTGTTATTATTTATATTTTATTGCTTTACCTTGCATACTTTAACTAAAAGGATGAACAAAAGTCACACCTTGTGGTAATTCAGCCACAAAAATTCACAAAGGAAAATATTTGTACAGAATAATTGCAAATAAACTGTTGTATTATTTTTCTCAATAAACTAATGCTTAAACAAATGCCAGATTGCAAGTCAATAGGTTCAAAAGTCAGAGCGATATGTATTGCAGCAGTTGAATATAGCTGCTACCTTCAGATTCCAGATAGTATAAACCACAACTAATGAGAAGCGAAATTAGTGCTTATATCATGCTCTACATTGTCATGCTACTTTTCACAACAGCAATCTGAAGTACATTTTATTATCCTCATTTTATCAATGAGAAAACGAAGAAACCAATATTAAGTGATTTGCCTAAGGCCATACAGAATCAGGGATATTCCCAGGATTAAAAAATAGAAATTCTTGGCTCCCTTGAAGTTACACCAAAGATAAATTTGGCTCATTAAATCCTTGCTTTGGCCATCCAGCCATGTACTACTGTTACTGAAACTTATTTTGTTATTGACTCATTGAGATTGTTACTCATTATTTAAGTATTCTGGGTAATCTGTACTTCACAGGATGAAAGATTTGATGTTTGTTATTATTAATTCTGCTTTAATCCTGGCTCTGCCACTTACTAACTTTAGGGGTCATATAGAAAGAAAGAAAGAAAGGTTGACATGGTCTTTTTTTCTTTCTTTCTTTCTTTCTTTCGACACAACATATTCACAGCAAAACTCTCTATAAAACGTTTGTGGCAAAATTATAGGTTGTAAACACATGAATCTACATTTTTGTCAATAAAATTCATATTTGTGATCTTACTTGGTGGCCCTGAGTTGGTACTCAGCATTGTCATGCAAGAGTACTTTTTGGTTTGTTGTTCTAATCTCTAACCCTTCTCCCCTGGCGTAAAAGGCCAGGAATAGAAATCTAAGGCCTGGTCTACACACAAAGTTGTACCAATATAATTGAAGGTGTGATTTTATATTGATTTAGTTAAGTTGGTGCAACTTTTGTTTGTGTGCTCTCGTATGTAAGTTTAAATTTGTTTTGTATACATTTAAGTATCACCAATAAGATAAAAACTCAACTGATTTTACCTACTTTCAACTGATAGAATAAACAAAAGTGATACCAATTTAATTAAAGGGCTAGTCTACACTTAAAATTTACAGCAGTACAACTCTACTGGTACAGCTGTGCCACTGTGGGAGCACTTGTGTAGCTACGTGTCAACAGGAGAGAGCTCTCCTGGTGATGTAATAAAATCACCTAAACAAGCGGCAGTAGCTAAGTTGGTGGGAGATCGTCTCCTTCTGACATAGCGTTGTTCACATAAGCGCTTATCCCAGCAAAAATTATGTCATTTGGGGGAGAGGTGTGAACACCCCTGACTGACAAAAATTTTGTTGGAATAAGAGCTATTATAGACAAGACCTAAGTTAAACTGGAGCAACTGGTGTAGACAAGCCATTTTCCAAGTGGCAATGGAAAACACTGACACTAAGCTAACTATGGCAGGCTTCCCCTTAGAAACAAAAAGGAAACAAACAAAACTTGGGGTTATGTATTCATCCTGAGTCCTCTTTGTGCTTGTTTTAACACAGACTCTTTGGATATAATTAATTAGTGCAGAGATCTAGGAACTACTTTTATGTTTCCCCGGGATTTCAGATAAAGGTGAACTAAATGTTATCTGAAAAAGCAAATGGAAAAATTGTGGTCTGTGAAGGGAAAATTCTCTTTGTAGTTTTAAAAAAGCTGTTTCCCATAAATAAGTAAATCCATTTATTCCATGTCTGAATATCATTATAAAATTTTTTTGGAAGCCTTTGTGATTCATTGATAACTTTGAGCAATCAGCAGCTGACCTTCCAGTGATCTACTGCACTCCATCACTTCACATGTTGTCCCCTGCTATGATGACACTCCATCATTTCTCCCATGCTAACTTTCTCAATGGTATGCTTCTTTCCAGTATTTCTAACATAGGCATTCTTCTTTGTTTTTCCATTCAGAAGATACACAAGTCTTTTGCCAGCACTACATTTCAAAGCTTCAATTTTATTCTTGTCAGCAGCATTAACTTCCCATGATTCATATCCATAGGTTGCAACAGAAAAAATTAGGCTTTTCAGCAGTCGCACTTTCATACATTTCAAGGTGCCATTGTTTTTCCACACTTCAAGGGAAGCCATAACAGTGAACCATCCCCAGTCGTCTTCTGATATCTTTGGACCAGCCTCCTTGGTTCAGTATAGATGATCCCATATATTATAATAAACCACATATAGTCGGGTGTTGGTCGTCCCTCTCCCTCTGGATGGGAGGGAGGCCACTCCACCTCACTATGTCACCATCTACGGACAGGGGGGATTTAGCCTTTTTCTGCTGCATTGTTCCCCAAGCCTGCTGGTTATCTGCACAAAAATTAATACTGCTCCAAGAAGCTTACATTCTTTTCCAAGCCTGCAGCCTCTCTAGCGAGGGGAAAAAGCTCCTGCACTTCCTTGAGGAGGACCAGCTATCACCCTAGAAAGGACACTGCAGCCTCAAAGAGAGCTTTCTCCATTGATCCCCAGGATTTACAGGGATGAAAGTCTCGCTCTCTGGCCTCATGCCTCTTACCTTTGATAGCAACATTCCAGGGAAAATCTGGAAAGTGAACCTTATGTAGCTTACTCTCCCACTTATTTTTAATGAATGGGAGTACAATATAGTTCTATATTATTATCAAGGTTTAAAAAGTCTATCAGAAACCTAATATGCAGAGGACAGTATGAAAAATATGGAGAAGTCCATCAGGGTCCAAGGGCAGTGAGCAAGTAAAAAGCCCAGCATCCTTCTCCAGCTGCTAAGAAAGGTGAGCGTAGGTGGGTTAGGTGCCTGTACCTTCTCTATTAAGCTGACTGATCGTTGACACAACTTTGAAACTATATTTCCTTTACACCCATTTTGGGATCTTCCATCCAGTCTCTTCCCCTCCCTCCTGCCCAGTTTGTTGTGTCCTCCTAGATTCTGCAGGAGTTCATCTAGTTATCTTAAATGACTGCAAATTAAAAGCCAGAAACTGACAAGACTTCAGTTAGTTTTACTAATTTTCTCAAGCCTCTTAGGAACAGGTAGTGTGAATGACCGAAATGTTGTCAATTTTGTCAACTTTCTTTCAGCTGGCACCCATTCACTTGAGGAAGTTTCTTAAGCCCAGTATGATAGAGCAAGTGGATTTTTCAATCTGATACATTATTTTTTATCACCTCAAAACAAAGAATTAATAAATGCATACTGCTCACTTGGACCCCAATTTGCAAATGAGTTAATTCAACTGGATCCCTGCATACATGCAAAGCCCTATTAACATAAAGCTTGTCCAGTCATTTGCAGGATTGGGGTCTTTAAAAGAATACCAGTGACACCGATAGTTGATAACCAATAAAATGACTATAAAAGGTTAAAAAATAGCATTATATTTATGTAAAATGAAGTTTAATAATTATCAACAGTATCTCTTTCTAAAAAACGTACATGTATTGTAACATATCACTGTATTATTTATTGCAACCATCTGCTGAAACATGATATGCAAGTTAAAATGTATGGTGTAGTCTTGCTTCCACTCTTGCTGGGAGCTCACTTACTTGAAGGAAGGAAAGTCTCTGTGGGTATTAATTGTAATGCACTTTTTATAATATTTCCCTCTTCTCATGGAGAATTCTGTTGTCCTATGACACTGCAAACTCCTGTGCATGCAGGTAGCCCCCATTCTGCCTGATTCTATTCTCTTACTGGTGTACATCTGCAGTGACAGCATTAAAATCAAAAGAATAACACCCATGTAAAAGCAAAGTAAGTGACCAGGAGAATCAGGCCTACTAGCTTCTTCTCATCTGAATAAGGGTGGGCTGGCTTGGGTCCTTATTCATTAACGCTGGCCATGCAGAAAGCAGATTTTCCTGAAATTGTTTTAGGCATAGTTCTTCAATAAACTCTGGCCTTTCCCAGAACATTCTCCAAATTCCCGAGCCCTGGGCAAGAGTAAAACATGCCATCTGCTCCCTTGCCATTACTTTACGATAATGGTGGGTGTACGGGTCAGAGAGCTTCCCTAAGAGTTTCGAAGAGGGCAGACAGGCAAGAAGGCAGATTGACTTTCTGCCTCTGGCTTCCTCTGCTCTGCACAACGTGGCCGAGCAAGGAAGAAACTCCATGACCTGTCACAGGACGACGAGTCGGCCGTGGCCCCAGCAGCAGCTTTGGCAGCTGCTCTATCAGAACAGAGGGGAGGAAATGCCTCGGGAGAGCTGAGAGCGGTGGCTGGGATCAGGAGCCGGGGCAGACGAAGTAGGAGTGATAACACGCTTTATTGCACCGACGTCTGCGGGTGGAGGGGCTCTGCCTCGTGTCCGGCGGAGGCACCAGGAGCTGGGACTGGTGTGCGGGGTGGGTCTGTGTCACTCAGTGGTGACTTCCCAGGCACCCGCGCCCTGTTCTTCCCCAGACCGCTTCGGGCAAGAACCAGCCGCTCCCCGGCTGCTCCCCCAACGCCCCCTCCCGCTCCTCCCGCCAGCACAGCGGGGGGGCGCCTCAGCCGCCGGCCCCGCTCAGTCGCCCCCGCCGGGCGTCTCGCGACGTTGCTAGGGAGCCCGCGAGGCTCTGCGGCGGGCGCGCGGCTGGTTGCTAAGGGCCGGGGCTTCCGGGAGCGGCCGCTGCGCGCGAAGCGTCGCTGGACCCTGGAGCCGCGGCCGTTGCCCCAAGGTGACTCCCCCGCGCGGCGCGGCGGCGGCTGCGAGTCGGAGACCGCGCGGGGCCCGGCTGCGCCCCCTCGGCCGGGCGGGGCTCAGTGACGCGGCAGGTTCCCTCCCGGCCCGGCCCGGCCCGCTCCGGGCGTCTCGTCCGGCCGCCTCCTGTGCGAACCAAGCGGGCCAGGCTGGCTCGAGTCGCGGCGGGGCGGGGCTCGTCTCGGATCCGCAGGAGGGAGGCCGCTGCCAGGCCCGGCCCTGGGGGCTGTCCGTGTGTGGCGCCTGATGTGGTCATTTCCCCCCCGGTAACGCTGAAACAGGCGCGCGGCGTAGGACCCCAGCCGCCCCCGCCCGGGCACCTCATCTCCGGCCAGGCCCGGGCTCCGGGAGGGGAAACGCTGCGGAGCCTTAGCCGGGCCGGAGGGGGGGCCGCCTGCCTGCCTGCCTTCCCAGCCATCAAAGGTTGGCGGCTCCGTGTGTTTCCTCCGCCCTTGACAGCGGTGAGCGGGCGGGCGCCAGCCTGTAGGGAAAGTCTGGCAGCTCCCAGGCGGGGTGAGTCTTGTGCAGTAAGGGGCAATGCCCCCTTGGTCAGAGCGGCCCTGGTGTTCTGGTTCTGGTTCTGTTTCCGTGGGGTGGGTCGCTGGATGTTACCTGCCCTGTTCATTCCCTCTGAAGCATCTGGCACTGGACACTGTGGGAAGACAGGACACTGGGCTAGATGGCCCTTTGGCCTCACCGGGTTTGGCTGCTCTTATGTCTTTAAAGCAGCTAAGTTGCTTCAGCTCTGGAGGTTTGATGTTCACCTTCATTTTTTTTTTAAAGCGGCACATGAAAATGTGGTGGGGAATGACAAGGGCCCATGTTCTGATTTCAGCAATTGGTGCCGATGATGGTAATTGACATCGTTTAGGTTGTCAAGTGCACGGAGTACTGTTGTTTGTAACCCGTGCAAATTAAAAAATCACACTTTTCTCTTAAATAGTTCAAAGGTGCCCTGCCAAAATGAATAATGGGTACGTGCCCCTTTGTGCTTGTTTACATTATACAAGGAAGATCTGAAAAGTCTGCTCCCCCCTAAAAAGAGTTCCTCCCCACCTGTTCTCCCTGCTTGATTTCATTAGAAATTCAGAACCTGTCTAGTCTAGCAAAATGATTGTATCATATGAGTCAAGAGTGAAAGTTGAGCAGTTGAACGGAGTAGGAATTTTTAGTCAGACTGTTTTAAAATGCTGTTAAAATTAATTTAACTTCAGTAATAAATTAACACTTTGGATTAAGGTGGCCTTTGGTAAAATTCAGGACCAATGCTCCTTCACTTAGAATGTTAAACCCCCATACTACAAGCTGATTTTCATGGGTCACCTTATTTGTGTGTAGCTGTGAACATGGATCTGCTGGCATGGATCATTTTACAGGACATCCCATAGATGTCACAACTGAGAAGTCCTATATCAAAACCAGGGGAAACTAGACTTGACATTTTAGATGTTTCTTCAGTTAAAAAAAGACCTAAATCTTTCAGGGAACAAAAAGAACAAAATGTCAATTAAAAAACCCCAAAACTTTACATTGTCCTTCTCAACCGATGGTGTTGTTTTAAACCACATGAAATTATTCAGAGCAAACCAGATACAGTATTCATGATCTCCTTATAAACACTTTTGCAATGGTGTCTTCCTTTATATAATTTTTGGATGTGCCTGTTAACCAATACTTTAGTTGCTTACACAATTCAAAAATACCCAGTTGTGTGTGTGTGACATTAATATGTTAAATGACAAAAGGGTTCAGGATTACGTGTGGAAATATCAAATGTACATTATAATAGAGATACTTGTGAGGGTGTGTCATTTACCTCCTTGGAATGCATTGAGTTTGATTAAATTTTTAGAAAGACTGAGGTTTTTAAAAATAGGGAATGTAAACATGGAGTTGTAAGAATATGACAGAGACTACAGCCTCTTTATTTTAAAGCTATTTCTGATGTGTTTTTGATGGCAAGAAGCCTGAGTTAATTTTGAATTACGTTTGATCAAAAAGGAATGTTGCTCTGCAAGTTCACTATTTTGGCAAAGAAAAATGCTAAACCAATTAAAATAATGCCTAAAAATAGTGTTGTGATAGAGTTGCAAGCCTTGATTTGTATTAAATATGACACTAATAAATGATGTTTTGCTACTATTTGATTTCACTTTTGAAGTATAAAAATCTCCACTATCATTAGATAAATGCCTCAAACTGTGAAAGTTAATCACTGTTGAAATATTCTGGTTCTGGTTTTAAATATTAGAAATCTTTTGAGGAAAGTGGGTCCTTAAATTGTTTTGAGTAGTTGTGTTTTTTGGGTTGTTTATTAGTGGTTGTCAGTATACATTCATTGTATAGGTTATTTTATTCTAACTTTGCGTATCTCATTTATATACAAGCTCTTACAGGTTTTTAGATTGGTGCTTTTTATTATTTGAAAAAACGAATAGTCTCAAAATCATCCTTCCTAGGTTCAGATTATGAAAAATCGAATCACCAATGGGGAATAAGAACATTTCCTTGGCAAGCGAGAAACTTAAGCCATTACTCAAGGCAGAATTGATGTGTCTTGCTTACTTGGCATCCAGACAGCTTCAGTGCCTCACTTTTGCTGCTTATAGCTTTCTTAGGCTGCTATAGAATGAAATTGACAAGTCTCTGGGCAGGTCCTGTGATGTTGACAATCATATGGACAGTAAAGAATGATGTCAGTTTCACTTTGCTCTTATTGCTTGAGAAAGCCAGGTCAGGCCCTGGAGCTATTCTTGAGGAGGAGGATCCAAAAATCAAGAGATTGTGGAAGGATGTTGAATAGGAGAGATCCTTCTGCCTATAGAAGGCTTTGTGGTGGATTGAAGGGGGGAAAAAGTCATTTCTCCCTTCTAACAGTGGGTTGTGCTGTAAATTTACCAAATCCCTGTTAGCTAGAAGCTAGTATGAAAGAAGGTACTCATATGAGGGGTCCCAGACCCAGAGTACCTTCCTAATAGGATTCCCAATACCCTTTCATTTTTCAGCCAGGTTTGTGTGTATGAGGGGTTGGCAGATGGCTTCTGGGTTTCTCCTCAAGGTATTACCTCTAGATCAGCAGTTCTCAAACTTCATTGCACAGCGACCCCCTTCAGACAACAAAAATTACTACATGACCCCCAGGAAGGGGATGGGGGTGAAGCCAGAGTCTCGCCGCCCCAGGTGGGGGAGGCCAAAGCTGAAATCTGAGGGCTTCAGCCCTGGACAGGGGTGGGGGAGACCTGAGACCCGCCACCCAGGGCTCAGAGCGGTGGAGCTCAGGCTTTGGGTTCAGCGCCCAGCCCCAGCAAGTCTAACGGCAGCCCTGGTGACCCCATTAAAGCGGGATCGTGACCCACTTTGGGGTCCCGACCCACAGGTTGAGAACCGCTGCTCTAGATATTATTGGTGAGGAAGCCCCTATATTTTTATATCTGCTGCTGTCTCTCAGGCTTTGTCCTCTGAATAGTAGGTGTTCAAGGGCTTGTCTGCACATAAACTGGAACTAAAATAAATAAATTGGTTGTAATTCTCCCACCTTTTAGTTATTTTCAGCATAAGGCTATGTGTGGGTATCTTTAGTTCAGATTAAGAGTGTCCTACTTCAATTTAAATTGAGTAGATAAAAATAGAATTGTCACTTCGAAGTAGGGCATTCATAAACAGAAATAAACTTATTAAATCTTTTCTCTGTATGAATGCATTTATATGTGTATTATAATTTTTGGTAAAGTGAGGGTATAATTTCATATCACTGAGAACCAGAGTAAAAAAAGTGTTTGTATGAGAGATTATGCTCTTGTTTTGGGGTCTTGAAAAAACAAGACATAGGAAATGTACAGTTACAGTACTTTCATATATTTTACACAGATGTCGCATTTCTCTTGTGAAGATGAAGCTCTGTTACAGTCTATGCTCAGACAGTTATTGCAAAGCGTGAAGGAAAAAATCACAGGAGCACCATCGGTAGAATGTGCAGAAGAGATTCTTTTACATTTGGAAGAAACGGATGAAAATTTTCACAAGTAAAACTATTTTTGTTATTTTAATTTTAATGGAGTCAGCTAAGTGCTGTCAACTGTTCTGTGAAGGAAAAACATTTACTTCCTATATTGACATATATTTAGAAAGTATTTTTAATGTCCCTGTTCATGAACTCTAGAAGAATGTTATTTCAGAGATTTAATAAACTATATTTTATGAGTTCTTATTTTTTTTGTTCTATTGGTATTTTCTTTTTTCTTTGGCTGAAATGTTATCAATAGAGTAAACGGCTCTTCAGGGAAAATCTATTCTCTCGAAATTTAGTTAGTTCAGTCTGATAAATGTGCTATGTTCAGAGACAAAAGAGCTAGGAAGAAAATCCTGGTTGAAGGATGTCAGATGATATTTGTAACTGCTGTTGGGCTGCTTATTGTTCCTTACGTAGGTGAAGTACAAGCAAGATGGCTAAAATATGACTTTTACAGGCACCTTTCACAATTAGTCAGCCCTGGTTTACGTTAGTCAACTCTTATTATATATTTGATAAGATAAACTCTAGTCTCTAACAGAAATCCTAATACATTTTGAATAAAACTGAAAATCTTCTCTATTATCTGCAACAACTT
The DNA here is from genome assembly GCA_007922155.1 of Mesoclemmys tuberculata. Classification (NCBI taxonomy): domain Eukaryota; kingdom Metazoa; phylum Chordata; order Testudines; family Chelidae; genus Mesoclemmys; species Mesoclemmys tuberculata. The sequence goes on from ML675604.1 coordinate 45,351,416, forward strand.
TGGGTGTCCAACTTGTGCTAGCACACACATATTTATCTTCATATATTTACATATGTACTGTGCTCAAATTCTGAGGCCAAAATCATCTTTGCACTTCACTTTCCATACACAAACACAATATTGTAATGGTTTTGTCCGCAGGCTTCTAACTAATAGAATGTGTTTTGCTACATGGCAGATTTTAAGACAGAGTTGTGATGTCTGAGAGAAGCCATCTAATTTAGATGAACTGAAAGATGTTTAATTGTTAAAACCTGGGTTCTGTGACCTTGTTTTCTTTTTTCCTGTCAAAGCTGGTGACCTCAAAAATATCTTTAAATAATGCAAGGCAGTGCATTATCTACATTCTTTATACTTTAACTAGGTGTCAGTGATGTGTTGTCAATAGTAGCAGCAAGCTACCAGACAACTCTGAACTCGGGTAATAGCAAGTAAGTGAAGTAAAAAAAACAGAAATGATGTTAAGCTTTTTTAAAACTACATGTAGAATTTTAAAGCCTTCACATATTTTTGTTACTGATTTTAGATTTAGGGGTGTGTATTTGACTAGTCCAAAAATAAATTGTCAGTGCATTGGTCAAATATTGGTCAAAATATTTTAAAGCACTGATTCATTAGCGCAGTAACAAAAATATAAAATATATAAGACTTTATGGCCTACAGAAGGCTTAGCCTTAGATGTTTATGCCTAATTACAAAAAAAATTATTTAACTAAGTTATTTTAACTCATAAAAATGTGAAAAACGATTACATGAAATCCTAAAAAATGAAATAATGGCACCAGGATGCAATCAAAAAAGGTAGGCCACTGCCTACATTGAGGAATTCTTGCTGGAATTTTTGGTAGTGTTTGACCATGATTAAGTAATAGGCAGTCCTCTAACAGCATTTAACCAGACAATGGATGGCTTGCCAAGCTTATTTGTGTGTTAAATTATATTATTTTAATTTTTTTTTCACTTCTATTACACCATTTTAATGCTAATATTGCTGCAGCCACTCAGAATTTGAGCTCTAGATCAGTGGATAGTGAACACCAGACGAAAATTGGTTGCATAGATATCAGTATTAAAATGACACTTTAATTTCTGGGAAATAACACATTTTCATTGAATAAGGTGACTTTCACATTACAGAATGTGAAATTAAGTTCTCTGATGTTTCTGAAGAAGCATTTGTAGCTTCTGGCAACGTACTCCCCTTCCCAAGGGGAGAATCCACATATGGTGAGAAAGTATACACGAAATTCTACAAGCTTTGCCTTGTCGAGCTTCTCGTGCTCAAAGAAAATGAGTTGAGGGATTGGAAGAGAGGAAAGGAGGTGATTGTAGAAATGCTATAGGGAAAGCAATCCCAATCTGGAGCAGCCAAAAATAAGGATTTAAAGGTTTTATTGGAAGCTAATGTTTCAAAGAACAGTACAGGGTTTACAACACGAGAGCAAGAGACATCCGGGCGGGGGTACGGGCTATCGGTGGGTACAGAGTCATTGCGGGTCGGGGAGCAGAACGAGATCATAGCCCGAGGTGTCCCGGATGGGGTGAAGAGCAGGGGTTTAAAGTGCAGGAGACATAATGGTAATGGGGGAAAAGTTACGAGCTACTTGAGGTTCCTCCTCAATTTTTCCCTCTTCTTAGCAACAGTTTCTGTGTTCCATGCTGTGTTGTGGTAAAAACTAGAACCACTTACTATATTAAGAGCATGGTCACTAGTTGATTCACATAAACACTGGGACCTTTAGTATTTTTAAAAAATAATCAGTTTTGCCTTGTTTTGTTCAGACTTGGGGAACACCAGTAAATCATTTCGTTGGAGCTTGTAGGCATGTGGAGAAACAGTTTTGCAGAAATTTGAACTCTCCATTACTTTGTTACCAACTATTGATTAAATGAATGCTGCAAGGAGCTACACTGTCGTGTCAGCTGTACAATAAATTTAGTCTCTTGTTAGGGCTTCAGTCTGTTTCTGCAGCAAATACACTGCGCTGTGATCTCTACACTATTATTTCTTTGTGAGAATGAAGCAGTTACTGCAAAAATACATTTTCTGCAAACACCCCAGCCATAAAAAAAAATGAGAAAAAAGTCTTTTGAAAGCTTTCATTTAAAAAACTGCCACAGTACTATTTTTATTATAGTAATAGTAATGGCAGAGCTAACCTTATAAACAAGTGAAAGGTGAAAGAGACCGAAAATGAACAGAGAAGCTAAGGAGTTACAGTTTACCTTAAGATGCATTTATGTTACCTCCACTAGCAGTGAAAATAAAATATGAAAGGGAATAAATGGAAGAGGAAATAATTTAGAGCCATTACATTTAAAGAGACATAATGAAAAGAACATTACACGAAATAGTTAACAAAAGTGACTTGACTCTCTTACTTTCCTGGTTTTTAAAATGTTCAAGAAAAAACAAACTATGCCAACCACTGCAACAGCTTCTTTTGTTTACAAATGGACTTTTCAATACTGAACAGTTTATAGAATAAAGCCAATAAACCATACATGAGCATGTCCACTCTGTATATTGATCCTTCTCAGTTCACACAAAGTACCTGCTCATGTACTTTTACCTTGCATCCACATTTGATATAATAAAAATATAGTGTAATCACACGAACAACAGTTGTGCAATCACTCTTTTGTGGTAACTTGCTGTATTCTTGCCCCTAATGCAAAATAAGCAGATCATCAGGATTACATTGCTCATGTAGTCTGGCCATATTTTAAAAAATAGTTACTTCAAATAAGCGTGAAGCTGGAGACTAGTCCTCAATGAGGACAATTGCCTTTGGTTTTTTGAAAAAGTCACTGATTCTGATTTAACAAACTTTTGACTATTTGAAAATTGCTTACTGAAATTACAACACAGAAAATTTCCTTAGGTTACAGATGCACATGTAAATATAGATATGTTGCTTATGGGCCTGATTCAGTAAAGCACTTAACCACATGCTTATATTCCATTGGCTTTAACGAAATTTAAGCAACTTTTGACCTGAATAGGGATCTTTTCTAGCACGGAGGGCCATGATTATGCAGCGAGTGAACTGTGCACTTGGTTGGTTCAAGAACTCACTAGTTCTGCTGGAAGAGCTTGTAAACTGAGTTCAGATTTTTTCCTTGACAAACTCCAGAAATTTAAATGCAAGAGACAGCATTAATGCGATGCAAAGATTGCAAAGATAAAATCAAAAGTCAGGAAACTCAATGATAAACTTTCAATAAGTTTTAACTCAGCTGCATAGCATACATGTGCTATTTTCTATATCAGTTTTCCTAGTTACATGTATGGCTTGGATCAACTATTATTAATCATCATCAGAACATTCCTTGAACCACATGTTTATCAGTGCGCTCAAGTTAATGTTCTTCTTGGAGCCTTAACTTCTTCATTTTCTAATACTTTGATTTTTGACTGCACAATCTTAATATTGCATCCATGTAGATCTTTGCATTTAAGGGAAGATTTTTATAGGCACAAAAGGGAATTATGACTTGCTGGGGTATTCGTTTCATATGACATACTAATACTGAATAGATTCAAGGAAATCAAAATGGTTTGTGTAGTGTCAACTTTTCACTCAGCTGAAAAGCTCTTTAGTTCTTAAAAGTACTGATGCTTAAAGAAATGTGTCTGCTTGGAAAATGTTGCATATGTAATGTTGAAAATATTCAGAAGATGAATACCGTGAAATACATTGCATTTTCATTTCTGACTATTTGTTGCAGCTATGAGTTTGTGAAATACCTAAGACAATACATATGTAGCACTCTGGGCTCTGTGATTGAAGAAGAAACAGAAAAATGTACTTCTGCTCAAAATCAGGGTGAAGGATCTGGTTATGACACTCTTGTCCAACATGTTACTAAGAAGACTCGGGAATCAAAAGAGTGAGTATTTGCACAGGATAAATTTAAAATTCCATTACAAAAAATATGCAGTTGACAGGGTTGTCTAGCCCAGCTTATTCTTTTTTTCTGTCATATTTTTACAGTCAATCATTCTTATTTGTAATATTTATGGTTGATGGTACTTTGGTTCTAAAATTATTTTTTTTGGTCATTTATAACTTTCCTAAAGGATTGTCTTTTGGGTTGGAATTCCTCATGATTGTCTCATCTTGGAAATGAAACTTTATTGTTATTTAGGAACGTTTGAAGGTGATCCATTGAGCTATTTGAAATGTCTGACTTGTAGGGTGAGGGGATTATTTAGGATTTTTATGGTACTTTAACTCAAATAGCTCCATTTTAAATTTCATACTTCATTTACAAATCGTCTTATATGAGTTATGAATGAGTTCTTTTTAAATATAAATGTATGTCTAAGAAATAATTTGTTTATGCACAATATGGTCATTTCCTTATAGATTTAAGTGGACACAGATCATTATTATCTAGATATACACACATTGAAAGTTGTAATTCAGTTTAAGTGGATTAGTTGAGCTTGTTTTAAACCCTGCCTCTGCACAAATTCTCTGGTTTACATTACATGTCAGAACTGTTTTTATAACCATGTTAGGGGACATCTGAGTTGTTGCCAGATTTCCTGAGATAGTTGTTTATTTAGTGAGGGCATGGCTTTAAATGGAAAGCCCATGTATATGCCAGATAATCCTTACAACCTGTTTAGCCATCTCTTCTTTGCAGATTCTCTTGATTTCCCGCCCTTGTCACAAATTTTAAAATGCCATTGGAAGGGACCTATTAGGACTGGTGGCCTTTCCAGTAAACCTTTGTGTTGCAAATTGCAAATTTGTGTATGTTATAGCTGTTTTGATTGATTAGAGCATGGGTGAATAGTGACACAAAATGGCTTTTAGTGTTGGAATTGTATTTCCAGATACCCTGGTGAAACTACACAACCTTAATCCATGTGTAGTGGTGCTTGGAGTTTGTTTCAATCAGATGAAATAATAACACTCTGAAAAAAAGACAGTTTATCTGTAGCTTGGTCTTTCAGTTCTAAATTAAAAACTAGTATAGCTCTGATGAATCTTGGTATTTTAAATAACTTATTTACCTTGAATTTTGAAATTGAAAAACACTGTCACAGGAGCTATGGTTCCAAAATTTACTGGTTGTGTAAGGACTTGAATCGTTACTTCATCATGATTCTATATGCTGGCCTCTCTTCTTACAAGTTATCTGCAAAGCATAAAAAAGATTAAAAAAATCTTTATTACTACTTATCATGTATAAAGCTGTTCCAACATTTTTTTTTAAAATACAACAAGCCCATCTTTTTTTCTGCTTGGTTTTGTTACATCAGATCCTTTTTTTGCTGGAGAACCTTGACAAGGTCGTTGGAGAACACGAACAGTGTTGTTACACATGACACTACCAATAGTGATATTTTACTGAAATATCCCTCCTCGCTGCCCAACTCAGGGGAGAGAGAATATTGAATCTCAATTTACAATATCAGTGTGCTTGACAGCTAACAAAGAAAGGAAAGTGACAAATGTAGAAAAACGGAAACTACTGTTTTCAGAGTTTGAGATCATGTTTATACATTTTAAAAGGAAAACCACCTATTATATGTTTCAGTTTACCTTTAGTGAACAAAACACTGTTGTGGTGACAAAGGGTTAAAAAATGTTTTAATTCGTCTATTTTTCACGCCTTAGACAGGCGGGAGGCTTGGAGGAGAGAGGGAGAAAGTGTTTTATATTTTGTTTACTTTTACTAATTTATGACTGTGTTAGTTTTACAACTTGTAATGGGACTTTTTATTTATTGCTTAAGACAGTGGGTTTTCTAAAGGGATTAATTTTTAAAACACACACTTACAAGCACACATTTATACAACTTAGGCTTGACTTACTGAGGAATCCGCACCGTTTTAATTTCAGCTCGTAGTACTGCTGAGGTGAATGAATTTGATAACGGAACGCTTATTTAGCGGGAGGGGGGTGGAAAGGTACAGACACACATAGGGTGTTAGTCCTCTGCTGTTGCAGCTCTGCTGAGCAACGAAGCTGCAGGAGATCATGTTTGGGAGGAAAAGGAATTGACTTTTCGGTCCACACGCTCCGCCTGCCCCTTGGGTCACTAGTTTCAGACAGGCCGCCTTGCTACTCACCGGATCAACTTGTGAACGAGGGCGGCTGGAACCTGTCTTAGTCCAAGACCTGGTCATCGGTTCATAAATCTATTATTCATTTACACAATAACACATTCTATATCCAATCTAAATCCACTATTTATTGGGGGTTTTTACCTTACCACAAATTATTTTCTATTAATCTTTTATAAATTTTTAACACACAAATAAAACTTAAAAAACAATTAATTACAATAATACAAGTACACAAAACAGTTAGAATTATTACTAATTTAACATTCACATTTACTACTCACCACATACCGTATTTTTCGCTTTATAAGATGCACCTGATGATAAGACGCACCTAGGTTTTAGAGGAGGAAAATAGGAACCAAAAGGTGGGCTCTGGGCTGTCACTCACCCAGGGACTTTAGGTGACAGTGCAGGGGATAGTACAGGGTGACAGAGGGCCACTATAACTCCTTTCCTTTCTCTCTTCCACAGAGCTCCATTGCTCCTGCTGTGGAAGAGAGAAAGGAAAGGAGTTACAGCTGTTACAGAGCTCCTCTGCTCCTGCTGTAACAGCTGTAACTCCTTTCCTTTCTCTCTTCCACAGCAGGAGCAGTGGAGCTCTGTAACACTGTAACAGCTGTAACTCTGTAACAGAGGGGGAGGAAGGGAGTAAGCTGATTGGTGGAGGCGGGGGAGCAGCAGCAGCAGTTCCCCCCCCCCACCAATCAGCTGTACTGCCCACAGCAGTGCAGAGGAGAAGGAGAACTGCTCTCCTCCTCCCCCTCCCCTGCTATGGAGCGGACTGGCCAGCAGCTGTGTGGTAAGGATCGCTCCTGCGATCCTGCAATAGTGCCGGCCACTTTGATTTTCGGCACGTTTGCTTTATAAGACGCACTGACATTTTCCCCCCACTTTGGGTGGGAAAAAAGTGTGTCTTATAAAGCGAAAAATACGGTATATGAATGAACTTAGCTGCAGCAAAAAAACAAACTTACCGTGGCCAGGTTTTTTTAATTTTTATGCTATATTTTCATTCAGGTGGAACCTCTATCGTATTCACACCCAGGTTATCATCTGCAGAACAAAACCCCACGGGCTATCAGCTCTGACACCCTACCCTATTATTTTGAGCGATGAGCTGGAGAGAGGCGAGATGGCCGATCAAACCCTCTGCGCAGTGCAATTCTGGTGCACTCCCTTCTTGATTCGTGGCTCCCCGAAAAGCCTCAGTCTGACGACCCCTTTTATATTTCTACTTCAGCTAATGCGTCTGCTAAGCTAATGATAGACCCTTCCTTTACCATCTTATCAGCAGCCCCCTCCTCAAAACTTTACTGCTGGCTTGCAAAGCTAATTTTGCAGCGATTGCAAAATTCCCATGTCTGGGTCTGGAACTGCTACGTATGCAAGTTCCTGTTATTATGGGTTTACTTCTTGATCAAGGTTTTTTCTTTTTGCTGTCTGAGTCCCCCACACATGGGTTTGTGGCTTTTCTCAAAAAGGACTCGGGACACTGATTTTACAAACATGTTTTTACTTTATTACAACAACTGTGTCTTAATATTATCTAAGGCAGATAAAATTATTTTTGTGCATTCACATTTGTTGCACAGTACAAAATTAATTTTGGTCTCTATTTGTTATGTTCTGAATAGAAGGTGATTTTGTTACCAAGTCCATTTGTTTTCATTTTAAGTTCTCAGTTCAGCAGGATGTGAAAACAATCAAAGTTTGTTTCCATGTGGATAGAAATTAATTTGTAAATGTTTGCATTCACATCTAGAAGGAAACAAAACAACTGAAGTTTTAGAATATGGTTGTATACTGTCTTGTACATGTCACCTGTTCCAAAATTTGTTACATTATGATTGCAGGAAATTCAGTGTTCTGATAATGTTTTGTTTAGGTCTCACAGGTATGATGTCAAGACTATGGTAGCCCCATTTTAGATAATGATAGTCTCCCTGTTATTAGTCGGAAAGTTGAAATATATATAAATATTTAAGTGGACAAGGGTCTGTCTTGGGAATTTGACTATTTGATAATGAGCTATATATTTAATGACGATAATTCTGAAATAATTTCAATAATATATAGATAGGTCATACTAGAAGAAGAAAATATAAGTTTTATTGCAGGATAAAATCCTTGCATGAGCAAGTTAATTAATGCATAATTGTTTTTCATAAATTACTTTAGCAACATGCAGCAAAATATCTTTTTATGAGTCAATCATTTACAAACTAATCAGTTCTGAACCAGGACTTTTGGCACTAAAATAATAGTTTGTGAGATGTGCTTTTGAACTCCATATGTATAAAGTTACTCACGTGCCTAAGTGTTTGAAGGATCAGAGCTTTAGGCCTTGATCCTATACTCATTGAAATAAATGCATAACTCCCATTGACTTTAATTGTGCAGAATCAGGACCTTTCCTCAGCAGCTGCAATGCCAGCTCTGTTCTTTAATGTAAAGTCTGAGTTTCTTCAGCTGTCTCTTCCTCAAAAGACATACTATTTTACATTAGCATAATTCCAGTGGGAGTAGCTTGATGCTTTAAGGATTAAGTTTGAAATACACAAACTCTTTGAATTCCTAAGTTCAAAACCCAGCGGCATTAACTCAGTTCTTTGGGCTTTTCTGCATACCGACTTTGTGCGCGGCAAGCAGGGTGTGAATCTACAGCGCAGTAGCTTCTCATGCATTAATGGCCATGTCCCTGCTATGGTTCACTAAAAGTTCAGTTTGAAACTGTAGTTTGTCAAATTGCACTATGGAACTTTTAGTGTGCAGTAGCAGGGTTCACGTGATGACTTGCTGAGTGGCACATTCACACCCTGGCTGGCTGCGCACTAAGTCTCTGTGTAGACAAGCTCTTTATCATTTTGAAGTCTATAAACATAGTGTAGTGCAATTTACTGTCTGTGGGTTCTTAAAAATAACAAGCTATGCCTGCTGTGTGGAGGCACCAGAGATCTCAGTGACTTTGTTTTTTTTCTTCATAAAAATGCTTGACCAAAGTTGCTCCTTGTCCAATGTTGTGCAGAATGCAGGTTTTGCACTGGGCTGCTGTCCTGCATCCTGTATATTGCTGCGTTTTAGAGTTGCTGAGCATATGCAGTCTGTGAAGCACCTTAACCTCCTTCAGAATGAAAACCACTATTCTAAATGTAAAATACAACATTAATAAATAAATTACCTTTTACAGAGCTAGTTTTGTTTTCATGCATGTCCTTGTGGCTCCTATTGACTTCACAAAGGACTCTTTTCCTCTGTCTAAATTCTTTTTACTGAGTTGAGGGAGTTTATTAAACATTAACTTTGGTCATTGTAGAAAAGGATTTGAACTGGCATGGGGGCCACACAGCTTACTGGAAGAGAGACCAGATAATGGTGTGTGTTTATTTGCTTCCCTACATGGACTATTTTTAAGGCTATCTGGTTTCATGACAGGAATTACTATAAGTATATATTCAGTATCCATTGGGCAACAGTTCAAACTTGGATCCTATTCTAGTTTTGAAACCTGTGACAACTCATCTGAGACGTATGTTTATTTAGGCGTATTGATCTTGTTGTGGAAACTCATCATCGACTCCTAAAAGCAGCAATGATGTTCTGCTTAATAAAGTTTCAGAGACAGATACCTACTGCATCAAAATGCTTCACTATTGATAAGCTTCATGTTGAAACTATCACTAACAGTTATGCAGTAACGTTTTCCAATACATATTCTATATTGAATGAACAGTTGTCTACCGAAGAGAAAGAGTGGATTTTATTTTGGGAGTCTATTACAGAGATCACTGGAGAACAGCTCGGACAAATGAGTATGAAAAAGCAACGTTGGCTTACAATTATGGAAAAGAGGAAAAAAGATGCAGTATAGAATGGGTGCAATAAAAGTTGAGGTGAGTTGAAGTCAGGAGGAAATGGACAATAGAAGAGAAGAAATGTCTTGAACAAGCAGTTAAGAGGGCCCATCAAAATAACCATAATCAGCAATGGAATAGCATGGCACAGCACATTAAAGAAGCCTCTAAAAGACAGGAACGTAAATGCATATTTGAGAATTTGAATGTCCGAATTAGACATCCATTCTCATTACTTCCACCAATTAAGGACAAAAATGGAAAATACTGCCAGGATATTTATGTACAATTTGAGTGTTGACATGAGCATGTTTTTGAGAATTAATGAACAGATCCCCATCAAGATATAAACTACTCCAAAAGTGAACTCAGCAGAAAATATGCCATTGACATTAGAGGAAGTGACATTTGTGGTCAAACAGATATAAAATGATAAAGTACCTGGCCTTGATAACATTTCAGCAGAACTGCTAAAGAGTGGTGGACTGGATTTAGTTCCCTGGCTTCATAGAGTTGTCTTAGACGCTTGGGAAACCTGTCAGATTCCAGAAGATTGGAAAAGGGGCTGCATCATGTCTTTTTTTCAAAAAGGGAGAGCGATCATATTGCTCAAATTATTGTGAAATAAAAACATTATCAATTCCAGGGAAGGCTTTTAGGATCATATTACTGAACTAATTGAAATATAGCCTCAACCCTATTATGAGAGGCAACCAGTGTAATTTCCATAATGGTGATCTACAATCCATTCTATATTTGCCTTGTGGAATACTATTGAAAAATGACTATTGCAAGAAAAGGAAGTTAGCATTGCATTTATTGACTTTGCAGCTGCTTTTGACTCAGTGCATTAATGAGCCCTGTGTTTACTGCTATGTCAATATGGGGTACTTAATGATTTAGTGTGAGTAATGGACACTTTTCCATGGTACATTTAGTTGGGTGAGGGTCAACAGTTGTATTACAGACTGGTTTTCAGTAGAATCAGGAGTAGGCCAGAAATGCATTCTCTCACCTCAGCGTTTGATGTTCTAATAGACTATCTGATGACAAAGTTGATGGATGCCAAAGTAGGTGGTGTGAAATTTATAGATTGATTTTTAGAGGATCTTGAGTATGCAGTTGCCTTATTTGGAGAGTGTAGTGAGTGGGTGTGGCCTCCCTCCGAAACTGATGAGGAACAGGCCAGGCCTGTGGGTGCGGAGCCAGAGACTGCCTATCCGCCTGCACAGAAGGAAGGGCGTGGGACAGGAAGTATAAAGGAGAGGCCCAGGAGCTCAGTTGGCAGCCAGTTCCCGGAGGGAAAGGATGTCTCTCCCCGCTTTCCAGAGCTGCCTATGGCCTGGTACCAGGAGGAGGTGGCCATACTGGGGCCACACTTGGAGTTGCCTTTGGAGTTTTTAGAAGCTGACGATGAGGCGCGGGCCCTGACAGGGCCGGACTTGGAGGAACTGCCCTCTGCCGACCTCCGCGACGAACTGCCCAACCTACCACCCCGCGACGATATCGAGGGGTTCTGCAACCTGCCCCTGGGCGACTACCCTGATGAGGGCAACTGCACGGTGGCATACCAGGTACCCAAGGGAAAGGGGGCAGGAAGTAGCCCACGGGAGGGGTCATCCGGACTGGCGAGTGGGGGAATGGATGGTGAGTCAATGTGTTGTGGTTGGAACCCCGCTGACTCTGTGGCATACCCCTCTGCCACGGCTAGGGACCTGGGCTGGGATGCAGTGGAGTCGGGTAGGCCTGCGTCTCCCTCCTTCCCTGACCACCTAATGGCTCTCTGAACTGTTTGCTGCCCCGCCTGGGGTGAGAGACTGTTTGCTGCCCCATCGGGGCCTCTGAACTGTTGGGGCTCAGGCTATTGTCTTAGGGCTGCCCTGCCTGAGCCCAGAGACTGTTTCCCTGCCCCGGCCTTGGCCAACCCCCTGCCAGAGCAGCGTAGGGAGTTGGTGTGGCCTCCCTCTGAAACTGACAGGGAGGGACGGCCAGCCACTCTACGGAGAGGACTGCTGACCACAGCTAATGCTGGAAGAACTGAGAAAAATTGAAGAATCAATGGAACTTAAGATCAATGGTGATAAAACTGAAGTTTAGCACTCTGCCTATAATATGGAAACAAATGTCCTGCTGACACTGCAGTTAGATGATGGTAACAACAAAAAAAGGGTAAATAGTTTTATCTTTCTGGGTATGGGGTTGATAGCAGGTGGTTCAAGAAGTCGTGTGTTGGTTTTATATTGATGTTTCAGCATCTTCAAAGCCTCCCTTTGGGCAGCGAGGTATCTTTGACAACTAAGATACAAGTGTTCAATTCAGTGATGACAACCCTTTACATGGAGCAAAAACATAAATTAAAAACAGCTGAGAAGAGAAAAGTAAATAGTTTTCAGTGTCAGAAGTTACAGGGTATTCTTAACACTGGTTAGTTTGATTTTGTTCACAGATGAGAAGATGCTTAGACAGTCCTGGTAAATCGCAGTCTTGTATCAGTTGAGAACAAGACAACTGTAATGGTGGGTTCATGTCCAACATTCAGAAGAAGGTATGCTTGTACAGAAGGTTTATGGAGCTGAGGTCAGAGGACACAAGGTCTACAATGAAAGAAGTTGGAAGATACAATTTTGAGGGATTTGAGAAACCTAAATCTTCCCATACTGACTCTTGATGAAGGAAGAAGACTTATAAGAGAACATTTATGATGGAAGTTCATTCTACACAACACCAGGGTTTTTACGTTATAGCCATGTGAATCTGCTGCTTGTTAAACATTATACATTTTAGATTAACTTGGTTATCCAGATCTTGAACCTGAGGGCTATTCTGTCCATGCATTCTGTACTGCTGCTTCCGCAGAGGACTTTTATGGAAGAAAAAATCCTTAATTAAACTTCTGGAGACAGAAATAGTAATGAGGATCAGATTTGGTCTCTAGTTTGTTAGGGCTGTACTTAGCTGTAATCTTTCACGTTGTTCCTATTGAAGAACATCTTTGTGCACAATATAGTTTAGTGACAGAACTGGAAATACAGATCTTTATGTTGTTTGTTATAAATTTTAGTGTCATTTGAATAGTTGTAGGAGAGGTACAACATTTAAAAGCCTCTTGATTTATTTTTAAAATATATTTGTAGTTTTTAAGTTTGCACACTCATTCTGTTAATTATTTGGATTTAGTAGTTTGTATTTATTTTAAAACCTTATCAGTTCACTGAGTAAATTCAGTGAAATGTCAATGTAATGGCATTTCTTACTCCATTATTAATAATTTAATGAATGACTTTTATTTTATTTAACATTGCTTTGATTTTGAAGGTACAGAGAAATGATGCATTCCTTGAAAAATGTCATGATGGTGGTGGTGGAATCTCTGATTAACAAGTTTGAAGAAGATCAGATGCGTAATAAGGAGATGCATAGGAAAATCAAGAAAGATCAACATAGTGCTTACTATACAGACAACTGCTCTGATAGTGATTCATCATTCAATCAGGTATGATACTATGCTCTGGACCTGTATTCCGAAATAAGTATGAAACTTACTTGAAACTTATGATCTTGATTAATTTGTTAGTGAGTTGTGATGTTCTGATTAAGGATGAGATGGCACTTTCACTGTAAACCCCCATTTTCAACTGTTTACAACTATTTTCAAAAGGTGCCCTTTTATTTCAATATCCTCATATGTGATCTCAACCTTGAAGTGATTTTTTAAAGATGATCTCTAAGGATTATTTTCAGTTGAGCAGCAGTAGAATTGAGTCTTCTTTTAAAAATAAATAAATAAATAAAAGTTTAGATTCTGAAGCCAGATTCTGATGCAAAGGGTAAATTCTTTGGCAGGTTTGTTGCCTTAGAGTCAAGGAAAACATGGGTCCTTGTATATACATCTGTGAGCATGAAAGTGCATTGACGTATGTAATCTGCAATGTAGGTGTAAGTAAGGTTAGAAAAATGTGAATTTTACATAAACACAATATTCAGTTTAACTTTTTGCACTTTTTTGAAAGAGCAGTATAATATATGCATTTATTTTTCAACAGGCTATATTATTGACTGCATGCCACATTACCTAACATTGTATAATGATATAATAAACAGTATTTTATAATGCATAGGTAGAGAAGAGAGAATATAGCTACTGGACCTTCAACCTTGCGTTTTCTGAACTTTGGCCATTTAAAATCTGAACTTGAAAGTTATATTAAGATAGATGCTAACATTCTAATTGTTCAAAAATAAGTGTTATATCCATAAAGTCTGATGGCTTTACTCATTAATGGTGCATTTTAATAGGATTTATTTAGTGAACATTTTACATTGTGTGTTACAGAGTTATACATTCATGACTCAAGAACAATTACAACTACTCATGGAAAGGCTTGACCCTACTCAGCCTAAGGAAGTGAGTCAAAAGAGTATTGCTTATATAAATGGAAATTTATGGTATATTTGAGAATATAGTACATGTAGATTAACATGGGTGAAATCCTGGCTCCACTGAAATGAGTGGCAAACCTGTAAATGACATCAGTGGTTCCAGGATTTCATTCTATGGACTACAGCTTTATAGTGATAACACAAATAATAATAATTAATAACAGCTACTGTTGCAACCATCATTCTAGTTTGTATTGTAAATGTGGCTACAATAGGTAAAAGAAGCTTTTGTTTTCAGTATTTTCACACTACTTTTCTTTTACAATTAAACATTGTACTTTTCAATACTGTGCTGTAAATATGATTGTTGGCTGTTAACATTATTGTGTAGCTCAAAAGTTTGTCTCTTTCACCAAGAGAATTTGGTTCCATAAAAGATATTACCTCACCCACCTTTTCTATATTTTCTATAGGTGGTTTCACTTACTTGAAATAAGTGACCATAGAGTATATCAATCTACAAAAAGACATTCTGAACAATAACATTGTTATCTGAGATGAGTTAAAGTGGAGATTAAGGTTATAAAGCTTTTAGAAGTGCAACAATAAAACTAAAAAGGTGTCTGACAGTAAATTGCTTCATATTTTTCGTTGTTTACTTTTTGTGATGCTATTAGTCCAGGTTGTGGCACAGTAAAGCAATTTAATGTTCTAGTATAAATATTGTAATTGATAACAAAATGTTTAGTTTCAATAGGAAAGCAAAATAGTAATAGGAATCAACATAATCCTTAATATTTTAATTATTTATTTTTAAAAATGTATGCTTTTGTCTTGTCCTCACTGTGACACAATGTTTTGTCCAAATTTTTTTAATAATCTACTAGCAGGAAGGGTGGGCTTTTTTTTGAATTCTTATTTTTTGTGTTCTGTAACTATGGACTGTTTCCCCACAAAATCACATTTTTAACTGTTTTATTGTAATAGTGCTACTGATATCAGTGTTTTGTTTATATTTCCTGATTATTTTAGGTGCGCCAGGAAGCAATGCAGACATTATGCTCTGCGCCTCCCTCTGATGTACTAACCTGTGAGAGTTGGCCTAATTTGCGCAAACATCTTACAATGTCACTCTCGGATCCTGATTCAACGTTCAGTGTAAGCAAATGTTTTATATGTAGCAATCAAATGTTTATCCATTCTAAACTGTTCACTGGAATAAACATGTGCATTTATGATATGGTAGTTCATTGGTCTGGCAAAAGGTAACTAATTTGTGTAGTTATCAGTTACATTGTTCTTGAGATAAAACAATTTACCAGGTTTCTCTAATCCTTGATTTAAAGATGACTGGCGCAGGATTTTTTAATAACTGGACTTGTTCCCTTTATTGATTTCTTTTATGATATATGACGATGCCTAAATATTGCTTTTGGTTTTTATAGATTTTTTTTCTGATTGTTTTTACTTTAGAAATACCTGTTTTTTTCCTGGTATTACTAGAGGTCTAAGAGTATATGTATTGTGTATTTTCATATCTTAATTGAAGGGGTATAGGTGTTTGTATTGACTCTTTAACAAAGACTTTTCCCAGTATTCCTTTCCCAATATTCTTTTTCCCAGTATTATTTCATTAATCACTGAAGTTAAATAGGTATAAAGTAATTTTTTAATTAAAAAGTAACACTAATTAATTACTATGTCTATCTAGTATAGGGCACACTGCTTTATTCAGTAATGTCACTTGAACAGTATAGTCTGGAGGAATTACACAACTCTTAGAAGTGCTACTAGTGGGAGAAATTTTCAGAGGCATACATTTGAGCAACATGCTCAGCATCCTTTGGCTTTTACTGGGACTTTGGTGCCTAATTCCTTTAGGCCCTTGTGAAAAATTAGTTTTAGACAGTCAAATGAATGTCTGTGAAAGCTAATGAACATATTATAATATGAGCCTGTTGGAGAAAGTACCATGATTCCCATTCCAGTAGAAAGTGGAATAAGGTGGGTCAAATTCTGATTGATTCTCTGTGCCTGAAGATCATTGTTTAAGAGGCTGTGACTTAGAATAGTGTGGAGAGATACAGGATCTTAAAAAGTGAGACAGATTGGCAGAAATTACTGCAATTCACATCAGACCCAACAAAACACTCAGCATAGAGTTTACTTATGTTTATTAAAACCTCATAAGAATATAGTACAGTAGTTGCATTCAGTTGCCATTTCACAGGCAAGCTTTATGCAGCCAATACATTCACATTTAAATTAGTGGGTATTTGACTGGTATCCAAATATTGCTTTGCGTAGACTGATTCTGACTGGGATAATTTTAAAATGAATCTAGTATTTTTTCTATTGAGAAAAGAACTTCATTATTTCTGTATTATAGTGTTTACTGTGGTGTTAAATTTGCACTTTAAAAGTTAAATGCATGGAATGTTACTTAGGTTGTATCTTTTGCTTTGGTCTCTGCAATAGCATAAAAATAATATGTATTTATCCTTTTGTTAAAAAGATTGCTGTATAAAATAATGTAGTGGTAATCTCTCACTGCAAAGCAATGTTATTTTCCTCATTGTCACAGAAAATATGATGCATCATGAAGATACAGTGTTGTATATGTACTTTTCAGAGAAAAAGTTATGTTGCTTTCTTTATTGCTTTTGGCATTGCAAATGAAGTAATGTGGATTTTTTTAGTGTGGAAGTACCCCTCATATCTGCCAAAACTAAAAAGGTTAAAGCTGTGCCAGGTGCTGTTATTTATCTTTCTTCTTTTTCCTAAGTAGTTCTTTCATTTGTTTCAAAGCAGTGGCTAATCTGTATATCATTAGTGTTACTGTGTAAATTACTTGCATTTTGTATGACATTAAAAACAATTAAAATATGCTAATATAGGCCTGCATAGATCAATGCAGTTCCATGCAGGAACAGCAAATTGCAGTATCAGGGCATTATTCCTTTTAGATTGTAGGTTTTTGAGACCAAAGACCTGTTTTGTGCCCTTGTAAAGCACCAGGAGCATCTTTAGTGCTATTTAAGTAGTATGTAATATTGAGCATAATACAGAATACATTTTAATCGTACCATATTTTGCATAATGCTAATAAGGTTATTTGAACATAGGATACTAATTTTATTTCTTTTTCCTCTTAGGACAAAATTTTGAGATTCTATGCAAAGACCTTTTCATCTTCTCCACTAAATATGACAAGGGAAGTCTATACAAGTTTAGGTATGTGAATGTCATAATTTTTAAAGAGCTTTTCATGTTTCATATGCTTTTCTGAAGTCACTTGATAAGCAGTATTTAAATTCACCTTTTTAAAAACATCTCATTCTAATGAAGTCAGTATTACCAGTAACATTATGGATTTTTTCTCTTTTCAGCAAAGCACTTAGAATTGTTCTTTCTTTCTGGAGAAAAATGTGTTCCTACTATTTCAGATGGTGTAGACATAACTAACGCAGAAATAATTCGTTTACTTAAAAAGGTATAAGTTAGCTTTCCATTCTTTTTCTTTTTGTAACTGTTGAAATATTAATTATTTTTCTTTCTTAATTATAACCTTTATGTTCACAGGTGCGTCTTCTAAATGAGTACCAGAGAGAAGTTCCCTCTTTCTGGATTCGTCATCCAGAAAAGTATGTCACCTTGAATCAATATTTCTAAGATAAATATTTTTACATTAGTGTTAAAGGTATAGAATTTTATCAATAGATTAGTAATGTGTAGCCACATGTTTAGGTTGTATGGGGTTGGACAGGGACTGAGAGCTGGTTGAGTGTGAGACAGGGGAATGGCCAGTGGATCTGTGCCTGGCATGGATCCATTGGATCAGAAACTTACTAGGGACTCACTAAGGACACTGGTCTACTACTCCTTCCCTTCATTAGTATTTTGTTTTATTGGATGCTTTACAAACCAAGAGGCAAGGTCCTTATACTGCGCATTTTATAATCTAAACAAAGAACACATGAGGAATGGAGGGCAGCGAATCACAAAGGAAGTGGTGAAGCTAGTGGTGATGTTCAGTATATGTCCTGTGGCTCCTCGTTTTCTTTCTCTTATGCACATACAAAGGGTCTGTATAAGAAAAGCCATTTTTGGATGGAAATGAGGAAAAAGGAGTTGAAAAAATTAGTTTAAAGGAGCGATGCTACACAGAGGCTGTAGGTAATGAGTCCAATCCAGCTGTGTAGAGACCTGAGGGTATGAATTCACTCTACATTCCTGGCATAATTTCAGTAAACCTTTTAGTCAAGTCTACTTTGATGGATTTCATAGTATTCTTTATCGTAAACTATTTCACTGCATAGCTTTGGGCTTGAGGCAGGAACCACTTGATGAAATTCTATGGCCTGTGTTAATGAGAGGGTCTGACTTGATTATCATTGTGATTCCTTCTGGCCTTAACATTTGTGAATCTCTGAATAAACATTTAGCATGATTACTGTATGTACAAAATATCATACAAGATTTACTCCAGCATCCTAAGCAGTTGTGGCCCACTGTGCCTTTCTTTGTGTACCATATTCCCTTCCTCTTTAATTTAGTATACTACTAAAATAAAGATATTGGTTTCTTCCAATTAATCAATCATAGTCTTAGAGTCCTTTTCCATTTTCCATCTACCAGTTCAAGGCTATTACTTCATTCTTCAGCAGCCATCAGCTGTGCAGGTATCTTTATGTAAATATATTTTTCAGTATATTCTCTTTCCATTCTACCTCTCTCCACCCTCATTTTCCAATCATAAAGACGCATTTGACACCAATAACCCTATCTTTCCTCTCTCCATAGCTAGTTCATCTTCTGCTTTTTAGTCTTCTGTGCTTCTCGACCTTTTCTCCTACTGTCTTTCAGCCTTCAGGTCCCCTACCTTTGGGGAAGCAGGCAAACATTTTCGCCTGCCAGTTCAACTGCAGCCTGGCATCAGCTGCATGACATCAGCTCCCCATCAGTGCACTCAGAATAATCCACCTCATCTCTAGACTCCCTGGAAACCTTGTCCTCTCTTGGCATCTGCTAGCATATATGGATATCAGAATCTCCAATGATCTATGACTGTGGTGCAGGAAATGTTGGTGATTGAGTATGTAGCATTCTTAATTCCAAGTCATTGATGGTCCAGTGGCATGGCATATCAGAGATGCTTTGCTATTGGAGGGGTTCTTTAATTAAATGTTAATGGCATTTTCCCCAACAGTCAGAGATTTGGCCCCAGGGTTCTGGCCAAATACAAGTCTGAGTAATTACATTCTAACTACTTAAATTTCCCCTGCAATTTCAATTGAATAATAGTGTATTGTTTTCCCTAACAATTTGGGCAATGGTTTTTGTGCATAGTTAAACATTTACCTTCTTTTGTCTTGGTGGAGACTGTATTTCAATGGTGAATAAAGCAATTAATAACAATAATTGCTACCTAATGCTTATATACTTATATGGAATCCTTTGGGAAAACGCTATATAAAAATATGCATGTTGTTATCCATTTTATTCACAGGCAAGCAGCAAGGGCTAAAAAAGAACTTAAAAAGATCAAATTAAATGTAATTCAGTTTACATTTACAATATATATATTTCTCAATTTAAAAAGTTTCCAAATATCAGAAGCAAGTTTGTGAATGGTAGAAGTATAAAATTTAATTCAATTTAACACCTGACTGAGGTTTTGTTTTGTTTTTTTTCTAATACTCTCTTAAGGTATATGGAAGAAATAGTTGAGAGTACCTTATTGCTATTGTCAGTAAAACGTGAGCAAAGACATCTTGTCTCTCCAAAGCTTTTGGATCCAGTCTACTTCTTGGCTCTGCTTGATATCAAAGCTGTGTGGTTTAAAAAATGGATGGTAAGCAAAAATGGAAGGTTCTACGGATGGTTTTTATGTATTCCAAAATCTTTTAACTCCTACAGATTGAGAACAGTGGTTTCAGATTATAACCAGTTATATATATTATTATAATTTATATACACACACACACACACACTTGTTAAAGGGGTTTGGAGGCAGAAAGTAATTAGTGCAGAAGTAGTTTAACATGTATCTTTTGTGACAGTTTTTAAGTAAAGGTGATTATATTGTAATGAAGGGTTAAAATGTAAACATCATAAAACAGTGGGAAACATATAAAAAGTTGTGTGTGGCAGTAGTCCTGGTTAGAGAGAAGGTATAGGTGAAAGGATAGAGAACTTCATTGGGAAAGTGGTGTAGGCTTCTTTTGAAGTTAGAATTAGCTATCTTCCAAGGGAACATGAAGGATCAATTTGCATTTTTCCCCTTGCACCTATACCATTCAGGGTTTGCATAGCTCAGTATGAAGCCATTTCCTGTCATCTAAACATTGTTATTGGTTTCCTAGTTTGGCACATGTGTAACTGTACGTTGTGTTTATTTTCATTCTGGCCTATCTCTAAACTACTGTAGTTTTATTGTAATCTTCTCTTCGTTACTGCTATCCTAGTCTAATGCCAATAGAAGAACATTTTTGTGTGCAATAATGATCAACGTGAGTTAGAACTAAATTTACTGCATTTAATTATGTGCAGTAATTATTGGAAGAAAATTGGAGAACTTTGTGTTGCAAAGTAAAAATTAAACCAAATGATAAATGTTCACAGTGTTTCTATTTTGTAATTTAGCATGCATATTATAGCAGAACTGTGGTGCTAAGGCTCCTTGAAAAGAAATATAAATCTCTGGTAAGTCTATATTTATGGTTGCCATATTCTGCTTGAAATTTATTTGTTCCTTGTCGTTTGAGCAATTATTTGTTCCTGTCTTCCATTATGGCTAATCTCTATCCCCTCTCTTAAGCATGTGATAGTTTTTTTTAATTGATTAAATCTTTGGTTTAAGAAATTTGTTTCATAATCAGGGTAGTCTTTTGTCAGTGCTAAATGCAATATGTGGCATTTGAATAAGGGGCAATTGAAAAGCTATGTAATAAATAGGACTATTTATTAGTACTATTTATATGTGTTGTGCTATAGATTTGTGACACAAGACAACAAATAGATGATAACAAATACCTGGAAAATTGTCATAAAAACGTACATCTTGAGCTTGGTTTTAAACTGTTCAGTGAAAAAAGACCCTCTTGTTAAGTGCAGTATTAAGGTTATGAAATCAAGTGTCATCAATCAGAAATTATAAGGCTAAATCAGAACATAACACATATGTAAAACCTGTATTTATACACATACAGGCACCAATTCTGCAACTTGTTCCACGTGAACAGACTCTGGTGTGACAATTGTGGGACCTGAGAAGTGTAGGAGTTCAAACGACTATACTGAAATGTGCCAGAAGGCATGGACTTTTGGGATAATGTGTTAAGTGGCTTTTCTGGGGAATTCTTGGGGAGTGGTTAATCCAAATTCCAAAGTCCTGGCTATGCAAAAACCCAGAGAGAGGGCTACTGACTGGTTACCTTGGCTCGAGCTCTATAAGAAACAGCTGAACTATCAATTTGAGGTCTGGTTCCTGGTCTAAAAATTGACATGAACTTGTAATCAAGGGGGCAAATCCAGCTGTGGTGTTTGAAAAACTGACACCTACCAGAACCCTGGATTGGAATTGGAGGTGACCCCTGATACATGTAGGTTCTTTTATAGCTTTTTATGTTTTCCCTATAATGTTTTTGCCTTAAGAATAAAATGCAGTTTGCTTTGTCAAGGCTGGTTGGTAGCTGGTGTACCCTGTTTTAGCCTCTGGAGAAAGAATTAACCATAGGTGCTGGGTCCTAGTCAGACCGTACTGGGAAATCACAGTGAGGTGCAAAGGGACTGCCAACCAAAACCTGGAGTCTCAAGGGAGAGATGGAGGTCTCCACCTCAAAAGAGGTGACGACTGGGAAGTCTAAAAACTTGAGAGGATACTTTTGAGGAAGACCAGGATGAGAGTCAAAGATGTAATTAACCTTGGAACTGTGATCCCCTGCACTTGCACAAAGTGTCACTGATTTCAGTGAGGCTCCATATGGATGCAAGTGGGCGTCCACCCGTATGAAACATGTTGCAGGATCGAGGATGTATTTTGTAAAATATGTTAATACAGATGAAGCAATTTGATGATATATAATTCATAAGACTTTAAGATATTAAATAAAATACAGAAACAAACATAAAATACCTATTGTATCAGGTGCATATAGGTTTATTAGTTGTACATCGGCTCTCTGAAAGCATAGAGGAAAACATGGTCCATGCCCCAAAGAGTTCATAATATAAGCGTACTCACAGTACAGTTAAACATCTATGATTCGTAAATGTAAGCTAGGCCCACTATCAAGTTGTGCCTTTATTTTATACTATTTTTTCAATGTGTATGCAATACTTGCGTCAATAGTGAAAGACACATTGGTACCCCAATATAATAATTGCAAATATAAATTCAGGCCAGCTCCTGCGTTGTTTGCTAACATCAAAAACATATTTTTGGAGAGGTGTCTATCTGCAGTTTTGACTGCACTGTTACAGCACCTGTTGAGTAGAGTATTATATTTTTAAATAAAAAATATGTGGTTGTGTAAACACACTACCCTTTTGTAGAGAGGATCAGTACAAGCGACATTGTCCATGCACTGATACATTTGATTAGTGTAGATGGACCTTTGATGAAACATTTCAAATTTGGATTCCTAAAGTTAGGCTCCTAAGTCTATATTTAAGCATCTAAATAAAAGTAATCTGATATTCAGAATTGTTGGCCACCAACAATCCCATTGAAATCAATGAGAGCTACAGATATTCTCTACCTTTGAAAATCAGGCCACTTTTATTTAAATGGTTAAACATCAATTTAGAAGTCTAATATTGGGCATATAGGTTTGAAAATATTGACCCCAAACTGTGTTTTCAGATCATTATAATCAAATATCTAATTTACAGCATCATATGCATTTAAGCCAGCACTAAATTTGATCAGTCATATTCCGTGATATAGACACCATTGTGTACAGTCCATTGGGAGGGAGAAGAAAAAGAAGAAAAAGTTTGAGGCTTTGAAGACCAGAGCAGGTGTCCTTTTGAAGCAGGAGAAAAAACAGCTACACGTGTAGAGGGCAAAGTGACTTAAAATATGGCTATTAAAAGTGAAAAGAGATCAGGAGTAAAAAGGTGATTAAAATGTGGGATAAGTTAAAGTAGTGGTTCTGAAACTTTTTAAATGGAGCCCCCCTGTGGACTTTTGTCTCAACAGTCGCGCCCTCCTTCCTCAAAATCATGCCCCTCTTTCCCTGTTCTGAAAGTGAGGGGCCCTTGCATAAAAAATACAGGGGAGATGGGGGCGCTTCCCACACTGCAGGCTCTGTTTTTTTCCTGAAAGGGGGGGAGGGCTCGGGGGAAGGGGGCGTGATTGTTATGGGGGTGCTTCCCATGCTGTAGGCCCTAACAATTGTGCCCCCTGAATCCCTCCCTTTCAGAAAAAAAAACGGCTACAACTCAGGAAGTGGGGAGCGTGGCAGCAGCAATGTGGGGAGCAGCGGCAGCAGGGAGCAGAGAGCACTGGCAGCAGCACAGGAAGTGGGGAGCGGGAGCAGCAGTTGCAGCAGCAGCGTAAGGGCAGCAGCAATGTGGGGAGTGTGCCCAGCAGCGGCAGGGCACTGCTGCTGCTGCAGGAGATTGGTGGCGGCTGCTTCTGTGTCTGGGGAGCATGGAGCTGGACCGGCTCTGTTCCCTGCTCCACAACCCCTCATGATCCATCTCACACCCTCCCCAGAGGAGCCTGCCCCCCACTTTGAGAACCACTGAATTAAAGAATGCAGTTGGCTTTTTCGAAGAGTGTAGCTGATTCTCCTGACATCTTCAAGATGCTACCCTGGAATACTTATTTGTTTATCGACTGATTGATTGCAAGGCTTTCCTGAAAGAATGACCCAAGGCACCTTAAGTGAGGGAGGACAGGGACCATTATCTGGGTTGTTGGGAGAAGGGGTATATCACCTTATGGGTGGGGGCGAGGGGAGAAAGGCACAGATGCTTCTGCAAAATCAGTGGATTAGTGGACTCATCCCCCAGGGACTGGAAGAGCCAGGGAGTTGATATGGATATGCCTGGCGAGAGAAGTTCCTTTTCCCCAGATCAGGTGAAACAGCAGTGTTTTGGCTTGGGACCAGGATGGAAAAAAGGCGGTTGGCTGACGCCCACAAGTCGATATTGAAATTATCATGGAATTACCTGTATTGGATAATTTTATCTGCCAGGTAGTCTCAGACATCTAATAATTAAGTTGCAGGCTGATTAAACCATATTCAGTGTCTCCTATCCTCCTGGTATAGTCAGACAATGGTGTGGTTTAAGTTGGTCTGCTGAACTTCTTGAAATTTCAAAATAATTCCCACCACACAATTTCCATATCAATATTCCTGTATAACACTAAATACTTTACTGTCCTTACCTTTCATAAATACCTATACAGTATCTTTTTCACAGAATAATCCTTTTGTTACCTAAAGATCTGAGGTTTCTGTTCAGTGGCACTTACGTTGCTTTGGAAAATTTTCCCTCCATGTGGTAAGCGGTTGATTCATTTTCAAGTATGTGCAATCATGAAAATTCAGACCTTGTTGTTAAGAGGCAGTACTTGGATCAAAAGGAGAATTAATGTATTGTGAAGTGTAGGAAATTTTATTGTATTGTGCTTTTTTCAGATTACTGCATCTGTTCAGCAGTGTGTTTACTACTTTGAATCATGTGAATCAGCAGTTGATGGAACTTCGAGAGTTTGTGTTTTGCCCCAGCAGCATAGCAGTAAGTAATTAATTTATCATGTTGTATAATTATTTATATACATGTGTATATATATAATCTAGATTTTTATACCATGTCTATTATTGTGATATCTGAGCACCACATGGCAAAAGAAAAATACACCCCCAAACTTTCACTCCACAAAAATCTCTTCATATATTCTTTTGAAATAGCTCTTTGTCTTTTTCACTTGAAATAAAAAAAAAATAGTTTTCAGTGATATTTGCTTATTTATGCTGTCTGGGAAACTTCCTCTACAAATGTAGTACTACACATTTATTGGTGGTTCAAACAGGAATACATAATAGACAAGTACAGTAGTAAAACTATAACTGAATTGTGAGAAAATGTTCTTATTTTTTTAAGGCAGTAACCAGAAGACTTTCTACACAGGACAAGAATTACAGTATATCTATTTTGTTCATTCACTGTGCCTTTTAGGAAGATTGTTGATATATAAACAAGGCAGAAACATATTTCCTGTACAGCTGGAAAATAGAAAAGGTATGAACAAGTGGAGGAAAAAGGAAAATGTCTAATGACGATGTGTTTGTAGTTAGGCTGTATTTCAAACGTGACGTAGATATTATGGAAGACTCTTCCTATTCAGCATTTCTGTAATTAGACATCTTTGTTAAAACATAGTGTGGCTAAAATTGAGCATGGAGCCTAATTTCTTCATGCTTAACAGTATATTAATTTTTGTTGTTGTCTGAGTAGTTAAAGTACTAATGGAGGAATTAGTTTACTAAGAATGGTCAAATTATGAGGACATTGAGGTAAGTTAAATTCACAGTCTTGTAGCAAATTTATGGAAAAATCCCTTTACAATGAACTTCAACTTGTAATAGTTTTGGTGAAGTTTGTCCAACTATTAATAACTATTGTACATGCATTCAATATCTTCAAAGTATAGGCTGCCTCCTACTTTCATGGAAGATATGGTAAAACTCCAGTTGACTTAAATAGGATCAAGCTATATAAAATGAACTGGAAGTGTTTTGACAGAGCTGTTAGCTATGTGGATACAGTCCAAAATTACTTTAGTGTGTCATCTGTAGATAAAACTGTTAATCACAATAAAACAAGAAGTTGCTTACCTATGTTTAGAAAGTCTGTTTAGTTATGAGATTAATGTAATGCTTTATTTTATGGAGTCCTTTTTTTTCCTTGTAATATTTGTAGATTTCATATCCCTAACAGACCTGTTGGTACTGTTTATTCGATTTATTTATTGTTCTCCAACTTGCCCAAAGACTGCTCTGACAGTGCATACAGGTAATAGTACTCTTTTTACTTAATTGTATCACTTTGTGAACAGGGGAGGAATTCAATAACTTTTGTTTTTGGTTACTGTGAATTTGGAAATTTTAAATAATAGTTTTGCAAATGTTTCTTTTATTTTCTGTCTTTCTTGGCTGGGTATTATATTCACCATTTGAAGATGGCTCAAGTAGGCATCTGGATAAAGATTGTGATGATATGTTAAAGTTCATTTATATTCAAAATTTAAACGAATACTACTTCTTCGCGTGTTGGTCTCTATGTGGATTCCATATGTGGGTGCTCATGTGCGCCAGATGCCAGGGCTGGAACTATTTGTAATAGTTTTCGTTGACCCGTGCTATGCGTGGTCCATGTCGTTGCATCCGAGGTCTTACGAGGCTGCGTGGGTTGATGCCCCCTCAGTTCCCTCTTACTGGCACATGGCCAGAGTTGGACAACCTCCCCTCTTAACTTGAATCTGTGTAGCCAAAAGAAAAAGTTAGAAGAAAGTTAGTGAGTTGATAGTTATAGCGTATGTAGTTTTTTTGAGTTTGTCATTAAAAAAAAAAAAAAAGAATTGTTCATAGAGTTTGTTGTCATCATCATTTTTTTCTAATCAAGCATCCCACCCATTCCAGGGGACCATGCCCCAAGAGATTGGGTTCAAGAATTGCATTTCTTGCCCACGCTGCTTCTTGGTCAGTGACTACCAACAGCGCTGCCTCTACTGTTTGAATGAAGCTCATGTTATTGCACGGTGCTCCATTTATTGGTCCTTACCTACATGAACACGTGAATCTCAGGAACTTAGACTCTACAAGCACTTGATAGAAGAAGTGATGTGTTAATGGGCACACTCTGCAGTGGCACTGATGGACCCACCAGAATGCCCATCTGCCTCCAATGTCCATCCTTCTCCGGTACGTTACTTGCAATACTGATGGCTTTGGTGAAGATCCATAAGTCCCACAAAATGAATGGCCATGGGTATAAGGGAGGCTCCCTGGGCCAGGCAGCTCCCAAGCACAGTGTTCCCAGCCCAAACCAGGTGGGAAGTTGTGCACTGCCCCCGAAGCACCTGCTCTGAAGAAGTCTAAGTCAGAACAAAAGACTAAACACCTCAACGAGCCTCTGCCTGCTGCCACCCCAATGAGCAATCCATTGCTGCTTCATCCATTATGGCTTCATCAACCCCACCGGGTCACTCAGTACCATTCTGGCCAATGCTAACTACGTCCCCGCACATGCCAGGCAGATTTTTACTGCTGACACCATCAGCAGAGGTACTTCGACTGTTAGATAGAGTGCCACAGTAAGGAGTGCTGAACGTTGCGCGACCTCCGTCTCCAGTGGATGAACTGCTATTTTTAACGGTACTGTCGCAGAGAAGACGTGGAGAACTGATGGAGATGGATTTGGCACCACCGCTCCATCCTTCCTGGAGCAACATTCAGACTCTGCGTGATTGTCAGACCCAGGACCATCTTTCTCACTTGCACACAGCCAGCAGGACCATCATCAGTCATACCAACCACTATAGGCATCAGAGCAAAGGTTCCAATAGCCCAGTGGCCCACCACCACCACAGGGCCAGCATGTCTCGTCCTAATGGCATAATTGGGACCCATACCATGGCAGAGCAGCACCACCACCTCAGTATGGAACCCCCTCAGATTTTACTCTTTCAGCATATGAGGAACTTCAAGGGACTGTTACGGCCCTGGCAACGGCAGAACTGCTGATACTGACTGGAAAGTTGTCTTCTCCAGACATTCTTTTGTCGCTATCCCGATCAGATAATTGGTACCAATACCAAGACCTTTTACGCCATATGGCTACAGCCCTCAATTTCTTGGCAGAGGCTGTGAATGACCCCCAGGACAAGTTCCTAGATATTTTACAATCAGCAGGACTGTCCTGGATAGCACTCCCCATATTCAAGGTGATACTACAACCAGCTCAGACGGTTTGGCATGCACCAGTGTCTGGTGCCCCCACGGTGAAGCACACTGAAGACATTACTTCGTCTTAGTCACAGACATGGATTTTCTCTTTACCCACCCACACCCCAGCTCTCTAGTAGTGGAGGCGGTTATGAATCAAGCTAGACTATGGCACTTCCGGTTCGCCCCACCTGCTCGGACAGCCAAAATAATTGGACCTCATTGGACAGAAAGTATATTCTTCTGCAGGCCTACACTTCCACATAGCCAGTTATCAGGCCACACTGGCAAAATACAGCTTTAGAGAGTGTATGAAGCTGGCACAGTTCCACTCCTCCCTCCAGGAGGACAAAGAAGTAGAATTCCAGGCCATTGTCATTGAGGGCAAGCTAGTAGCCAAGGTTGTACTCCAGGCAGCAGTCGACACAACAGACATGTTGAGGATCTTTGCCTCAGGGATTGTTCTCACATGGGACTCCTGACTGCAAACCACGGTATTCCCTGTGGAGGTACAAACCACCTTGGAATACCTCCCGTTTGATAACAACAAATTATTTAGTGACAAGATAGACAAGAGCCTAAACTCCCTTAAGAACTCTCAGGACCCACCAGTATCAGAACAGACCATCTTTCAGGTTATGCTATCCCACTTGACTGGCCTACCAACGCTACCCATCATGACAGCCGGACCAGAAGTGCCACCGTCAACGATCTCAACAACCCAGATTCTCAGCTGTCTCTACCTCCCCTATGTGCAGTTCCCAACAATGCCCCTTCAGAACCACGAACCAAGCCGCTACCCTTCTCCAGCTACTCCGATTGTCTTTGGGGGCCGCCTTGCTCTTTTTGCCCATAACTGGAGCAAGATTACCACTGTTCGCTAGCTGCTAGACTTCATTCACAATGGATATTTTATAGAATTCCATACGGTTTCCCCATGCCACCTTCCATGTGGTGAACGGACATGCCCTTCACAATTGGACCTTCCACAGGAAGCCTACATGTTCCTTGACAAAGGAGCCATAGAGCGGGTCTCATGTCAATATCAGGGCTATTGCTTCTTGTAGTGAGGCGGGGTGGCTTCTCTCCAACACAGAAGGAGAGGAGTGAGCTTCTGTACCCAAGGGGGTGGAGCCAGGCTAGCCTCAGTCTTCCCACAAGACGTGGGTGAGCAAAAGGGCCTCTAACTTAGTTGGGAGAGCTGCTGGAGGAGAAGGACATTTCTCCCCTGGTGCTGAGGCCTAAGCCTGACTGCAGCACCACTGACGAGCTGCCAGAACTGCCTACTGTCTGGAGCCCAGTAGAGCTACTGGAGCTGCTGATGCCTGTGACGCTGAGAGCCAGCTGATGCTGCCTGTTGCAGTTTACCCTGGGGAGGCTAGTGGTGACCTGGAGGCCCAGGTGCAGTTAAAGAAGCGGGGTAGGAAGGAGCCCAGGGAAAACAGACAATTCTCTGGCTGTGTTGTGACCTGCAGCTGGGTCAGCGAGTTCTGACTGGAGCTGCATTGACTCAGTGGCAGAACGTTCCACCATTGCTAGGGCCTTGGTCTGAGATAAAATGGAGTTGGGAGGGCCCATGCCACCCTCACTCCTTTGCACCCCATGTCTGGGGTGGTAGTCTCACCCAGGCCTGTGAAGCCTTGGGGGTGCTCAACCCTGTGGTCTGCATGCCCTAATCTATATAGACTGCTTTGCTTGACCCGCCCTGCCTGAAGGCTTGGACTTTAGACTGCATGCATTCCCCGCCTTGCCTGAGGGCCAGGGACAATAGACTGCTACTCAACTGATTGGCTAATTCCCCCTGCTAATAGATAGTGAGCGAGTGAGGCGGTATGGCCCTCCTCTGACCCAGAGGGGCAGGAGCAACTGGCACCCCTCTACACTTCTACTTCCCCTACTTCCTTATGCTAAAGAAGGGGGAAGATCTGGTCTGCGGGCATTGAACTGATTTATCTGCAAATTCTGTTTCTGCATATTTACTCTTCCCCAAATCATTCCCTTTCTGTTCCCCTGAGCATGGTTCACAGCTCTCAACACGAAGGATGCATACTTCCATGTGGCCATCCATCCCACTCATGGCAAATTCCTCCACTTTATGATGGACTATTTCCATTACCAATTCTGTGTACTTCCCCTCAGGATCGCCACTGCCACTCACGTGTTCACAAAGGTCTTTGTTGTCTTAGCAGCACAGATGAGACATTGGAGGCATTCACTTTTTCCTTCCCTGAATGACTGGGTTCTGGTAGCACCATCGTACAACCTCTTCCTTGTTACTATCTGCAGCCTGTGGACTGTCCTTGCTAGCCTACAGGTATGTGTCAGTGAGACTAACCCAAGCCCACCCTTGTGCCAACCCAAGCCCTTTTTTCAGAGCCTTCCTGGACTCCTGCACACTCAGGGCATTCCTCCTGAAAGATTGGTTTGTCACACTCATATCCCTCATCACGAGACTCTGATAGTGCCCCCTCACTTGCCTACGGCACTGCCTGTCACTTCTGGGCCACATGACAGCATGCACAGCAATCATCCCATACATCCATCTCCACATGTGGTTCCTTCAATTATGCCTGCTCACGGTATACGACCTGTAAAGTGACCACCTCAGCAATTGGATCCTCCTTCCGCACACAGTACTGGCTTCCCTGTCCTGGTGGTGTGATCCTTCCAAGGTTATGGCAGGCATGCTCTTCAACTCTCTTAACCCAAATATACCCTGACTATGGACACCTCTCTCTTAGGTTGGGGCACGGCATACAAGGACATACAATGCAGAATCTTTGATTCCCCAGGAAGCACGGATGCACCTAAACATGCTAGAACTCCATGCAGTCCAGCGTGCCTATCAGGTACTCCTGCACTTTGTGAAATCCAGACACATACAACTCCTCTCGGACAACATGACCACGGTCATTTATATCAACAAACAAGGAAGTGCCAGTTATCAACACTCTTTCAAGAGATGGTACGACTATGGAACTGGTGCCTGCGACACCATATCGTACTACACGCAACTCATTTACCAGGTACAGACAATGACCCGGCAGACACCTTCAGCCGCTCCTTTCACCGCAACCCCAAATGGGAACTACCTGACCCCACTCTCCACCCAATCTTGCAGATTTGGGACACACTGCAATGAGATCTCTTTGCAATGGCCTCCAACCACAGACTTCCTCTCTTTTGCCATCAGACAAGGCTCACAAGAGGATGCTCTCCTTCTCCCTTGGACCTGGGAGCTGCAGTATGCATTTTCTCCCATTCTACTTCTCCCACAAGTACTCCAGAAGGTGACGCAAGACCAAGCAACCCTCATACTCATAGCCCTGTTCTGGCCTCGCCAGTACTAGTTCACAGATTATCTTCAACTTTTGATCTGCCCACCAATCCAACTTCCCCCTCTGTTGAGCCTTCTCACCCAAAAATGGGGCCAAATCTGCGACCCCAACCTGCACCCTCTCCACCTCACAGCATGGAATTTGGATGGGGCTTGCAGGTAGAAGAGGCATGCTCAACACCAGTTTGGGACATACTTTCCCACAGTAGACGCCCCTCCACCAGTGTGTGCTACCAAGCCAAGTGGTAGTGCTTCCAGGAATGGGCAACACACAATCATCACTCCCTGGACATGGTGCCCAGACTGACGATCCTTAATTACCTACTCAACCTTCACCACCCAGGCCTCGCCCACTCCTCCATTCCTGTACACTTACCGGTAATCAGTTCTTTCCTTCCCCCAGTGGATGGCATCTCAATCTTCATCCATCCAAGCATGGCACGCTCAATACCTTTTTCCTCAATACCTTCCCCTCAATTAGGAAACCCATCCCCCTGTGGGACTTTAACCTCGTTCTCTTGGCACTCACCAAACCACCCTTTGAGCTTGAGGCCATTTGTTCATTCAGTCACCTCTTGATGAAGGTGATTTTCTTAGTGGCCATTACGTCTGTCTGCTGAGTTAATGAATTGGCAGAGATGATGAGAGAATCCCTGTTCACAATACCCCTTAAGGACAAAGTCTCCGTATGACTCCACCCCAAGTTTCACCCCAAAGAAAGGTGTCATTCCACCTCAGTCAGACCATTCATCTTCCAACCTTTACCCTAAACCACCACCAGAGCATGTACCCTACACTTGATCAATGTCGGCCGTGCGCTAGCTTTCGACCTCCAGCGCATCAGCACCTTCTGAACCTTGACAAGACTCTTTATCTGTATAGTGGAACACTGCAGAGGCTATACGGTTTCTTCCCAGCGCATCTCAAAATTGATCTCCTGCTGCATCATGCACTGCTACTCCCCTTCACAAGTCTCTCTGCCACCAGGCATCACTGGCCACTCTATGTGAGCACAAGCTACCACAGCTGTCCTACTCGCAGATGTCCCATGGCAGGACATTTGTAAAGCTTCATCCACACATTCACTGCTCGTTACGCCCTGACCCACTCAACATAAGCAGATGGGGCTGTTGGCTGGGCAGCACTGTGAACTCTTATTCCTGCTGAGCCCTTGCTCCCACTTCCAAACTGAATACTGTTTGCTATGCTCCTCATGTATGGAATCCACAGAGGGGCCAACCATTGAAGAAGAAAGGGTGGTCACTTACTGTAACTGGTGGTTCTTCGAGAGGTGTGGTCCCTATCTGGATTCCAGTCCCACTCCCCATCCCCTCTGCTACAGGCTCACAGCCTACTGGTAAAAGGAAACTGAAGGGGTGTCAAGCTGCGCAGCCTCATAAGAGCTCCATAAGAGCCTGGTAAGAGCATGGCGTGGGCTGATGGAGACTACTACAAACAGTTCTGACTCTGGTGCATGGTGTGCATGCTCACCTACATATGGAATCCAAATAGGGACCACACCTCTCGTAGAACCACCACTTACAGAAAGTAACCTCCCTTTCTTGTGTTTGTCAGGCAATTATTCCCCAGCAGTCCTTGTTACAGAGGTGCTACAAATTCTGTGTGACCGAACTGAATGCGCTACTGAATGTGTATATACTAATACGGTGATAGACGCACTTCTTCATCCTATTCATAATTTACTGAATGGAACAGAGGTTTGTAGTCTTCCCCCAAATAAACTTTAAATATTTATTTGAATCTTTTCATATCAAAGAGCTGTGTGAGAAAATTTCAATCTTTTTTTTTTTTTAAATGTATTGCTGTGGTATTGGAAATCAGTGCAACCCTCTAATGTGTATATTATCCATTATAAAGGAGCTTAATTGATGTAGTTTATTTTTAGTACAGTATAACCTTTAGTGTAAGGGTAGTCCATTCTCCATGCTGATTCAGTCCATGGACCCTTTCCTGACACTATCATTAAAGATGATAATTAGTGCCAGTTGTGATGAGGATGTGTATGTGCTTCAATTTGAACTGAGACCATCACAACTAGCACTAATTATCATCTTTGATGATAGTGTCAGGAAAGGGTCCATGGACTGAATCAGCATGGAGAATGGATTGCCCTTACACTAAAGGTTATACTCAGACCTCAGTGATTCAGGAACTAAATTAACAATCAACATTACCCAAAAGAGCCACAGTGTAGTGTGAACTCATTGTTTCACTTACTACAGTACTATGCTATATTCACACTAACTATAATTCTCATTGCAAATACATTAATAACTTAGTGCAAGTTGATAACTTCAATGGTTAATAACAGAACAAAAGCCTCCTGATTGGTTAATAACTTAGATTTGTTAAAAATTAAATCACAGAGTGTTTCAATACCATGTGCTGCAAAAAGCTGCAGGAGACCTAGTAAAAAAACCGCTCGTGAGCTTCAGTCACTGGCAGGGCCCAAGCATAATTTTTTTGGGCCCAGTACAAACTTGTAACACGGGCCCCCTCCCACACACATACCCATGGGGGGTTGCAGCCTGGGCCAGGCCCCACCAGGGCCTCTGGGCCCTGGTAAAGTGTACCCTTCTTCCCTCACCCATGTGAGGGCCCTAATCACTGGTTTAGGCCATTGAACATCTATTATAAGAATGACAGTCAGTCACTACAGACAAGAGGCAGATTTGTGAGGTAACAAAGGGTTAAAAAACTTTTTAGTTCGTCTATTTTCCACGCCTTAGATGGGCGGGGGGCTTGGAGGAGAGAGGGAAAAAGTGTGCGTTTTTTTTTTTTTTATCTTATCTACTTTCCCTAATTTATGACTTTGTGTCAGTTTTACAACTTGAAATGGGACTTTCTATTTTTTACTTAAAACAATGGGTTTTCTAAAGGGATTAATTCTTAAAACACACACTTGCAAACACACATTTATACAACTTAGGTTTGAGTTATTGAGGAATCCGCACCATTTCAATTTCAGCTCGTAATACTGCCGAGGTGAATGAATCCGATAACGGAACGCTTATGTAGCGGGAGGGGGGTGGAAAGGTACAGACACACATAGGGTGTTAGTCCCCTGCTGTTGCAGCTTTACAGAGCAATGGAACTGCAGGGGCTCATGTTTGGAGGGAGAAGGAATTGTCCTTTCAGTCCACACCTCCGCCTGCCCGTTGGGTCACTAGGTTCAGACAGGCCCCCCTTGCTATTCATCCGACCAACTTGTGGACGGATGAGGGCAGCTGGAACCTGTCTTGGTCCAAGACCTGGTCAACGGTTTAATAAATCTATCATTCATTTATACAATAACACACATTTTATATCCAATCTAAATCCACTATTTATTGAGAGTTTTTACCTTACCACAAATTATCTTCTCTTATTCCTTTACAAATTCTTAACACACAAATAAAACTTAAACAACTGATTACAGTAACATATGTACACAAAACAGTTAGAATTATTACTAGTTTTACATTCACACTCACTACTCACCACATATATGAACGAACTCAACTGCAGCAAAAAAACAAACATACCATGGCCAGGTTCTCCTTACTTTTATGCTATATTTTCATCCAGGTGGAACCTCTATCGTATTCACATCCAGGTTATCATCCGCAGAACAAAGCCCCACGGGTTATCAGCTCTGACACCCTACCCTATTATTTTGAGCGACGAGCTGGAGGGAGACAAAATGGTTGATCAGACCCTTTGCACAGTGCTATTCTGGTGCACTCCCTTCTTGATTCATGGCTCCCCAAAAAGCCTCGGTCTGATGACCCCTTTTATATCTCTACTTCAGCCAATGCGTCTGCTAAGCCAATGATAGACCCTTCCTTTACCATCTTATCAGCAGCCTCCTCCTCAAAACTTTACTGCTGACTTGCAAAGCTAATTTTGCAGCGACTGCCAAATTCCCATGTCTGGGTCTGGAACTGCTACATGTACTAGCTCCCTTTATCATGGGTTTACTTCTAGTTCAAGGTCTTTTTTTTTTCTTTTTCTTTTTTGCAGTCTCTGAGTCCCCCACACATGGATTTTATAGCTTTTCTCAAGATGGACTCAGGGCACTGATTTTTCAAACATGTTTTTACCCTGTTACAACAATTTGAACAAGCATATTTCACAGAAATATATTAAAAATGTAAAAAAAAAACTTTATAAGCCATTTATCTTAAAACTGTGTTTTTTTTTAACCAAACAGATGCATCTAAATTGCCTTGAAGCCTCTTTAATACATATTGCTGATATCTTGGCAAGGATAGCTGCTGTAGATGATGGTCTTTCTCTTCTCCTTTATGGAGGAAACATGAACTCTGCCAAAAAGAATAGGTAAGGGAGTAGTTTAAATAATTATGTTAGTCCACTAAATATGCACTTGAAGTCATTCATTGTCCCTGTTATTTATACAGTGCCATATGTTTTGTTTTTTCTTTAAATAACAGTCTAATTACCAGATAGATCAAGGGAGTGTGTCAGTGGAATGAACTGTGATAAGATAAGTCTGAATGGCATGTTGAAGGGGCAGTTTTATAGAAAACAAAAAAAAGCAGATTTTGACTGTTTAAAATGTTCCTTTGTAACATGAGAGCTTTGTCCTTTAAAAAAAGAATTTAAAAAATTTAATTTTTTTTTAAAAATTGGATAATTTTGGGCTCAATTTAATACTCATGAAAGTAAAGTTGGTAAAGTTGGTAAAGTTGGTCACATGCTCCCTGCTCCATGCTCTATACCCATGTCTGTTTGTGCCAGCGTTAGATTTTTGCAAGATTCTCTCACCTGAAATCAGTGATATTCCTAGCATAATCAGAAAGGCTGTTTTCTGACTGGCTGAAATGTTTTACCTCCATCAGCAATAAGATTACCCAACCTTAATGTAGTATATATGGATTGGAAATTGACACAGTGTGAGCTTCTTTTACTTCCAGGGCAGCCCACACTATTGCCACAGCATTCCTTTGATGAAGGTATTTGTATCTGAACTAAGATGCAGTGTATTGCATTGCCATGTAGGCCATCAGCCACTTTTCTCTTTGACATATTGATCTATAAAAGATAATATTTTTGAAAAATGAATTAACTTGTTTTGTAGGGAGAATGGAAGTATGGTAGAGTTTTCATCAGGAATTTTACATAGATTATTATTTCTTTATAATGGCTATGTTTGTCCCATCCCTATAATGGGCGGATAGGTCTTAAACCCTGCCACTGGGTTGACAAGTAGAAACTAGCCCTAAAAAACTGACTGAGCAGCAAGTTCTGGAGAGAAGAGCTGACAGTTATGACATGTTAGGCAGTTTGGAGATGGAACTAATAAATATGCTTCCTAAATTGGGGAATTCATAAAAAGGTAGAAATTTTGCAGGGAGACAGGATGCTGGGGAGGAGAAAGGTGGAGAAAGAGAAGAGTATTTCTGACTAGGGAGAGGAACTGGTTGTCTTCTAACATTGGAGACTACTGAACTAGATCCCAGCTAAGAGAAAGGAAGAACTGGGGAATTATTTATCTATGTTCTACTGATGAGGATTATAGTGATGCTCAGATATGTAACTATTCTAAGAACTGTCTTTTGTTACTTTTCCCAACTGGATTCTTAGCTGAAGAAAGCAGCTTTGTGTGCTTTGTGGTTACTTGCAGTAAAGTGATTTAAATCACTGATCATAATCTTACTTCTAAGTTTGCATTTTTTAGTTATTTTCCTAAAGAGAGGTTGGTTCTCATTGCTTGGTAACCATTAAAATATAGAATCATAGAAGATTAGGGTGGGAAGGGACCTCAGGAGGTCATCTAGTGTTGGTTTGCAACTCAATATAGCCTTTACACTAGATTTGGTACTTATTTTTTCTAACCAGAAGGATGCTGTATATTGGGGTGGCTAAACTGTGGTTCATGAGCTGCATGTGGCTCTTTTATAGTGTGGCTCGTGGAACCTCTTATGCCCTTCTCCCCCCATTCTCCACCTACCAGATTGGGATGGGGAGCTCAGAGCTTCTACCCTGTGTCAGTGTGGTATAGCTAGAGGATTCTGCCAAGGACGGAGGGGATTTGGGGGTCTGTCAGTAAGTTTGGCCACCCCTGCTCTATATCTATACACATTTACCTGCTTACTATATAAATGGTTATATAGTTTAACATAGATTTATTCAGATTCTTAATTTTTACATTTTATTGTATTAAAAATGATGAATGATGCATTTTTTATTTACTAGGTTAGTTTTTTGTTATCTGTATCAGACTGCATTTGTCTGTAATTTGGAATTCAATTAAAATGCACAAAAACAGCATTTTAAATTTTTTTATTAATTAAATAAAACTATCTTGTAAAAAGTAAGTTTACCAAACATGTTTGGTATTTTAAACTAATTGATTTATTAAACAATGGATGTATAATCTGTATTTAGTGTGTTGAACTGATTGTTTTTGCTCACCATGTCCTTTAAAATATTAGATCTCATCTTCTCACTATTTATTTTTATTCATAGATTGGTTGAGGAAAATGAGGTTTCTTTCTTTTTCAATTCCCAAATGGGAGTTTCTTAACTGAATGAACTAGTCACCGAATTGAACTAGTGGAATAAATTGAAATGAAGAAAATAGTCTAAGTACCTGCAGCAGATGTTACTACTGTCAAAAGATGGTTTAACACTTCAACAAACCTGCTTCCAGAGAGTGATTTTCAAGTTCAGTCATTTGACTTTCTTTACAGTATTTTTTTCCCTAAAATTTAATTCAAATTATCTTAATAGATTATAGTAAATTTAGTCCTTAGGTTGCCATAATTTCAAATTGAATTTTAAATAGATTATTTTTTGAAAAAGAGAAATGTTTTTAATTTAAATAAAGATAATCTGATTTAAATTTTTAAAAAATCATAAATTTTTATCCACCTTTAGTTGGACTAGGTGGACTGACGCTATTCCACATTTGTTTTGTTTGGATCTATAGCCCAAAGGAAAGTGCCCAGTGATTTTTATTTTCCTGTGGCTGGAACAATTTTTTTCTCTTTTTTTCAGCCTAACTTAAAGAAGCTATGACTTCAACCTCTAGGACTGCCTACTGTAGAATTTACATGCGCTACTCAAAATGGTTAATTTTAAGCTGTTTATTAGCTACTACAAAACAACATTTTAAAAGTGCTAT
Source organism: Mesoclemmys tuberculata (assembly GCA_007922155.1). Lineage (NCBI taxonomy): Eukaryota > Metazoa > Chordata > Testudines > Chelidae > Mesoclemmys > Mesoclemmys tuberculata. The sequence goes on from ML675604.1 coordinate 45,390,186, forward strand.
TTTGTTTCTAGTCTTACAGCAGCTCATGCAATTGTTCAGTTTACAAAGAAACTTCTTGATGAAAATATTTCTGTTTTATCTGGATCCGAGATGATGCCGGCCCTTAAAGGGGCTTTCATTTTTGTGTGTCGTCAGATGTATGGTACCTGTGAAGGTCTGCAGGTGCTGCTTCCTTATGGTTTGCATGAATCAATTGCTGAGGCTTGGAAAAAGGTAACCATCTTATTGCAAAGATAGGTGTTTTGTGAACTATAAAAATATATCTTTACTATTATTATTATTATATTACCCTTCAGATTAAATCCTTTATATTTAAGTTACGCTGTAGGGACATTGGTATGGTTGAGAAAGTCCTTTATTCTACCACACTTGTGTTTTAAAGATAATTCCCATTCCTGAGTCTATGCATCTATGCAGGCGTGGGAAGATCTCATATACCTTGGATTAAACTGGGGAATTTTATGCTATACCTGATGACGTGCTTAGGTAGCCTGCAGGTTAATTTATTTTTTACCATTGTCCATGAATGAGCTACTCTGAGGTTGAGAACTGCCACTAGTCAGTGCTCATCACATATCAAAGGAAGATTTCAAGGTATCACTTTCTATCCCCAACCTTCTCTAGTCTCCGTTCTTGGTCTTGTAAGATTAAAAAAAAATGCTTTAGTTATTTTTTAAAATGAACTTTCCTGTGTTTTTTTTCTTTTTTTCGGGGGGGAGGAGGGAGAAGAGAAAGGAAAAAAGAATTTCAAACTGTGGAATTGGTTAGACCTCACTGAAATGCCCTAACATTTGCACCTGAAGCCTGCACAAAGAAGCTTCTCTTTTGTGTACCTTAGCAAGCCTGTCGTAGAGAGCCCTTTTCCTGCAACTTTGAGAGCTGTGTAGCTTTTACTTTGCAGTATACTAAATAAACCATTTGGGGCCTTACTTCATTCACTAACATATTCATTGCTCAGATATGCTAGTCATGCACACGTGAGTTACTTGTTTTTATCTAACCACATTGTAAGTTTAGCGTGGTTATTGTGAAAAAAATCCAATTGCTGCACATTCCAAGAGTGCAATTGTAAAATAGTTCCTAAGTTTGTCAAATCAAAACAAATGTTTATGATGATGAAGTTGATTTTCATGACAAATTTCAACTTTCTGCCCTCAAGTACTTTGAAGCTAGAGTTCATTTCAAGTAAGTTATTAAAATATTTTAATAGAGAAGGTGATGGAATTGTTTTGTTTTTCCCTCGTGTTCATAAATAAATGGACTATTTTGGCCCAAATTTTCTCAAAATACTCACTTAGAGAGACCAGACCAGCCCTGTAAAAAAATTTTGGCTTTGAAGGTTAAATTTTTGGAAAAAATATGAGACTGAAGATGTGGGGGAGGGAGAAGTTAGAATGGAACAGCAACAGCTTCTATTACAGTATTGTATATACACTCCATGATTAATTTGAATATAATATGTATGTATATACAATATTAATTAATAATTTAATGTAATACAAACCATCACAAATCAAAACGTAAGCAATAATTTACAGTAATCTAAAGTCTGCATAAGAGATACTTTGAATTCAGTTTATTTTGGATATTTCCTGCCCCAGTTGGCAGTTTCTGCAGTGAAAGGCAAAATTAATTATTAAAAATAGTGAAAATAAAATAAGTAATTACCAGAATCTCAATTTTAATATGATAAATTAAATTTCTAATTGAACAAAGCTGAAACTGAAGCTAGTGCTATCTGTTCCATTGAAAACTCTGAACTAGAATTCTGCTGAATTAAGTGAATTAGTTTACATGTATTATGCTGTAATTTATGTAATTCAGCAAGTTGTCTGTCCTTGTGATAAGGAAGCTATTCAGTCTAAGTTAAACTAATCTGTTACTTTATTTAATGTTTACGATATAAGAAATCTCATGAGCTTTTGATAGGCATTTCCAATTACCTGCTATGATGAAGTGCTACAAGTGATATAGCTAGGCATACATTCACACCTCTATGCACATTAAAATCTCTTGTCATAGTACAGAACATCATTTTGACAAAAACCATAAATCTGACATACAGAAGATTAATATGAAGAATCTGGAGAATGAAAAATCTATCAAAAATATAACTAAGATACAGTGCTGTTCCTGTATCCCACATTAGAGGCCAAGTTAAGACTATAGTGTGAAGGTGCCCTATGTTCATCCTTAATGAGCTGAATAAACTAGTAAAGCAAACCAGGTTTCAGCTCTGTCATTTTAGGTATTTTCCTCAGTAATTTTCTATTCCTGATCTCTTAAAATTAGTTTCAATTTATAAAAAACTTTACAAGTTCCAGAGATTGGTGGTGGACCAAAGTGTTTAAGCATGTGATAAAGCCCCAATTACGATTTTTTAAGTTTCTAGGAATATATCAGAAGTAAGCACATTGCCTTTTTGTAAAGTGTTGGAGTCCTCACCTATCAACAAAGGTAAACTCCTTACTTATAAAATGAAAAAAGGTTACTCATCTTGTGGACTAGTTTATTATTAAAAGATAATAAAGAAAGAAAGAAAGAAAGAAAGAAAGAAGATAACAGTGGATACCACCTCTCATCCTAAGCCCTTTTCCTCAGAGTTGGCAGATTTTAGGTTCTTTCTTTCAGGACCTGTTTGACCCAGATCCTAGCTCCCCTTTCTAAAGCGATACTCCCATTTTCCTTCTGTGTGGGATGCAATCTGATGTATTGTGTTTGCCCGAGTGAGTCAACAATAAGAAACCTGTAGGTTCTTTCAGGGTTCAACGGCTGCTGAGGGTGGGGCAATTGGAGAATACCTTTATACCCTCCAAAATAAAAACTGGAAAAATAATTTGAAAATGTAATCCAAATGTCACATCTTTTTCTTGATACTAGTATGTGAACTCACCCTTGGGATCCTTACAAATTTCTTAACTTTCTGTAGTCAGATATTTTGATCAGAGTATCTCTTTCCCAGCAAATGGAGCTGCTCATTTTAGTAGCTGACCCATAACGCTTCTAGCACTGCACTTCTGCACATGAGCACTTTTCAGTAAGAACAATTTTACTTTGCAGGCAAAGCCACTAAAAATGCTTATGATCAAGTACGTAGCTGTAGTAGAATTCTGGGGCAGATGCTGGCATGGCTGAAAAGAAGAATGTAAAGGAAGAATTGACAGATCAAGAAAAATCAAATCGCTTACTACACAATGATATTATGGATGTATTTGATCATGTGTCCATTACAATATAATTTTATTATGCTAATTGAAATTACACATCTGAAATTATATAATCTATAGCATCCATTATCATTTGATTAAGTAGTGTAATGTCCCTATCACAGCTTAAAACATAAAAATCTTAAATGAAATATTATTTTATCAAATATTTTTTTAAATACCTTTTACGTTAGCATCCCCACCAAATTTGTGGACTTCTTTTTTCTTCTGAACATTGATAGGTTTGTTTGGTATATTTAGTTTTGTATCCATGATTCATAAGGTCCATTTTACTTCAGACCAAATCAAAGCTTTTCATGCAGCAAAGAGTCCAGTATCTTACAATTAAGAACATGGACCTCCTTAAGTGGAAATGGAATAAAAAAGTTCTTCATTTTTGTGTGTAAAATTTTGTAATTAAAAACAAAACAAAGTTATCTACAAAATTTCAGAGTTTGCATTTTTCTTTTAAGGAAGGTTTTAAAAATATATTATTTGCAATTATTTCTGTACCACATAAGATAGAAATAGAATTACAATTTTTCAGATTTTTTTTCAGGATTTCATTGCTCTGCAGATAAATAAGTGATACAGCGTATATTTACTTAACAAAATCATATTTTTCACTTCCAATAAATCTTTAATAGTATTTTACAACTTTGCAGATAGGAGTTTATTAATGTAATTGAACTACTCTGATTCAAAATTCTGGCACACTATGCCAGGACACTCTGGTTCTGAGAATTTACATTGGTGCATATTAATTTTGTTTCATTTTGTATATTGTAGTGTTAGGTGTTATTTCCTGACACTGAATTTCCTGTACCCCACATCAGAGGGTTCTGATAAAATCTCAGTAGAGGGACAGTCATCATGTTTTGAATTATACAATGGCATTGTCAGAGGAAAACAGAAGAGTTTCTTTAGAACATCAAATCATTGGGGAAAAAAGGCATCAAAACATTTACAGAACATAAAAAAAAAAAGAAAAGGACCTGATTGGAGACCCAAAGCTTATATGGAGACCAGAGCTTCATTTGCATTTCTGGGTCAATTGTGGCAAAAGAGCTATGGGGAAAATATAATAAAAAGAAACAGACCTAACTGGAAAGGAGGGGCTCAGAGTAAAGGATATCATATCGCAATGATGTTAGATGGCTTGAAGCAGAGTTGAAATGGTAATTGAAGCACAATTTGGGTGAGTTGCTCCTTTGCTGCTCATGGTCAAGAAGGAACTGACTAGAAGGTTCCAAGAGTTAATGTCAGTTATTTGTAGCTGGGGTAGTGGCCTGTGCTTCCACCAGCTATCATTGACCAAAAAAACCCCACAAAAGCTTGGAAAGTTCTGCTTGGCTCACACTAAGGACCTGAGACCCAAGAGTGAGAATCCTACCAGAATGACACATTTAGAGAAGCAGACTTGCAATGTAATTCCCCAGTACAGTAGCACATACTACAATGTGCAGTTCTTGTTTTTTTATTTTGCTATGTCCTTTATAAAATAGTCTAGCAACTAAAAAACCTATGAAAGAAAGGTCCAGGATAAAACTATTTTATTAATCAGAAATTATAGTGTCACTTTGATATATATTCCCTTTAAAACATATTCAGGATTTATTTAATCTAATCTATTTTATTTTATCTAACTGGGGCACTTATATGGCCCCATTACTGTAGCAGCTGAGGTCCTCAGAATCTTTAATGTATTTATTGTCACAATAGCCCTGTGAAGTAGGAAAGTACTATTTATCTCCATTTTACACATTAGAATCTGTGACATACAGAGACTAAGGGCCAGATTTGTAAAGGTATTTAGGTACCTAAAGATGCAGATTGGAACCTAAATACCTTTTAAAATCTTAAGTGCCTTGCATAAGGTCACAAAGGAAGCCTGTTGACAGAGCAGGTAATTGAATTCAGATCTCCCAAGTGGCGGCTAATGCCCTAACCACTGAACCTTCCTTCCATCCTTTTTTGTTATTGATAGTCAGAACTTCTAAGAAGTGCTGTAATTTAAAGTTATATAAATAATAACTGTTTTTTTAAAAATTTTATAGGCTAGTTTGCTTTCAGAAAGAATTCCAACTCCTGTACCTGGGACAGACTGCATTTCCTCAGGAAATCAAGAGTCACAAAACATGTAAGTCTCAAAACACAAAACACAAAGCCTCATCTAGTCATATGTGGGTAAAATACACAAATCTACCACAGCACAGATTTGTAGACCTTCAAGACAGCTATTAAACCCATCTGTTTTCTTAGGATTTTGCCAGGAGCAGGTTGGTAGCGACAAGGAGGTAAATATCTTGAACTGAGGTTTCTCATTGTAGACCTCTCTAGCTCATAGAGTTATGAAGTTCTTCCCAGCTCTGTGTGATTACACTAAATTCTATGTAGATTTAGCTCATAATTTGCTGTCTATGTGGATCAAAACTTGTCTGGGAAAATATGAATTAGAAGTCCTAAAACAAAATAGTTGACACAGTTTTTCTCTCATGGCTTTGATGTGTTATTACTTAAATATCCTGTTCTGCTGAATGCCATCGATGCCTTCAAAACATCATATCGTGGCTGAACATCAGAATACTGGCTGAAAGTCAGTCAAGCAGTGAGAAAAAAGATACCTCTCCTTTGATGTTAATACATTCCCCAGTAGATATTTGTATGTTAAATTTTTTTATATGGTGAGAAATATGAGAACTCTGTATTGCATGTGAATGTGAGGTGTAAAAATATGTAATTCAACACTATAGACCTGTATGTGTCTTTTTTTTTCCTTTTAATTGTAGATAATTTCCAAAAGCTTCCATGACTAATTTGTATAGCAGTTATAACAATATTTGGTTTTGGTTTATTTTTCCCTTTTGTGAAGTGATTATAGTGACTTTAAATCAGTATTGAGTAAGGAAATCCTATATGCAAGTGCTGTGCTGGAGATGGCTATCAATAGTCAATTCCAGTGAATTATAAACTACAATACCTTCCCAATTGCTGAATTTGACAAGTTTTTATGGAATAAGAGACTCTGAGAAATTATTTTTAGATGAAGCTTTTGCTTCCTGCTAAACAAGAACTGACTTCAAGTTTCTAGGTACTTATCGGCAAATAAGTCTGCTCAATGGTCTGTGGGAATGTTGGATGGGATGGGAACTGAGTTACTGCAGAGAATTCCTTTTTGGGTGTTGGCTGGTGAGTCTTGCCCACATGCTCGGGGTTTAGCTGATCGCCATATTTGGGGTCGGGAAGGAATTTTCCTCCGGGGCAGATTGGCAGAGGCCCCGGAGGTTTTTCGCCTTCCTCTGCAGCGTGGGGCATGGGTCGCTTGCTGATGGATTCCCTGCAGCTTGAGGTCTTCAAATCTCACTTTTGAGGATTTCAATAACTCAGTCATGGGTTCAGGGTTGTTATAAATGTGTATGGGTAGGGTTTTGTGGCCTGCCTTGTGCAGGAGGTCAGACTAGATGATCATATTGGTCCCTTCTGACATTTGAGTCTATGAGTCTAAGTCTAGGATGGTGTTTGAACAATGTTAGAAGGATGACTTCTGCTTATACCTGTCATTTCTGCTAGTGGGAATTGTACGGGGAGATTTTGATGGACCAGTAAAAGGCCAGGGACCACTATTGATAGTGTAATATTGATTATCATGCTTATTGCTAACAGCAGCCAAAATCAGTAGGCCTTTTTGCAGGCCTGTGCAGCCTTAGCATGACTAAGTCAGGAGGGGCAGAGAGCCTTTTGCTCAACCTTCATCTGGCTTTGCACAACTCCTCCTCCCCCATGAAGTCTCTGGTGGGTGTGCTGGGATCTGTGTTTCAGGAGAAAAGCAAGAAGCTTATCTATAGTTACCCCCCGGTAGATGTTTGTCAAGGCCTAAAGCATGGGAATTCTGCACAAACATGACTGGCTAATAAGAGATCTGAGGAAACCTCTTGATTAGCTTTTGAAACTGCTTGCCCAACAAGTTTTTGTGATGTGTCATTATTTACTAAAAAGGATAAATAAGGGGAGCAGAGGTTTGGACCTTTGGGGAATTTCTTGAACATAGTTTGGGGTTTCCACCAGCAGCTGAAAGACAGGCTAATTGGAATGCTACCACTGTTCCACTCAAGATCCACTCCAAACTTCAGTAATTATTGAGGGTTGAGGGTGTTTTACTAACCTGTTATGGATGTATGTAAGTGCTTGAGGCTAAGTAACATATGGCTTTTAAGTGAGAGCACCCTTGTGTTATACTGTTTATGCCAGTCCATCTATTGGCCAGCAGGTCAGGTCTCCATCCTGACACCACCTTGTACAGACTAAGGCTACCAAGAGCTTTCATTTGAAAGAACCCAGGGTAAAAGGTATCAAACATCCACTAAGGGAGCTCAGATGCAGAAGTGAGAATCTAGTAAAGCACTATGTTCATTATAGGATTATGAGGTGAATCCAATGTGCCTTCTGTGGGTGGTGTCTGGTGAGAGATAATTTCAATGCTGGGCTTCACTTTCTTGGATAGAGGGTGGTTTGGGTATCTTCACACTTGCTTCTAATAGTCACCTTTTCCCCTGTCACCCTACCCATTCATATATGTAAAATGTTTCTCACTGGACATGGAATCACTAGTATCTGGACTCCAGTGGACACATTTTATTCCACCTCAAAGATGGTATAGCTTGGAAAGAACACACACAGGCTTACTGAGCCCACATGTGGGTTATTGTATGGAATAGCACCTTGTTTTCATAATTGCCTCCATTTTCTACCATTGTACCATGTCTTGTGTAACACCTACAAAACAGTTTTAATAATATTTTTCAGATACATAGTGATTTTATCTATAGCTCTTAAAATGTTTTACAGTGGTGAAAAAGCAACTTTATTCCTACTTTGCGGATGGGGAAGTTGAGACACTGAGAGGTGACTTACCCAAGGTCACACAGTAAGTCAGCAGTAGATTTGGGAATTAGCGACCAGGTCTTCTGGCTCCATGTAATGCCATCTATCCACTAGACCATGCTGTCTTGCCATGTGAGGTCTTTTCTGTGATCTTGAATTTGGATGCAGTATTCGTATGCAAGTTCTGCTGTTTTATACATAGCTTAACCCCAACAAGTAGTTGCATACACACAGGTCCAGTGAAAGATAAATATTTTTTTAAACTGAAAAGTTTATATTTTCTCTTGTTTTTCACTGCTTTTTTAACAAAAACTGTTTTGATTCATTTAATTTTTCTATAATTTTCAGTATGGTATGGGAAGAGACTTTATTAGATGATTTGTTAAACTTTGCTGCCACTCCAAAAGGACTACTTCTGCTTCAGAATACAGGCGCCATCAGTGAATGTGTGACCTTTATGTTCAGCAGATTTTCAAAAAAACTCCAGGTAGGCATGGCAGAATCTAGTACAATTACATTTTTTCATTAAGGTAATTGGAAAGGAAAACCATAAACCATGTTTGTTTGAAAGAGTTGAGTTAATATGTAGTCCAACATTCTAAATGTATGATACATTGATTTTATTTCAGTTGTTGCTTTACAAAATGTCAAAATGTCAGATATTGTCTCTGTTACCTTTCAGTTCAGAATGTTAAGCAAAAGGATGCTTTTTACCCTTAGTTTAATTTTGGGGCCCAGAGCTTAGTCTGTCCAGTGCTCAGTGATGAAATCATTGAAGCGTATGTACAGTGGTTGCCAGTAAAACATCAAGATCTAACATACCAGACATCAAATTACATAGGGAATCATGCATTCAATTATGGGGGCAAATCATGTTATCACATGGAATTTGAAAAGGTTCTGTGGCCTCTAGTTTTAATCAGTGGATGCAAAGGATTTGGGTGGTTATCGTCTTAAAAGTTGTTATTCTGTGCAGAAGTTGCATATGCTGTATATTATGCTATTTATACTTCGAAATGACAGAGGAAGAAATTCCTTTACTTGCTAAATAAATATGTGTGTGTTGTAATCTGGCCCTGGCAGGTCTAGATAAATTTGTTTATAGAATGTAAAGTTTTGCAGGAAACAAGTAAAAATATATGAGGAACATTTGAGAATATGAACATTTTAGTTATATGCTCCTAACTTCTTTTATCTGTTACATTTATTATGAATAGGTGAATGGATGTGAAAAGTTTGGTTATGGAGTGATGGTTACACAAATGGCAGCAACATCTCCAGGTGCAGTAGCACTGCAGCGTTCAGGTAATTTTAAAGGTGAACTTTATTTTAGGTAATAACACATTGTAATAGCATGAATTAGAATAATATAATTCTAAACAAGATAAAGTCATATGTAATTAAGATAGGTATGCAATATTAGCAATGACAACTTTGGTGCCTGTTGATATTTTTTTTTGTGTGTGTGTGGCAATTCTTTAGAATACTTTTTCTTAAGTACAGTCACATGCCTCTTGCGTTTAAGATTTTGCAGATGGCAGAATACGGTCCTGTATACTCTGGAAAACAAAACTAAGATAGCATAAGAAAAGAATGCTCCTCTTTTTATTTTTATTTCATTTGTTTTTTTAATTTCAAAGAAATTTATCTAGCCTTTCACCTAAATGCATGATTACATTAATGAATGTTACAAAATAAACCAGTAATAAATCACAAACCTTCCTCATTCATCAGTGAATCATAATTATTAAATACCAACTTCTTTGGTATTTACCATTTTCATGATCCACTCATTTCTCAAAAGCCTGGAAAATGGATAGAAGGCCTGAACATCAACAGACTCTCACTCTTTAGGACCACAAATGAGTTCCAGAACCAAGGATTGTTCACGAAAAATAGTGCCAGAAATTTTCTCCAAATTAAACCAGGGACCAGCGCCACAACTGACTTCAACTGGTGTGGTGCCACAGAAGGAGATGGGTGGTCTCTCAAGTAGCCTGCACCTAGGCTGGGTCTACACTGATGGCGGCAAATTCGCCACCGTCACATCGATTGCTCTGGATCAATTGAGCGGTCTGTATAGACGTGCTAAGTCAATCCAGGAAGCGACGCAGGAAAACCACCCTAGTAAGTAGAGTAGCGCTGCGTCGAAGGGAGCGCTGTTCCCTTCGATGCAGCGCAGTATAGATGCCGCGCGGAGGAGACGCTGCAAAGTCGATGGGAAATACGTAAGTGATTTACGTCACTTGCGTATCTCCTGTCGACTGCCACCAAATCACCAAGGTAAGTGTAGACCGGGCCCTAAACTATGTACTACTTCATAGATTAAAACTGATAACTTGAATTGCAGCCAGTGTAGATCATGGAACTGTCTGGCAACTGTTCGGTTTTTCACCCGGAAGCAGCTGGGGAAGTAATTAAGATGGCAAGGTTGCATGAATATGGCAGGCAAACTCAACAAATGAATGCAGCTGAAATAACATCTACCAGTTCTTCAGACCTCTGTCCCTAAACCACAAGCTTTTTCAGTCTTCTCTTGGTTTCAGCTCAGCTGGTTAGCCATCATAATGAAGACATGATAGCCCCAATTTTCTCAGTATCTTTTTAAATGATCTGTATGCATGTTTCTGCTCCTGCACAATAGAATAAAACCCTATGGTATGTCACATGATAGAAACCTTGTGGCCAATTAAAAAAGAAATTGTCTAGTACTACTCTCTGGAGTCTCTCAGGAAATGAGGAATAGATTAACTTGAGTGACTTCTTCTATCCTGCTGTTGTCCATAGTCAGGTCATATCTTTTGGTTAATAATATTGAATGCAGGTGAAAAGAATCAGCATGGAACCTCACCTATGCCAGGAGGCATTTATACAAATATGAATGAGGTCATAATTACCTGTCTATCATTTACAGAAGACAATACACAGAAGATATGTATTTCTAGTTATCTTTTCCTTCATTTTCATCTGAAGATATATATTGATAATATTTCTTAATGTATTTTAAAATCAGCTAACAATATACATTATAATAGACCGGCACAGGCACCTGTGCAAAACTTTCTCTCTAGGTAAATCTAGTTTATTTTACTATACAAGTGCAAGTGAGTTTTTCCAGGCAAGTTTCTTTAAATCTTGTGTCTTTAGGACCTATGATATTGTCTAACGTGTGGTTCACTAATTGTGGTCTATAAGAGCCAGCTTATCCTCCCTGTTTTCAACTACTTAATCACAAGAAAACAAACAAATGTTGCCTACAATAAAATTACTTTTCCTTGTAATCAGTTGCTGTAACTGTCACAATGATATGATTGGATCATCAGTGTGAAGGCAGGTGGATCCATATTAGCATGGATAGAAGAGGAGAGTAGTCCTTGAGGCAATCTCTTTTTAAGATTTGCTCCACATTCTATAGAGTTTTGAGTTTTATTTTACTTGTTTTTTCAGCATTTTTGTGACTATATCAAATATTAAATTTCAGGGTTTATAAAAGCACTTATAACTGAACTTTGGGCTGTTCTGGAGAGCGGAAGAGATGATCTTAGGGTAACTCACCCCAGTTCCATTCCAGTAGATCCCATTGACCGAAGCTGTCAGAAGGTGAGAAATGATCTGATTTTATACAGTTTATTACTACTGCATATACATACATCGGTGATTTCATTAATGTCCTAAATGAAGTATTTCATCAGCATTATTTTTAGTGTAGGCAAAATTGGTGTAGTACAGCATTCAAAACAATGAATGAATGAAATAGGGTTTTGTGTTATATGGAGGGTCACAATTACAAGGGTCACTTAACTCCTTTTATGATATACTTTTAAATTGACTTTATCTACAGGATCATCTTGAAAAAAATGAGGTCTTAAAATAGCATAAATTTAGATTTATGAGCATTGTGGTAGAAGAGCATATAGATATACATACATACATACATACATACATACACACACACACACACACACACACACACACACACACACACACACACATATATAAATATATATAAATTGGCTAATGTTTTACATGGAATATGATTTCATTTTCAGTTAATTTTTGATTGTCATGAGTTATATTCTTTCAAGTGGAAAGCTCTCTTTCTGATAGTGGTTACTTTGTCTTAAAATCAGTTACAACTATTAGTTTTAGAAGATGATCCCAACTACCACATTTTACAAGTATGAGATGATATAAGTAAAATTGTATCCTAAAATAATTCTAAAGTTATTTCCAGAATTGTACTTCATACATCACCATGGAAGAATGTGACAGCCCATCAGTCCACACAGTCCTCAAACGATGCAGGGCGCTACTCTTAGGCGAGGATATGAGTAACATTCCGCATATGTTTTGCTGGGCAGTTTAAACTGTTTAAACTTCACACTGAAGAACAGCGTGAGGCTAAGACTGGGCCAAACTTCTTTGTATTGTTTTAATTAAGTAGGAATTAAATGTTATCAAATGTTTGGTTATAGAAATACAAAAGTTCACAGGAGCAACTTTCTTTTTTTAAAAAAAAAAGTCTTTTCTAGCGCTGGTAAATTTGCTATCCTATCCAGCTATTTATGAACTGATCAGTGACCAGGAGCTACCAAATAAACCAGAATATTCTCTCCGTGAAGTTCCTACAAATGTTATTGTAAGTAGGTTTTTCTTCTGATTTTTTTTCTAAATAATTCAATGTGGTTAGACATTTTACCTGAGCAAGTATTGTGTTAATAATTAAAGACATGTTCTTTTTTCTGCTCAAAGATAAATTTTAAAGTGTTTTTGCATTTTTTATTGGTTACAGCATGAGGGCAGCATATGCACATAGTACATTGGGTAATATAAAATCTTTACATAATTTGAAGGTTTTACGTTCCTTCCTCACTTGTATTCTAAATCTATTTCCAGGGATAATAGTGATATATATGTATATATGAGCATCTCTAATTTTGTGTATGTGTATGCGTGTGCCCATATGTATGTACATATTTGTATAATACATTATTACGTGTGTGTGTGTGTGTGTGTGTATATATATATATATATATATATATATATATATATATGAAAATATGTATAGTCTTATACCACACCCATTATAGTGACAAATATATAACCTTCAAAAGAAATTAAAAATGGGTTAAAGTTGCAGAAGTCCATAAACCACCAACACAAATATAAAAAGCCAGGAAATTACTAAGAAAGTCCTTACCCAATCCTCATAACCTATGTTAATGATTGCATATTCTCCACTTTATTTTATCCACATTCCCCACCCTCCTCCCTCCACTTCTATACATCATGTATAAATGTCAACTGTGACCACAAATTAGTTAGTTATTAATTAGCCAAAATGTTGAATTGGTATAGTTTTAAAATATTTTATTACTGTTTATGATGTATATTTTTAGTTATGTGTGAGAGTCTTGGGTGGCTGCTAGCGGAGAAATATTTTTAAAAGTGGAAATGGTTTGTAAAATTGTTATGTTTAGAAGTTACTGTTTTAAAATCTTGTAACAATATTTAGGTGATTAATGAGCCAGTATGGTTGTATTTTCTGTTTTCAGTAGTTATTTGTGTTCAGTATCATAATTGCATGTTTTATGAGGCATAAGAAGGGAGTGGTCATGTGTTGAGGGTAGTGTATGCAAGTGATGTGATATGAAGAAGGTGAAATCATGTTTAAGGTTCTATGATTGGGTGAAACTTAAGTAATGATTTCTTAGCTTTATAAAACTGTGCTGGTGGATTATGCTTGGAAACACCTTTAACAGATTTTTAATAAAGCTTTTTGTTTCGAGGAATTTCCTAGGTTTGAAAAGAAGTGTTATATCAGTGCTGATAGTTGCTCACATGGATAGTAGTAAAAGTTCATATATATTCTCCATATTATGCTCTCTCCCCATTCAGTGCTCTGGTATTTCTCCGCGTCCCTCCACAGCCCAGAATCCCCTGTTGGCCCTTGTGCAACTGCACTCCTTCCTCATGTTTCTCTCTATTTCATCATTCCCTTATAAACCCCAAGCATGGTTCATTTGTCCCCATGTCACTCTTTAGCTTCACCCATGTCCCTCTACAGTGCTCAACCCCTCACCCTAGCTTGTTGCTAAAACATTCAGATTGCAGAAGAGGCTGCTTTTGTTAGACAAACATCCCTCAGCATCTCTCTTTGTGCAAACAAATAGTCAATTTGCATTAAGTCCCTTTTGAATTATTTACATTACTGAGTTCATGGCCAGCCATTGACTGAAAAGACAGCAGCAATCTTGGGGTAAAAGAAATGATGTACAACATAATCTTTGTATACAGAAATGATGCAGTAAAACTGAGTTTCTAGTGAATTAAAATAAGTGTTGAATTGTTTAGTTGCATTGTAAGTGAAATTGCTACTTCACATTGCAGTGAAGATGTTCCGTGGGGAAAAAAATAATTTGGTGTCAGAGGATTACACTATTTTTAAATAAGAATGCATTTTAAATAAAGGAGAATCTGCTTTGAGCATTTTGGTTTTTCCACTCTTCCTTTAGTTGTTATGTTACTGGTAGTGGTAACTTCATTTTTTAAAATTGAAATACAAGTTCTGGTGGATTTTATGAAAGTAAGTTCATAAATTTTCTCTCTGATGTGTCCTGAAGTAACTCATTGATCTAAAGAGTCAGACAGTAATTCTCCCTGGTGTTTCTGAGGCCATGCTTCTCACACAAAATGTAACTAATAAATAAATAAATAAATGGATTTCATCCAGCGCAGACAAAGCCCTTAAGGATTTCTATGGTTTTAGTTCTTTTGATCTTAACACACCAATCTGTATCCAAGAAAATGCTATCAGTGGATTTTTTTTTGTGCATTTCTGATTGCATTTTTAAAAACGAAATTATTACTTTGGAAGCAATTACAATACAAGACAAACTATAGGGAGGATAATACAGTCTGAACTATGGAAGAAACAGTAAGTAGCCCACTGGTCATTGAGTTTTGTTAGGTACTGTAATATAAAAATAAAATTAGCCATATAAAACACTCTTACTTCACATCATAAAGAAACTGCTGATTTGACAGGGTTGGGGATGTGGAAGTCTTTCCTGTTGGACAGGTTATTCCATAATTGTCCACTATGAGGTTTTTTTTAACTTTCCTCTGACGCATCTGGTACTAGCTATAGTTAGAGATGGACCACTCTCTAATCTGGGTTGGTACTTATGTTTCTACATACATATTTATTTAATACTTTAAATCAGGGGTCTCAAACTCGCGGCCCGCGGGCCAACTGCGGCCCGCGGGCTTGTGTTATGTGGCCCGCAGTCCGAATCCGGCCGCAGGCTTGTGCTGTGAGTATTTTCAGAGCGGAGCTCAGGCAAGTTGTGGCCGTCTTAAAAAGGAAATGGCCGCCGAATGTGGCCCCACAGGGAGATTTAA